>CAWUFW010009279.1:0-600000 GCA_963921515.1 Calotriton arnoldi
TAAGTGACCCGGGTGACCCTAATTGGGTCACTTCCTTCGAAAGGACCAGTACGACAGACCCTGGCCAGAGGAGGGATCCTTCGAACCAGAGGACATGGCTGTTGCAGAAGACTGCATTCGGCACGGAGGGGGGGGGGATCCCAAGTGGAACTTCCACTACATGGAGGATTGTCCAAGAGATACAAGCTCACATATTACACTATTACAAAAACGAACAAGAAAAATACAGGAGCAAACCCAGAGAGACACCGCTAAGTTGGTCCAACACAAGTTAAAAAAGACCGCCCTCGAGCGGGCCGTGTTGGCTGCGAGCGTGCAAATAGCACCAGTCTTGTAGTGGGCTCCACCCCAAACATCAGAGGCTTTCAACTTAACTATAACGGCAGATGTCAGGGAGGTTGGCAGCAGCCAGTCCTTAGACAATGTTACTATTGCCACAGAATGGGCCACATAGCCGACCGATGCCGGCTAAAAGCATTCCACGAACAGAGGTCAGTAAGCCTGGGCCAGTCCCCGCAAAACCTCCATCCACAAAATCAAGTCCAGGGAGTCCCGAATGCACGGTACACACAGCCTCAGGGAAGTCAGTCAGCTACTGCACTACTTCAACAGGGATCAGGTAGTTGGATAAAAGCATGGCAACAACAACAGACAGGAAACCCAGCCCAACAGGGACCGGGACCACAACCGCAGCAGGGAGGGGTAACTGTGTGGGGAGGCAATGCCTTTGCGTAAACACAGAACTCAAATGTGCAGTAAGTCAATGCCCCCAATGTAAAGCATCCATTTCATGCGCACTTCACAATTCACTGTACAAAACCTCAAAAGAAGGACCAATGAGAGACATTAGGAATTCAAGCCTTTACTTGTGTTCAGGAATTCAGGGCTGCTTGATGTGTTTTCTCGATCGGAAATCCTCACTAGAGTCCCCCATTCAGGGTGCCTGCGGGAGTCTAGGCACCACTCTGCTGCTGATCCCCCCCCCCCCCCAGAGCAGGACTGGCTGACCACACCCCAGGGGGAGGGCAGTCTGATTAGGGGGGGGGGTCAACTGCTCCAGGCCGAAGTGTTAATTAAACCAACTGTTCCTGTTTTGCCTCTTGTCTTTTGGTTTTTCAAGGAAAATTCATATTTGAGCAACAAAGGATGTGGGGTGGGAGACAGGCCAAGTAAGCAGTTTATAGACAATATCAGCAAGCTGAGAGTTTCATGGAAACAAATGGACACTACAGTAAATTGTTAAATAGACTACCATGGCTCCAACTGTATAAAGCAGTCCCTCTGTTAGACTTCGGCTTAAGGCAACCTGTATGTAGACTAACAGATTGCACTAGCAGAAGTGCTATTTTAATTTAAAAAAAAAAAGAGAAAAACTACAACTCAGATGGGTTGGTTCTGAATGGGATGTAGAGGGGTATGCTCAGATCTGAGTCTTTAATGAGCAATGCTAAAAGCGTAATTCATTAAGAGCTAAAAAAAAAAATCAAGGGGTGGGGGTATGTGCAAACCAGTTAGTGGAGATGCAGAGTGCATACGTAATGTGGAGAGCAGGTAAGACCTGTGGCCTCCCCCCATAACCAGCCAATTCAACTGATTAAATCCAACTCGAGCCCCAATGAACAACATGAGACTCCGATGAGGAAAGCAACAATGGAAGACTGAGAGGACCGAAAGAACCTGAAAGGAAGCGCAATTATGTACCCCACCATCAGTGCTGTGTATTATAGTCATGTAATTCCAGATTATATTTTTCTATTTTAAAAAATCCACTGACAAATACACAATTACTTTACTGCGCTCCAAAGATCGTCAGCTTCAATAACTTACATCAGCCCATTTACTAGAGCATCTTGTATCACCCTTTTCGTGCAAAGGTGCAGCTCTGAGTACTTGGTAACAAACACAAAATGCAACAGATGACATGTAATATAAGTGATAAAGTTCACCCTGCCGTACATTAGAAGGATATAGCTAGGCACCAAGGATTTCCATGACCACAAAGAGGCAGAGGTCCTTCATAAGGTAATGAAACTCCAAGGGCATGTGCAGCTTCAAGTTGTCAGTCTCTCAGTCGGAGGGGTGGACAGTAGTGGGGTGGCACCTCCCTCTCTCTCAATAGATCCAAAACACATCTATTCAGCATTCTTAATGGTATGCCACAGGCTTCCAGAGTAAAACTCCATTTCACAACTAGGGACCACTTTCTTACTTATGCGAATGCATTTCTTGATGGCTAGATTCCTCATCTTACGGCAACTTCAGGGCTCCCACTAGCACATGAACGTTTAAATACCCGTTTTTATAACGGGGAAATATTTTGCTCTGCAGCCTCAATTTTACAGCACCGACAGTCAGAAATGAGAGAAACATATGCCAGAGGCCCTTGCGGCACAGGGCCACAACACACCCATAAGGGGGGGGGGGGAGGGTCTCCATTCAGCCTGACGCCTATAAATATCTGAGAGATATGGGAAGCTCAGGGCCCCTCACCACATTCTGCAGCGGGTCCTATGATTTTGTGTTACCACCACCGAGATATACAACCCTTGAGCAGTGTTGTTCTGCCTGAGACAACTGACTGGGTTATTCTCATCAACCCAAGATGAAATTAATATTTTCTTCCAAAGTTGAAAGGGTACTGTCACACCACCAGCAGTTTGTACCTCCAAAGGTCACATACCATTAGCTTTATTGTCAATGTCCATGCTCTAGTAACCTCTCCTATCGAGCGTCTGTAGAAGATAGCAACCACACAGTTAGGCTTTGAATTCTCTTTACAAATTCTATGCTAGGAACCAGAGGTGAGGATTATGCCATCCTGTTCTTCATTTAATCAATAGCAGCTATATTCAACAGTATAAATTCATGGGGAAATAAGCAGAAGCAAACAACAGTAACAGATATCCAATCAGGGCCCAGCATGACCCATCTCGGCCTCCGTCCACATGAATTCGTCCTCTTTCTTTGCTGCTGCAGCTGAAGATAAGTCGGGGACCTCGGTTCTCTCTTTGTTTTTCTCGTGTATTTTCTCTAATCTTGCATGTCCAATGCCATATCTCGTGTAGATTGCCATGTCTGATCATTGAAGCTGGGTGGTGGCATTCCCTTGCTCCTTTCACGGCTGCTCTTTAGATATTCACCAGCTCTGCGGAGCCGTGGGGGCTAACGTGCGGCGAGCCTCCGGCCGATAAAGGACACGAATTCGCACCACATCTGTCAAACGTGAGCACTTCTCACTGACACGCTATGAAACTGACAGAGCCGAGTGTTTCCCGAGCACGCGCGTATGTAATTAGGGGGTCCCCACACGGCCTGGAGACTAAAGGCCCCCCTCAGGGTCTGTACTATCTCATTTGCCTACGGCAGTGCTGCTCATTAAGTCAGGACACAGACCCAGGCTGTATTAATTGGCCGGTTGAACCAAGGCCTCATTGTGTCCTTTGGCAGTTATTGCCTCCTAGAAAGTGTAGCCTCGCTACCACCCCCCCCCCCTTTTGCCTGGTTTCTCCCAGACCTCTGTATCCAAGCTTCCCTAGGGAGCTACTTGCCTCCATTAACTGGGTACGATGGAGTAGTATGAGGACGCCTACACTGAGGAAGAGGAGGTAGCCTACTTCCCGGTGTTGGATGAGTTTTGTGAAGCATAGATGGCTCTATCTACAGGGGCGGCCTCAGACGCAGTAGCGCCTCTGGAGAAGAAATTACTGGACTATGCACAGAAGTGCCTACAACCCTTCACTTTGAGGGAAGAACTACCTGGGCCTTCAGCCCACTTACCTCCTAAGCTGCTGCGAACCCTGAGAACCCATGCAAGCACCCACAGGTTCCAGGGGCAGATCTGGATGCCTTTGCCAGACTGAAGACTTTCCTGGGCCAGGCGTTGCCCCTGAGCCTGCAGGGAATTCCCAGATACCTCTTGTTGCCTCCCCCCAGCCTCTGATGGATCCCCAGCGGGTTCAGATGGCGATTCCGATCAGGGACGGTCGTGGAGAAAGCAGAGCACCCCTCTTAGGGTAGAACCCCCTGCGAGCACCGAGTCCGACATATTGGACCCCAAGGCGCTCAGGCACCCCCAATCAGTGGAGTGGTCCCCAGCCGAGAAGGTCGTCACATTTGTGGAAGGGAGGCTTTGTAAGTCTTTGGATCAAGAGATCTACAACTGCCTACTGGCGGATTGCCCTCGACTTCCGTTGGAGGGTAAAGGCGTGGCTACGCCAGAGATCTACTCCAAAATGGCCACATTTAGGCCAAATATGTGAGATCCCAAGAAGGTCATGGACCGCTCCTGGCGGTCATGCCAAGATAAAATGCTATGGCTGTAGGGTCTATTTGCGATGGCATTCTTTGCTAATCACCATTTTTCCTACTTTTTCCTTTTCGCCTTTTTGGGTTAGGTGATTTATTTTTTAATCACTTACCCCACTATATATTCCTCATTTACTGTGACATATCCTCAAAGTATTTTTTGATGCCCATGTACATATATTCTTCTCGTTTTTAGATGTTTTTAATGAATTAACATGGATGCTCCTGTAATTGTGGTTCTGTCCTGATGATGACCAATCAATTATATTATGGTCGAAACGTCGTCGACGCATATATGTTGCCCTAACTGAAGAGGACGCATTTTTTTGCTTTGTGTCGTTTTTGTCTTGTCCTGAACTTCCTACTGTGTATAATTATTCCCTCAGCCACTTTGTGATTACACTTTGCATTGTTTATTTTTTGTGTGTGTGTATTGTGTTGAGCGCCAATGTTTCTGTATGTCTCAAAAATCTATCTACTAATAAATTTTGTACAAACTGAATTTATACATGGTCTTTTTGTAAATTGCTTTTTGAATTTTGCACTGTATATAGGTATACTTTTCCTGGTTCTTTTGTTTTGAATAGTATAAGTATTTTGTGATGTATTTTATATATATATATATATATATATATATATATATCTGAAAGAGACACGTTAGTGACAGATTCCTTACCTTAGAATATCCCCAGGCGTCAGGCTGGATCCGGAAAGTTATTGCGTAGCAGTACCCTTGCGCGTCGGTAGGCGGCGTCGTGCGGCTCCGCGTCAGTCGTCGGCGTCGGGACTGCCGGGATGACGTCGCGGGCAGTACTTAGACGCCGCCCCTGCGTGCTGACGTCAGTTCTTTTTTCCGCGCCAGTAAGCGCAGATCCGGGAAGAGCAGTGCCCTAGTCATTTTTTGACCAACTTTTGGTGATTTTTCACTGTTTTCTTCGAGTCATCTCGGCTCCACGGTGTCGGTAGGGATGCCCGGCTTCAAGCCATGCGACGCCTGTGGTCGAATGATGTCGATCACAGACCCGCACTTAGAGTGTCTCTACTGTCTCGGCCGCGACCACGACACAAAGTCGTGTTCCGACTGCCGAGCCTTGCACCCGAAGGCTTTGCGAGAGCGGTCTCGAAAGCTCCTCGAGGTCCGGCAGTCGGCTCCGCGCCGCACCAAGCCCCGGTCACGCGAGAGGTCGAGGGGCCGGTCGCGGAGTCCTCGCCCGTCATCGGAGTCCAAGTCTTCGCACTCCTCGGGTAAGTCGAAGCACAAAAAGTCTAAGAAGCACCATCGCTCTAAGACTTCGCCTCACCGGTCTCGCGACTCGGCTGAGGCCCCTGTCGGCACCGTCCCCGCGGCTCCGGAGGTGCCTGTGGGGCCGCCCCCGCATTACCCGTCCTTCCCGGGTTTGGGCGCGACTCCGGCCGAAATACAGGAATTCCTGTCGGCCATGGCCCGCCTCTTCGGGCCCCGCGGGCCCTAATGGGATTGCCCCGGCGCCGCAGACTCCGGTCCCGGCGCCGCCTGTCCCACCAGCCTCGCTCCCGGCCCCGGCCTCGATCCCGGCTCCGGTGGTACCGCAACCCCCATCGACGCCGGTTGACCTAACCACGCCTCCGCCGATGTCCCCGGTGCGGTTCCTGACGCCGCCCGGGGCTCCGGGCGGCGTCGTTCCCCAATTATCTCCGGATCCGGACGCGGCGTCGGACCGATGTCGCCCGGCGGCGATGAGACCTTGGGTCCCGGACGTCCCTCCTCCTCCTTATTTTCAACCTGAGGAGGACCAGGAGAGCTGGGAGGGGTCGGATGACCCTCTCACACAGCAGTGTGACTATGATCAGGACTGGGCAGAGGAACTTGGGGATGCCAGTGGTCTGGACACTTCCCCTGACACTGGCATGCTGTCTCCTCCTTCCGTGGCTACGGAGGAGGGAGCAAATTTTGCAACGGTGTTGCATAGAGCAGCTGGAGCCTTACACCTCCAATTGCCTACAGTGGCTGTCAGGACTAACCTCCTGACGGAAGTGCTACAGCCGGCAGCTACCTCCTCGGAGCCATTGCTGCCGTTTAATGATGCACTTTCTGACGTTCTTTTGGGCACCTGGTCCAAGCCTCCCACAGGGGCTCCTGTGGATAGGAACGTGACCCGACGCCATCGCCCTGCTCCGGGCGACCCCTTGTTTCTCTCTCAACATCCCACCCCCGAGAGCTTGGATGTCCAAGCCTCTGCCTCCCAAACCGCCTTCCCTACCGCCCCTCCGGATAGGGAATCCAAACGCCTGGATCAATTTGGGAAGAAGGCCGTTTCTTCCTCCAGTGCTGGCTTGCGGTCCGTCAACACCGCTTGCCTTTTGGGCCGATACTCCCACTCTCTGTGGGATTCGGTGGCGCTCGTTTTGCCCCAGTGTCCTGAGGAGGTCCAGACACTGCTTTCCCGCGCCATTGCGGAAGGAAGGGATGCGGCAAAGTACACCATCCGTTGTGGCCTTGATACCGCCGACTCACTGGGCAGGTCGCCTGGCTGAGGACGACTCATGGACATGCCCTTTGATGCAGACCATGCGCTGGAGCGTTTTAAGGACGCACGGGCTACTGCCAAGTCCCTGGGCCTTTCTGCTGTGCGCCCTCCGCTAACCTTTGCTTTTCGCCCCTTTCGTGGCCACGGAAGAGGCGCCCAGTCACGTCCACTGCCCAGCCACCGGCCCGCGCAGCAAGCGTCTTCGCGTGGCCGAGGACGTGGCTCCCGCCGTGGCGGGTCAGGCAACCAGCGTGCAGGTCAGGCCACCAAGCCCGCCCGCGGCCTCCAAGCCCTCATAGTCCTTCCTTTCAGGTGCACAGCACGCCAGTAGGGGGCAGGGTCCGCCATCACCTTCACCACTGGCGTGCCATCACCTCGGACAGGTGGGTTTTGGACATTGTCCGAAGGGGCTACTCCCTCCCCTTCGAGACCACCCCCCCAGCCATGCCACCTCAATTCCACCGCATGTCAGGGGATCACTTGGTGCTTCTGCAGAAGGAAGTCACGGCCCTCTTGGTCAAGAGGGCCATCGAGCATGTTCCGACCCCAGAAGTAGGACGTGGTTGCTACTCCCACTACTTTCTGGTGCCCAGGAAGGACAAGGAGGACATGCGTCCTATCTTGGACCTCCGGAACGTCAATCGCTTCCTCCGGAAGGAGAAGTTCAAGATGCTCACCCTAGCTCAGGTCTTGACTGCTCTCGACCCTGGAGACTGGATGGTAGCGTTGGACTTGCAGGACACATTTCCACATCCCCGTCCTGCCGGCCCACCGGCGTTACCTGCGGTTCACGGTAGGCCTCGAGCATTTTCAGTTCACCTGCGCCCCTCGGGTGTTCACGAAAGTGATGGCGGTGGTCGCAGCCCATCTGCGCCGGGCAGGGGTTCCAGTCTTCCCCTACCTCGACGACTGGCTGCTGAAGGCGGGCTCGTCCCAGGCAGTCGTCTCCCACCTCCAGACAACGGCCGAACTCCTGCACTCGCTGGGGTTCTCCATCAATGTGCCGAAGTCGCATCTGATTCCTTCTCCACAGCTCCTTTTCATCGGGGCAGTTCTGGACACGACGCAGTTTCGGGCCTATCCTCCCGAACGGCGAGTCCGGGATATTCAGGCTATGATTCCGATCTTTCAGCCTCTATCCTGGGTTTCGGTACGGATGACCCTGAGGCTGCTGGGCATCATGGCCTCCTGCATCCTGCTGGTCGATCATGCCAGATGGCATATGCGGGCTCTGCAGTGGGACCTGAAGTTCCAGTGGGCGCAGCACCAGGGCAACCTGTCCGATCACGTCCAGATCTCGGAGGGGACTGCAAAACAGTTGCAGTGGTGGCTCTCGAACCGGCAATGGGTCATGGGCAGATCCCTCTCCCTTCCCCAGCCAGAGCACACAGTTGTGACGGACGCGTCCCTTCTGGGATGGGGCGGTCACATGGGAGAGGCGGAGATCAGAGGCCTCTGGTCTCCGGCGGAGTCCCGGCTCCATATCAACATTCTGGAGCTCCGGGCGATCCGACTTGCACTCAAGGCATTCCTTCCCTCTGTCAAAGGGACGGTAGTGCAGGTGTTCACAGACAACACCACCGCCATGTGGTATTGCAACAAACAGGGCGGGGTGGGGTCGTGGACCCTATGTCAGGAGGCTCTGCGCCTCTGGACATGGCTGGAACATCAGGGCATATTCCTGATGGTTCAACACCTGGCAGGTTCCCTGAACGCCAGGGCGGACGAACTCAGCCGCAGGTGCATGATGGATCACGAATGGCGTCTTCACTCGGAGGTGGCGCAAGGTCTCTTTCAGCAGTGGGGAGAGCCTTGGTTAGATCTGTTCGGCACCGAAGAGAAAGCGCAATGTCAGCAGTTGTGCGCGTTGGAATTTCCAAGGCGGCACTCGCTCGGCGACGCTTTTCGTCGCGAGTGGAGTTGCGGTCTGTTGTACGCCTTTCCCCTATACCACTTCTACCCAGAGTGTTGAAGAAGATTCGGCGCGACCGGGCCCAAGTCATCCTTGTGGCTCCGGACTGGGCTCGAAGAGTTTGGTATCCCGAGCTACTCAGTATGAGCGTCGATCCCCGATCCGTCTGCCTCTTCGGGAGGATCTTCTGTCGCAGCAGCAGGGGACGGTCCTCCACCCGAACCTGTCCAGTCTCCACCTGCTTGTGTGGAGATTGAGCGGCGGCAGTTGATTCCTTTCGACTTGCCTCCCGAAGTTTGTGATGTGATTCTGGCAGCCAGGCGTCCCTCCACTAAGGTGCTATACGCCTGCAGGTGGAACAAGTTTGTGGCATGGTGCACAGCAAAGGCTGTGAATCCCCTTTCTGCCCCTCTTTCTGAGGTTCTTCTGTTCCTTCTTTCTCTGGCCCAACAGGGTTCTGCCCTGGGTACCATCAAGGGCTATCTTTGTGCAATCTCGGCCTGCCTCAGGCTTCCTGATCAGCCCTCCCTTTTCAAGTCCCCTGTTGTTAACAGGTTCCTAAAAGGCATTACACACCTCTTCCCTCCTGTTCCGTTTGTAATGCCTCAGTGGGACTTGAACTTGGTTCTTACATTTCTCATGGGTGCTCCCTTTGAGCCTCTACATAACTGTCCTCTTCGTCTTCTGACTCTGAAGACAGCCTTTCTGGTGGCCATCACCTCCGCTCGGCGGGTGAGTGAGCTCCAGGCTCTATCATGCAAACCTCCCTTTCTGTCTGTCCATCCAGACAAGGTTGTTCTTCGGACGCGTCCGTCCTTCTTGCCAAAGGTGGTTACTGCCTTCCACATTGGGCAGACCATCACTTTGCCCACCTTCTTTCCGCCTCCGCATCCTTCCAGAGAGGAAGAGAGGCTCCACCGTTTGGACCCAAAACGTGCGCTTTCCTTTTATATCAACCGCACACAACACTTCCGGGTGGATGACCAGCTCTTTGTTGGCTACGTGGGCGCCAAAAAAGGTCGGGCGGTGCACAAGAGAACCATTTCCCGCTGGGTCACCTTGTGTATCAAAGCCTGCTATTCTTTGGCTAAGAAGGAGCCTCCTGTTGGGCTGCGTGCCCATTCCACCAGGGCAACGGCTGCTACCACGGCCTTAGGCCGCGGTGTTCCGCTGCAGGATATCTGTCAGGTAGCTACGTGGGCCTCGCTGCACACGTTTACCAAGCATTACTGCCTTGACAGTCAGGTCCGGAGGCACGGCTTCTTTGGCCGTTCTGTCCTCCGGGACTTCCTTGTCTGATATTTGTTCGCAGACCCACCACCGGGGTTGGTATTGCTGGGGTATCTATTCTAAGGTAAGGAATCTGTCACTAACGTGTCTCTTTCAGATGCACAAGTTACTAACTTGTGTAACGATATATCTGTAAGAGACAGTAGTTAGTGACAGATTCCTTACCGCCCACCATCCTCCCGTTCTGCGAACTGATTTCTAGGGTTAAGGACATCCCTTTCAGAGCCCTAGTATTTTTCAGACACCTATGTCAGCTTCTTGCATGGCTCTGCGTTCCTGGCGCGGAAAGTCGTGTACAGAACGGACGTCAGCGCGCAGGGGCGGCGTCTAAGTACTGCCCGCAACGTCATCCCGGCGCCGACGGACGCGGAGCCGCACGACGCCACCTACCGACGCGCAAGGGTACTGCTACGCAAAAACTTTCCGGATCCAGCCTGACGCCTGGGGATATTCTAAGGTAAGGAATCTGTCACTAACTACTGTCTCTTACAGATATAGCGTTACACAAGTTAGTAACTTGTGTATGTGTATATATATATATATATATATATATATATATATATATATATATATATATATATATATATGTTAGACTTGAACCTCTGTTAAGATTCTACTAAGATAAAATTGCTAGACCTAACGGGCCATTAACTAAAATCCTTGACATGTCCGAAGATTCCCAAACTTCATACACCCTTATCTCCCTTTAGGGTACTCTCTGGCTGGCTCCAACAGGCGGTGATATTTCTAGGGAATGCCAACTGTACCATCTCTACAGAGAAGCGCAGATCTCTCCAAATCAAAATCGACCCTAAACTAGGGGATTTAGCTACCTCAGAGACAGGGCAGGCTGCACCCTACAGGCTCTTTTGTGAACCTTTCATCAAAGAGCTCGGAAAATTTTTCTCCACCTTTAACTCGCTTGATGAAGAGCAATCGTCAATCAAGCGCATTTTCACACCCCAGTTTTTCATTGGGGCTGGCATCCGGCCTCCTGCAATCGCAGGTCCCTGGCACAGGTCAGCCATCAAGGAGAAGACAATGGCAGGACTGCGCTCGTTTTGGGGGATTCTACCCCACCAAGGGGTATCCAAGAAACGGAGGATCAAGGGGCGGTTCCCGCGCAGGAGGGTCCTCCGCCAACTCCCATGGAGAGTCTCCAGTTGATTTCTCACAATCATTTGTGGGGCAGGTTGGCACATTTCGTACATGCTTGGAGGACTCTTACTGCAGATGCTTGGATTCTGCAAACAGTACAGGGCTTCCAAATAGATTTCAACGGCTCCCACTTCCAGCCGTTAAATCCACGCCCAATCACCTTCTCGGGAAGAGAGGCGGCCCTTATTTAGGTGTGGATTCATGAACTCATGTCCAAAGGGACTACATCTTTGACCACCCCTCACCATTCTGGCTTCCCAAACGACACTTTCCTCGTTGAGAAGCAGGATGGTGGACAACCCCCGGTCATCAATCTGAGGGAGTTCTACAAGTAGCTGGTTTACTACCACTTCAAGACAGAGGATATCCACCTCTTCTGAAACCTTCTTCAACCTGATTGGCTGGTGCGCCTGGATCTGAAGGATGTGTACCTGACGATACCGGTATTCACCCCACATCGTCAGTTCCAATGGGGGTTCCAGACCTTCGAATTTAACTCCCTGCCTTTTGGCCTCTCCTCCGCTTCATGGTGCTTCACCAAGGTGCTTAAGCTGGTGGTCAAATTTCTAAGGGCATCAGGGATCCGCAGGATAGTATACTTGGACGACATATTCGTCATGGATCAGTGCCCTCAGGCTCTGAACTTGCACCTGCGGAGCACAGTGGATCTCCTCCAGTCCCTCAGCTTTATAATCAATCGTGAGAAGTGAGCCCTGATCCCTTCGCAATCTCAGATTTTCTTGGGGTTCACGATCAACTCTGTGGAATCAACCTGGAGTCTCCCTTCAAGTAAAATGGCCAAAATCCGACACAAAGTGCGAAGAACCCTGGCAAAGCCCTCGACTTCTATCCGAAAGATTTCCAGGGTAGTCACCCCTCTGTCCTCCTCCATCCAGGCCATTTTTCTGCCCCCCTCACGGCCCTGCAAAGCCTGAAAGCGGCACATCTGCGTCGTGGCCTCACATACTCCCAACATGTTCCCCTCTCAAACGTGGCCAAGGACGAGCTGCAGTGGTGGCTCACACATATGGAGGCCTGGAACGGGCAAGCCATTTTCGGCTCATAGCGGGACATGGTGATAGAGTTCGACGTCAGCAGCTCAGGCAGCGGGGGATGTTGCTGGGAGTTTACCACAGGAGGCGGATGGTCTGCCCCCGAGCAGGCCCTGCACATTAATTGACTGGAATTGATGGCGGGCTCTTTCGCGGTTAAGTGTTGGATGAGAGATCACACCCACTGCTGTGTACTTCTGAAATTGACAACGGAGCGGCAGTCCGTTACATCAACCATCTGGGAGGTATGTGTTCCAGAGCTCTGTCGGATCTTGCGAAGAGCTTCTGGGAATATTGCCTCGACCATCTTGTCGGTGGTGGCAGAACATCTCCTGGGCTCTGCCAACCAAGTAGCAGGTTAGCAGTCCCTCCATCTCAAGGATAGGAGCCTGTGGAAACGGATTCCACAGCGGTTTCAGGCCCTGTCGGGCTGATGGGGTCCGTTCACGATTGACCTCTTTGTGCCCAGGTTGGATCATCAACTTCCACGATACTTCAGCTGGAGACCAGATACCGACGCAATAGCGACCGTTACCTTTCTCCAAGACTGGTCCGAGGAGATGGGCTATGCCTTCCCTCTTTTTGCAATGATAATGAGACTGACGGCGCAGACACGCCTGGAGGGCAGACCTGGTGGGAGTAACCCTAATTTGGAAGTCACAAGTCTGGTTTTTCTGGAACTTTCTTGGGATTTTCCAGTCAGCCCTACCCCAAGAACGGTTCGCCTCAAGGATCCCTCGGGGAATCCCCACCTGCTGGTGGTCAATGGGTCCCTCCCGCTTATGGCGAGGAGGATTGCAGGTCACGCTGGCAAATCCCGGGGCTTTCGCGCAATGCTGCGGACCTCCTATCCCGGGTCTGGGTGGAGAATATGGTTAAACGATACCATTCGCCCTGGTCTCAGTGATTGGGTTGGGGTCAACAGCAGGGTTTGGATCAAGAGGGGACAGATGTTGTCCACTTCTTAAACTTCCTGGCCTTGCTAGTAGTGGAAGGGTTGGCTTATAGGTCAGTCAACACCTTTCGATCCGCGATTTCCGCAGGACATGCACACGTGGAAGACTGTCCAGTTGGTGAACATTTGTTGGTCCGGAAGCTTCTCCGAGGTATCAGATTGTCTCTTACTCCAGAGCAGATGTCAACAAAGGGTTCAATCTCTTCCTCTCCTGGCCTCGGAACAAATACCTTTCAAGGAAGTAGTTGTCGATGAAGTTTGCTACATTGTTGTGATTGGTCTCTTGTCGCCAGGTTTCCGATGTCTGGGCTCTGGACATTACCAATAGCATGTTTACTCCTGAGGGGATTTCCTTTCATGTGTCCTGTAGGACAAAGTACAATTCCAGACTTCTCATATCTGGCCTTTCCAGGCTCTCCAAAGCTGTGTGTTGTTCGTTGCGTCAAACAGTACGAGTCAATGACCAAAGAACTTCGACCCCACAAGGAACGGTAACTGCTCTTTGTAACCCTCCTAATGCGGTCTCCTCCTCCAGCATTGCGCGTTGGGTGCGCTGGGCCATGCAAGAGGCAGGTATTAACACAAAGGTGTTTGGAGCTCATTCCACCAGAGGGGCTATGGTGCCAAAAGCTTTCACCCTTGGGGCTCACTTGCAGGATATTATGAATGCTGCGGGGCTGTTCTCCGGATTCGACCTTTAAGAGGTTTTACTTCAAACCAGTTACGACAATATTTAATCTGGCATAATTCTCGCCTCCGGGTCCTGACCTTAGAATGAAAAAAATTCCCTAGCAATCATAAAGGAAAGTTTCAATTCTATTAAGGATACTGAGGCGAGGATTAGCCCACATGTTGCTCTGTAATCTTCGCCCACCGAACGAAATTGGAGTTTCTGTTAAGGGTGTAAGTAGCACGTTTTGATCAAATTACATGATTGTTCTATAAACTAAGTTGCATTGCGAATGCTAGTTCATTCCTATGTTCCGTGTTAATGTGCACTGAAATACTTGCTGGTTCACCTGAGGTCCTGGTTTGAATTTCGTTGCATTCGTTGGATTCTTGCAGGATAGGAGTCGTCCAAACAGGAGTGAGGTGTTCCATCGTGTGCATTGGTCGCAGGAAGAAAGAGGACGAGTTCAGGTGGACGTAGTGGAGCTGGGTCATGCTGGGTCCTCACTGGATATGCGTTACTGTTTGTTTCTGCTTACTTCCCCAAGAATTATGGGAAATATAGCTTATACTGTTGATTAATATGGCTGCTTTTAAATAAATGAAGAAAGCGATAGCATAATCCTCGTCTCCGTGTCCTTAATAGAATTGAAATATTCCTTTATGATTGATAGGGAAAATTTTCATTATCCTAACAGCTCAGCAAGTTTACCATCTAGCTTTCTATACAAACTACATCTTTTATTTAAATATCTATTGTCTCGAATAAACGGAACAAAAAGCCACAAAGATTCAAAAACATGGATCCCAGTGAAACAATTCCCAAAACCATCAAGGTATGCAGCAGTGCAGAGGTAAGTAACCCCAGGCGACACAAAAACACTAGCACATTGCATTTTTTGTACTTTCCTGAATACTTTATTAAACCTGCCATACCTTTAAATAAATGTTAGCAGCCCGCACAAAGAGCAAAGATGAACTAAAAACGAAGTCATAATATGCCTTAAAAAAGGCCAGTTTTAATGTATTTCGTGTTTGCAAACCTACAGCCCCATTGAAATTGTTTTCAATTATTTCAAAAACGTGATACAGCTTTTGAACGTATAAATCTCATCACAATAAGGAGCAAGACAGGACTGTTCTCTAGCGTGCTCGGTCTGACTGCTGCATTCGGTAAACAAGCTCTACACTGCCAGGGCTGGCATGGGCAACCGAGCACTAATCCGGCCACGCGTGCTTAATTTAAAAAACAAGCAACGCTCGAGGACAGAATGTTTCCGAAACGTACTCAATCACTGACGTGTACGTGCTGCCGCTCACTTACAGCGCCAACTCGATCGGGGGCACCAAGACAATGGCATACAGCGAATATTTCTGGGTAAGACCCTTGACAACGTTTAAAGCCAGGACACTGCACTTGTTAAAATCTATAATTGACATGGCAATTACTTCCTCCCACACACAGCCTGTTCAGCAGGTGCACTGGTCTTAAACACGATCCGTGCACTGCACATTTTGACTTTCGGACGTATTTTAAAAATATCAGTCATTTCACTCAAAGAGAAAAAGACGGGCATTAAATAGTGAGTTATTTACAGGCACTTGGCAGTAAATGACTGATCCAACCAGACAGATTAAGGGGTGAGGAAAACAATCACGTGTATTTAACTGAAACCAAATAGACAGATCTTGAAGGAAGAAAAGGTTAATTTGCGCAACAGCACGGTTCCAAATGTAAAGAGGCACAGAGTGTCCAATACAACAATTACAAATCAAACATGTCTTTGTTTTTTGTTTTTAAAAAAGCCAGGAAAATGTGTATTCCAAATGCAGCCGACCCGTGCCCAGATACTGAATAACAGCTGTATTCATACCACCAAATTAAAGAAAGCCTGGACATGTGTCACGTGGTTCTTGCTTCCATGCTTTAAGTTTGTGCTTGTCTTAGAAAACTGCCCGGTCTTCATGATGAAGAGTAAACCATTTCCTGCTTTTGGCAGTTACCCCCCAAAAAAGAGGCTTGTTCTTGTGCATGTGAGAAGAATCCTGTAAAACTGGGGGAGGGAGATGAATTTACAGACAGGATGCACTCGGTTTCGACTATTCTGAGCGCTGACATCGAGAATCTATCCCAGCAGTGTCCAAGTCTTAGACATTCACCAGTCCAATGATGGTAGGGGCACCTCAAGCAGATGTTTCCTTTCGTCGCCTCTTACGTCCAGCATGTGCCCCCTTCTGAGCAGCCTTCATGAACCCCTTGAACTGGCCTTGCATCTTGGCCTTTTTCCTAGAGCAGAGAAAAAAAAAATCAAAAAATAAATGATAATTCCTGCATCAGTTGCCAGTGCACAACATTGTCATTTATGCCCTTCGCTCATCACGTTTGCCCTCATCATGCAAGTGTCCAGCGCTGCTCATTGCCACATGCAACAGTGTGTGAAATCTACTAGGCCATGGAGATCCCCTTAATATAACTCAAGTAGGTCAACACCCTCGCTAGCATGAGAAAATGTGTACTGTGGTTATTGTAATTGTATTGTAATTGTATTTATATAGCGCTTACTACCCCTGATGAGGCGTTGAAGCGCTTTTTTGGTGAGTAGCACGCTACTCTGGGACCCATAAAGGATTAGTGTTGAATTAGTATAGTGAAATATGAAAGTTATTAAAGTGGTGGATAGGTTAGTCAGTTATTTGGATTCGGAAGGATAGCGGAAGGATAGAAGAGGAAAAAAAGGTTTGTATTTATATAGCGCTTGTTACCCCTGATTATACTATTCTATGAGCCAAGTTTAAAATTCTACAAGTTAAAGATCACAGAGTAGATGGACTGAAGAGTCCTGACCTGTGGAGAGGATCAATTAAAAAAAAACATATACTTGGAACTCTTATTTCACATCATTCTCGCCCAGACCTCCACGTCCAAAAAGACTACAAAGTAGTAGACAAGAGATGCAGGGATCTCGGGAAAGGGATAGTCCTAGGATATGGGAAATATGACAGGCGACATTAACTAAGGGCATCATCTAGGGGAGCGGAGGACGGGGAACCCTCACATCAGTGTCCCCACCTAGAGGTGGGCACAGCAGGGCATTTATTTATTTTTATTTATTTAAACGGTTTTATATAGCGCTGGCTAGACCCAAGGGTATCAGAGCGCTTTACAAGGGTCGAGAGAGGAACCAATTGCGATATAACATTAGTACAAAAAGGAAAAGCGCAAAATACTCAGCACAATATGCAAAAAACAGTAAATACATGGACAAGAAATTAAGGAGAACAATTAGGGCATAACCAGAGTTGGAAGTTTGGGCTAGCGTGGGTAGTCAGGGATGGGGGGGAGAAAGGATTGAGGAGGGGGAGAACAGTGGGGAAATGAGAGAGGAGACAGCATGCAGAAGTAGGCCGTAAATTATAAGAGAGCTCGTAGGGGGAGGGGGGGGGAGTAAAAGTAAGGAGGTGAGGAGGGGGTGGTAGTAAGTCCAGTATAATATAGTGAGGACAAGACACCGTCAAGGGCAGGTTGGGAAACCCGGAGAAGGTGGTAGGACTAAGGACCCCAGTATTTGTTGCTAAGGTGTCGTTTGAGATCATTTTTGAAGCTGAGGTAAGAGGGGTTGCAACGTAGATCTTTGGGGAGTGAATTCCAGATAGTAGGCACATTAGCCACTCAGATGTTGGAGAGATGGTGCTGGTGAGCCAGGAGCCGGAGTACCGTTAGCCCCATGCTGTCTAAAGGGCTGCCCTGTCTAATTTGTGTCTTCCGACAAGGTTTTCACTGGCCACTAGCAATGCTCAAGGCATCAAGCAGGAAAAAAGAACAATGTGACCATTGTTTTTCACAAACATCCCCAGCTTTGAGAGTTTGTTAAATACTCTTCATCCGCCCAGTAAGCAACTATAATAAACGGTGTCACTGTCAGACTTGGTTTGCACGTAAAACCAGGAAATAACCAGCTTTAAGCAGAAATTAAACAACTGTTCTAATATATACTCGCTGACCCACGACCCCCCCAAGTCCTGTCTCACCTGTATAACATACTGTAGTGGGTTCTTCGGAATGGAAAGAACACGCATGAAGAAGTTGAAGAAGATGAAACTGCTTCTTTTATTGTAGACAGCACAACCCGATACATCTGACAGCTCCCGAGGTCCCAGCGTAACTGACAGACCCCGAACCCTCCACATGGAACCCCTACAGGGATTCCACCATGACATTCTAGTAACCATGGCAATAAGGACACAATACATACACTTCTGGTTACCTACCACCTTAAACCTGAATTTAAAAATCGCTGAACTTTATGTTGACATCCTTCAGTGTCTTTAATGTGACCTAATTAATGGCAGGATTTATGCTTGCCTTTTTGTTTGCTGCGCCTAGAAATTGGGCACCTTGCATTTTTTGTGCATTATAAATAACCTACAATACAATATAATTATTTAATGTTCGGAAGCTACCTTTCAGCAAACACTGGAAAAACAGATAACATTCTCTGTAAATGAAACACGCCAGAAGTGGTGACAAAATAGATGAAGGTCCCTGTGAATCCCATACTTAAAGCAAAGAATTGACCATGCCCTCTCCAACTATAGAAGAGAACAATAACATCATTGTCTTGTTGCATTCTGGCAGTAAGCAAACCCCCACATTACACAAAGGGATAAGACCCTCCCCATACTGGTTACTTGACTTGTGTCATGTAATCAGGCTGAGTATTTACAAGGATAAAGCCCATCTAAAACAATTCCCTACAACATGTTGGCCAGTGTGGCAGACCAAAACAGTGATTAGGAGCCAAGAATTGTTAGAAGGAAGGCTACAAAGTCTGACGAGCCTTTCATCTGTAGCACTGCTTACACAACTATCTATGTATGGTTGGGTTATGCCGTCTACGTTTTATGCCCAAATTAGGTGTATAGTAGCAGGAACTACCTTTATTCAATGCCCCATTATACTCGATGTAATGCTCGGCTATACTGCTGTATCCTAACAGTCAAATTAAAAAAATATCACTGCACAGATTTCTAAGCTCGCTGCGCTTGGGTGTCCCAAATAAACAACAAGGGGTTGTGGCTCTAATCAGCAAGGCTGAGCCAAAATTAACCAAGAGAACAAACAATTGCCAATGCTGATATACAGATCAAAATTTTTTTCAAGCGCATTGGCATAAAACAATATCGCCAGACACCTCTTTTTCCGTATGATTTAATCAAAGTTTTTTCTGAAAATTTACATGTATAAAATTTGAAAGCACAAAAGTTTTTTGTTTTTAAACAATAGCCCTACAACTACTTCATACTCCATACCAGATACAAAAATCCAAACTTGACAACCAAATCTCTCATCTCACACTCAAAGCACATCACCATTGAACTCTCTACCAATCTCTACAAACAAACCTACTCACATACAAATCTCAAAACGCCACTCTACCACACCACAACACACACAATTATACAAAAATAATCTAGACAGTTAAGACTTCGTTTCGAAAAAGAGGCCAAACATAAATGCATTTCGACATTATCAACCCAATTTTTCAATGTCTGAAAGTGAAAATTAAAGCACTTGGTTTGGCCACCACAAGGTCGACGCGTTTCGAATCCCCAAATTCCGGGGTTCTCCTCAGGACCAGATAGCTGGAAAACAAAAAACTAAATCTTTATTTTATGCCGCAAAATGGCAAAAAAGCCCACTACCCCTGTAAGCCCTCCTCTTCAGGAGTATGCTTACCTTAGTTTCTAAGACGAGATCAGCCGATCTCTGCTGCACTATGTATAACTCTTTCACCAGAATAACCTAAGAGTCAACAGAAAACTACTATCAGTAAACTCAGTACTAAAGTTATTCAATCATTAGTCACAGTCTGTAAAGTCATCCACTAAAAATTGAAGTGTTCTTACTTGTTCAGCGAAGGAATGTGCTATATTCAGGAATTGTTGTCACTCAATTACGTAGGGAAAAGGGCAGACTTTAGTCCTAAAGGGAAAATGCGAGGGAGGGATTAAACCTCTTCAATTTGAAAGACCTTAAATTGAGAATGGTGAATACAGGAGGAAAATTACCTGCTTCTGAAGGAAAGGTCATAAAGATCCAATTCGAAATATTCAGTGTCTCGCAGTCGAATTGTTCTGTGAGGGACAAAGGTATACCTTTTTAGTCCAAAAAAGATTGGCAAGATGCCGCTCTACACTGAATAGGACCTACAACAGGAGATTCCATCTTAACAGTCCGAATACAAATGCTATTTGAATACTGAGACGCCCTAGTTGCCGCAAAATCATCAGTCTACGCTCCTCATAATGCTCTTACCTCAGTACACGAGACTTAGTTCAAAACCGAGTGAATCTTGCCGCCGGGAAATTTTCCTGGCGCTGGTTCTTGTCATAATTCCTCTGACGTATATAATAAAGTTTTGATTGGTCGCACGGCGTGAAGACGTGCAATCGTCCTATTGCCTCCTGGGGATTGTAGTTCACGCGGTCCCTTTAATGTCTCGCTTCTCGAGGCGCATTATTTTTCGAGTTCGAATAGGCAAATCAAATTGAATCTAGCCTGAGCCTTATCACGAGAAAATGCACAACTTCGGACCTATGACAAAAAATGATTATTTGTGGGAAAAAGGGGGGTTCATGTCTCAGTCAACGTATCCTAATTTGGATCCAAAAAGCATGTATTTTGGTTTTAATTTTGAATTTGGTAAACCAGTCTAAGCATAAACGCAATAACGAGTCCATGTCTCTGGTTTATCTTTCCTTACAAAGAAAGTGCCAAGTGGCCGATTGGAAATTGATCACTTCTCACTAAATTCATCATAGCTTCTAAATCTCAGAGAGTTCGTTCAATCCCTCTACTGCAGTATTGAATTTAACTATTAGCATTGCCTCACGTCGTGTCAATTTTAATTCTAGATCGCCTCCTCTAGAATCCTGTTCCACTTTAGAGATTACTGTCCATTTCAAATCCTTTTCCGTGTGTGCATTCAGTCTCCAATGATTAACTAATGGAGCTGTTTGTACATTTTCCGAATTCTTGATTTTTGTTGTGAAATCCTGTATCGTACTTCCTGATTTGTTTTACCTATATATAGCTTCCTACATGGGCACAAGACTCCATAGATCACATTTTTAGATTTACAATTCGAGAAAGTTTCATGTTTCCAGTGGATTGAATTGTGGGAAAACAATGTCCCCTCAAGCGTTGAATCACAGCACACACATGTGCCACATTTATGATGTCCAGAAATTGGTGGCAGGCCAACAAAATCTCGTAATGTGTTCGTCCTTGGTTTCGGTAGTGCCGCTCTAACCACTTGGTTAGCAATGCTCTTATCTTTTTTAAAAGCAAACAATGGAGCTGAAGCCAGCGACTGATTCAAATTCTTTATCAGATGCCAATTTTGATGAATCACATTTTTTAGCCTGTTGGAATTAGGGCAAAACGTTGATACACACACTATTCTTTCCACTGATCTCTTTTCTTTTCTCTCTAATAGTGCTTCTCGTGGAGTCCACCAAGCTCTTTTCATTGCTTTCTTGAGGAGTTTTTTGGGGTAGCCTCGATCCGTAAGCCTTAACAGATTATTTGCGTGTACTACATACTCATCTTTGAAGGAACAATTCCTCCTTATCCTTAACCCCCCCTTTTTCCCACAAATAATCATTTTTTGTCATAGGTCCGAAGTTGTGCATTTTCAAGTGATAAGGCTCAGGCTAGATTCAATTTGATTTGCCTATTCGAACTCGAAAAAATAATGCGCCTCGAGAAGCGAGACATTAAAGGGACCGCGCGAACTACAATCCCCAGGAGGCAATGGGACGATTGCACGTCTTCACGCCGTGAGACCAATCAAAACTTTATTATATACGTCAGAGGAATTACGACAAGAACCAGCGCCAGGAAAATTTCCCGGCGGCAAGATTCACTCGGTTTTGAACTAAGTCTCGTGTACTGAGGTAAGAGCATTATGAGGAGCGTAGACTGATGATTTTGCGGCAACTAGGGCGTCTCAGTATTCAAATAGCATTTGTATTCGGACTGTTAAGATGGAATCTCCTGTTGTAGGTCCTATTCAGTGTAGAGCGGCATCTTGCCAATCTTTTTTTTGGACTAAAAAGGTATACCTTTTGTCCCTCACAGAACAATTCGACTGCTAGATACTGAATATTTCGAATTGGATCTTTATGACCTTTCCTTCAAAAGCAGGTAATTTTCCTCCTGTATTCACCATTCTCAATTTAAGGTCTTTCAAATTGAAGAGGTTTAATCCCCTCCCTCGCATTTTCCCTTTAGGACTAAAGTCTGCCCTTTTCCCTACGTAATTGCGTGACAACAATTCCTGAATATAGCACATTCCTTCGCTGAACACGTAAGAACACTTCAATTTTTAGTGGATGACTTTACAGACTGTGACTAATGATTGAATAACTTTAGTACTGAGTTTACTGATAGTAGTTTTCTGTTGACTCTTAGGTTATTCTGGTGAAAGAGTTATACATAGTGCAGCAGAGATCGGCTGATCTCGTCTTAGAAACTAAGGTAAGCATACTCCTGAAGAGGAGGGCTTACAGGGGTAGTGGGCTTAGTTGCCATTTTGCGGCATAAAATTAAGATTTCGTTTTTGTTTTCCAGCTATCTGGTCCTGAGGAGAACCCCGGAATTTGGGGGTTTGAAACGCGTCGACCTTGTGGTGGCCAAACCAAGTGCTTTAATTTTCACTTTCAGACATTGAAAAATTGGGTTGATAATGTCGAAATGCATTTATGTTTGGCCTCTTTTTCGAAACGAAGTCTTAACTGTCTAGATTATTTTTGTATAATTGTGTGTGTTGTGGTGTGGTAGAGTGGCGTTTTGAGATTTGTATGTGAGTAGGTTTGTTTGTAGCGATTGGTAGAGAGTTCAATGGTGATGTGCTTTGAGTGTGAGATGAGAGATTTGGTTGTCTAGTTTAGATTTTTGTATCTGGTATGGAGTATGAAGTAGTTGTAGGGCTATTGTTTAAAAACAAAAAACTTTTGTGCTTTCAAATTTTATACATGTAAATTTTCAGAAAAAACTTTATTAAATCATACGGAAAAAGAGGTGTCTGGCGATATTGTTTTATGTCAATGCGCTTGAATTTTTTTTTGATCTGTACATCAGCATTGGCAATTGTTTGTTCTCCTGGGTGTCCCAAAGGCATGGAAAAATAGGCTTAATTAGTACCAAAAACATACATGGTACGTGATTCGGACGTGTTTAAGGAGCCATCCATAACACTTGATTTTGTATATCTAGTGCCACAGTGAGGTTTCTAGTAATCAGGCTCAGCCCTACAAGTCCAACTGGAAGCAATGACTTAACAAGCAACAGAACGCGGCTCACAGCAAGCCAATGCACACCACTGCTGGCAGCATGTAGGGGAATGGAACTGTGAGTGACTGGGCGACACAAAACGCTCAACAAAAGGACAGCGAAAAGCGTCCACTACATCCGCACTACATTAAACCATACAGGCCGATAGAATTTTATTGTTACAACAAAGCGTAAGGAAAACAACCCCACTAGACCAAAAACCCATAAAGACCCAACTGTAGGGGCAATACAGGAAAACTGAAGTGTTGCGAAAATTAAAGCTACAAGAAGCTCCCTGTCACCTTCGGGACCAGTCACGTGTTATAAGCGCTATATAAATGCAAACCTTTTTCCCTCTTCTATCTCTCTACTATCCTTCTCAATCCAAATAACTGACTAGCATAACCACCACTCAAATTAGTTTCATATTTCACTATACTAATTCACCACTAATCCTTATGGGTCCCGGAGTAGCGTGCTACTCGCCGATAAAGCGCTTCAAAAACCTCATCAGGGGTAGCAAGCGCTATATAAATACAAACCTTTTTTCCCCTCTTCTATCCCTCCAGTATCCTTCTCAATCCAAATAACTGACTAGCATAACCACCACTCAAATTAGTTTCATATTTCACTATACTAATTCACCACTAATCCTTTATCGGATCCGGAATAGCGTGCTACTCGCCGAAAAAGTGCTTTGATGCCTCGTCTGGGGTAGTAGGCGCTATATAAATGCAATTACAATACAATACAATACGTGCCACACAGCTAAAGGCCAGGCGGATCATTACCTCCTCCGTAATCCCCACCAGAATGAAGATGTAGGCTAAAACACAGAAGAAGCAACAACTGCTAACAGGGCAGTACGATCACCATCGACTAGAAGATAGGAGAAACAACCAACCAACCCATCATCTCACCCGAAGTAGCTGTCACAGAACAGGGATAGCCACACCCCAAAGAGGCCCGCAGCACTAATACAGGATGCGTAATTTGATGTGGAATAGTGTCCCAGCAAACAGGAAGGTAAAGGACAACTTGGAAAATTACAGAACACAGGACCGTGCCTGTTAGACCTGTCAGCCCTAGGGTGGTCTTACCCTGCATGTTTTCACTTTCTGCCTCAGTTTGTCCGCCATCTTGTTTGTTGGACATAGGACTCTGGCCGCCTTACCGCTGCTAAACAGTGCTGAGGCGCAGGTGCTCTCTCCTAACAATATGGTTGCCACAGGCCCCTGCTACTGCGGTGTGGCCACTGTCCTATCTGCGCGCTAGTAGTTGGGATAAGGCTGGGACATAATGTTACTGTAACCCTGAGCGTCCCGCCTCTTGTCACCAGAGAAGCCACCACAGAGTCCCCAGAGCCTTCTAGATCCTTCCAAACCCCCCTCCCAGGTTGGCGCCAGAACTTGCCGCCCTTTTAGAAGGGTCACCTGACCTAGACGTATAAAAGGAAAGGAGGGAAACCTGACAGTCAGTTGTTGCACTACTGGACCTGGGGACCCTCCGCCGGAGTATAGGCTGCTGCGCCAGGGGGAAGCTACACTACTGAGGCTGACTGAGCTTAGGCCCTGCTGTCCCCAAGATAGCTGAGTGATCCTGCCAGCCTGCTGACCTTGCCCAGTGTGAGGGGAGCCCGGGGTGCCAACTCCAGTGTGCCTGCCTGGGACTAACGTCCTTCTCCCCACTACTACCCACTCCTACAAGTAATTCCTGCAAATAATACCTGCCATCTACTGCCAGCGCCAAGACTGGGAAGCGCTAGGAACCTGGCACCTGAATCTCCCCAACTAGCGCTGTAATCCCTGAGTGCTGAGGAACCTGCGAGCGCTACCGCTGCTGAGAACCACAAGGTAAAGCGCCGTGTCGCCCAAGCACTAGATTGCCAGAGTCTGCCTCTTCCTACTAGCGCTGTGCTGAGAAGCGCTGTATGCTGAAGTCACCGCCGCGGCCCACCTGCGCTGTGCCCGAAGAAGCGCTGCTGTGGTAGGAATCACCGCCGCTGCTCTGCATGATCACGGAAGAAGCGCTGCTTTGCCCCAAACTCACCGCCGCTGTCCGGGCTCCTGTGGCGAAGCGCCGTATGTGCCGGAGCATCGCTGCAGCCCGGGCACCGAGGAGAACAGAAGCGCTGGGTCTCTGGCCGCGGCCCCTGAAGCTGAGGGAGAGCCTCCGCGGCTGAGGGAAGGCCGCGCTAAACCCTGAGCGCGCGAGCGTTGCCCGGCAACGAGGGCGCCGGCCGCGTCATCGGCCGCGCACGGATTGGTTCCCGGGCCCGGAGGCAATAAGGAAGCCCGGAGCCCGCCCAGTCATCGGCGAGGGGGCTCCGGAGGAAGTGAAAGCCCCTGACCTCCCCGGGCCAGGTCCGAGACAACGTAGAGGCCCGTGGGGAATAAGGAAGTAGTTGGTGCCTCCCCAGGACAACCGAAGGCTGGATAGCGGACTTGGCACCCGAGGTAACAGCACCGCAGGGAGGGTTGGGAAGTGCGGTGCCTTGCCGACAGTGACTGAGTCCCACGCGCAGGGGGGGGGAATAGCCAGTTACACGTCCCCCCTGGCGCTAGACTGTTCTGCTGTTTAGGGAGTGCCACCTGCCTAAGGAGCACTGCCTGCCTGGAATCTCTGCCCCGGGGATTATTACCTGACCTGAATGTTTAATGGCAGTAAGACCTGCATAGGAATGGTTACCCGTATTCCGTACCTGCAGAGAATTGTGCTTGTAGTTCCTGGATGTTACAGGATGTTTATTTGCCTGAAATATATGCCGCAGGGGATAAGTTGTTGATGTTAATGCCTGCCCTGCCAAGATGCCTAAGAAGTATTGCTGGTACTGAATAAGATGTCTAAGAAATGTGTCAGAGAGTGGATATCTGCATAAAAAATGTTACTTGTAGTACCTGAAGTTACCAGAAACCGGTTATCCTGACTAATGTGGAAACTGTACGTTACCTACCATAACCAGAAGTAGATAAAGATACTGAGTGGTGTCTCTTTATTGCGTGTGCCTCACTGTGTCAGTGTGAGTGTGTGCTGCACAACTACTTCACACATAGCTTCCGGAGTTCCTTCCCGCGTCGCGCCAAGCTACCGCGTCGGAGTCGGAGGTCCCTGGGACCTTCCGGGTCTAACAGTGCCCCTTTGCAATATCACTGCCACTTGGGGGTCCAAAAGAGAAGATCATAAGAGCACAGACACCTTTTCAGTATGGGCAACACCTTGATGACGATCCACACTGAAAAGGGGGTGCATCAAAACGGTTGTATGACGTTACAACGCATGCCATTACAATGCATGCCGTTACAACGCATACCTTTACCCCGACTTGCTGTCGGGGGTGCGCTGGAAGTTGGAATAGTATAATTTACTATTCCAACTCCAGTGTGTGCAACAGTAGGGAAGGTGTTGGAGTTAACTCCAACACCTTCTACCCCCTGCAACAAGCCTTTCGCGTTGTAATGGCATGCGTTGTAACGCTTCTGTTGCAAAGGCTGTTTCCCCATCAAAACACCCTATATACTCACCACTAACCAGGCAACAAAGTCAGGCAACAACAGTAGGGTGCAGCTAACCTTCTAAAGAAGGGGCAATTCCAGGTGATGGAAATGAAGAAGACAATTAGAAACGGCAAAAACATGCCACCTATTGCATTGTCTACTGCTGTACCTGGCCCGATCCAAGGAACACTTTCAATCTAGATGCAGAAGGGACCAAAACTGAAGACAGGACGAGGACCTGGCATGAGTGAAAGCTTCAATCTCGCAGGGAACCCAGTTCAACAGACAATAGCAAAGTTGTCACTGGAGGCATAACTATCTCCTTCACAGGTAGGTACCCCACAAGCCAGCAAGATGAGGAAGGCATCTGAGCACCAGCATCCATTATGAGTCGGTATAGGGGACCATCAAGCAGCTCCAACTCCCTACCTTCAAGGGGCAGGCAGTGGAACCAAGGTCTATGCCAACCTTTTAAAGATACATTGCCCTCGAAAGGCAAGAGGTATCCTAAGCGTCATAACCAAGGGATACTCTGTTATCACCCTTCGCAGAAGAGATTTAGCCCACACGCTGAAATAGGATAGCCAGATAGCGAAATCCCACTGATCATAAACTCCCATGTCCGGTGAAGCAAAGTGGTCTCATGAGTGCCTTTAGATATCAAAGTACGGATACAGGCCATCTGTTCACGGTCAGAGGACAAGAAGTTCCCACATTAAAGTATGCAGACACTTGTAACCCTGATTAGTGCACAGAGGATAACTAAAAAAAAACGTTCACCAAGGAGGAAAATGGAAGTACAGAATAACGCATCAAAAAAGACCATCATACCCAAACACAGGGCAAGATCCCACTCGGGATTCACTAAGAGAAGGAACTCCCTTGTAGAGGAATGAAAAGAAATTGCATCCTCTTCTCACACCAACCGATGGTGAGAGCAAAGGCACTTCAACAACAGGGCTATGTAATGAGGAAAAATCCCCCCCATACACGCATAAAGACCATGCAGCTGAACAGCAGTGTCAAGAGAATGCCACCTTCATCTCAGGCATCCACTTCCAAGGGGACATTCAATACAGCCAGACAGGAGAAGCAAGGAAGAGCAATACTGTCTCTTCTGGTTATAGCACCCTTTAGGGGAACCACACTATCTACGTCCAACGGTAGGTGAATTCAACTGAAGGAAAAAATTTGGCGGTGCTTGTAAGGCTGCAGTCCCTTAAAGCAACTCAGTCTTCCATGCCTCGTATGGGACATACTTGCAGCAGATGGCACTTCCAAAGATCGGGTATTAAACGCAGCCATTTATGCCCAGGGATGCCTGCTCACCAAAAAGGCTAGAATATCAAAGGCTGCATCCAGTACATCTCCAAGGTGAACCAGGGAACCCTAACAAACATGTCTACGAAGGACCACATAAGAGCCCATATTCCCGGCCACCGAATCCACGAAGTCAAGGCCTCATCTTAGGAGTTGCCAAGTGACCTCAAACCCATCATGAACCTCCTCAGCTAAGTGACCCCTCACATGGTCTAGCAAAAGAGTAACCCCCAGCTATGCCATCTATCAAAGATCGTGGGAGTAATGGGCAAAAAGGCACATGGCATTATAGGGGCAAATGGCCAGATTCCCTGAGGAAAACAATTTGTTTTCCATTAGCTCTGCCCATAAAACCTCCATGTCAGTAGGGGTGGTGGAAGAACCAGATGCCACAATGAAAAATGAGCAACCTTTGCTCCTAGGTTCTCTGTAGGCAGAGGAGAGGACACAAATGTCAGATCACCAGGAGCTGGTTGGAGACGGCAAACAACCTCAAAGTGAACGAGCTAAACAGAAGTTAACCTACTCTAAACAGACACGACCAATTTGATGAACATACCAAAAAGAGTTAAGAACGTTTCTGATATCGAGCGACCAGTCTGCAAGGTTTCAATCAAAATGTTGGTCCTAATCTCTGCAAAGGGTAAAGGCCATTCCAGGACCTTAGCTGGGGTAAAGGCAATTCCAGGATCTTCACTGCCTTTCCCACTACCACCTTAAAAGTCCTCTAAAGGAAATGCTGAGGGGCAGGAAGGACCTTATCACAAGTGTTGAAGTCATGCATGTTCTGGAACCCCAACAGAAGAGTCTGTATATGGAGAGAGCAACTGCTTCATCCTTCACTGTTTGTACACTAGAGCCCTCACTAGAGGTCTGAACAAGACCATGGAAAGTAAAAAAAAAAAAAAGGATCACCCCATGTTGCCCAGAAATGACGCCAGAGTCAGTGGAGTAGACCGTGTCGGTATCAGTGCTAACGTTAAAACAGAAGAATAGGCCTTCCAGCAGCAAAATGACAGCTGTGTCAAGTTTACTGATGGGGTTCACTACCACTAGGGCGGGGCAGCTGAGGAAGGGTCGGAGGGGGTGGAAGGTGAGGGAGATTTACTACTGGCAAAGGCATAAGAGCTAAAGGCACCTTGGGAACCAAAGCATACCAGAGGGAGCCAGAGGAGGGTGCAGCATAGTCAACAAAGCCTGAGCAAAAGACGTCACCTCAATGGGATCGGCGCCAAAAGCTGGGAAAGCCAGGAGGGGGGCCAGCAGCACTACTTGCAGAGCTGGAAGACGGAGAGCCATGAACATCAGGATCATATCTACTAAGGTAGGGCACTGCTCTAAAGATATCAAGGCTGAAGTCCGAGAACTGATCCACTGTCCTGAGTACCTGTTGTGCGATCAGGCACGAAGCTGAGATGAAGAGGAGTCCTCCACAGGGTAAGCATGGTTTCCATATGCAAAATAATGCACCACCTAGCTCTCCACAGCTGCCTAAAGCAAACAATCACTTTCAGCAATGGGGCACTCTCAGAGTCCAGATCCCACAGGCAAGAGTAGGAAGAAGGAGTCTTGGGAGAGGTAGGAACAGAACCTATGGAAACCTGACCTCTTTTTTGGTGGCACTGACCCTGAAGCACTGCTTGACAGTTTAATATCAGAAAGCGATGGAACGAGGATTAACTCCGGATCTGCATCAAAGGTCGCAGAACAACTGGAACAGATTTCAGAGCACCAGGGTGGCACCATATAGCACCTGCCAGTGAAAGTGAGCTAGTTCAACTGTACCAGATCCAGACTAATGTTTCGCAAGATTCATGAGGTGGGAATCCAGCAGGTAGAAGTATCCACCAGAAAATATTTTTAAATGCAATACAGAGAAAATTGATGGTACTGAATATGAACGTAAAGCCACCAAAGGAAAATCAGGAGAGGAGAAATAAGATAAAAATGTAAATTTAAAAAGAAGGCAAACAGGGTCATTCTAGAGTGACTGGTGAAGAATTAAATTACAGTCAAACTCATACTATCAGACGAGAAGATTGATTAATTTAAGTGGGATACAACAAGCAAACATTTTTTTTTGTGTGGCACGAACTGGTAAGAGGTTATAAATATTTTAAGGCAGACAATGACATGCAGAAAAGATGTATGAATAACAAAAATCATATTCAAGATTATATTCAGAAGAGGTGAGGGGCAGATACGACCAAAGAAAGATAATATATAGAGGTCGTGAGCAGAAAAACTCTGTGTATTTAGACTTTTTAGGTGTGACAGAAGAGCATCCCAGAGTTAGCAGCAGAAAGAAGGCATGAGACGGTATAGTGCAAAGACTTAGAGTAAGAGGAGACACAAAGAGCCAGCACAGAGGTGTGAGAAGAGCCCAAGTAAAGTTAAAAGCATGAGGATGACTTACTGGACATGAAGACAAAGCAGTTGGAAATACATTGAGAACTAAACATTTGGAAAAATGTTGAGAATTAATGATAGTAGCAGAATAAATAGGTACTGATAAGGAGAGTTCAGAAAAAAGGTGAAATATGGGATTAAAAACAGAAATAAATATGGGATTAAAAGGGAGAACAACTTGCACTGATAACCAGAATAAATGGGATAATTTCCATAAAGTAAAGTAGTTTCTGTAAGGTGTGTAGAACAAAACTTAAAATGTGCAGGAGCGTGGAGAAACAAGTGTGTTAATATAAAGATTTTTTCATAGTACACAGATAGGAATATAGAGAGAACTGCAAGACAGACAGAAATTTCCTGGAACAGAAGGATAAACAAATTGTTGCAAACTGACAAGAGCAGAAAAACATTGATAAGAATTGGGACAACTCACATGAGAGAATGAGCCTCAAGTTGAAGGAGAAAAAAAGTAAACAGAGGGGGGTTGGGCAGAAGCAGAAAGGATTTTGTTACTCGTTCACGTGGATCACCAAAAGTAGATAGGTTCTGCACAGGGATACAGTGGACATGGAGAGAGAGTGGGAATCGTTGTCAGTCTCTGAAGAAAAGCAGTTAGCAAAAAAACAAACCAGAAAATAACATAGAAGCACAAAGAATTCATAGGCGGGGCAACTGTGATGCAGAGGGTGTACAAGATGTTATGTATTTGCAATTTTATATGAGGCATGCGGTCTCTTACTAACAACAGAGAGCTGAGGGTTTAAAAGCTGGTGTCTTTATGGCTGGTATAAAGAAAGTTTATATGGAGAGTGGAGAAAAGCAAGATGAATGGTATTGTCCATTCTGCCTCAGCTTTCTGTATTTACTCAAAAGTGTATCATTGTAAGGGGAATCGAGACCACTAGGGATTGAGGAGGAAAGATGGACAAAAATCTTGTGTCGAGTCTAGAAAAGGTGACGGAAACTGGTAAGAAACATGCAAAATCAACAGAATTAAGGAATCTAAATACCAATGTAGGATAGGTGCAGAAAGATTGCTGTGGGACTCTAGCTGGTGTGGTTTGATATGGATTAAATATAGGTGACAATAACAGGCGACAGGTTGGGACCGAACTGTAGCAGACAGGCGCAGTGAAAGAGTTAGAGAAGATTTGGTAAAGTTTAGTCCCTTGCTTTTGTGAGGCTTCAATGTCAGCATTTACAGGGGTTTGGTGCTTTAATGAGCCACACCGCATAAACTGACTTGCATGTAATGAGACAGAGAACTCCAGGTTGGAAGTTCCTAGGGCAGTCAGTAGGCACTGGACCTCAATTGTGACAACTAGGAGCTTTTACCTATGGTGTCATGGGCCCCTGTACTGTGGGACCCTCCAAGTTGGAAAATAAGTAACCCTTTTTAGCACTGGACTCTCTGGGTAGCGAGAAAGACCAGTCCAACGCTTACTCAATATAGGAGCTGTAGGCTAGAGACTCAAGACTCCACAACAAACACCTAATAAATCATCCTGCCAGTGCTCTTCCTTATATAAAGAAAACACAAAACAATACACATGCTGCTAAATACGACACACATCTATACAGAATAGCAGGTGGAAATAACCAAGTTGAAATTTTTTAAAGGCCCTGATAACCTACCGAAGAACAGACAAAAATGAAGGTTCAAATAGGTTAAGTAGTAGCCTAAATGTAGGGCCTCGATTGCAGGCGCTCCCTCGTCCGATGACTTCGAGAGACGGGACTTGCCCGGACGACTGACTGGGATGAGTAGCGCTTTGAGTGGTTCCCGGGCTGATCCCAGGACCGTCGAGCAGCAAGGAAACTTGAGGGACCACTCTCTCAAGGCCTTGGGGTGCATGGCGTGACAATCGACGCAGGTATTGGCGTCATGGTCACGCTCGAGGCACCAAAGGCAGACGAGTTGTGGATGTGTCACCGACATCTGCCGGCTGAAATGGAGCCACAGGGCTTGAAACCAGCCTTCCTTGTGGACATCCCAGACAAAGTCTAAAAAATCTTTGACAAAAAGCTGGAAAAAAAGTCAGTCAAAAAGTGACTCTGGGTAGCTCTTCTCCAGATCTGAGCTGATTGGCAAGGAAAGAAAAAAACTAACTTCAGGGCGCTCGGGTGGCGCCTATATAGGCACCGCGCATGTCACTTCCGGTGCGGACAACGCTACATGGAGCAGTACAATGCCACATACCGGCACTCAGGGGCACTGCTAACGAAAAAATTTGGGGGGGATCCAGTCAGAGGATAGTCCTAATGTAAGGAATCTGTGGCTAGAAGGCTCTATCAGATATTTTATTTGCTCTCTGGAACATTTTAAACATAGGGAAAGTCATGGCAATCATCTATGCTGACCTAGTCTAAATACTGTAAAAAAAAAAAAAAGCCAAAGAAAAACACTACAGATTCACATTAAATTAGAGAAGAAACAGGGATATTCCTTTTTGGATGCCACCTAAATTAGAAGGCCACCCAAATTAGAAGTCCAGCACAAACATTAATAAACATGTTACTTACCTTTTGGTAATGCTCTTTCTGATGGATACTCTAACTGCAGATTCCTCACGTAGACTTGAAGGGTGTACACATAAGGAATGTCAAGAGCAGGTTAAGGACCCACTGGGCGATTACAAATGGTTAGGGAGAAATATATGTTTTAAATCTTTTATGAAACACATCACAACCGATGACAAACAAGGATGGTTGGTCCGGTAAACATAGAAAGGCCCAACAAATAGTCTTTCACTGTGTCCACTGCAAGACTTTGCTGGGCTAAGGAGAGAAGAAATAAAAGATCATCAGAAAATCTGGCTTGTAAGTGGTCGGTGTAGGAAGCTGATAATGCCCATCAGGTGTGGAGAATGCGGTCTTTTCTTTTGCTCCTGGGGCCATGCCAGTACCCTGCAGTTAAGTCAAAGGTACTTAAAAATTGGCTGCACCCAATTTGTCTATCAACTCATCTGCTCTTAGGATAGGGTGAGCATCTGTCTTGGTGACAGAGTTGAGCCCTCTATAGTCCACACAGAACCTCATTTCTCTCTTTCCACCCTCTGGATGAGGTTTGGGGACTAGGACCACTGGGCTGGCCCAGGGGCTCTCAGACGGTTCAATAACTCCTAACTCCAGCATCTTGCTGACTTCAGCTCTGATGCTTTCTTCGACTTGATCAGACTGTCGATAGATTTTGTTTTTGACAGGTGAACTGTCACCAGTGTCCACATCATGGGTACACCAGTTTGTCTGACCAGGCGTCAAGGAAAAGAGCTTTGCATACTGCTGCAAGACTTGCTTGCAATCAGTCTGCTGTTGGGCAGAGAGGATGTCTGAAAAGACAACTCCATCCACTGACCCATCTTTTGGGCTGTAGGAGAGAAGGTCAGGGAGAGGTTCATCAGTCACCATCAGCATGGTGATGTCAGCCCTGTCATGAAAGAGCTTCAGGCGGTTCACATGGATAACCCTTTTGGGTGTCCTGCTTGTGCCCAGGTCAACCAAGTAGGTGACCTCACTCTTTTTTTCTAGGATAGGATAAGGGCCACTCCATCTGTCCCGGAGAGCCCTTGGTGCCACTGGCTCCAAAACCCACACCTTTTGCCCAGGTTGAAATTCAACCAGTGCAGCTTTTTGGTCATACCAGTGCTTCTGAAGCTCCTGGCTGGCCTCAAGATTTTTGGATGCCTTTTCCATGTACTCAGCCATTCTGGACCTTAGACCAAGCACATAGTCCACAATATCTTGTTTGGGTTCTTGGAGAGGCTTCTCCCAACCCTCCTTTACAAGACAGAGTGGTCCCCTCACAGGATGGCCACACAGAAGTTCAAAGGGGTAAAACCCTACTCCCTTCTGTGGCACCTCTCTGAAAGCGAAAGCAGGCATGGTAAGAGGACATCCCATCTCCTTTTGAGTTTTTCAGGGAGCCCCATAAGAAATGCGTTACTTACCTGTAACAGCAGTTATCCAGTATTGGTATCTTTCATAGATTCACATGCCTGAATCATTCCCCGTCGTCGAGACGGGAGTCCCCGGTACAATATAAAAGTAATGTCTTATTAGACAAACCAAACCATAGGCCTAAGGCCTCTCATTAGTAACATATCCAGGTCCTTTTGTGAAAAGGACCAAACTCTAAACAGCAGCCAATCAGCTGCTACCACCCTTGGAACCTTCCTGTCAGGAGCTCTGGTCCCTCAGATTTTCGTAGCGTAGTGCTAAATAATAGTACCACTGAGAGAACCAAGAGAGCCTTTCCAAGGGAGGTGGGTGGGTTGCATGTGAATCTATGAAAGATACCAATACTGGATAACTGCTGTTACAGGTAAGTAACGCATTTCTTATCCAGTATTAGGGTATCTTTCATAGATTCACATGCCTGAATCAGAGTAGCAAGCAATAGTGAGCACATTTCCTTTGTTCCCCATAAGGGATATACACTGATTGGTTAAAACAAAAACCATATTCATACATTTCATTATATCATCGATATATTGCATAATAATAATAATAAGACATGAAGGTAATCATAGAAATGTGCGGTAAAATAAAGGTTGGTGGGAAGGAAGAAAGGCTCACCTCTATTGAAATAGATGACGTAGTACTGCCTGTCCAACTGCAGCGTCCTTCGCCAGTTCTGAATCCAAGCAGTAATGCTTGGTAAATGTGTGCGGCGTTTTCCATGTTGCCGCTCTGCAAATGTCCACCATCGGGACGCCGGCAAACAGAGCCATGGACGTAGAGACCGCCCTGGTAGAATGGGCACGAATCGTAGTTTGTAAAGGCTGACCAGCCTGCTGGTGGCATAGAGTGATAGCGCTAGAGATCCACCTAGAGATACTTTGCTTGGAAAGGGGAAACCTTTCCTAGGTACACTGTAGGCCACGAAAAGTTGGTTGGACTTTCGGAATGGTCTTGTCCTATGAAGGTAGAATTTAATGCATCGCTTCAGATCCAAGGAATGAAGAGCTTTTTCCGCTGGTGTTTGAGGATTTGGGAAGAATGTCTTTAAAACAATGGGTTTGTTAAGATGGAAGTACGATGGCACTTTAGGGATAAACTTCGGGTTAGTTCGAAGAATTACCCCATCGTCCTTGAATTGCATAAATGGATGCTGTATTGTAAAAGCATGAAGCTCACTGACTCATCTTGCAGAGGCCAGGGCGAGCAGAAGTGCAGTTTTCCAGGAGAGGAACTTGAGGTCCACCTTGTGTATTGGTTCAAAAGGATGCCTCATAAGCTGGGCTAGAACCGTATTAAGCTGCCATGTTGGAGGAGGAAGCTTTAGTGGAGGGAAAGTCCGGAAAAGACCTTTGAGGAATTGTTTTATGAGTCTATTGGACCAAAGAGAAGGACCTGTGGAGGATCTTCTGTAACGGGATATCGCTGCCAGGTGAACTCTGATGGAAGCGTGAGCGAGGCCCGCATTTGCGAGATGAAGGAGATATGGCAAAATCTCCTCAGGCGAGGACTTAAAGGGATGTACTTCGGCAGATGCACACCATATACAGAACCTTTTCCATTTGAGAGAATATGTCCTGCTTGTACTGTCCGCTACTGCTCGAGACAGAATCGCCCTACAGTCCGGAGGGATATTCATAGCTTGGAATTCATTGTATTCAGGAGCCAGGCCGATAATTTGAGTGAGGCCGAGGTCCGGATGTTGTATCTGTCCTTGATCCATTGTGAGGAGAGACGGAAACGGCTTCAATGGAATTGGAGGTGCCTGGGATAGGAGATGTAGTTCCGTAAACCAATGTTGGCGAGGCCATGCTGGTGCTATTAAAATCAGTGTGCAGGGCTCTGCCTTCATCTTCTTGAGCACTCTGGGGAGCAGTGGAATCGGCGGAAAAGCGTACGCAAAGACGCCGAACCAGGCTATTGAAAATGCATTCCCCAGAGATCCCTGCTGGGGATGCCAACTTGCGAAGCGTCGGCATTTGGCGTTGATCTGAGACGCGAACAGGTCTAGATTTGGTTCGCCCCATTGGTCGAAAATGCGGTTGAGAATACCCTGGTGTAATTCCCACTCGTGGCAGGAGGTTTGTAGTCTGCTCAGTGAATCTGCCAATGTATTCTCCCTTCCCGGAACATATTCGGCCTTCAGGGATATTTTGTGCTGAAGTGCCCAGTTCCAAATTCTCTGCGATTCTTGAGATAACAAGAGAGAACGAGTCCCTCCCTGTTTGTTCACATAGTGCATTGTTGTGGTGTTGTCCGTTTTGACAAGCACTAGAGAACCTGCTATTCTGGGAAGAAAAGCCCGAAGGGCTAGATACACAGCTCTGAGTTCTAGGAGGTTGATGTGCAAGGTCCTTTCTATTATTGACCATTTTCAGCTGATTTGAAGCTCCTGGAGAAAAGCTCCCCAACCTTCCAGGGATGCGTCTGTAGTCATTACCTGAGGAGACACCTGAGGCAGAAAAGACAGGCCTCGTGACAGATTCTGTGGACGAGTCCACCAATGTAACGCTGTGATTACTTGAGGAGTGATCTGTATGATGTCGTCGAAAGATCCTTCCACCTGAATCCACTGAGTGGCAAGAGCCTCCTGGAGAGGACGCATATGGAGGCGACAATGTGGAATGAGTAGTATGCAAGAGGACATCATTCCCAGGAGGGATTTGAAGAGCCGAACAGAAAGAGACTTTCTTAGCTTTATCCTGTTTGCCAGTTGTGTGAGCCTGCGCTGTCGCTCTTGCGTTGGGCAAGCATGCGTGTGGACCGTATCCAACACGGCTCCCAAGAATGTGATCCTTTGAGAAGGTTGAAGCATTGACTTTTCTGCATTGAGGGTGAGACCTAACTGCTTGAAAAGTTCTAGACAAGCGCTGGAAGATTGCATCGCGCCTTGAAGAGATGGTGCCTTGACGAGCCAGTCGTCGAGGTATGGAAATACTTGATGGTGCTGCTGTCTGAGGTACGCAGCGACTGGTGACAGGTATTTTGTGAATATGCGAGGAGCCGATCTGAGCCCAAACGGCAGCACTCGAAATTGGTAATGCCTGCCAGCGACAGCAAATCTCAGAAATTCTTTGTGTTTTCTGTGGATTGGAACATGGAAATAGGCATCCTGTAGATCCAAAGACACCATGTAGTCGTTCGGATTGAGAAGTTGTAGGACTTCCTGTATGGTAATCATGCGAAATGATTGCTTCCTTAGGAATTTGTTCAAATTTCTTAGGTCTAGAACTGGCCTCCACTTGTCGTCTCTCTTGCGCACCAAAAAGAATCGGGAATAAAATCCTTTTCCTCGTTGATGAACAGGAACTCGCTCTATGGCTCCTTTGCGAATCATGGATGATATTTCGTTCTGCAAGAGGTTCAAATGCTTATGAACCATAGGTTGAGGTGGAGTTGGTGGAGGGGTTTGAAGAAATTCCAAGGAATGTCCGAATCGTACTATTTGTAGGACCCACTGATCCGTAGTAATTTGTTCCCAGTTGTGGAAAAAATTCGATATCTTCCCTCCTATTTTGAATGGCGAGGGTGGGGCCGCAGTTGGTGGCAAGGAAAAGTCATTGACGCCGGGCAGCATCTCTGGCGACCAGCCCTTCCTCGAAAAGAAGATTTGTTATAGGCAGTTTGTTGTGGTTGCTGCCTCTGTTGAAATTGCGGCCTGTATTGCTGGCTCGACGAGGAGTAATTAGGATATCTATTTTGTTGATATCCTCCTCTATAGGACGATTGACCTCTACTTCGTGAGCCACGAAAGGAAGATGTTTTATATTGGAGGGTTCCCAAAGATTTTGCCGTCTCTGTATCTTTCTTAATCCCTTGTAGGGCCTCATCGATATGAGTTCCAAACAGGCACTGTCCGTCATAGGGCATATCCAGGATCTTTGTCTGGACCTCAGGTCGGAAAGTCGTTGCTTTAAGCCAGCCTTGGCGTCTTAAGACTGCCGCCCCTGCCAACTGACGGAAACCAGTAGATGCGATGTCCATCGCACAATCTATAATTTCCGAAGCTGACCTTTCGCCCTCTTGCAGTAGCTTCTTCGTTTCTTCTTCAGTGTCCTCTGGTAAACTGCCCAACGAAGGTGCAATATCCGACCAGATCTGCCTACTGTACCTTCCCAATAAAGCTAGTGAGTTAGCAGCCCTCACTGTTAGTGCAGACATGGAAGAGAAACGCTTTCCAATGTTGTCCAAACCCCTACCCTCTTTATCCGGTGGTGCTGACAGTGGAGTAGAAGGGTTTTTTGAGTGGCGTTGGGCTGCTTGTGTAACCACAGAATCTGGCTTGGGATGGCCAGTCAGACAAGCTGGGGCGTCATCCGGTGCCCTATACTTTTTATCCAGCCGTGGTAGGATTGGAGGAATTGAAGAAGGATTCTTCATGATCTTGACCCCTTGTTCCCAGATATACTCTATTATCGGCATGGATCGCACTGACTTTTTAAAAGGCTCTTTAAAGTCATACAAGAAGCAATCTTGTTGCTGGGAAGGCATTGGCAACTGAAAGCGCTTCGCCGCTCTTTCTAGGAGATTATGAAAACCTCCTATGTCCTCCGGAGGCGAGTCTACTGGAGGAGGGGAAGGAGACGCTGGAAGTGGTATGACGTAGTCGTCCCATTCCTCATGTTGTGATTCATCATCCGGGATTTCCCCCTCTTCCTGAGGACAGCCCTCTTCATCGTCAGTAGAGTGGGGAGATGGACTAATCACTGCCGAGGCGGATGGCTGAGGTGGAAGTTGTACTGCCGGTGGTAGAGCTTGTTCCGGAGCCAAAGACGGAGCAGCAGCAGGAAACCTCTTCTTATAATCTGTAATCAAAAATTGGAGGTCCGACACCAAAGCCACCGGAAGGCATACTATCTGAGGTTGGTGAGGTATTCGATCTTCCTGATAATATGACTGATCATCAATGCCCTGATCATCCTCATCTGAGAACTCCTGATACTTGACATTGAGTTCCGACGGACTTGTTGCCGCCCTAAAAGGCCCCTCGTCATCCGAATCATCATCCACATCCAATAGGTGAGAGGGTACTAAGGATTGGACTCTACTGGGTGATGTTACAGAAGGTGATAATCTGCCTTTGCCGAGTTGTTTAACCTTCATTTTTGGTGTAGACATCAGGATCGTCGACAGGACACTCGTCGCCGACGGTGGCGCGTCGACGGGTAAAGCCTTCAGCTTCGTTGAAAGTTTTGTTGAAGTCTTCGTCGACGTCGACGGAAAGGGCGTCGACGACGGTAACCTTACCGTCGATGGAGAGGTAGTCGGCGGTGAAATTATCGTCGACGGGAGAGCCGTCAATGTGGCTGTGACCGTCGACGGGAAGCTCGTCGTCCGGGTCGTCGACGACTGAATCGTCGTCGGAATCTTCGACGACGACTTCTTTACTTTATCGTCGACGACATGATCACTTGTGCCGTCGGCGAAGATGTTGTAGTGCGTCGACGATGACCCGCGGTGCAGACGAGACAGACATAGTGGAGACTGTCGTCGTCGACGTGGTAACCCTGGCAGTGACAGGAGACGTCGTCGTTGAAATCGTCGACGATGTCGTCGTCGACGAGCCTGAGGAGGGTTTCTTAAATGAATGCTGGACTCTAACTGAAGGAGTCGCAGGGTCTGAAGATGGCAATTTTTTGCCTGTGGAAACCTCTGAAGACTTTTTGTGCGTCTTCTTTGCAGGTTGCTGCGGTGAAGGGCTTGGAGAAGCATCTCTAGACCTTTTCTGAGGAGTTTTTGAGGAGGTCCTCGACAAGGTTTCACTCTCCTCAGAGGACAAGGGGTCTTGTTTGTCCTTTAACCTCTGCAGCCAAATCAAAAGCCGTCCTTCCCGGTCTTTTAGGGTTTTCGAAGAAAAAGTACGACATACCTTGCAGTCTTTAGCTGAATGGTCCGGGTAAAGACAGTACAGGCAGTCCTTGTGAGGATCGTCCACATGCAACCTCTTCTTCCTGCAGGTTGTACATGGCCTAAAAAGGCCTTTCTTCGGGGTGTCTGACATGAAGACGACTGTGACTTCACTCAGACAGATGTAAGGATAATGAAATACCTTTATTGAAGTATAAACGCTGTAAGATAGGAAACCTGAGCAGAGCTCAGTTGGAGACTCCCTTAGCACAACGTGCGGTAGAAAATCTGAGGGACCAGAGCTCCTGACAGGAAGGTTCCAAAGGGTGGTAGCAGCTGATTGGCTGCTGTTTAGAGTTTGGTCCTTTTCACAAAAGGACCTGGATATGTTACTAATGAGAGGCCTTATGCCTATGGTTTGGTATGTCTAATAAGACATTACTTTTATATTGTACCGGGGACTCCCGTCTCGACGACGGGGAATGATTCAGGCATGTGAATCTATGAAAGATACCCTAATACTGGATAATCATGCCTTTCAATGTCTTGTTGAATCTCTCAACAAGGCCATTGGTTTGTGGGTGATAGGGTGTAGTAAACTTGTACTGCACTCCACACTTTCCACATGTGTTTTAGGTAAGCAGACATGAAGTTGGAACCTCTGTCTGAAACCACCTCCTTAGGAAACCCTACCCTGGTGAAGACACCAATGAGGGCCGTGGCTACTGCAGGAGCTGTAGTAGTCCTAAGGGGAATTGCCTCAGGGTACCTAGTGGCATGATCCACTACCACTAGAATGAATTTGTTCCCTGATGCTGTGGGAGGTTCAAGTGGGCCCACTATGTCCACACCTACCTTTTCAAAGGGAACCCCCACCACAGGTAGTGGTATCAGGGGGGCCTTTAAGGGGCCACCTGTCTTGCCACTGGCCTGACAGGTGACACAGGAGCAGACAAACTCCTTTACTTTTTGGTGCATCTGGGGCCAGTAAAAGTGGCTAACTAGCCTTTCCCAAAGTCTTGGTTTGGCCCAGATGTCCAGCTACGGGGATGTCATGAGCTAAAGTTAGGAGAAACTCCCTGTACTTCTGAGGCACTACCACTCTCCTAGTGGCTCCAGGTTTGGGGTCTCTGGCCTCAGTGTACAGTAGTCCCTCTTCCCAATAAACTCTGTGGGTACCACCGACATCTCCCTTTTCCTGCGCAGCAGCTTGCTGCCTCAGGCTTTCAAGAGTTGGACAGTCCTGCTGTCCAAGGCACAGCTCTTCCCTAGAGGGTCACCCTGGGCCTAAGAGTTCAACCTGGTAAGAGTCAAGCTCCATGGGCTCAGTTCCCTCTGGGGTGTCCAAGTCCTCTCCCTGAGGAGAGGGGTCCTGATCCTTTAGCTGTACAGAAGCTGGTTCCCCAGTCTTCTTACCTTTTCTCTTGGAAGGTTGGGACATACTTTCAGGCTCCAACACTTCTTTTTCACCCCGTCTCTTGCTCTGTGCTCTTGTTTTTACACACACCAATTCAGGGATATCCAGCATTGCTGCATGGGTTTTCAGTTCAACTTCAGACCATGCTGAGGTTTCCAGGTAATTGCCAAGCAGACATGCAGCTGGTAGCTTTGGAGAGACCACTACCTGTTTCAGGTCAGTAACCCCCCCGTCTAATATCACCATAGTCATTGCATGGTTAGTGGTAACACTGTCAGCATTGGTGACTGGGTAAGTTCTCCCAATCAAGTATTGCTCAGGGGAAACCAGTGTATCTCTCACCATAGTGACACTGGCACTTGTATCCCTCAGAGCTTCTATCCTAGTTCCATTAATCCAAGGGTATTGTAAGTATTTTTTTAAGTTGGGTGGCCACACAGCTACATTGGAAAACTCAACTTCCCCTTCTGAAACTAGAACTGCTTCAGTGTGCAACCCGATTTGCTCTTGGCACACTGTTGATCCCATCTGGAGACTTGCTACACCAGGAGTAGCTGCAGTAGGACTAGGGGCCTTCTTGGTTGGGCAAGCAGCATCTCCAGTTAAGTGTCCCAACTTCTTACAGTTGTTACACCAGGCCTTTAAAGGATCAAAGTTCTTTCCCCTGTACCTATTATTGGACTGGGAAGAGTTTTGGGACCCACCCCCTGTGCAGGTTTTTGGGGCCCTTTTATTAGACTCAGGCTTTTTATCTTGGGGATTCTCACCACCTTTCCCCTGGGGAGGTTTTGTAACCCCTTTCTTTTGGTCAACCCCAGTGGTTGTTTTTGTCACCCTTGTCTTGACCCAGTGGTCTGCCTTCTTTCCCAATTCTTGGGGAGAAAATAGACCTAGGTCTACCGAATGCTGATGTAACTTTTCATTAGTGCAATTACTTAAAATATGTTCTTTCATAAACCGATTGTAAAGTCCATTGAAATCATGCACATTGTGTCCAGTTAACCAACCATCTAGTGTTTTAAATGAGTAGTCTACAAAGTCAATCCAGGATTGGTTTTGGGTTTTATGAGCCCCCCTGAATCTAATTCTATATTCCTCAGTTGCGAGTCCAAATCCCTCAATCAGAGTTCTCTTCATGAGGTCATAAGACCCAGCATCTGCCCCTGTAAGGGTCAGGAGTCTGTCTCTTCAGTTACCAGAGAACAGTTCCTAAAGGAGTGCCCCCCAGTGTGACTTCTTCACTTTTCTCATTTCACAAGCCCTCTCAAAGGCTGTGAACCTTTTTGTGATATCATCACTCTCTTCATATTTAGGGACAATCCCTTTGGGGATTTTAGGATCATAAGATTGCTCTTTATCCTTAAGTAAATTGCTGCTACCATTGATGGGTGCTAGGCCCATCTCTGCTCTCTCTCTTTCTAGAGCCAGCAACCTGGTCTCTAGATCCAGTCTTTTGGTCCGCCTTGCTAAAAGGCTGTCCTCAATGGTACCTGATCCACCTGTGTGGGGTCTAGGTACTGAGAGGTTGATTCTTGGAGTCAAGAGTACTTGAACCCTTTTCTTCCGAAGAAGTGGAGGGGGTTGATTTACCAGGTCATCCCCTTCCTCTCCTTGCTCATCTGACTGGTCTTCACCATTTTCAGATGGGTGGTCCTTAGCATACCCAGCCAAGAGCTCCTGGAGCTTTTGTTTGGTGGGATGGGACCCCATAGTTATGTTTTTAAGTTTGCATAGGGACCTTACCTCCTTCAAAGACAAGTGAAGGTAAGGGGTGAGGTCAAGCTCCTCAACCATGTCCTCTATGTCATTGTGGTTATTTTCACTAACAGCTGGGTTCTTGTTTTGAGACATAGTTAAAAAACTTCTAACCCCTCTAACCCTAGCTAAAGTGACTTTTTAGTTTTCTAAAATTCTAAAGGGACTTAACCAAGGCCCTAACAAGACTTTTAGTAATTTTGCAAAAAATGCCTATTTGAAAAAAATCAGAATTCTAAAGACAATTTAAGAGTTCTGTCGTGTGATCAGGTGGTAACCAAGTAGTCCAACAAATGCAAAGTTGTATATCCCACCGCTGATCCACCAATGTAGGAAGCTGGCTCTGTATATACTATACCAAAGTGAGGTATAGTGTGCACAGAGTGCAGTGGAACCCCAAAGGTAGGCAGAGGTAAAGTTAGATAGCACCTCACTCTCCATTCGTGGTAGTGTGGTCGAGCAGTAAGGCAGTATCAGAGGACAGTGTTAAGTATTTGTTGTACACAGTCAGCAAATGAATTCACACACTCAAAGACTGAACTTCAGACCAATTGTTTTTGTATAAAAAATATTCTTTTAGTTATTTTATTTTTTAGAACCAAGCAAGCCTGGCACAGGTAAGCAATACATACTTTACAGTAGTAATGCAATTGAAATACAGTTTGAATGATAATTGTATATGCACTTTGGTTTGATTTACAGTATGGATGCAGAGAAATGCAATACTTAATAAATGCAGTACATAGACTTGAATAGGCTTTTTAGTAAAATAGCAGGTAAGTAACTTTTGAGATTACTAGGCTTACACAGAGTAGTATACCTACATACTACTCTGGGACATTTCCTGAAAACAGGTAAGTAAAATAGTTTTTGTTAGATTATGCAATTTTAAAGAATTTCTTTAGTTTCTCAAACTCCACACTTAGAAATTTTTCACAGAAAAAAAAAACAGTCAATGTTATCCTATGGAGGAAGATAGTGTTATCGGTTTTGAGGTAAGTATTTGGGAGTTGAGGTTCTGGGGGTAGACTCAGGGGTCCCCCTGGGTCAAGGATGCACTCTAGTTACACCCTCAGCGGCACTAGGGCAGCCGGGTGCAGAGTGCTGAGGCCCAATGTTATCCAATGGGGGATAGGGGGCCTCGGGTTGGTGGCTGCTGGCAAGCAGGCCACTTGGTTGTGGGAGCAAAGCTCCTGGACTTTAGCTCAGGGCAAATGGGGAAACAAAGTAGCACCAAAGGTGCACCCTCAGTGGCACTAGGGCGGCCGGGTGCAGGGTGCGGTTTCGGACGCCCTGTTGGTTTCAATGGGGATCCTCTGGTTTGCAAAGGCACTGCAGGCTTGGGGACGAAGGTCTTCTGGGTGCGACCACCACTTCGAGAGGTAAGTTGGGAAGTTAGGGGTTGGTTAGGCACCATTGGTTTGGGCACACAAGGCCGTGGGGCGTCAGGTGCAGGGGTGCCTTTTGGGGTCGAATCTTCTTACCAGCTCCTGGTCGCGGTTGGGGGGGACCTTCTGGATTTAGGCTGCAGACGTCGGCTAGAGGCTTGAGGCAGGTCAGGGGTCGCCGGATCTCGGGTCAGGATCGCCGGGGTGACTTCCTCATGCTGTTTGCCCACTCGAGCTCGGGCAGTGGACGGCGGGTGCAGAGTGGGGCGGATCCGCAGTGTCCGGCCGGAGCCAGAAGTTGCAGATGAACAAATCCGGTGTTCACGGGAGACAAAGTCTTTGTTCTTGAAGGCAGGCAGGTCCTCCGGGGTTTTCGAGGTTGCTGACTGCAGGACACACCGGGATTTCGCAGGAGCAGGTTCGAGGGGGAGACAGGCCGGTAGGGCTGGGGCCAAGTCAGTGGGCGTCTTCCTCTTGTTGCACAAGTTACTAACTTGTGTAACGATATATCTGTAAGAGACAGTAGTTAGTCACAGATTCCTTACCTTAGAATATCCCCAGGCGTCAGGCTGGATCCGGAAAGTTTTTGCGTAGCAGTACCCTTGCGCGTCGGTAGGCGGCGTCGTGCGGCTCCGCGTCCGTCGTCGTGATCGCCGGGATGACGTCGCGGGCAGTACTTAGACGCCGCCCCTGCGCGCTGACGTCAGTTCTGTACACGACTTTCAGCGCCAGGAACGCAGAGCCATGCAAGAAGCTGACATAGGTGTCTGAAAAATACTAGGGCCCTAAAAGGGATATCCTTAACCCTAGAAATCAGTTCGCAGAACGGGGAGGATGGGTGGGGCGGTAGGAATCTGTCACTAACTACTGTCTCTTACAGATATATCGTTACACAAGTTAGTAACTTGTGCATCTGAAAGAGACACGTTAGTGACAGAATCCTTACCTTAGAATAGATACCCCAGCAATACCAACCCCGGCGGTGGGTCTGCGAACAAAGATAAGACAAGGAAGTCCCGGAGGACAGAACGGCCAAAGAAGCCGTCCCTCCGGACCTGACTGTCAAGGCAGTAATGCTTTGTAAACGTGTGCAGCGAGGCCCACGTAGCTGCCTGACAGATAACCTGCAGCGGAACACCGCGGCCCAAAGCCGTGGTAGCAGCCGTTGCCCTGGTGGAATGGGCACGCAGCCCAACAGGAGGCTCCTTCTTAGCCAAAGAATAGCAGGCCTTGATGCACAAGGTAACCCAGCGGGAGATGGTTCGTTTGTGCACCGCCCGACCTTTTTGGCGCCCACGTAGCCAACAAAGAGCTGGTCATCCACCCGGAAGTGTTTTGTGCGGTCGATATAGAAGGAGAGCGCACGTTTTGGGTCCAGACGGTGGAGCCGCTCTTCCTCTCTGGAAGGATGCGGAGGCGGAAAGAAGGTAGGCAAAGTGATGGTCTGCCCAATGTGGAAGGCAGTAACCACCTTTGGCAAGAAGGACGGACGCGTCCTAAGAACAACCTTGTCTGGATGGACAGACAGAAAGGGAGGTTTGCATGATAGAGCCTGGAGCTCACTCACCCGCCGAGCGGAGGTGATGGCCACCAGAAAGGCAGTCTTCAGAGTCAGAAGACGAAGAGGACAGTTATGTAGAGGCTCAAAGGGAGCGCACATTAAAAAGGTAAGAACCAAGTTCAAGTCCCACTGAGGCATCACAAACGGAACAGGAGGGAAGAGGTGTGTAATGCCTTTTAAGAACCTGTTAACAGGGGACTTGAAAAGGGAGGGCTGATCAGGGAGCCTGAGGAAGGCAGAGATAGCACAGAGATAACCCTTGATGGTACCCAGGGCAGAACCCTGTTGGGCCAGAGAAAGAAGGAACAGAAGGACCTCAGAAAGAGGGGCAGAAAGGAGGTTCACAGCCTTTGCTGTGCACCATGCCACAAATTTGTTCCACCTGCAGGCGTATACCACCTTAGTGGAGGGACGCCTGGCTGCCAGAATCACATCACAAACTTCGGGAGGCAAGTCGAAAGGAATCAACTGCCGCCGCTCAATCTCCACGCAAGCAGGTGGAGGCTGGACAGGTTGGGGTGGAGGACCGTCCCCTGCTGCTGCGACAGAAGATCCTCCCGAAGAGGCAGACGGATCGGGGGATCTACGCTCATACTGAGTAGCTCGGGATACCAAACTCTTCGAGCCCAGTCCAGAGCCACAAGGATGACTTGGGCCCGGTCGTGCCGAATCTTCTTCAACACTCTGGGTAGAAGTGGTATAGGCGGAAAGGCGTACAACAGACCGCAACTCCACTCGCGACGAAAGCGTCGCCGAGCGAGTGCCGCCTTGGAAATTCCAACGCGCAGAACTGATGACATTGCGCGTTCTCTTCGGTGGCGAATAGATCTAACCAAGGCTCTCCCCATTGTAGAAAGAGTCCTTGCGCCACTTCAGAGTGAAGACGCCATTCGTGATCCATCATGCACCTGCGGCTGAGTTCGTCCGCCCTGGCGTTCAGGGAACCTACCAGGTGTTGAACCACCAGGAACATGCCCTGATGCACAAGTTACTAACTTGTGTAACGATATATCTGTAAGAGACAGTAGTTAGTGACAGATTCCTTACCTTAGAATATCCCCAGGCGTCAGGCTGGATCCGGAAAGTTTTTGCGTAGCAGTACCCTTGCGCGTCGGTAGGCGGCGTCGTGCGGCTCCGCGTCCGTCGTCGTGATCGCCGGGATGACGTCGCGGGCAGTACTTAGACGCCGCCCCTGCGCGCTGACGTCAGTTCTGTACACGACTTTCAGCGCCAGGAACGCAGAGCCATGCAAGAAGCTGACATAGGTGTCTGAAAAATACTAGGGCCCTAAAAGGGATATCCTTAACCCTAGAAATCAGTTCGCAGAACGGGGAGGATGGGTGGGGCGGTAAGGAATCTGTCACTAACTACTGTCTCTTACAGATATATCGTTACACAAGTTAGTAACTTGTGCATCTGAAAGAGACACGTTAGTGACAGATTCCTTACCTTAGAATAGATACCCCAGCAATACCAACCCCGGCGGTGGGTCTGCGAACAAAGATAAGACAAGGAAGTCCCGGAGGACAGAACGGCCAAAGAAGCCGTCCCTCCGGACCTGACTGTCAAGGCAGTAATGCTTTGTAAACGTGTGCAGCGAGGCCCACGTAGCTGCCTGACAGATAACCTGCAGCGGAACACCGCGGCCCAAAGCCGTGGTAGCAGCCGTTGCCCTGGTGGAATGGGCACGCAGCCCAACAGGAGGCTCCTTCTTAGCCAAAGAATAGCAGGCCTTGATGCACAAGGTAACCCAGCGGGAGATGGTTCGTTTGTGCACCGCCCGACCTTTTTTGGCGCCCACGTAGCCAACAAAGAGCTGGTCATCCACCCGGAAGTGTTTTGTGCGGTCGATATAGAAGGAGAGCGCACGTTTTGGGTCCAGACGGTGGAGCCTCTCTTCCTCTCTGGAAGGATGCGGAGGCGGAAAGAAGGTAGGCATAGTGATGGTATGCCCAATGTGGAAGGCAGTAACCACCTTTGGCAAGAAGGACGGACGCGTCCGAAGAACAACCTTGTCTGGATGAACAGACAGAAAGGGAGGTTTGCAAGATAGAGCCTGGAGCTCACTCACCCGCCGAGCGGAGGTGATGGCCACCAGAAAGGCTGTCTTCAGAGAGAGAAGACGGAAAGGACAATTATGTAGAGGCTCAAAGGGAGCGCACATTAAAAGGTAAGAACCAAGTTCAAGTCCCACTGAGGCATCACAAACGGAACAGGAGGGAAGAGGTGTGTAATGCCTTTTAAGAACCTGTTAACAACAGGGGACTTGAAAAGGGAGGGCTGATCAGGGAGCCTGAGGAAGGCCGAGATAGCACAAAGATAACCCTTGATGGTACCCAGGGCAGAACCCTGTTGGGCCAGAGAAAGAAGGAACAGAAGGACCTCAGAGAGAGGGGCAGAAAGGGGATCCACAGCCTTTGCTGTGCACCATGCCACAAATTTGTTCCACCTGCAGGCGTATACCACCTTAGTGGAGGGACGCCTGGCTGCCAGAATCACATCACAAACTTCGGGAGGCAAGTCGAAAGGAATCAACTGCCGCCGCTCAATCTCCACGCAAGCAGGTGTAGACTGGACAGGTTCGGGTGGAGGACAGTCCCCTGCTGCTGCGACAGAAGATCCTCCCGAAGAGGCAGACGGATCGGGGGATCTACGCTCATATTGAGTAGCTCGGGATACCAAACTCTTCGAGCCCAGTCCGGAGCCACAAGAATGACTTGGGCCCGGTCGTGCCGAATCTTCTTCAACACTCTGGGTAGAAGTGGTATAGGCGGAAAGGCGTACAACAGACCGCAACTCCACTCGCGACGAAAGCGTCGCCGAGCGAGTGCCGCCTTGGAAATTCCAACGCGCAGAACTGATGACATTGCGCGTTCTCTTCGGTGGCGAATAGATCTAACCAAGGCTCTCCCCATTGTAGAAAGAGTCCTTGCGCCACTTCCAAGTGAAGACGCCATTCGTGATCCATCATGCACCTGCGGCTGAGTTTGTCCGCCCTGGCGTTCAGGGAACCTGCCAGGTGTTGAACCATCAGGAACATGCCCTGATGTTCCAGCCATGTCCAGAGGCGCAGAGCCTCCTGACAAAGGGTCCACGACCCCACCCCGCCCTGTTTGTTGCAGTACCACATGGCGGTGGTGTTGTCGGTGAACACCTGCACTACCTTCCCTTTGACAGAGGGAAGGAATGCCTTGAGAGCAAGTCGGATCGCCCGGAGCTCCAGAAGGTTGATATGGAGCCAGGACTCCGCCAGAGACCAGAGGCCTCTGATCTCCGCCTCTCCCATGTGACCGCCCCATCCCAGAAGGGACGCGTCCGTCACAACTGTGTGCTCTGGCTGGGGAAGGGAGAGGATCTGCCCATGACCCATTGCCGGTTCGAGAGCCACCACTGCAACTGTTTTGCAGTCCCCTCCGAGATCTGGACGTGATCGGACAGGTTGCCCTGGTGCTGCGCCCACTGGAACTTCAGGTCCCACTGCAGAGCCCGCATATGCCATCTGGCATGATTGACCAGCAGGATGCAGGAGGCCCAGCAGCCTCAGGGTCATCCGTACCGAAACCCAGAATAAAGGCTGAAAGATCTGAATCATAGCCTGAATATCCCGGACTCGCCGTTCGGGAGGATAGGCCCGAAACTGCGTCGTGTCCAGAACTGCTCCGATGAAAAGGAGCTGTGGAGAAGGAATCAGATGCGACTTTGGCACATTGATGGAGAACCCCAGCGAGTGCAGGAGTTCGGCCGTAGTCTGGAGGTGGGAGACGACTGCCTGGGACGAGCCCACCTTCAGCAGCCAGTCATCGATGTAGGGGAAGACTGAAACCCCTGCCCGGCGCAGATGAGCTGCGACCACCGCCATCACTTTCGTGAACACCCGAGGGGCACTGGTAAGGCCAAAGGGGAGCACGGTGAACTGAAAATGCTCGAGGCCTACCGTGAACCGAAGGGAACGCCGGTGGGCCGGCAGGACGGGGATGTGGAAATAGGCGTCCTGCAAGTCCAACGCTACCAACCAGTCTCCGGGGTCGAGGGCAGTCAAGACCTGAGCTAGGGTGAGCATCTTGAACTTCTCCTTCCGGAGAAAGCGATTGACGTTCCGGAGGTCCAAGATAGGACGCATGTCCTCCTTGTCCTTTTGGGCACCAGAAAGTAGTGGGAGTAGCAACCACGCCCTACTTCTGGGGTCGGAACATGCTCGATGGCCCTCTTGGCCAAGAGGGCCGTGACTTCCTTCTGTAGAAGCACCAAGTGATCCCCTGACATGCGGTGGAATTGAGGTGGCATGGCTGGGGGGTGGTCTCGAAGGGGAGGGAGTAGCCCCTTCGGACAATGTCCAAGACCCACCTGTCCGAGGTGATGGGACGCCAGTGGTGAAGGTGATGGCGGACCCTGCCCCCGACTGGCGTGCTGTGCACCTGAAAGGAGGGACTAGGAGGGCTTGGAGGCCGCGGACGGGTTGGAGGTGGTGGCCTGACCCGCACGCTGGTTGCCCGAACCGCCACGGCGGTATCCACGTCCTCGGCCACGCGAAGACGCCTGCTGCGCGGGCCGGTGGCTGGGCTGCTGACGTGGCTGGGCGCCCCTTCCGTGGCCACGATAGGGGCGAAAAGCAGAAGTTAGAGGAGGGCGTGTAGCAGAAAGGCCCAGGGACTTGGCAGTAGCCCGTGAGTCCTTAAAGCACTCCAACGCATGGTCTGCTTTGGACCCAAAAAGACCGACTCCATCAAAGGGCATGTCCTTGAGAGAATTCTGGACATCCCCTGAAAAACCAGTGGTTCTCAGCCAGGCGTGGCGACGCAGCGCCACCGTCATTACAATAGACCTGCCCAGCGAGTCGGCGGTATCAAGGCCACATCGAATTGTGTATTTGGCCGCATCCCTTCCTTCCGCAATGGCGCGGGAAAGCAGTGTCTGGACCTCCTCAGAACACTGGGGCAAAACAGTCGCCACCGAATCCCACAAGGAGTGGGTATATCGGCCCAAAATGCAAGCGGTGTTGATGGACCGCAAGCCCGCACTGGAGGAAGAAAAACCCTTCTTCCCAAATTGATCCAGGCGTTTGGATTCCCTATCCGGAGGGGCGGTAGGGAAGGCGGTTTGGGAAGCGGAGGCTTGGACAACCAAGCTCTCAGGAGTGGGGTGGACAGAGAGAAATAGGGAGTCGCCCGGAGCTGGGCGATGGCGTCGGGACACGTTCCTATCCACAGGAGCCCCTGTGTTGGGCTTGGACCAGGCGCCCAAAAGAACGTCAGTGAGGGCATCGTTAAACGGCAGCACAGTCTCCGTAGAGGAGGCTGCCGGCTGAAGCACCTCTGTCAAGAGATTAGTCTTGACCGCCACAGTAGGGAGTTGGAGATGTAAGGCCCCAGCAGCCCTACGCAACACCGTTGCAAAATTGGCTCCCTCCTCCGTAGCCACGGGAGGAGACAGCATGCCAGTGTCCAGGGGAAGTATCTAGACCACTGGCGTCCTCTAGACCCTCTGTCCAGTCCTCATCATACTGACACTGTTGTGCCAGAGGGTCCTCAGACCCCTCCCAGTCCTCCTGGTCCTCCTCTGGTTCAAAATAAGGAGGAGGAGGGACATTTGGGATCCAAGGCCCCATCGGCGCCGGAACCGGCGTCGAGCGACGTCGGCCCGGTTCCATGTCCGGAGCCGGAAGGAACTGGGGGACGACGCCGCCCGGAGCCCCAGGCGGCGTCGTGAACGGCACCGGAGACATCGGCGCCGGTGGAGGTGTCAATAGGTCGACCGGCGTCGATGGGGGTTGCGGAGCCGGGATCGAGGCCGGGATCTAGGCTGGAGGCAAGGGCGACGCCGGAGCCGTCGGCGACGCCGGAGCCACCCCATCAGGGCCCGGAGGCGCACCGGAGGGACCTTGAGGCCCGAAGAGGCGTGCCATGGCCGACAGGAATTCCTGTATTTGGGCCGGATCCGCCCCCGAACCCGGGAAGGACGGGTATTGCGGGGGCGACTCCACAGGCATGTCCGGGGCCGCGGACGGTGCCGGGAGGGGCCTCAGCCGAGTTGCGAGACCGGCGAAGTCCTAGAGCGACGATGCTTTTTGGACTTTTTGTGTTTTGACTTACCGGACGAAGAAGACTTCGACGCCGACGACCGGTGAGGACTCCGCGACCGACCCCTCGACCTCTCACGCGACCGGGGCTTGCGCGGAGCCGAATGCCGGGCCTCGAGGAGCTTTCGAGACCGCTCTCGCAAAGCTTTCGGGTTGAGGGCCCGGCAGTCGGAACACGACTCCGTGTCGTGGCCTCGGCCGAGGCAGAAGAGACACTCCCAATGCGGGTCTGTGATGGACATCATCCGAGCACAGGCGCCGCAACGTTTAAAGCCGGGCATCCCTACGACACCTTGAAGTCGATTCGAGAAACAGTGAAAAATTCACCAAAAAAGTTAGTCAAAAAATGACTAGGGCACTGCTCTTCCCGGATCTGCGCTTGCTGGCGCGGAAAAAGAAGAACTGACGTCAGCGCGCAGGGGCGGCGTCTAAGTACTGCCCGCGACGTCATCCCGGCGATCACGACGCCAACGACGGACGCGGAGCCGCACGACGCCGCCTACTGACGCGCAAGGGTACTGCTACGCAAAAACTTTCCGGATCCAGCCTGACGCCTGGGGATATTCTAAGGTAAGGAATCTGTCACTAACGTGTCTCTTTCAGATGTTCCAGCCATGTCCAGAGGCGCAGAGCCTCCTGACAGAGGGTCCACGACCCCACCCCACCCTGTTTGTTGCAGTACCACATGGCGGTGGTGTTGTCTGTGAACACCTGCACAACCTTCCCTTTGACAGAGGGAAGGAATGCCTTGAGTGCAAGTCGGATCGCCCGGAGCTCCAGAAGGTTGATATGGAGCCGGGACTCCGCCGGAGACCAGAGGGCTCTGATCTCCGCCTCTCCCATGTGACCGCCCCATCCCAGAAGGGACGCGTCCGTCACAACTGTGTGCTCTGGATGGGGAAGGGAGAGGGATCTGCCCATGACCCATTGCCGGTCCGTGAGCCACCACTGCAACTGTTTTGCAGTCCCCTCCGAGATCTGGACGTGATCGGACAGGTTGCCCCGGTGCTGCGCCCACTGGAACTTCAGGTCCCACTGCAGAGCCCGCATATGCCATCTGGCATGATTGACCAGCAGGATGCAGGAGGCCATGAGGCCCAGCAGCCTCAGGGTCATCCGTACCGAAACCCAGGATAAAGGCTGAAAGATCGGAATCATAGCCTGAATATCCCGGACTCGCCGTTCGGGAGGATAGGCCCGAAACTGCGTCGTGTCCAGAACTGCTCCGATGAAAAGGAGCTGTGGAGAAGGAATCAGATGCGACTTCGGCACATTGATGGAGAACCCCAGCGAGTGCAGGAGTTCGGCCGTAGTCTGGAGGTGGGAGACGACTGCCTGGGACGAGCCCGCCTTCAGCAGCCAGTCGTCGAGGTAGGGGAAGACTGAAACCCCAGCTCGGCGCAGATGAGCTGCAACCACCGCCATCACTTTCGTGAACACCCGAGGGGCACTGGTAAGGCCAAAGGGGAGCACGGTGAACTGAAAATGCTCGAGGCCTACCGTGAACCTTAGGTAACGCCGGTGGGCCGGCAGGATGGGGATGTGGAAATAAGCGTCCTGCAAGTCCAACGCTACCAACCAGTCTCCAGGGTCGAGGGCAGTCAAGACCTGAGCTAGGGTGAGCATCTTGAACTTCTCCTTACGGAGTAAGCGATTGACGTTCCGGAGGTCCAAGATAGGACGCATGTCCTCCTTGTCCTTTTTGGGCACCAGAAAGTAGTGGGAGTAGCAACCACGTCCTACTTCTGGGGTCGGAACATGCTCGATGGCCCTCTTGGCCAAGAGGGCCGTGACTTCCTTCTGCAGAAGCACCAAGTGATCCCCTGACATGCGGTGGAATTGAGGTGGCATGGCTGGGGGGTGGTCTCGAAGGGGAGGGAGTAGCCCCTTCGGACAATGTCCAAGACCCACCTGTCCGAGGTGATGGGACGCCAGTGGTGAAGGTGATGGCGGACCCTGCCCCTACTGGCGTGCCGTGCACCTGAAAGGAGGGACTAGGAGGGCTTGGAGGCCGCGGACGGGTTGGAGGTGGTGGCCTGACCCGCACGCTGGTTGCCCGAACCGCCACGGCGGTATCCACGTCCTCGGCCACGCGAAGGCGCTTGCTGCGCGGGCCGTTGGCCGGGCTGCTGACGTGACTGGGCGCCCCTCCCGTGGCCACGAAAGGGGCGAAAAGCAGATGTGAGCGGAGGGCGCACAACAGCAAGGCCCAGGGACTTTGCCGTAGCCCGCGAGTCCTTGAAACGCTCCAGCGCATGGTCTGCTTTTGAACCAAAAGACCGACTCCATCAAAGGGCATGTCCATGAGTGTATTCTGGACATCACCCGAAAACCAGTGGTCCTCAGCCAGGCGTGGCGACGCAGCGCCACCGTCGTTGCAAGCGATCTGCCCAGCGAGTCGGCGGTATCAAGGCCACAGCATATGGTGTATTTAGCCGCATCTCGCCCTTCCGCAATGGCGCGGGTAAGCAGTGTCTGGACCTCCTCAGAACACTGCGGCAAAACAGTCGCCACCGAATCCCACAGTGAGTGGGTATATCGGCCCAAGAGGCAAGCGGTGTTGACGGACCGCAAGCCAGCACTGGAGGAAGAGAAAGCCTTCTTCCCAAAGTGGTCCAGGCGCTTGGATTCCCTATCCGGAGGGGCGGTAGGGAAGGCGGTTTGGGAGGCAGAGGCTTGGACAACCAAGCTCTCAGGGGTGGGGTGTTGGGAGAGAAACAGGGGGTCGCCCGGAGCAGGGCGATGGCGTCGGGCCACGTTCCTATCCACAGGAGCCCCTGTGGTGGGCTTGGACCAGGCACCCAAAAGAACGTCAGTGAGTGCATCATTGAACGGCAGCACAGTCTCCGAAGAGGAGGCCGCCGGCTGAAGCACTTCAGTCAGGAGGTTAGTCCTGACGGCCACAGTAGGCAACTGGAGATTCAAGGCTCCAGCAGCTCTACGCAACACCGTTGCAAAATTAGCCCCCTCCTCCATAGCCACGGGAGGAGACAGCATGCCAGAGTCAGGGGAGGTGTCCAGACCACTGCCATCCCCAAGTTCCTCAACCCAGTCCGGGTCAAACTCGCACTGTTGTGTGAGAGGGTCCTCAGACCCCTCCCAGCTCTCCTGGTCCTCCTCAGGTTCATAATATGGAGGAGGAGGGACATTAGGGACCCAAGGTCTCATCGGCGCCGGAACCGGCGTCGGGCGACGTCGGTCCGGCACCATGTCCGGAGCCGGAGAAAGCCGGGGAACGACGCCGTCCGGAGCCCCGGACGGCGTCAGGAACGGCACCGGGGACATCGGCGGAGGCGTGGTTAGGTCAATCGGCGTCGATGGGGGTTGCGGCACCACCGGAGCCGGGATCGAGGCCGGGGCCGGAGCCGAGGCCGGGATGAAGGCTGGTGGGACAGGCGACGCCGGGACCGGAGTCGACGGCGACGCCGGAGCAACCCCACCAGGGCCCGCGGGGCCTGAAGGCGCACCGGAGGGACCTTGAGGCCCGAAGAGGCGGGCCATGGCCGACAGGAACTCCTGTACTTGGGCCGAAGTCGCCCCCGAACCCGGGAAGGACGGGTAATGCGGGGGTGACTCGACAGGCACGTCCGGGGCCGCGGGGACGGTGCCGACAGAGGCCTCAGCCGAGTCGCAAGACCGGCGAGGCGAAGTCTTAGAGCGATGACGCCGCTTAGACTTCTTGTGCTTCGACTTACCGGAGGAGCGCGAAGACTTGGATTCCGACGAACGATGGGGGCTCCGCGACCGGCCCCTCGACCTCTCCCGTGACCGGGGCTTGGTGCGGCGCGGAGCCGACTGCCGGACCTCGAGCAGCTTTCGAGACCGCTCTCGCAAAGCCTTCGGATGAAGTTTCCGGCAGTCAGGGCACGACTTCGTGTCGTGGTCTCGGCCGAGACAGAAGAGACACTCGAGATGCGGGTCCGTGATGGACATCATGCGGGCACAGACCTCACAGGGCTTAAAGCCGGGCATCCCTACGACACCTTAGGAGTCGTGAAGACTCGTAGAAGAAAACAGTGAAAAAATTCACAAAAAAGGGTAGTCAAAAAGTGACTAGGGCACTGCTCTTCCCGGATCTGCGCTTACTGGCGCGGAAAAAGAAGAACTGACGTCAGCGCGCAGGGGCGGCGTCTAAGTACTGCCCGCGACGTCATCCCGGCGATCACGATGCCGACGACGGACGCGGAGCCGCACGACACCGCCTACCGACGCGCAAGGGTACTGCTACGCAAAAACTTTCCGGATCCAGCCTGACGCCTGGGGATATTCTAAGGTAAGGAATCTGTCACTAACGTGTCTCTTTCAGATAGCTGCTGCACAGCTGTTCGGTCCTTCTTCTTCTTGTAGTTTCTTCTTGGTTGAGGAAGCAAGGTTCAGGGGTGCCCCTAAATACTAGATTTAGGGGCATTACAGGTAGGTAAAAGGCAGGGACCAATGGGTCCCTTCCCTGAGGTGGGTACACCCCCTATTATGCCACCCTCCAGTGGGAGCCAAAAAGTGAGCCTGTCCCTGGTTGGCTGAGTCCTCCCATCTGCAAGATGGCGGGGACTGGGAGTTGTGCTTCACCTCGCCTCCCCCACCTGAGCGGTGGGGTTGGCAGAGGTGGTCACACCTCTCTTCCTCACTTGTTTTTCCCGCCGGTTCTCCCGCCCAAAGTGGGGGTCAGAACCAGTGGGGACCAGTTGCTGAAAGCAGCAAGTGGCCTGGGGAAGCTCACAAAGGCAGGAAGCCTTTGAAGCTCCCCCTTCGTGAACCCTGCCCATCCTGGGGGAGGAGGCTTGGCACCTCGTCCCAGGATGTGCATGGTTTCAGGCCCCAGAGAGCAGCAGGCTCTCGACCCAGGGGTCCAGAAACATGTCTGGTGGTTGCAGCTGAAAGCAGCCACTCAGCCTGGACACTAGTGGTGGGTTAGTTTTCAGGGGGCATCTCTAAGATGCCCTCTGTGTGCATTTTTCATTAAATCCCACACTGGCATCAGTGTGGGTTTAATGTGCTGAGAAGTTTGATACCAAACTTCTCAGTTTTCAGTGTAGCCATCATGGTGCTGTGGAGCTCGTAATGACAAACTCCCAGCACCATATACTCTTAATGGCAGCACTGCACTTACAATGTCTAAGAAAGCACTTAGACACTGTAGGGGTACAGGGCTCATGCACCTGTACCCTGACCACTGGTATAGTGCACCCAGCTAGAGGGGTGACTGATCTATGCCAGCGAAGTGGGTTGTAGGCATGGCACACAGAGATGTGTGCCATGTCGACTCTTCACTTTGTTCTGCACCAAAACATGCAGCCTGCAAAGGCAGTGCGTGTGTGTAAGGGTACAGGACCTCGAAGGGTGGCACAATAAGTGCTGCAGCCCTTAGAGGCCTTCTCTGGCCACAGTGCCCTGGGTACCTGTGGTACCATTTACCAGGGGCTGACCTGTGGCCAGAGATGCCAAATGGGTTTAGGCTTCAATGCAGTTTTAGGGAAAGAACATAGGCCCTGGGTACCTGATCAGCAGGAGCCCAGGGCACACTCAGTCAAAGCACATCAGCAATTCAGCAAAAAGTGGGGGCAACCATGCAGAAAGAGGGCACTTTCTCACAGTCGGTGGCTACTAATTTGTCCCAGTGCCCAGTGTAGATGCATTTCATGGAAGGGCATCTGGCAGCAAGGATAACATCCACCACCTCAGTCGGCAATTCCAATACATTTAGCTGCTGACATTCAATTCGAGACAGAGAGGACACTCATGATTCCCCAAATGACGTTTGCTCAGTATGTCCGTTCTGACAGTTCAGGGACCAAGACAGGTGGTTGGCAACCAGGAAGACTTTCTGCTCTTACTGCTACCTCCAGAGGTGCACAGCCCCCAGGCACAAGGCCCAGGACCTCACTCCGTCCTGCTTGCTGCAGTACCACATGGCAGTAGTGGTGTCCAAGTAGAACTGCATCAGACTCTTCTTAATGGAGGCCAGAAGACCTTTAGAGCCCGAAGCTCCAGAAGACTGATATGGAGCTAGCTTTGTGCCCGCAACTAACCCAGCAGCGACTCGTCAGTCACTACTGGGAGCTTTAAGTGGGGAAAGGAGAGCAGCTGGCCACGGTTCAGATTGGCATCCACCAGCCCTCCCATTGCAGATCTTGGGCCGTTTCCCTTGACACCTGAATTGAGGCAGCCCTGATGCTGAGCCCATTGAGACTTGAGGTTGTCAGCGCAGGGCCCTCATGTGCCACTTGGCGTTGTGGACGAGGAGGGTGCATGGGCCAACTGGTTTGGAAAGTCTCAGAACCATCTTCATCAAGATCCAGAACTGATCCTGGAAGATCAGGATCATACTCTAAATGTCCCAGACTTGCTACGGTGGATGAAAGGCCGTGCATGCCACTGTGCCATGAAACGCAACCGAGTGAATGGAAATCTTTGTGTAGGACTTAGGTGAGGCATTGTCTCATTGATGGTGACACTCAACAATGTTAGGAGTTAGGTCATTGCTTGGAAGTGATTCACTACCGACTGCATCGAGCCTGCCTTTAGTAGCCAGTCGTCTAGCTATAGGGAATCCATTTACTCCTGATGGGCCACGACCACCTCCATCACTTTCATGAACACCTGAGGGGCCGAGATAAGGTCAAAGGGATACACAGCAACTTGAAAATGTTCTTGGTTCATCTGGAACTGCAGGTAACACCTGTGGGACTGCAGGATGGTTATCTGGATATAAGCGTCATGCAAGTTCAGTGACATCATCCAGTCTCCTGGGTCCAGAGCAGACTGTGTGAGCCAGCATGAGCATTCTGGTTTTGTCCTTCTAAAGAAAATCATTAAATGGGTGGCAGTCTAAAATAGCTAAAGAGGAAGTAGCGTGCATAGCATCCCTTGCCTTTCTCAGAGTCTGATACCCATTCCATTGCACTACTAAAGAGTAAGAGATTTACCTTGCACATAAATATTCTCGATTGCTCCTCCGAAATTCATTATGTTAATGGAGGGAGTTGGGGCAGGGAGGAAATGAAGAGTAGGACGTAGCCCTTCTGAATGATCTGCAAGACCCATTTGTCCGATGTAAGGGATCTCCAGCTGGGGAGGAAATGTTGAATCCTGCCTCCACCTTGCATAACATGAGCCACTTAGGACAAACTAAAGCAGCTTAGTAGGCTCGGGAGAAGAAATGAAGAAACTGGAGGACTGTTTACCCCGTTGCCTAGAGCAGTGTGTGCCGAGGCTAGGTAGGCAACCCAAAAAGGACTTGACTGTTTGCTGTACCACTGCTTGGGAAGGTTGAGAATTACCATTTGCCAAAAGTGTGAATCCTTTTTTCATTCCCTATCTGAAGGAGTTGTCAGGAAGGAATGGAGAGTGACCTTACTAGTTAGATTCTACGGTGTAGGGTACTTGGATAGAAGGCAGGCTACCAGGTGCAGGTCGAGCTATAGCCTACCTGAGAGGAGAGCAAGAACAAGGCTAGGACCCTATAGCCACCAAGGTGTCAGTAAGGGCATCATTACAGACTTTAGCGGCTCTGGTTGGAGGATTTCTGTCCAAACAATTGTCTTTGTATGAGTGGAGGGCAAGTGCACATCTAGCACCTCAGCTGCACACCCGACCACTGCTGCAAAAAAGGTACTTTCTTCCACTGGTATCCCCATTGGTGAGCAAACTTAGTTTCATGGGAGATATATAATCTACTGGCATTTTGTCAATCAGAGTTTAATTCTTCACCAGAATAGTGAAGAGGAGTACGCCATCACCCTTATCATCAATGTCCTCAGGGACCTTGTGTCTCTCTTATATAGGGTCAGAGCCAAAAAGAGAATGGAGCCTCTGTTAATAGTTGCATTGCGACAGAAGCACCTTGCTTTCATGATCACCTAGTGAGACAGTCAGTGGGCTGGGGCTAGAATGACATGGGTTCCGAGTCTAACATTGTTGACAGCACAGGATCATCCATTGGTGCGGGTGAAATCGATGCCGGTGCTGCAGGAACACGCATGGATCTTGGAGAGGCATGGAAGTCTGTACTCGAGTCGGTACGGATCCCGTAATAGGTTCCAAGGGAACAGATTGCACCAGAGGGAGCTCCTCTCAAGGTAATCAGACTGCAGACCCCTGTGGCTCCATGGGGCCAAAGGGGTACCAGAGTGGACCAAAATCGCACTAAAGATTTGCAGCATGGCCTCCTTGACAGCCGCGATCTGCTGCAGCATTGAGGAAGACACTAGTAACTTGGGGGACAAGCTAGAATCATTTCCAAAAATTGAGATTTTGAGGGAGTGTATGTTTATCTTGACAACCTTGCACTTTCTCTTTTGAGCTAGAATGGCGGGATGGGGTCAAGTTCCACTTAGTCTTTCAATGTTTTCATTTGGGCTTCGACTCAGACTTATCCGAAGACTTTGAGCAGGAAGTGGACTTTTAGCGGGAACAGCCTCTCTACCAGACTCGTGACTAGGAGCGCGAGTAAGACCAGAGTTTCAACCGCAACCTCTTATGTTCAGCGAGGTAAAACTTCGCACTTCAGGTTATCTTAGGTGCATAAGGGTGCACTTATCACTCGAGAAAGTCGTAACCGGAGCCCAGGGACCAAAAGGCACATCAGACATCGGTCTGGAGCCAACATCTGCTCTGTACTATTTTGGCATAGTTTGAAGCCTGCAGTGTTGGGAGGAGACATTACCCCGTAGCACACTGACTGAAAATGTTGATGTGGACAAAAGAACAAAAGTCAGGAGAGGAGCTTTAGATCAGCGTCAGAAGGCATAGAATAAAAGGAACAGGTGTCAGCGCACAGTGGCGAGTTCCTCTGTGGCTCTGTTCCATCATGCACAAGAAAACTGGAAGCCTATGTGGAGCCACACAACGAAACCCGCCACCACATGGGAGCACTGTTAAGGAAATACTCCGGATTCAGTTTGGCACCAGGGGATATTCTAAATGTGGGGAATCTGTGGTTAGAAGTATCCATCAAAACAATATATTCAAGGTCCCATCTGTGACAAGTTTCCTGTGTGCAGATACTGGGCTGGGTTATGCCTGCATACCTTCACGGGTGACAAGAAGAGCTCTAGAAATCTACAAATATATTGATCGATTGATTACACAGTAGTCCTATTTCCTTAGGTGGCACCTTTGTGTACAGACCTATGCACGTGTTCCTATATAACCAGCAAAAAGCCTCGTAGCCTAGCTACACAACAGTGGACCTTACTTTGAAAGGCAGGCATATCAGTTACCACTCAATACTATTTTGCAAGAAGCTTACAATGAGTAAGACTCAATTATGAGACAGACTTACGGCAGAGAAAAAAGCTAAAGGGTGTGGCGGATGGGAAGGAATTAATGAGGTCAGAACACACTTCCTCACAAAGACTATAACAAACATGTTACTGGTGAGATCTCTCATATTGAAAGCAAATAATGTTGGTATAGCATGAGCATTAATGACTGCTGAACTGGAGCCCGTAATTCAGGAATACAACATCAATCATGAATTTAAAACAAAGAAGTACCTTCGGTTAAGTTTGGCCTTATTCAAAGGAACATATGCATATGGATCGTGCCTCCCCCTTTGCTTCACATCACCTTTTGCTTTCTGTAAATAGATGGGCAAGGAAAACAGTTTCATTCAATTTTCTTTTAAAGCGTTGCGTTACCTTCTACATTATAAGTAAAAATAGATTAATTCAGAAAAGTTACCTTTGTCATTACTTGCATTCCTTAACCCTTATTCTATTTCTTATCTCCAAAGAGTGAACCAGCACCACTTACTAGACATCTTTTTGTATATTAAGTTTTAATAACCACATCTATAAAGCAATCAGAACAATGCATGTATGGGCCTACAAGTAGTAGGTCCAATGGGCCTTCTCATGCAATTCTGTATCCATCACAGTTCCCCATACTCAACGCCGACTACTACCAAGCTGAATGAAAAATGTAGGATGTATCGGGTTAATAGGAGTTGGAGGAGGACGAATTCAAATTGTAAAAATCTTTGAATTGTTACGATTTGCCAAGGTAAAATAGCAAAACTAGAAAGATACCTGTGGTACACCTCAACTTTCAGGATGAGAGGTGTTTCTGAGGCTCTAGGTGCAAGCTAAGGGAGATGGAGAAGGAGGCGGATTGCAGGAATAACTCTTTTCGATGACCTTCAGAGCCCACTAGTCCTGTATTATAGGTGCCTATTGGATAATTGAATTTGCAGACCTTTCACCCACTTCAGTGACTTTTACTACCTGATAATTGGGGAAAGATAGCATTTTACTTTCAAGACACTACATACGCATTTGAGACAGTGGCCCGTATGGTGGTGGGTGAGGGATCAGTGGAGTCCTATTTTTGCTACAAAACTGCATTGCAAAACAATGCCTACTTAGCATCAATTGCCACCCTCACTACACAATAATTAAATGACTGAGTTGTATGAAACCCAAAGGGGCATGTGGAAGAAGTAGAAATGGCAAGTAAGGACATACTCACCAAATTGGGAGAGGTACCCTTTAAGTCAAAAGGGATGGGGTCAACAAATAGGCACAATAGAGAAATCCATTTTGTCACATTCACCCTTGAACATTCATACCCATCTCATCTCTTCTCTTTAAGGAAAGGACCATTCACCCTTTAAAAATTCGCTAGCCCCTCTATTTTAACGCTGAACACTTATTATGTAAAAGTCTTAATTATTCAGATACATTTTTGTTTTGTAAAAAAAAAAATAACTGGTTCACCCCACCTTCTTCAGGACTTGAACTTTTTAGTTTAAGTCCTGAAGAAGGTGGGGTGAACCTTTTTTCCCCCGCCGAAACGCTGCGTAGACAACTTAGGAGATAATTTGTATTGTTCATGTATTTTGCGTTATGAAAATTGAGGCTGCAATTGACAACTAAGTAGATAATGTGTATTGTTTATGGAATTTGTGCTATGACAATTGAGGATACAATTTTTAGGGAGTGTGTTTGATTAAAATAACATTGGCGCACTAAGTAAACAAATGTGACTGAAAAATGTTTGTGAGAAATTGGATGGTTTAAAATAATGTTTTCTAAAATAATGTTTAAATTGTAATGTGATTTTATTTACAATACAGCATATGATATATCAACATTTTTAACAAAACAAAAATGTATCTGAATAAATAAGACTTTTACATAATAATAGTGTTAAAATAGAGGGGCTAGCAATTTAAAGAGTGAATGGTTCTTTCCTTAAAGAGAGGAGATGAGTATGAATGTTCAAAGGTGAATGTGACAAAAGGGATTTCTCTATTATGCTAATAAGTAAGGACATACACCATTGTTCCTGCTCACTGCTAAATGGTATCGTCTGTAGAAGGGGAAAATTGTAACATGAACATATTGTACTAGAAATCGCACAGCTGCAAGCATGACATCTTATGGATAGAGCTAAAGTCCTGGCTTTCTTACAATTGATGAGCTGCTGTTTGACTACCTCTTTCATCTCTGCAAGGGCATGATATGGCAAGCATTGCCATAAAGCAAATGAGTTTTGTATAAGAAGAGAGAGAATTAGAAGTCACTAATTTGCAGGTGCTGTAGAGTTAGACAGGACTAACTTGTGAGAATTCCCTTTTGAGCTGGGACTTTAGCTGTTTTCAGATGTAGAGAAGTGAAGAAGCCTGACAAATCTGTTGGGATGGAATTCCAGATCTTGGGTAGCTTATGTCGCTTACACTTTATTCTTCTGTTCTCATTTTTGGACTTCCTGATTTCAAACCTGGGAATGTCATAGCTGAATGTGCATTTTTGGCCCTCTCAGATATTAAGTTTGCTTGTGAGGCAAAACTATGTGTTTGAGATTAAAGGCTGGTAAGCATGTAAGAGGATGGTTATGCAGATAGGTAGAGAGAGCCATATGAATTCGTGCAGCATAGATGCCATCCTGTCCATTTAGTCAAGCCCTTGGATGAGCTAAGGGGCTGTACTTGGAACACTTCTCAGGGGATTCAAGTATACACCTGGTACAAATAGGATATCAGTCCAGTAAAGAAAGGAGCAGGTGTTGAATGGTTGCTCTGAAATTAGGTTCAGAATATTCCTTAATCTCACTTGAATAGTTAATATAAACCATCATCATAGGAATAACTGGTGCAATTCTATCTGGATATTTTGGCAATGAGAGTCTTGAAGCTGATGGAAAGATTTATATTTAAACAAAAGGAACTGAAATATGCTGCTATAAGAGCTGAGGAGTAAAGCCGACCAGTCATTTCTGAGAGTCACTCTCCCAGATGTCTGTTTTCATCCAAAATCAAGACAAACTTAGTCAAGAGTTTGAACTTCAGGCTTTGAAAATGCAAGCTTGGATGGTTAAGTCAGTCCTCCTGGTGGTCAGTGTTGCGGTCTGTGGAAACCTTCAGATAGAGCTGGATACAACTAGTGTATTGATGCAGCTTGATTTTTCATCCATTCTTCTAGCATTCCAAACTGTTCTCTGTTTTAATGTGACTTGTGACAGAATGGAGCCTCGGAATTTGCCATGTCACTGGGTTTTCACGCGAATCGAGGGGTTCAACTGGACAAACTAGAACCGGATACTAAAGTAAAAGTGGAACTGCTACATAATTAAGTCACACAAACCTATATGAGAGAAGAGTGGGTCAAAGCAAGGCGTGATGGTACAGTGGGCCAAAAGCTGTTAAAAATTTTGCAGTTCTGATCCGAACTGTGTGGTCCACTACAAGAGCAGCAACTATCTATGCACTTCACTGTGAACTGAAACTTGACTGTGCCAACTCCTTAAGATGGCATTGCACTTGATCTCGTAAAGTTTGCAGGCAATGGCTTTCTTAATGACTTTATCCAGGAAAGGAAAAGCGATGAGGGGACAGAATTAGTGAGAACTGCATTGAGATTGGCCCCTACAGTGGAAAGAGTTGGAGAAAATGCCCTCTCCACTATGAGCGAGTTGAAGATGCCCAGGGTGAGCGAAGTGATGTTGTAGAGTAGGAGTCTGATATCCTTCTGTGTGATAGACTTCAAGAAACATGGTTAAATGAAACCTACACAGCACTTGGCCGTGAAAGAGAAGAAAAGTCTTGAGGGGTCTTATAAGGCAAGAATGGAGAGGTGTGTACATTTGTGTCAGGATATGAGCCGGGTGGCGCCTGCCTGGACTTGGACACCATGGGACTGCAACTCCCAGAAGTCAGAGCGGGAGGAAGAGGAGGAGTGTATTTATTCACCTGCGCACACCGGACGGTGTGCGTAATTCTTCTACAGTGCCGAAGACTACACGGCGGATTCCCCGCAGAGATTTCCTTGTCTCGGCTCCTTGCGGTTTGTTCCGTTCTCCTGGATAGGAGAACTAGTGATTCCTGATCGGGCGGTGAACCGCTAGTTTCCCCGCCCTCGCTCCACGGATTCCTTTGAACTTCGGAGCTGCTCAGCGGGAGTGCCGTGACGTTCTGGGCTTCCGCCTCGCATCCTCATTGAACGGTCTCTCGATTTTGGTTTCCCCCTCCTTCAGAATTGCCTTCCAAGGGGAAATCGGGAAGGCGGTTATTCCAGTCTTTCGACAGGCACCGAGCGGTGATAAGAGGTATTATCACCCCAGGTGCTCTTCTCTGAACTGCGGTTTCCTTTTCTGGACTCAACGGAACTGTTTTGCCTTCAGGTAGGAGTAAGGATTTGATTACCTTGCCTAAGGAGCGTGATCTTCATCATTTGCTTCAGTAGGTAGTGGCCTATGGATTATGGAGATGCACTACTTGACAGGCTACAATTTGGGTTGATATTCTCTGAGGATTTACTCTGCATTATTACCCTTGGATATCCAGTGGATATATAACTTGCTTCTTCTTTGACTATTGGATTATTTTTGCAAGACAATGAAGTAATTGCTCTATGTTTCTTTATATGACTTACTTGGATTGGCTCCTATTTTGGGTTTTTGTGGTGTTTTTTCCTATGGTATGTTTGACTGTTTTCTTAAGGGGGAGCGGAAAGAAAGGGCGATAGAGAGAAAGAACGTTTGTAATATGTCTTTTTCTATCCTAGGAGTATGCCAAGAGTGAGAGCACCCGTTACTGTCATAGGTTGTGTGGAAATATACAACTGTATGATTCAGGTATGGCTCAGTCGTAGCGAGACTGTATGAGTGTAGGGTTTATTGAATTATGTTTCATGGTCTCTTTTCTCTTACAGGACTCTCATTCCCAGCTGCTCCTTCCCTATTCCCTTTCCCTCGCTTGATCGCCCTAATACTGTATATGTATTATCTGAGTTGGGGATGTCAAGAGGTGGATCTCTTACTGCATTGCCTGGATTCTGAGGAGTGCTTCCTGGGGTACCAGAAACCCTGACAATTTGGGTGTGATTGTTTGGCAGAGATAGCGACAAGCCATTTCTGTAGTCTGAGTTTTGTGATCTTGCATTTGATTATAGAGCAGCTCTATTAGTCAGTGTTGTACATCTAAAAAGTATAGCTTTCAATAACTTGCACTCTTCGTCTGGCCCAGGTATTGGCTGACAGCTTAATACTATTTTTTGCTATCAGCAGCCCGATCTTTGGACTGCTCATCTGTCACCAATTCAGACTATGCTGGTCAATCATCTTTCCTCGGTGAAGCGGAAACAATGAGCCCAGGCTCACCTGGAAGGTTTTCCAAATACAAAAATGTATTTCTTCATTGGTGTTTTATTGGAAATGATAGAATGCTCCGGAGAAATGTGCTCTTTCACTCAGCCATAAATTCCAGATTGAGGCTTTTCTATTGATGGGAAAAAATTAACATGCTTTTGGACAAATTAATTTCTATACCCTGTTCAAAGGAGTCTCTAGATAGAACGCTAAAGGGTTAGAGTGAACCAGATAAGGGTGAAGGGATCTTAGTTCTGAAAAGTGCACTGGCAACACAGAGGCTCAGAATACTTTGTATCGTTCTGTTGCTTCTGTTTTTTATTCAGTGGAGTGAAGGAATGGCGTGGACTGAGTGAGGCCCCTATACCAAAGGTTACACTGAAGGGAAGCAATATATTTTGAAGAACCTAACCCAGTCCCCCATGTTTGGATTCAAATTTTACAGTGGATGTCAGGAAGCCCTTCAAAGGCATGTGGTTATGTTCTTTTCCACTTCAGCATCAACAGATGCCAAGAGAGAATCAAATTTAAGACTTAAGAACTTTGGGAAGGATGATCAGCACAGGTATTTTAGAGAAATACAGCTATGTCTAAATTACCAATATGGGGCATTTGCTTGAAGTGTGAATTAAGAGCCAGCTTCAATTTGTAGGTATAGGGCCATCTACGTAGTACTAGGATGATTGAATTTGCCCTAGAACTGTGAGATTTCCTTCTTAGAGGGCCTAATTTCACCTGCACTAGCTCAGAGGAGAGGCCACATGGAAAGCTGCATAAAAGTCATACCTCTTGTCATGTATGTGTTTGTAGTATCCTGGCTTTGATGTTATTTATGCAAACTCTTGCTCTACCAGTGGAATGTTCCCTGAATGATGTGTTACAGAATGTTGGGAGCCAGAGATGTCAGTTGAGAAGGGCTGAGCAGCATGCTGGCTGCTCCTGGTGGGGTTTTGTATTGGACTTAACTTCATGACTTGTAACTAACTACAAATAAACATCTGAAGATCCTCTAAACGTCTTCATTCGCTGTGTTTTTGGGGATGTACCCCCATTCTTCTGCTTTGTTTATTTACAGCCACCATCTCCTTCTCTGTCTGCGGCTGTCTCTCACCCTTTCTCTGTACTTCGTTGTTTGTTTCACTTATCACTTCCTTCCAGCACCTTTTACTCTCCTCGTGTCAGCCTGGCCAGCTTTCATGATCTGTGTATTTAGGTTGTTTTGTTGTTTGTGTGAGGGAGTGTGTGTTTGCTCTTGTGTGAGATAGATGGATGGTGCATGAGTGTGTTGTCTTTTGTGCCTTCTGTCTTCCCGGTCATTCATTTTCACCACTTTCTCTTTGTCTCTTGGCGTCTTCTCATTCTTCCATTTTCATTCTTCCTTTTCAGGTTTCAGTTAATTTTTCATGTTACATTTTTACGATGTTTTCACTAGATTCTTTCCTTGTAATTTTCCTCATGCCTCTTGTAACTTTCTCCTCTTCATTGTAAAGGAGGGAGATGTTGTAATATGATGCTCAGCCATTATGAATGTATTTTAGAATGTTGGGATTTAGAACGTTAGAAAGAAAGCTGTAGTCAGTGGCTGAAAGGGCTGAGCACCGTACAGGCTGCTCCTGGTGGGGCTCATTCCTTATATAACTTATCTCCTGAATAAACCTTCCTGAAAATACCTCGACTGAAGAAACTTCATTTCATTACAGTGTTAAAGATAGATTTGGAGAAATTTGGGAACATTTCGAGAATAAAAGATCAAGTGTTGATTTGAGGTTGTGGACAAGGATGATGACAGGCAGTACATACTGTTTTATGCTAAATGTCGCATGTTAAATACGTAGAATACTGTACCTTGGATTTATATTCCATGCCAAATCCGGCTTTTTTGGTAAGTGGTCTGTGAATTCCGGATCCACCCGCTAAGAGATGAAAAAAAGTGAAAAAGTGAGTAAGATTTAACTTAAAATAGTTATAATTCAATATTCATATTTAACAACACTAAGTTAGGTTTCTTTGGAGGGCAAACGCTTGGTATAGGAAATAAGTTGCATTTTCCTTAACCTCAACCTATTAGGTTTACTGCTTATGACAGAGCAACTATTGAATTCCCACAAGGGAGAAATGTTTTGCTCTACTTATCTATAAATCTCACATAAAGTCATTGACAAACATCAGTGACTTCATGCTGCAGAACAATGGCCTCCAAACTAACTGAAACTTTCGTTCCTGCACTCCTTTAGCCTTTGGTTTAAAGCCGAATACCACATTCAATTACTTCATATACATGTTGTTTTGAGTTGAGTTAAAAGGTGGATTTTTTTTTATTTGAAAACTCTCTTCAGAGATTTTCAACAGGGATTCACTCTTTCAGGGTTTTCACTGTGTTCACACTTAGCGTATTTCAAATTTACTAACTTATGAATGAACAATTTCAGATGGGTTCATTTGTAGACAATAGATAAACGGAGTTTGAGAAATGACTACAAAATAAACACCCTCCTCCCACCCAAAATAAATAAAAACAATGCAACTCTTCATTTTAAGAACAATTGCCCATAGAAATCGCAAATTACGAAAAAGTGTCCTGGAAGCAGAGACAAGTAGTGATTATGCCAAAGAATAACCAGAGGGTCCTAGTCAGACTGAGCAAGAGCTAGACTTTGCCTGCCTTTAAGTTGGGCTATATGTCTGCACGATGATGGTGAGATTTCCTCAGAGAGAAAAACCTAAGTATTATTCAACCAGTAACCAGATGTGTAGCAACAGAACGCCTAAGTCAGTGAGCCACAAGCTGACCCTGTCTGCTTCAGAGTGTCTAGCCGGATAACAACTTCATGGCAGAGACCAAAGAATTCAAAATGCTATGATCTCCTAAAATCCTGAGCTCGCCAGACAACATGAGGGCTCAATGAAATGAGACTGAAAACCGAATCCTGCCTGGCCCATTTCTTTGGAAGCTAAAGAAAGTCAAACATATGCTACTTCATGTCCGGTACCCCTGGAAAACACCCAAAGCTATTATTTTCCAAAGCACGTTTTTCCAGAGTTCACAAAAATTGGAAGTCCTATCTATGCATGCCTGGTAACCGTAACGCTGCATCAGTTCCTGAACTTTTACCCCTCCCAAACGAGGCAGAAGGACATGAACAGAGGGTGACAGAAGCAACAAACGTAGCACCTTGGAATTTTTGTCTCAGCATTAACTCCTCAGGGAAGGAGAGGGTGGAAGTAGTAAGGAATCTATGAGCAGAATATGCATCCATCCGAAATATTACAGAAGAAAAGTAACTACTTCCTCTGACAGTTAAATCTTCATGCATATTCCTTACCACTTTTATTAGTTAGAAGGCAATATTCCTACGAGGTGGGATGGAGCATTGCCAGGACAACCAAGGAAGTGATGCAACAGGACTCAGGCAGAGTACCCATCATTGCGTACCTGAGATGTGGGATAGTTCTGCTAGGCAAAAGTATGCATAGAGGACCATGTAGTCTGCCTGGCAGTTGATGGTAACTAGGATAACTATCAAGAAAGAGCTCTAGAAGCAACTATGGATCAAAGTGGGCACAAATGCTCTCTAGAGAGGCTTTATTTGGCCAATGCACAGCTTGAAAGGGTGCATTTGGTTACTTCCTTGTTTTCCTTACCTCTGGCAAAGCCCACAAAGAGATGATTATCTCTGTCCCGATGAGTGGTCTATGTAGAAAAACACTGCCTGTCTAGGGTCCAGTCTATTAAGTTGTTCTTGCTCCTTGGTTGGATGTGTAAGAGAGAAGAAAGAAGGAAGGGTATTACACTGATTCACATAAAAAAGCAGAAAACACCTTGGCTAAGAAGAAATGGTAAGTGTGAAGAAATAACTTATTTGGTTGAAAACTGTAAAGGGCGGATGAACAGATAGGGCCTGAAGTTCTCCAACCCTATGCGCTGAAGTTAACTTAAGGGTAAGAAGTCAAACCAGGCAAATAACATAAGCTCAAATAGTAACCCTACCAAAAACAGGGTTCAACACTCGCTGAGTAAAAACAGACAGAGTGAACAGGTAGAGCAAACCTTTCAGAAAACAAGCTATTAGAGGTTTAATCAGGCACCACGCATGAACGCAGACAGGGCTTTCAGATGGCGTTAATGCTGCCCACCTCTACACACTGGTGTGCTGGGGAGAAGGCAAACAGCAAGATGACAGAAAGGCAGTACTTACAGGGGTTGATGCCTCCTACTCTTGCTACTGGATTAATTTATCCCAGCGCAGAAGCATTTGGCAATGGGCCTCCTGGACACCAAGATGACTTCTGTGCCTTCATAAGGAAGGCAAAAGGACTAACTGGCAACACTCAATCTCCATGAATGTAATAGCAATGTTTGGCGATAGGGATGGAGGTCCTGAATATCATTCTGCGAAAGCAGGTCTGTTCTGAAAAGAAGAGGAAGGAGCAGCCAAGAGCTGAGCAGTAACAGATCAGCATATCAGCTCCGCCAAGCCCAGTCTGATGCTATAGGAAGCAACTATGCTTGATCCTCCAGCACTTTTGACAGAAATAATTAGCAGAAACACAAAGCAGCCCACAAAACGAAGTGAACCTGTAGGCATTCCCCAAGTAACCTTTCTGAGCAAACTGGATGGCACAGAACTGAGATCACATCTTTTTCTGGACCGTGGCAAAGAAACCCACAAATCGAATCTCCAATGTGGAGAAGATCATCTACCACAGTGGTTCATAACCTTTTGACTTCTGTAGACCCCTACTTAATCATTACTGGAACTAAGGGACCCCCACTGAATCATTATTGGAATCTGGGGACCCCCACCAAGTCATTATTGGAAACAGGTGACTCTGATCGTAGCATTTTTGATGATTTGAACCACAAAACAATACATAAAATACATTCATCAAACAAATACACAAATGATTAAATATTTTATTTATTTCAGAAGCAAATATAAAAAAATAAAAACATTAATGGGAAGGTTAAAGCTTTTCTAAATTCAATTGAGTCCAAAAATCATACATACTATATTCTGTCTGATGCATTTGCACTGCTCCCACGAATCAATCTGAGGATACTAACTTAAGTTTTAGCCATAAATTTCAAATTCTTTCACATTTACAGCACGTTACTACATTTTACATTTTTTATTTATATACTCTTTCTTAATATGTTAGTATGTTTTTATTTTCTATTCAGTCACGGACCCCCTGTGTAGGCTTCATAGACCCCCTCCCCCCCAGGCACCCCGGACCATAGGTTAAGAACCACTGATCTACCACACTTCAGGATGCAGGTCAGACTCTGGGTCTTCCAGCAAAAGGCAAATGACAGCAACCAGTCTCACACATTCAGGGACCAGTAGTACTTGTTTCAGGGACAGCATCATAAACTTGTCCCATCGAATAAAAAAGTTCAGAAAGTGAAGATTCAGAATGGGGCACACAGCTCCATCCTTTTATGGAGCCCAGAAGTAGAGAGAATAGAAATCCCATTTCCATTTCTTCTAGAGGCACCAACGCTATGGCCCCTTGTTCTACATGGCAAGAACATTCACCTCCAATGTTGAGGCGTGTGCCAGAAAGCAAATCCTGTTAGGAGGGTTCTCTAGAGGGAAGTGGCAGGAAGGCTCGGGCATATCTCTTGACGATTTCCTGGAATATCCTGTGATCCGTCATGATCGCCTTGCAATTTGTAGAAAAATGGGACAGTGTTTCTCCCGTGTAGCCATAACAGGATCCAGTGCCGGGCCTCAGGCAATTTGAAATAAAGATTCCCCATTGATGAGGAGGGTTGCAGATCGTAGGAAAATATTACTTCCCCTCAGCTGAAGGCAATGTCAATTCTAAGGCTTTAGCTATTTTTCATACTATGACTGAAAAGCATGGCAAGAAGAGAAAGGGATGTTCACTTACCATGAACTGCCCACACGTAATTTATATGTCAGTATCAATAATATAATTGGGGGGGAAGGGAGAAAGGGGAGGGAGGTTAGAAGCACCCAAATCATCACCCTGTGTACGGCCATAATCTTTGCCAGGCATTGCATAGGCACTGGAAGCAAAAGTCTTGTTCATCCAGGCAAATCTTAGCCCTAGCAAGGTGCTCTACACCTCCATAGGGTCATAGAGTAGTAGGGATAAACAAGCTATTAAGAGGATCAAGAAACGGGTCCCCATCAAAACTACCCTAAAGACACCAGTCAGGTTACAGCAACAGATGGTTGAGATATAGTGGATTTACCCTCAGAAATAATGAGGTGTGAGGAGTCTGTAAATATGTTTTGTAGATAAATGATGGCGAATTATATTGTTAGTTACCTTGTGTCCCCTTAAATGTAATATTTGTTCAACCAATTTGTTTCGTATGTGTCAAAGTCTATTACGTTGTGTAAAAAACAGTCTTATGTTTCTATGGTGCAACTTGTAAATTAACATGTCTGTGTGTGTAAAAAGTGTATTTAACAGTAATAAGTAAAAAGACAAACTGCAATTGGCGACAACTGTGTTAAAAGTTTTTTTGAGAATCAAAAATTGGGGGGTAGCAATATACATCTGGAAATGTTTTTAGAAGGATAATCCATTTATGGACGACAATAGGAACAATTAATAGGTCCCTATTTTGGAAATTCATTCAAATCCATGGTCTGGGAGGTACCCTTTTGTGAATAGTTTACATTGATTCCAGCCTCTAGAGTCCAGAACTGAATCACTCCCCTATTGAGACACCTACACTGATAGAACATCATTGAGGTTTGTCTCAACTTCTCTCACCACACAGATGTCTTTTGATGTGTACGGCTTCCAGAGTGGCGGTGTAGTCTACTGTGTAGGAAAAACTACATTGGCTTAGAGGGAGGATCAGACTGAACGGGAGACTGTAACCTTGCAGACTGTGACTTCTTTCTCAGCGGATGGAGGACCCAGGTTCAGAGCCACCAGAGTTGCTAAGCCCACAGTAGATTCCCGCTTGGGGGTGGTCCAGAAGGTGATGGAGCCGTCCTGAACAGTTGCAACATATCAAGTTAGCAGGCCCCCAGCATGCTACGGGTTGACCAATGTATCCGGAAACTCCAGTCTCATCTGTGCTCTTATAAGAATCTGCTCTGAAGATGAGGAAGAGTTTGATGGTGGGGAACAACATCTAGACTTGTACATCCCCCTGGAGTGGGACCGTTCCCTCAAAAAAGAGGATTGTCCTTTCCTATGGCACTTACTTTTGGGAGATCATTCCCTTGCAGGTGCCTTTCTTTCCTTTGTTTGAAATAGATCACTTAGGCGCTTACCTGCAGGCCTTAGCCAGACATAATTTGGCTACCCCTTCCCCGATGGCCTATGCAGGCATGGTGGCACAAAAATCGGAGACCGCAGTGTTGTGCTCCAATCCAGGATACAACACATAGTTGTCATGTGGATCCGTAACCAACGTCATCTTGTATCATCTGCCACAAGGCTTTAAAAATGAACGTTTTGGAGGAGAGATCTGGCCAAGCCAGTGAAACAGATAAAACGTTGAGGGACCATGTTGATTAGGTGCAGAAAAACAGGAACAGACGCCAACGCAGAGCACAACAAGAATGTAGGAGAATCCGACACCAAACCTCAACCAGAAAGCAATGAAAATAAACACAACTACTCCCACTTTAAACAAGCTGCCCTTTTGCAACAATGATCTTCTATCTACAGATTTTCCCATTCATACTCTATCGGAAATGCCTAACAGTTTAACTCTGATTTACCAGCCAGGAATTAGGTTTCCGTTCTTCTAGAAGAAGCAAGTACGAGAGAACAGTGGGTGGTGTAAACTATCTGTAATGTACAATGTTTCCTTTATACATTTCATTAAGTATCAGAGGAGAAGGTACCATGCAGAGGAAAACCTATAATTATATTCAGAAATTTCTGTTATTTATGTTGTGTATAGTGCACAACTGCACTCAAACAGGCACCGAATAGTCTGATGAACACTGATTCATCATGAGTTGATCATACATTATATTTAACTTACAAAACAGACACCTACCATTTACACTTACTGCACAGTAATCGAGGTAAAAAACTGAACCACAGAGCATTTCAAGGCAACTTTGGCAACCTAATAAAGGACTAAACATTTTTGCCAAAACTGCCTGGGGGAGACTACTATTACTGCAAGGGCCTTCTTTAAGGTCTTTGGAGCCAAATTGAAGACGCTTGTAGGAGTAGCATACTGGTAAAGTTCTCCACAACTAAGATGCTGATGATGTAGAGAGAGGATCAAAAGGCAAAACTAAATATTCTGCTGTTTTAATCAGCTCAACCAGTTAAAATCCAGTTGAGCCTGGAGATTCACACCAACACGACAATCTTGAACATTTCAGAATAGTCCTAACATATGTAAGAAATCAGCTGTATTGCCATCATATACTTAGGGACAAAACTATCCTATAAACCATTCTCTTTGTGGAATTCGGACAATGGCTCCTAAGAGCTGCTGCATGCACACCCATTCCTGGTTGGCTTTCTGGTGATAGAAGAACACAGCTAAAGGATACAAACTCAGGCAACAGGGAAGGCATACTCACTTTGAATTACTTCCACTAGTCTGAGGTCATTATATGTAATTGGAGCGGTCACTAAATGCATATCAATCATTATGTTTGAGCAGGTCTTTCTCTCTGCTTCTCCCTCACTCTCTCCGTACCTTGCCTTAGGCATGCATCTTTAATGTCACCAAAGGGGAGTTGCCCTCTGCAATTGTGCCTGGGCTAGTGTTGCGGAAAAAGGGGGGGGGGGGGGTACCACTCAGTTGCTTTCCAGACCCAGGGGGCAGGATCCTTCTGCCAGGCATACATAAGGCTCCACTGTACATGCAGAAATGCTCAATGATTTCTGATGTTTATTACCAAAAAAGCAGCATACGATAAGGCAAAACATCAGTAGAAATGGAATCGTGCATTAAAGAAGGTTGCCAGTGAACACTTTGGGCTGTGACATTTTAGTTTAAAATCTAACAACACTGCTTCAACCTTCTGGTTGGATGGAACAACTTAGTTAATGGATGAACAGGCCAAGAATGCACACCATTTATAGACCTGTCTGTAAGAAATATGTAGGTTAGACAAGCAATAAAGCCCAGTCCCTCTTTCAAAATCCAAGGCATTACGTGGAACATGAACCAAAATTAGCACATCCTAGAATACCTGAACTTCTTGAAAGTTGGGGAAATGCAAACAGTTGGCAGAAAATTGAAACCAGTTTAATACTGTACATTCTGTTGGTCACCAAGAAGAGAAACCTTGGGTGGGCGAATGATGGAGGTGGCGTTGGTTTGGTGTCTCAAAATATTTTAGACTGGGTACATGAGACGGATATTTCAGAATGGTGATGAATAACAAAATAACAAGTGTATTAGTCGATGTGCTTCTTTTTAAGTGAGATTAGCTGTAGCTTATTCTACTGTAAAGTAAGTAACCATATTGGTAGGACCTGGAAGGGCTAGAAAGGCCTTTTATTCCACAGGCATTTCCCATTTGGTTTGGAGCCCTTGGAGGCCAATTTTGAAAGACCAGGGCTGATAACGCTGCCTCGGTCACTTTCTCCAGCTTCCCAAGTTTAATTGCAGCAGGCACAAGAAGGCTTTGAGAGAGGAAGGCAGAGAGAAAGTGATAAGAGAGAAGAAAGAGAATGTAGGGAGGGAATGGCTGGATGTAAAGAGACATGGAGACAAAGGGATCGTGGCTGGTTTGAGCATTTTTGCCAGGCCTGCTTGTGGTTCCCCAGTCCTGCCCTGAGACCTGGCAGATACAATTAATTTTCGGCACATTTGTTTTTCTGTTTGAGGCAAAACTGACAACACTTTAAAACGCCTAGACTCCAACAGACTTCAAAATCATGCGGTCCGCAGGAATAATAAACTGAAAATGACAAATATATTTTAATTATGGCAGATTAGATCCCGGATTAGGATTACACAAGTTCTAGTTAACGGCAGGCATTACATTTTTTATTGTTAGCAAAAATAAATGAGTATCATTACTGTTTACAGTTTTGGAAAGATTTTGAAGAGAAGCAACAAAATAAATGTACCTTTGTATTGCGACATTGAGTCTATTCCTTCATCGTCCTCATCTTCCTTGAACCTTCTTTTTTGAGATTTTTCTGCAGCAAAAGGAATTGATCATAGAGCAGACATCCATACTTGCACATATTCTTCAGCTTATTCAGTCAAAAAGTAGAAAGCATCCCATCAGTGTGAGAGAAATGATCTATCTGACAGAACCACCTGTATTACTGCATATTAGAGCAGGAGACAGCACCACATGAGAACGCCGATTCCACGGGAGAGCAGTACCATCTTGAATTAGACAAGGAAATAGGTCTCAATACATCTGGTGTTTATTTAAATTCCATCAATATGCTGGTACTAAGTGAACGGAAAGCAATCCATCTTAATGTGCGTTTCTAGAAGACTCCTCATACACATAGATAGCATCCTATTGTTGCTAAAGAAGAAGAGCTCAGAGCCTAATACCAAGAAAAAAGTCTACTGATGGGAGAGCAAGGTATGAACCAGTCTGGAGTAAAACAGCTAGCCTTCCCGGAAAGAACCAGGTAGGTTTCCCCATAATTTAGTTCCAGTATCTGACTTTCAACGATGAATGCTACACTAGAACGTGAATCAATGTGGGATTTTTTTGTACATTTTCGTGATAAAAACAGGCCTCAAATGTAACCTGGGAAAACGGTAGGGAAATGTGAGTCTTACAGACCACAATCGCTCATAAATTGTGACACAAAGATTCTTGAAAACGCATTGCGAACCACCCGATTACCCTACTTTTGGATATGGTCTGACCCGACCAGGCTTGGTTCATTCCAGGTAGGTCAACCATGCACAATCTGTGCAGTCTACTTCCCCTCCCCCTTCACTGTTTAGAGCCACATCCGGACGTGGTAGCGGAGTTTCAACACACTTAAATCATTCACTCACTTAAATGGGTGTATTTGTTCTCCATCCTCATATTGCTGAACTTTGCTATCTGGATGAGGTTATTGTACTCTAGTCCAGTAACTCCCATTAGTGTTAATAAGAGATCTCGTCCAGTAGAGATCTATCATGGAATGAGGCAGGGAAGTCCCCTATCGGCTATATTGTTCACAAAAGCCCTTGAACCCTTGGCCGCTAAGCTTAGACAACAATTCGGATTAAGCACTCAAGTATATAAGCTAGAGACTTCTAATCTCCCGCTACACTATCTCAAATGAGTCTCAATTCAATAATGCGAGAATTCATGAAGCTCTGCTCTCAATGAGCCTTCCACAATTCAGATGTAAAATTGTTACATATAATTACATCTTCTGTTTATTCACTGGATCTATTCATATGAAAAAAGTTTTGGCATTATTTCTTATTTATTTGAACATCTCCGGATGTCATTAGCATAGTAGAGGGTGCTGAATAATTAATCAGAAAATGGGCTACGGCTTAGGTGCTAAGGCAAAGCGACGTTTATTTTGTTGTGTTATGATTTGCTGAAGAAATTATACATTTGCTAACACTATGAATCGCAAAAAGTCTGATTTTGTATACAAGAATGGTGTATAAAAAAGCCATTGATTTAACAGGTGAGAAAGATTTTTAGGAGCTTTCCTTGATGCTGCTAGGGATGCATTCAGTTTTTTAAAATTTTGCTGTTCACTGAGACGTAGAATATTTTCTGACTTTTGCATAATCTGTACAACCCTGCATCTGACAGCCTTCATGGCACTGGCTCTGTGCCGCTTATTTTGAATTTTTGTAATAAAACCCTTTAACGTTTCATTGATCTAGAACTCAGTTTTTGACTGGGCTCTTTGAATTCAATCACTTTAATTGCATTTTGAATGATTCTAATGCTGTTGGAAGTGCTTTAATGCGGGAACACTTTGCCTCATGAAATTGAGGTTTAACAGTCTACGATCCAGTAAATAGTGGGAGGAACGAAGGAGGTAAATTTTGGGGTACCATTTTGCTCCTATACTCTTACTTCGTAAACATCCCTATTGATAAGACTAAGTCCTTTTTTCCCCACAAATACTTAGGCCTTTGTTGGCTAAAAAGGCATGGGTTGGTAGGCAGCCTAGGCTCAGATGGGCAACACTGACACTGCCATTTAATCTGGGCAAACTTGAAACACCTAATTTCAAAATGCATTACTTAAGTGTGCAAGCCCACTTTTCCTACTGTTTCCACTCAGCACTTTATATGTTGCACTTAGTGATCAAATTAGTTAATACAGAGCCGTTCCATTAAGTCCTAGGTGGGCACAAAGCCCTCTTGACACTCAGTGACCACAGACACTCGCTTGCACTACCTGTGCCTGAGGCAAAAAAACAAGGGCAGGTTATAAAAACAAAAACAAAGAAAACTTACACTGCGAAGGCCTACTTCTTGCATGAGGTCTGCCATCTCTTCATCCACTTCAGCTAGGGCAATCACAGAAAAACAAAGTTAGCATGAATATGCAGTACCAACCAGATGTCACAAATTATTCAAATCTCCATGTTTTTACAATATGTTGCTATAATGAGCACAGAGTGTACATTGTTATAACAAGTCTTTCTCAGACAGGGCTTGGGTTTCAATTTTCAACAAGTTTAAATTAATCAAACAAGCACACGAATCATTCATTACTTACTGATGTGTCAAGTTAAATCAAAGAGAAAGAAATGTAAACCTGGTTTTACGCTGTGAGGCACCTACAAGCCAATCAAAAGAATTCAATTTGACAGTGCAGTAAAGGAACTGTTAAAAATAAACTTAGCGTGACTATTTGAATCATCGCCTTGACAAGAGAATGCATCATGACTGACCATCAGTGGTACAGATGGCCTCAATACCATGATAAGCGGAGCCAGCAGCTTAAGAGAACATCATGTGTTACAGGTGATAGCAGAAAAGCATTTAAATGCTGCTCTATAAAGGTTTCAGGATTTCCAATGTTCCCTGTCCCAATGTTTGGCGATATAATGGGAAGTAAAAATGTTTTGTAATGTCTACTGTCACACACCAGAAACACAACATTAACACCACTGTGTGCAGACAAACACCTCAGACATCGGGAAATCAGACGGTTGAAGTCAGCATGTGTATGGCCACGTAAGAAGTGTGGTGGGATATGAAAGATGAGACTGGAGTGGAGCATGTGTCCTTGGTTTGAGGCAAAAGTATTGTATTGTTTTGGGTTGCAGCATTTATTTAGCGCTTACTGCCTCTATGTGGGGTGGTGAAGTTCCTGCCTAAACGAGTAGCATGCTACACCATGTACGGTGTGTGGTTGGAAAGATGTTATTATTTCTATGATCCTATGTGGTAAGTGTTTCCATGTCACGCATGATGACCGAGATGCGGTTATCATGTTATGGGACCCAGCGCGTAGCAGTGTGTTGTATGATGAAGTGTAGGAGACAGACACACAGTTTTATGTTTTTTAGTATGCGGTTAGCTTTAATCAGCCATGCAGGTCCCCTTATGGTATTTCATATGATATAGTCTTTTTTTAGCTGGTTACTGCACTGGGTTGTCCACTGACATTTTGTGTGTAGTTTTAGTCCTAAACTGGCATGACTGGGAAAGAACGAAGCAGAGAGATCTGTAAGAAGGACATTTTTATTATCATCTCCGAGTGTCTATTTGAGATGTAAAGACGCAGTCAGATTGTATAGATATTTGGGATCTACAATAATTGGCCTATTTTAAAGTCCTCCAAAATTGTCCAGTAATGTGTGACAGATCACTTCAGTTATTTTATGCCTGTTCATTTAGTAATGTTTGTTTTTTTGGCTGTACAGAGCTGGTGATGAACAACCCTCATAGCAGTTATGTCTTATGTGAATTTAATAGGTATAAGTTACAATTTGGTGCTGACCGCTAAGTATAATGGCTTTAATATTATTGTGGGCCATAACTGTTATATATGCAAGTACATACCTATATCATGCCACAGTGAACCATTTGTTGCTTACCTACATAATGAAAGCAATTTGCTGGTTGAGTTGTTTGAAATTGGTGGGTTGTAAGCTGAGAATCTCGATTGAGAGTGTGACTGTTTTCTGGGCTCTGTTGCCTGGATGCAGGTGGTGAAGTTATCTAATAATTAGTCACATTTTCTACTGTCTTCGGAAGTGTATATGCTACTGGGTGCTTGTAATTCTGACTGGTAGTGAGTTCCGCAGCTTGAAATGAGAAAGCAGTGCCTCCTAGGATTTCTTATGATAAGAAGATATGATAAGCGGTGCAAGCCTGGAGCGCCGTGTTCTGTTTGGATTGGATTGCTTGAATTTAACTTGTAGGTATTGCAGTCCTTTTCCTTAGGAGCCTCGGTGGACAATGAGGAGTGCCTTGGACATTGCCATTCTAGCTATAGGTAGCTAGTGGAGCCATTGCAGGACTGGAGTTTTGTGTTCTCTTGGGTGAAGGCAGAGAAGAATCTTTGCGGCAACATTTTAGATGAATTGCATTTTGCACATAATGAATGCAGGCGCACTGAGGTATAGGCTGTTGGCATAGTCAAGCTTGAAGATTACGATGTGAAGATGGCTTGCAGTTTATGTTTTTATGCAAGGCATGGGAAGACGCAACATAAGGTTTTAATTGTGTACAAGACACTCTGTGACATTGTTAGTATGAGGAATCAAGGATAAGTCTGAATTCATGGTTACTGCTAGGTCTCTCGATGTTGTCGGAAGGGCTTCAAGTTCCTTATGCCATATGGCGGTAGGCTGGTACAATGAGAAAATGTCCCAGTGGAGAGCAATTAAAACAGATGAATCAAATGCAGGAATTAATCAGTTGTATCTAATCAAAGTTAGGCACCACCATACAGTCTTTCCAACAATGGATGTGATTTTATTTTATCACAATATTGAAATTAATCAATTTATAAAGTACAAAACAAATCCTACATGGATATTTTTAGAAAAACAGGTGCACAGAGGGGTGAGGTGATAAGTGCATGGGAAGGATTGTGAGAAAGGACAGTAGTGCGCATATATATACATCAATAAATTAATTAGTAGCAAACTATCCCGACAGTTTCCTGCCAGATGCATTAAATGCCAAATCATAACATAATTGCTGATATACATTCTCTGTCATATATGTCTGACAAAATAATAAAGTGTCGACGTTTCGACCCCTAGATGAAATAACCAATTTTGCGCATTGTGGGCGGGGTCTTCATCAGGACCATGGCGACGGTAGGGGAGTGGGCACCAGTAAAAACAGCTATATTGTTTCGGGCTGTGAATAGGAAAGCTGGGCTTTATAGGCTCTCAGACTTCATCGATGGCCGTAGTACTCAAAAAGAGGAAGGGCCCAGGTTGATCAGTAACCTGTGGCTTCAGGTTGCTGGCAATACCGGTGAATAAGGCGGAAGGCTGGCAGTTTTTCACCAATGTTGGCATGTCATAACCTTTACGGTATTGAGCTTTAGATGGTTCTTCATCAGCCATGTGTTCATGACACAAAGGCAGTCAGAGTTTTCAATTGTAGAGGTCTTCAGGGCTATCCACCTTTAACATCATTTGGGCGCCATCTGCATAGTTTTTATGATTTAATCCGATTTGGTGAGGGGGTTAGGTAGATGGTGATTAATAGAGGGGATATGATGGATCCTTGAGAAACGCCACAGTGTTGTGTGTGAGGGGATGATATGAAAGGGTAGACTTCACTTTGTCTGCCTGTGAGAGAAGAAGCAATCCATTAGAAAGCATTTTCACAGATTCCGATATTATGAAGTCTTTGCTTGGCGGTGGACAATGTCAAATGCGGTTGATAAATCCATAAGTAGTAAGGCAGCTACTCCATTTTTGTCCACTGCGAGTTTTAGATCATCCCAGATGGATATGGTGGCTTACTCTGTGCCTCTGCTTGGCTTGAAACTGGACTGTTGGTCTGAGAGAAAGCCATAATGTTGCATCAAATTAGAGAGTTGAGTAAAGATTGTACTCTTAAAAATATTTCCTAAGAATGGTCCATTAGATAAGGGTCTGTAGTTTGCTGGATCAGCTGAGTCAAGGTTTTCCTTTTTGAGGAGAGGTCTTATGTAGGATGATTCGAGTTCAGGTGGGAACGAACCTTGTTCTAGGGAACTGTTGAGCAGGCATCTGGCAACCTCTCCTGCACAGGTTGAGTGAAGGATATCTTTAAAGATTCTTGGTGGCACTGGATCTGATGGTGATCCTGATGGTATGGCTGCAATGATAATGTTGTGGAAATCTTTTTGTGAGTGGGTTTTGAAGGGATGCATTGATAGATGTTATTGGGGTCTCTTTCTGTGGTGGCTAGGTCACGCATTGTGGTGTTGTCCGTGTTCTCCTTTAGGTAATTTTCAATCTCTGTATATTTTTTTAAATCAATTAACTGTAGATTTTGACACATAAATCTTGTGATTGTGGTGTTTCTGTGTTTAGGCACTCAGGATTGCCGAAGTCTGTTAGAATGTTAAGGAGATCGTTGGAAGGGCAGTCTGCGTCAGTTATGCGCGAGGAGTAGTGGTGTGTTTTTCTGGTTTTGTAGGCTCTGTTATAATGCTGTAGTGTGATTTTGTCGGGTTCATCTCCTGATTTTCTCCATTTGTGTTGTAGTATGTCGAGTTGTGTTTTATTCGTTTGATAATGTTGTGTAGTTTTTGTGGTTAACTCTGGGTGAGGTTTTTGTTGGTATCTGTTTGTCCAGTGCAGTGAAGATCCAGTTGTAGAAGGTGCATCTCTTTGGGCCGCATGTTTATTGCGTTTTTTTCCAAGGTGGGTGTTGAGTTGCTGTATGTCTATTTTTCTCCACGGTCAGTACAAGCATTTGTTGTTGGTGACCTTTGTGGTCTATGAAGTGTTGTTCTTGACAGGTGTTTGGATCTTCAAGATGATGATGATGCTGTCATAGCTCCAGCTTATGGGGGAGTTGTCAGTAACTGTGGCTTGTCCTAGGGGTGCAATATGACATCTAGAGTGTGACCTGTGAAGTGAGTTGGGCCAGAAAACAAATTGTGATAGGTTGAAGGCTTAAAGGTTGGTTATGATATCTGTGGTTGTTAGATTCTTCTTGTTTAACCATATGTTGAAGTCTCCTAGAATGTATAGGTTTGGGTAGTCCAGATGGGTGTTGGTTACCGTATCAAGTAGGATATCTTTAAAGTTGGCATTGCTGCGTGATGGTCTGTATACTAAGAGGAAGGAATAGGTCATAGCTGAAGTTCGGTGACATCCTTTAATCAAAGATTCACAGCCGCCCATCGTGAGATTTTCAATGATTGTTAATTGTTGTGTTTTTTATGGATGACAGCTAGGCCTCCACCAATTTTTGCCAATGTGATTTTTGTTAATGATGTGAAAATCAGGAGGGATGGATTCATGGCATGTGGGTGCAGAATTTTATGCTTCTGTAATGAAGGTGAGGTCCAGTGTTGTCTCTGAGAGTAGGTAAAAAATGTTAGAGATTTTTGTTAATGGATATTGTTTTTTTTAATAGTGGTCATTTTAGTTGTATTTCTTTCTTATTCATGTCCTGTAATAAAGGTGGAGGTGGATAGGGTATTTTGATGCTGCTGGGGTTGGAGGTGTATTGTTTTTGTGCTGTTGTGGAAAGGAGGTAGTTTGGTTAGAGAAATGTGTACTGTAAGATGTGTGGGGGCTTTTTTGTGGTGGATGGTGATGTAACTTCTGTGTTGACTGGTGAATTGTATCGCATGTGGGGTTTTTGGGAAGGTTCGGTCAGGGAACCGTGTGATCATATGTTTGCACCTTCCCTTGACTTTTTAGTTTCCTTCTGGCAAATGACATTGTGCATGTACGTTTTTTGGGTTGTTAAATGAATTGTTGTATTGATTTTGTTTGGAGAAGTTAGAAGGTTATCAGAGAGATTTTTTTGTAGTTAAATGTGTTTAGTGTTTGTATATGTGGGGTGTGTTGTAAAATAGGGTTTTTAGTGACTATTGGTCGTTAAGGAGGTTGTAGGTAGTGGATGCTTACCTGGAATTCTTATGGCGGGGAGACAGAGCTTCTGACCCTAACAGGCAACACCCTTGATCAGTCCCCTTTTATCCAGACACCTGGGCCAGACGACCTGAGCCCTAGGGTTAAACAGCCCTAGAGAGCAGGTGACCTTGGGCCAATGGGAAACCTTGCCCTAGGAACCAATCACAGTCCTATACACCAATCAGAACACAACCTTAAGCCCTAGCCCTGGGAGCCAATCAGAACCCTAGCCCTAGCAACCAATTAGAACTCAAACCCTAAGCGCTCTAGGTCCAATGGAAACCCAAGCCCTGGGAGCCAACCAGAACGCAGATGCAATAACCGATAAAAACTTTACTCAAAGAGTATGTTAGCTTAAACTTAAGCAACTGTGCAAGGTGTGAGGGGAGGAAGGCCTGCTCAGGTGACTGTGGCCCAATCACTTAACCAGAAACTGGTGTGCAGAGGGAGAGGCTCTTCAACTCACAATCTCCTTGGATACAGACTGGCCCCAAAAAAACACACTTTGCAGTCCTATTCAAAGTTGCAGGCAATGCAGCTAAATAAAACTTTTCACAAACTTCAAGTAAACTTGAATACCTCCCCAAAACAAGTGCTACACACACTCCCAAACACACTTTAAATGACAAAAAGAGATTACGCATTCTCTATACACTGAGATTGGGGTTTGATTTTGTCTTTTTGATTGTATTTTAGGATTGGGGGACTTGTCCTTTAGTACAGTTTATGGGAAACAAGGAAACATTTTAATAGGCACACAGACAACAGCAGATTTAGAGTCAAATTGCATAGCAGAAAGTGCCTATTTCCACCTTTCCTTTGGCCTTGCTCTCTGGGCTGTTCATGGCTCACAGAAGCCCTCACAATGAAGGTAGGGGTACAAAATGGAGGTAGCTACCTTGGGTTTCTTTCACCAAACTTAAGAGGCTGCGCAAGGTGTGAGGAGAGGAAGAAGGCCTGCTCAGGTAACTGTGGCCTGGAGGGCTGTATAACTATAGTCTTTACTAAACTGGAATTCCAAGCACCAAGAAGCTCAAAGGCTTATATCTACATTAAAGAAGCTGTAGTACAATGGAGTATCAAAAATTTTAAACTGCTTAAACAAGTATGCAATTGACAACTGTGAAATGTGAATACTGCAATGTAATGAGATGCTAACATCCCATTATTCTCAGTGCTAAAGTGTCTGGAAACCATCTCGCGCATTTAATGGTCTTTGTTATAGTATGAAGGTGAGCATTTACATACAGTAAGTGGCAGTCCAGTACTCAGGATGTGCCCTTGAAAAAGTAGGCTCGCTAGGGCTGTGCTCAAGTCAGGATGGCTCAACATGGAAAAAGTGAATTGCTACATTCTACTGAAGCATATCTTGCCTCATTGTAGACAATATGTAGTCCTGACACTTATTGCCTGCACTGGGACAGTATATAAATAAGGTACTTAGGTTAAGAGGCTTTTATGCAGTCCTCTAGATGCAATTTAAGTCCTAGATGTCAGACATCATACACGAACACACAGTCTATGTGGAATTAACATCCATCCGCTCAGAAACGTTCCCATTTTGGTTTTTCATTCTTGAAAATTGATTTGCATGTATTAACCTTCAGCAGAGTTGGATTACACAGTTTACAGATTATATCAAATATCAATTACGGACAACAATGGTTATCCAGCATGAAGGCACTATTAATAAATCTGATTCTATTGGAAAAGTCGCCCATGCAAAACAATGTTCAAGAAACACTTTAAAATAAAATGTTCTTTTCACAAAAAAGGGATAACTGAGCTTGAACATCTTGACTTCCATGTCGATAAAAATCCCAGGATCCGAAGTGGACCTTAGAATTTCCTTTCACTTAATTAACTTAGGGTTTTCATGACGGATTGCCCAAAGTGGATGGGAGTCATGACTTTAGGTAAGCAGGCCACTCGAGTACTCAGCACGAATTTGTCAAGGAAAAAGGCGGTGAAAGGGGGTTACACCGAAAGTGGCTGTAGTTCACTGACATGACAAGCTGAAGCAATAGCAATTAGGAAGAATCTTCAAGATCAGGAGATGCAGCAAAGAGCTATGCATTGGTTCCAAGTGCATACACATGAGAAATGTCAAAACCAAGTTAAGGTCTCACTGTGGCATCACAAATGGCGTGGGAGGAAACGTGTCAAACCTTTAATTAACCTCATCACAACAGGTGATATGAACAAGGATGGTTGATACAGCAAACATAAAAAGGCCGAAAGCCCGACAAATAACCTTTGAAAGCACCCACTGAAAGTCCTTGCTGGGGTAAAAGCAAAAACTGTTGAGGCAACTATTTGGCAGGGGTCAAAAGACCCAGGTAGTGTGCCATGGTTCTACATTCTTTGAAACATTTAAAAGCAGTATATGCTTTCTCAACGAACATACTTGAATCATCGAAAGGTATATCCATATGAGAGGCCTGTACATCTCTAGAAAGTCCTTTGGAGCGCATGCATGCATGACTGTTGAGCCCCATACTGGTGTCATATCGGCTCAATAGTAGACTGCTGTTACCAATCGCATAGCTAGGCTACCCAGGAGAATTTTTTTTTGCAAACATCACAACCCTCTTCAACTCCCTATACCGAGGAGTTGCAGGGAATGAACTGGGATTTACCTTACTGGTTGACGCCTGAACAACCATACTGTCTGGAGTAGGATGTTGGTGATGTTTAGTGAGAAAATCAAGATCGCCAGTCTGCAACGTCTGGCCACCTGCCTATTCACCAGGGGGAAAGATCAGGACTTTGACCAGGGGCCCATTAAGTTATCAGTGAGGGCCTTAAAGAAAAGGCTCTGTGGTATTTGGCCCAGAATGAAAGATTTCTGTAGGTACAAGTCTTAACCTCAATAGAGGGCAGTTTTAATGGCTCATCGGACTACTACTGCAAAGGATGCACTCTGTTCTGTTGGTGGCCCAAGTGGCAAATTCAACCCTGAATCAGGGGAAGCCCACTGGCTGCTTAAGTCCATGTAACAAATGTCATCATCGTACTGCGGGGGTATATCATACTCATCTCCTCTAGGTGGGGATAAGCTTTGGTTAGAATTAGAGCCAAACAGATAATGTAGTCGCTGATGCGTGTCTGTCACAGTAGAAGCATTAGATCAGAGTCCGGCTGTATGATAACCAGTTGCGCTTTCGTAATTACATAAACCAACATCGGTCGGGATTGGGCAGTCAGTTCAAGGTCAAAGCTAACACAGGGAGATGATGGACGGAGCGCAGAAACTTTTCAGACACTCAACCCCAGTCACAGATCTGGGTTGAATCCATCATCATTCTTTAGCTCACTTCGCCACCCTAGTTCAGGTCCAGCCATATGCAAATCAGTCTTGACCCTGTTCCTCATGGCAACAGTGCAGCCCGAACTGCCAAGCCAGGTCTTCCCTAGACCGCAAACAAGCATCTTGGGACCGGTTTAGTGGTAACACCCCTCATCAGCCAGGCTAGCTTTAATCCAGTGGCAAAGTGAGCAAGGGACCCACGTCTGGGCATACCCTGCCAACTTAGGGCAAAAAAGCAAACACAAGGAGATGATGGACGGAGCGCTGAAACTTTTCAGACACATACACACACATATATATATATATATACACACACACACACACACACACACACACACACACACACACACACTTACATAAGGGTGTGTAGGAAAGTGGCTCTGTATATACTGTACCCAAGTAAGGTTCAGGGTGTACAGAGTCCACAGTCCCCCAGAGGGTTGACAGAGGCTAAAGTTAGATATAACCTTACTCTCCAAAGTGGTAGCTTGGTCGAGCAGTAAGGCAGTATCAGAGGACAGTGTAAAGCATTTGTTGTACACACTCAGTCAGCAAATGAAGCCACACACTCAAGAACTGAACTCTAGGCCAATGGTTTGTATATAAAAAAATATATGCTTGTTTTATTTTAGAACCAACAATAGGGTCAAAATATACTTTCTCAGTATGAGATGCTTTGGTTATTCACCTTACAGATAGGCAATAGACTTTTTAGATAGTGGTAATCACAGTTGGTGCAAGAGGCAACACAGGGTCAAATTCAATGCAACATTGAGCTCAATGGAAAATTATGCTTAATTACAATTGATTACTTTACAGAGCACTTTTCTAACCACAGGACTGGATCCTGGATTCAGTCCTGGGACACTTCCTGTAAACAGGTAAGAAAAAGCGTTTTGGTTATTGTAGTGATTTTTGAAGAATATTACTATATTTCAAAAGCTGACACTTAGAAACTTTTCTGGATAAAATTACCAATGTTATCCTATGAAAGGAAATACAGTGTGCAAGCAAAGTATGTTTACGTTACTTTTGTAATCCAGTGCTGGACTCCTAGGTTCAGCACTGGGACCTTTACTTAAAACAGGTAAGTAATTACGTTTTTGTAGTTTGTTCGATTTTTAAAGAATATTTGTAAAATACAGAAATCGACACTTAGAAGAAATTTCACAGAAAACCAGTCAATGGATCCCTATGAAGGAAAAGTGAGTTAACGGTAAGTAACGTTGCGATTACTTTTTAGGGCCAGTGTTGGGCACTCGGGTCCAGCACTGAGGCCCCTCCTAATACTAGGTGAGTATTTTCGTTTTCGTGACTCGGTTGATTTTTGGTGAATATTCTAAAGTTTCAGAACTCCACACTTAGAAGAAATTTCGCAGAAAATCAGTCAATGGAACCCTATGGAAGAAAAGTGAGTTATCGGATTTCGGGTAAGTACTTGACTGGCAGGGTTAAGGTTCTGGGTAAGACTCAGGGGTCCCCCAGGATCAGGTAAGTACAGTTTTTACACCCTCAGCGGCACAGGGGCGGCCGGGTGCAGAGTGAGAAGGCCCAATGTTATCCTATGGCAGGCGGGGGCCCCGGGTTGGTGGCTGCTGGCAAGCAGGCCACGCGACTGTGGGAGCTGGGCTCCTGGTCACTTGCTCAGGGCAAGTAGGGAAGTAGGTTAGGATAGAGGTTGCACTTCCAGGGGCACTCGGGCGGCTGGGTGCAGGGTGCTTTGAGCCGTCGGGCGCTCAATGTTAAACAATAGAGGTCGTGAAAGGTGAAGAAAGGCTGCAGGCTCGGGGACGGTGATTCTTCAGGGACGACCAACACTTCAGGAGGTAAGTTGGGGTCTTGGAGGATAGGTAGACACCCAGGAGTTGGGCACAGGGGGCCGTGGGGCGCCGGGTGCAGGGGTGTCTTTGAGGTCGGGAAATCTTACCCCCTGCTGGTCGCGGTTGGAGGGGTCCCTTGTCCTGAGGCTGCAGGCGTCGTCTGGGTCGTCGAGGAGGGTCCTTGGCCACTGGATTCCAGGTCAGAATCGCCGGGGGTCGTCCTCGAGGTCTTTGGTCACTCAGGCACAGGCTGGACTCGGCGGGTGCAGAGTGTGCAGGTTTCGCGGCTCCGTGCCAGGGCCGGGTCTTTGGTAGGTTTTCTTTTGAGCAGTACCACTGCTCGTGGGAGTCCCTGGGTCGAAGGCTGTAGCACAGAAGTCAGGTCCTCCGGGGTTTGTGAGGTTGCTGAGGCCGGGATTCCGCAGGAGCAGGTTCAGAGGTCGACAGGCCGGTAGGGCTGGGGCCAAGTCAGTTGTTGTCGCCTCCTTTTTAGCAGCTGCACGGCTGGTCTTCTTGCTTCGTCTTCTCTTCTTGTTTTCGGATTTGGGAACTGCGGAAGGAAGGTTCAGGGAGCCCCTAAATACTAAATTTAGGGGTGGTTACAGGTAGGTAAGGGCAGGGACCAATGGGTCCCTTCCCTGGGGTGGGTACACCCCTATTCTGTTCCTCTCCAGTGGGAGGGGGACAGGAGCCTGTCCCTGGTTGGCCAGGTCCCCCATCCTCAAGATGGCGGGGACTCGAGCTTGTGCTTCACCTCGCCTCCCCCACCTTAGGGGTGGAGTTGGCAGAGGTGGGCACAACCCATTTCCTGCTTCTGGTTTTCCCGCCGGTTCTCCCGCCAGGAGTGGGGGTAGAACCAGTGGGGACCAGTTTGCTGGAAGCAGCAAATGGTCTGGGGAAACTCCAAAGGCGGCAGGCCTTTGAAGCTCCCCTGCCCATCCTGGGGGAGGAGGCTTTGGCACCTCGTCCCGGGATGTGCATTGTTTCAGGCCCCTGAGAGCAGAGGCTCTCGACCCAGGGGTCCAGAAACATGTCTGGTGGTGGCAGCCTGGGCAGCCACTCAGTCCGGACACTGGAGGTCGGGTTGGTTTCAGGGGGCATCTCTAAGATGCCCTCTGGAGTGCGTTTTACATTAAATCCCACACTGGCATCAGTGGGGGTTTAATGTGCTGAGAAGTTTGATACCAAACTTCTTAGTCTTCAGTGGGGCCATTATGGTGCTGTGGAGTTCGTAATGACAGACTCCCAGCACCATATACTCTTAATGGCAGCACTGCACTTACAATGCCCAAGAATGGACTTGGGCACTGTAGGGGCACAGGGCTCATGCCTCTATGCCCTCACCACTGGCATAGTGCACCCAGCTAGAGGGGTGGCTGACCTAGGCCAGGGCAGTGGCTTGTAGGCATGGCACACAGGGATGTGAGCCATGTCGACTCTTCACTTTTGTTCTGCACCAAGACACGCAGCCTGCAAAGGCAGTGTGTGTGTGTAAAGGTGCAGGGTCCCTAAGGGTGGCACAACAAGTGCTGCAGCCCTTAGGGGCCTTCCCTGGTCACAGTGCCCTGGGTACCCATGGTACCATTTACCAGGGGCTGACCTGTGGCCAGGGATGTCAATTGGGTGTAGGTATCAATGCAATTTTAGGGAAGGAACACAGGCCCTGGGTACCTGGTTGGCAGGAGCCCAGGGCACACTCAGTCAAAGTACATCAGCCATTCAGCAAAAAGTGGGGGCATACCATGTAAGAAAGATGGCACTTTCTCACACAACTCCCCCCAAACGAAAGATGATGAGACTAACCTTGCCCTATGGAGTCTTCATTGTCTAAGTGGAAGAACCTGGAAAGGCCATCTGCATTGGCATGGGCAGTGCCAGGTCTGTGTTCCACTTCAAAGTCCATTCCCTGTAGGGAGATGGACCACCTCAACAGTTTTGGGTTTTCTCCTTTCATTTGCATTAGCCACCTGAGAGGTCTGTGGTCAGTTTGAACTAGGAAGTGAGTTCCAAACAGGTAGGGCCTCAGCTTCTTCAGGGACCAGACCACAGCAAAGGCCTCCCTCTCAATGGCACTCCAACGCTGCTCCCTGGGGAGAAGCCTTCTGCTTATAAAAGCAACAGGTTGGTCTTGGCCTTCATCATTGGTCTGGGATAGGACCGCTCCTATCCCTAGCTCAGAGGCATCAGTCTGCACAATGAACTGCTTGGCATAATCTGGTGCTTTTAGAATTGGTGCTGAGCACATTGCTTCTTTCAGAGTGTCAAAAGCCTTTTGGCAACAAACTGTCCAGTTTACTTTCTTTGGCATCTTCTTGGAGGTGAGTTCTGTGAGGGGAGTCACAATGGACCCATATCCCTTCACAAACCTCCTGTAGTACCCAGTCAAGCCAAGGAATGCCCTGACTTGGGTCTGAGTTGTTGGAGCTACCCAGTCCAGGATAGCCTGGATCTTGGGCTGTAAGGGTTGTACCTGGCCTCCACCAACCAGGTGGCCCAAGTACACCACAGTGCCCTGCCCTATCTGGCATTTGGATGCCTTGATAGTTAGGCCTGCAGTTTGCAGGGCCTTTAAAACCTTCCCAAGGTGGACCAGGTGATCCTGCCAGGTGGAACTGAAGACAGCAATATCATCAAGATAAGCTGCACTAAAGGACTCCAACCCAGCAAGGACTTGATTCACCAACCTCTGGAAGGTGGCAGGGGCATCCTTTAAACCAAAGGGCATAACAGTGAACTGAAAATGCCCATCAGGTGTGGAGAATGCTGTTTTCTGTTTGGCTCCTGGGGCCATGCCAATCTGCCAGTACCCTGCAGTTAAGTCAAAGGTACTCAGGTATTTGGCTGCACCCAATCTGTCTATCAGTTCATCAGCTCTTGGGATAGGGTGTGCATCTGTCTTGGTGACAGAGTTGAGACCCCTATAGTCCACACAAAACCTCATCTCTCTCTTTTCACCCTTTTGATGAGGTTTGGGGACCAGAACCACTGGGCTAGCCCAGGGGCTCTCAGAGGGCTCAATAACCCCTAGCTCCAGCATCTTGCTGACTTCAGCTCTGATGCTTTCCTTAACTTGGTCTGACTGACGATAGATCTTGTTTTTGACAGGTGCACTGTCACCAGTGTCCACATCATGGGTACACCAGTTTGTCAGACCAGGGGTCAAGGAAAAGAGCCCAGCATACTGCTGCAAGACTTGCTTGCAGTCAGTCTGCTGTTGGGCAGTGAGGGTGTCTGAAAAGACAACTCCATCTACTGACCCATCTTTTGGGCTGTGGGAGAGGAGATCAGGGAGAGGTTCACTCTCAGCTTCCTGTTCCTCATCTGTCACCATCAGCATGGTGATGTCAGCCCTGTCATTGTAGAGTTTTAGGCGGTTCACATGGATAACCCTTTTGGGTGTCCTGCTGGTGCCCAGGTCAACCAGGTAGGTGACCTCACTCTTTTTCTCTAGGATAGGGTAAGGGCCACTCCATCTGTCCTGGAGGGCCCTTGGTGCCACTGGCTCCAAAACCCATACCTGTTGCCCAGGTTGGAATTCAACCAGTGCAGCTTTTTGGTCATACCAGTGCTTCTGAAGCTCCTGGCTGGCCTCAAGGTTCTTGGATGCCTTTTCCATGTACTCAGCCATTCTGGACCTTAGGCCAAGCACATAGTCCACTATATCTTGTTTGGGTTCTTGGAGAGGTCTCTCCCAGCCCTCCTTTACAAGACAGAGTGGTCCCCTCACAGGATGGCCAAACAGAAGTTCAAAGGGTGAGAAACCTACCCCCTTCTGTGGCACTTCTCTGTAAGCGAAAAGCAGGCATGGTAGTAGGACATCCCATCTCCTTTTGAGTTTTTCAGGGAGCCCCATGATCATGCCTTTCAATGTCTTGTTGAACCTCTCAACAAGGCCATTGGTTTGTGGGTGGTAGGGTGTAGTAAACTTGTACTGCACCCCACACTCCTTCCACATGTGGGTCAGGTAAGCAGACATGAAGTTGGAACCTCTGTCTGAAACCACCTCCTTAGGAAACCCTACCCTGGTGAAGACACCAATGAGGGCTTTGGCTACTGCAGGAGCTGTAGTAGTCCTAAGGGGAATAGCCTCAGGATACCTAGTGGCATGATCCACTACCACCAGTATGAATTTGTTCCCTGAGGCTGTGGGAGGTTCCAGTGGACCCACTATGTCCACACCTACCCTTTCAAAGGGAACCCCCACCACAGGTAGTGGTATCAGGGGGCCTTTGGATGGCCACCTGTCTTGCCACTGGCTTGACAGGTAACACAGGAGCTGACAAACTCCTTCACCTTTTGGTGCATCTGGGGCCAGTAAAAGTGGCTAACTAGCCTTTCCCAAGTTTTGGTTTGGCCCAGATGTCCAGCTAGGGGATGTCATGAGCCAAAGTTAGGAGGAACTCCCGGTACTTCTGGGGCACTACCACTCTCCTGGTGGTTCCAGGGTTGGGGTCTTTTGCCTCAGTGTACAGTAATCCCTCTTCCCAATAGACTCTGTGGGTACCACTGACATCTCCCTTGGCTTCTGAAACAGCTTGCTGCCTCAGGCTTTCAAGAGTGGGACAGTCTTGCTGTCCCTGGCACAGCTCTTCCCTAGAGGGTCCCCCTGGGCCCAAGAGTTCAACCTGGTAAGGGTCAAGCTCTAGGGGCTCAGTTCCCTCTGGGGCTTCCAGGTTCTCTCCCTGAGGAGAGGGGTCCTGCTCTTGTGACTGTGTAGAAGCTGGTCCGCCAGTCTTCTTTCCTTTTCTCTTGGTAGGCTGGGCCATCATTTCAGGCTCCAACACTATTTCTTCACCCTGCCTTTTGCTCTGTGCTCTTGTTTTTACACACACCAATTCAGGGATGCCCAGCATGGCTGCATGGGCCTTTAGCTCCACCTCTGCCCAGGCTGAGGTTTCCAGATCATTTCCTAGCAGACATGCAGCTGGTAACTTCGGAGAGACCACTACCTGCTTCAGGCCAGTAACCCCCCCAGCCTAATGTCACCATGGCCATGGGATGACTAGTGGTGACACTGTCAGCATTGGTGACTGGGTAAGTTTTCCCAATCAAGTATTGCTCAGGGGAAACCAGTGTGTCCCTCACCATAGTGACACTGGCACCTGTATCCCTCAGAGCCTCTACTCTAGTTCCATTCACCCAGGGGTATTGCAAATACTTCTTTAAGTTGGGTGGCCACACAGCTACAGTGGCAAATTCCACTTCCCCTAGGGAGACCAGACTTGCCTCAGTGGGTTCCCAGATTTGCTCAGGGTACACTTCTGATCCCATCTGTAAACTTGCTGCCCCAGGAGTAGCTGTACTGGGTGCCTTAGGGGCTTTGTTGTGGGGGCAAGTTTTGTCTACAGTGAGGTGTCCTGACTTCTTACAGTTATTACACCAGGCCTTCAAGGGATCAAAGTTCTTCCCCCTATAGGGTTGAGGCACATAGGGAGTAGTTTGGGACCCACCCCCTGAACAGGTTTTTGGGGCCCTTTGGAAGACTCAGACTTTTTATCTTGGGGATTCTCACCACCTTTCCCCTGGGGGGTTTGGTGACCACCTTCTTTTGGTCACCCCCAGTGGTTGTCCTTGTCACCCTAGTCTTGACCCAGTGGTCTGCCTTCTTTCCCAATTCTTGGGGAGAAATTAGACCTAGGTCTACCAAATGCTGATGCAACTTTTCATTTGTGCAATTACTTAGTATGTGTTCCTTCATAAACAAATTGTAAAGTCCAGAAAAATCATGCACATTATGTCCAGCTAACCAGCCATCCAGTGTCTTTACTGAGTAGTCCACGAAGTCAATCCAGGACTGGGTCTGGGTTTTGTGAGCCCCCTGAATCTAATTCTATACTCCTCAGTAGTGAGCCCAAATCCCTCAATCAGAGTACTCTTCATGAGGTCATAGGACCCTGCATCTGGCCCAGAGAGGGTCAGAAGCCTGTCTCTGCAGTTACCAGAGAACAGTTCCCACAGGAGTGCCCCCCACAGAGGTTTCTTTACTCTTCTTATTTCACAAGCCCTCTCAAAGGCTGTGAACCATTTGGTGATGTCATCACCTTCCTCAAACTTAGGGACAATCCCTTTGGGGATTTTAGGTTCAGAAGTTTCCTCCCTATCCTTATTTTTAGTATTGCTGCCACCATTGATGGGTGCTAAACCCATCTCCTGTCTTTCCTTCTCTAGAGCCAGGAGTCTGGTCTCTAGGTCCAGTCGTTTGGCCAACCTGGCTAACAAGTTGTCCTCCTCACTGAGGGTATCCTCAGTGTCCTCTCTGGGACCAGGACCACCTAGGTGGCCCCTAGGTCCCCAGAGGTCTATTCTTGGAGTTAAGGGTGCAGGGACCCTATCTTCCCTAGGAAGTGATGGAGGTGGGTTACCATCCCCATCCTCCTCATTCCTTTCCTCCTCTGTTGGGTCATCACCATGCTCAGAGGGGTGGGCTTTAGCATACTCAGCCAGGACCTCCTGGAGCCCTTGTTTGGTTGGATGCTGGCCCATTGGTATATCTTTAAGTTTGCATAAGGACCTTATCTCTTTGAAAGACAAATGAAGATAAGGGGTGAGGTCGAGCTCCTCAACCAGTTCCTGTATGTCATTATTATCTTCACTAGTAGCTGGGTTCTTGTCTTGAGACATTTTTTTTAAAAAATTCTAACCCCTCTAACCTTGGCTATAGTGACTTTTTATTTTCTAAGATGCTACAGGGACTTAAGCAAGGCCCTAACAAGACTTTTAGTAATTTGGTAAAAAAAAAAATGCCAATTAAAAAAATCAGAATTCTAAAGGCAATTTAAGAGTTCTGTCGTGTGATCAGATGGTAACCAAGTAGTCCAACAAATGCAAGTTTGTATCCCACCGCTGATCCACCAATGTAGGAAAGTGGCTCTGTATATACTGTACCCAAGTAAGGTTCAGGGTGTACAGAGTCCACAGTCCCCCAGAGGGTTGACAGAGGCTAAAGTTAGATATAACCTTACTCTCCAAAGTGGTAGCTTGGTCGAGCAGTAAGGCAGTATCAGAGGACAGTGTAAAGCATTTGTTGTACACACTCAGTCAGCAAATGAAGCCACACACTCAAGAACTGAACTCTAGGCCAATGGTTTGTATATAAAAAAATATATGCTTGTTTTATTTTAGAACCAACAATAGGGTCAAAATATACTTTCTCAGTATGAGATGCTTTGGTTATTCACCTTACAGATAGGCAATAGACTTTTTAGATAGTGGTAATCACAGTTGGTGCAAGAGGCAACACAGGGTCAAATTCAATGCAACATTGAGCTCAATGGAAAATTATGCTTAATTACAATTGATTACTTTACAGAGCACTTTTCTAACCACAGGACTGGATCCTGGATTCAGTCCTGGGACACTTCCTGTAAACAGGTAAGAAAAAGCGTTTTGGTTATTGTAGTGATTTTTGAAGAATATTACTATATTTCAAAAGCTGACACTTAGAAACTTTTCTGGATAAAATTACCAATGTTATCCTATGAAAGGAAATACAGTGTGCAAGCAAAGTATGTTTACGTTACTTTTGTAATCCAGTGCTGGACTCCTAGGTTCAGCACTGGGACCTTTACTTAAAACAGGTAAGTAATTACGTTTTTGTAGTTTGTTCGATTTTTAAAGAATATTTGTAAAATACAGAAATCGACACTTAGAAGAAATTTCACAGAAAACCAGTCAATGGATCCCTATGAAGGAAAAGTGAGTTAACGGTAAGTAACGTTGCGATTACTTTTTAGGGCCAGTGTTGGGCACTCGGGTCCAGCACTGAGGCCCCTCCTAATACTAGGTGAGTATTTTCGTTTTCGTGACTCGGTTGATTTTTGGTGAATATTCTAAAGTTTCAGAACTCCACACTTAGAAGAAATTTCGCAGAAAATCAGTCAATGGAACCCTATGGAAGAAAAGTGAGTTATCGGATTTCGGGTAAGTACTTGACTGGCAGGGTTAAGGTTCTGGGTAAGACTCAGGGGTCCCCCAGGATCAGGTAAGTACAGTTTTTACACCCTCAGCGGCACAGGGGCGGCCGGGTGCAGAGTGAGAAGGCCCAATGTTATCCTATGGCAGGCGGGGGGCCCCGGGTTGGTGGCTGCTGGCAAGCAGGCCACGCGACTGTGGGAGCTGGGCTCCTGGTCACTTGCTCAGGGCAAGTAGGGAAGTAGGTTAGGATAGAGGTTGCACTTCCAGGGGCACTCGGGCGGCTGGGTGCAGGGTGCTTTGAGCCGTCGGGCGCTCAATGTTAAACAATAGAGGTCGTGAAAGGTGAAGAAAGGCTGCAGGCTCGGGGACGGTGATTCTTCAGGGACGACCAACACTTCAGGAGGTAAGTTGGGGTCTTGGAGGATAGGTAGACACCCAGGAGTTGGGCACAGGGGGCCGTGGGGCGCCGGGTGCAGGGGTGTCTTTTGAGGTCGGGAAATCTTACCCCCTGCTGGTCGCGGTTGGAGGGGTCCCTTGTCCTGAGGCTGCAGGCGTCGTCTGGGTCGTCGAGGAGGGTCCTTGGCCACTGGATTCCAGGTCAGAATCGCCGGGGGTCGTCCTCGAGGTCTTTGGTCACTCAGGCACAGGCTGGACTCGGCGGGTGCAGAGTGTGCAGGTTTCGCGGCTCCGTGCCAGGGCCGGGTCTTTGGTAGGTTTTCTTTTGAGCAGTACCACTGCTCGTGGGAGTCCCTGGGTCGAAGGCTGTAGCACAGAAGTCAGGTCCTCCGGGGTTTGTGAGGTTGCTGAGGCCGGGATTCCGCAGGAGCAGGTTCAGAGGTCGACAGGCCGGTAGGGCTGGGGCCAAGTCAGTTGTTGTCGCCTCCTTTTTAGCAGCTGCACGGCTGGTCTTCTTGCTTCGTCTTCTCTTCTTGTTTTCGGATTTGGGAACTGCGGAAGGAAGGTTCAGGGAGCCCCTAAATACTAAATTTAGGGGTGGTTACAGGTAGGTAAGGGCAGGGACCAATGGGTCCCTTCCCTGGGGTGGGTACACCCCCTATTCTGTTCCTCTCCAGTGGGAGGGGGACAGGAGCCTGTCCCTGGTTGGCCAGGTCCCCCATCCTCAAGATGGCGGGGACTCGAGCTTGTGCTTCACCTCGCCTCCCCACCTTAGGGGTGGAGTTGGCAGAGGTGGGCACAACCCATTTCCTGCTTCTGGTTTTCCCGCCGGTTCTCCCGCCAGGAGTGGGGGTAGAACCAGTGGGGACCAGTTTGCTGGAAGCAGCAAATGGTCTGGGGAAACTCCAAAGGCGGCAGGCCTTTGAAGCTCCCCCTGCCCATCCTGGGGGAGGAGGCTTTGGCACCTCGTCCCGGGATGTGCATTGTTTCAGGCCCCTGAGAGCAGAGGCTCTCGACCCAGGGGTCCAGAAACATGTCTGGTGGTGGCAGCCTGGGCAGCCACTCAGTCCGGACACTGGAGGTCGGGTTGGTTTCAGGGGGCATCTCTAAGATGCCCTCTGGAGTGCGTTTACATTAAATCCCACACTGGCATCAGTGGGGGTTTAATGTGCTGAGAAGTTTGATACCAAACTTCTTAGTCTTCAGTGGGGCCATTATGGTGCTGTGGAGTTCGTAATGACAGACTCCCAGCACCATATACTCTTAATGGCAGCACTGCACTTACAATGCCCAAGAATGGACTTGGGCACTGTAGGGGCACAGGGCTCATGCCTCTATGCCCTCACCACTGGCATAGTGCACCCAGCTAGAGGGGTGGCTGACCTAGGCCAGGGCAGTGGCTTGTAGGCATGGCACACAGGGATGTGAGCCATGTCGACTCTTCACTTTTGTTCTGCACCAAGACACGCAGCCTGCAAAGGCAGTGTGTGTGTGTAAAGGTGCAGGGTCCCTAAGGGTGGCACAACAAGTGCTGCAGCCCTTAGGGGCCTTCCCTGGTCACAGTGCCCTGGGTACCCATGGTACCATTTACCAGGGGCTGACCTGTGGCCAGGGATGTCAATTGGGTGTAGGTATCAATGCAATTTTAGGGAAGGAACACAGGCCCTGGGTACCTGGTTGGCAGGAGCCCAGGGCACACTCAGTCAAAGTACATCAGCCATTCAGCAAAAAGTGGGGGCATACCATGTAAGAAAGATGGCACTTTCTCACAGGGTGGCACTTATATGCAGCTCCACTTCATCATTTCTGGGGCAGTAAAGACTCAAGAATACGCAAGGCACCACCTAGCGGTGCGCTGGAGCATTGCTGGAGAGATGTTTTCCAGATCCAGTCTGATGGCTGAGAACTACTCTAAGGTGGGGAATCTGCAGTTAGAAGCTCACAGGCTACCAGCATACAGTAATTTTTAATCACCGCATTTTAGTCTATTAGTGGGACTGTTGGGGGGTGAGGGTTCTTACTTTCGAGTTGTGTTTAATTATACAGCCCTTCGGTCCGCCGCAGCCTAGGCTGATTGAACGGAGAGGCTTCAGTTGGTTGCATTCAGATAGTCTCTGCTGCCCCACTTCCTGGTGGCTCCCTATACCGCAACGCCAATTTGGCGGTTGGCGGTCTAGTTTTTAAGCCGGCTACACCTATATCAGGCTCATGCCAGCGCAGACGGCACGCTGCTGGCGCACCAAAGGCACGCCACAAGGACCCCTGCATATGTCAGGCCACAAATGCTAGCCCTATAAGCAGAATAAGTTACTCTGCTGCAGCCCCTATTAAAATTGGTTACCATTATGCCCAATAAGACAGGTATGGGTCCCCCTGGGGCACCTCCACCATCAGAGATTGGAGGGTCCAGTTGCATGTAAAGCTTGTAGATTTTCCTGTTTGTCTCCACTTACGACAGCGGAGGCCCTCAAGAGCTCGCCTTTGCCTCTTTCTGCCACTAGAGGGGAGGGTTTTAATTGCACGCCAGGGCCCCATCCTTCGGACCAACAGGTTTTCTCCTCACGTGACATTGCGAGAATCTCGCCAAGCTCCACCCGACCTCTTAGAGGTATTCACTGCAATATTAGGTCATTGCCAACAGCAACCGAAATCTGGGACCGGAGATCCATCTCTCCCCAAACTTATGTTTTTTCAATGGAATGTGGCTCATCGTTGCGGCTCTCCCTTGTATCCCTCGCGCCCTACCTGACAACTATCAGCTAGTTTGGTTGGACAGAGAATGTAGACAGGGAGGCAGAGTAGCCATTGCGTTCCGAGATACCGTGAAGGTCCAATTATCGAATCCTTATTAGTGGATTGGGTGTAAATGTGCATCTTTAAAACCGAGCAGTAGGCCCAAGTATTTTTTAGCGCCCGCCAGACGCTAAAAAAGACTTTAGCCGTCTCATAGCCCAACACACTGCCCTTTGTGTACTGTCTTCTAACAACGTCCTCTTATTGGAAGACTTCAACTTCCATGAGGAAGATAAGGTGAAACTAGAGGGTGCCCATCTTATCAGGGAGAAGCTTGGCCTCCGCCAGAGCGTTGTGGGCCCCACACGTGCCTGGTCATACCCTGGATTTAATTTTCACCAATTCCTCTCTCCTAAAGACTGAGCGTCCTGTCCCATTGACCTGGACAGACCATTATCTAATAAAGTGGCAGATTGACAAGGCGGACGTCATGAATCTGCCTGGCCAAAACAGCAAAAAACACTTAGAGGGCCTGGAACATCATGTCGTTGTTAGTGTTCTCTGAATCATTCGTCCCGGGGGATGTCGCCCAGTAGCCAGACGCCAACACTGAACTTACTAGCTATCACCACGCTCTCACTGGAGCTTTAGACAGACCGTTACTGCTTAAACAGGCTACGCCTGTCTCCGGCAGATCTCACGCTCCATGGCTCTCCACGGAACTCCGCTCTATGAAAGCAGCCAGTAAAAGCCTTGAAAGACGCTGGCGACAATCTAAATCACAGGAAGATAGAGCGGACTACAAACTAACACTTACGAGCTACCATACTCATATTAAGAAAACAAGGAGAAACAACATCTCAAATAAAATTAAGAATGCTGGCAACTCTTCTAAAGAGCTATATAAAGTGCTCAAGAATTTTACCAATGCACGCGCTTGTTCCCTTGTTATTCCTGCCAATCATCTTCTATGCGACTCTCTGGCTTACTTTTTTTAAGGAAAAAAATAGAAGTCATATATAAGAAGTTTCCCATTAGCCAGAGCCAGTCTAAGTCAACAGATCCGTTGAAGCTTCCTCTGATTCCATCCTCCTCCTTGACAGGTTTGAATTTTTTATGTTAGATCAAGTGCTTGGGCTCCTGACTAAACCCAAATCGGGTTCTCCTTCGGACGCATGTCCATCCAGGATTACTGCTAATCTCGCGCCCCTTATAGCGCCCATTAGCCTTTCAATTTTCAACCCTTCCTTAGACACGGCCAAAATACCATTAGCCTGGAAGACCGCTCTGGTCTCTCCGATATTAAGAAATTTAATGCAGACCACAATAGTTTGTCTAACTACCGTCTCAACTCACTTCTCCTGTTACAGGCGGAAATCCTGGAAAGCCTGGTGTCCAAACACCTTATGGCATTCCTCGATTACTTTAAAAATCTTGATGCGTCCTAATTGGGATTTATAGCTAGCCAGTGCACGGAGAATGCTCTGGTGGCAGTTACTGACTCCATCCACATCACTTTAGAAGCAGGCGCTCCTGCCATGTTCGTGCTGCTAGATCTGTCAGCAGCCTTTAACACCTTCCCACATGAAATGCTACTGTGCAGCCTAGGTGAGATTGTGTCGGCGGTAGCGGCCTACAATGGCTTGCTGACTTTTTAGACGGCCAGCTCATGCTGGGCTCAACTTCCGCTCAATCTCCATCAACAAAGGGGTTCCTCAGGGTTCACCCTTGAGCAGACGTTGTTCAATATTTACATAGCCCCACTAGCCAAAATAGTTAAAGCTTGTGGCTTTGATGTCATATCATATGCGATGACACCAAGCTGATTATTTCATTTTGGTCAGGACTCTGATGGTGCAAAGCTCTGATTTATGGGCTGCATGAGAAGGATCGCTGCCTGGATGACGGCAAACTATCTTCAAATTAATAGTGACAAGACAGAAATATTGCTGTTCAGCAAAGCCCAGGGCAGCCCCCTAACCCAGGCTTTCCTGTGAAACATCTGGGCGTTAAACTAGACCAGGCACAATCTCTGCTACCTGCAGGGCCTGCTTTGCTACCATGAGGCTCCTAATGAGCCTTCTACTGGCTCCTAGTCTCCGCAAGAAAAGGGTCTGGCCCTGGTCATAATTCACCTTCCTTGCTTATGGCTGCCAATGACACCTTACTGGCCAAACTCCAGGTGGTGCAAAACACAGGCACTCCCCTGGTTTGTGTGGTGCTCTGTGTATGCCGTCTCGTGCTGGGCATGGAATCGTAATACGTGTGGTGATTCCATGCTCAGAACGGTGACGGTTGGAGAGCGGTCTGGCTGCCCGGACAGCTTGCTTAAACACAAATCTAATAAACTAAGTTTACAACTTACCTGTTGATGTATGTCGTCCTTCCACACAACATAATTTGGCGACAAGCAAGCAAGCTGTCGACACGGACTCATCGCTGACACGGTCACGTTGAAGATTTCTGCGCAGATGAGTCTTCGCATACCTGCTCGCATCCAGTCAACTGGTCGGGAGTGAGACCAAACACACACCGGACAAAAGCTAAGTGTTTGTGTCAGTCTTGTCTTGGTAGTGGATCGCTTGAACGGGGAGCGGATAAAAGGAAAAAAAAAGGGGCCGCACATGCTCAGAACGAAGAGGGCAGCCAGGTGGTGGAACGCACGCGGCACAGTGTAACGCAAGGCGTATTTTCTGGCAGCTTCTCCCTCTGCGTCCATTCTGAGAACTTCACACTGGCTTCCAATCAGAAATTGCATCGTTTTCAAGATCTGTTGCCTTACTCATAAGGCTCTGATGGGTGGCGCCCCAGTCTGCCTGCAGGACAAACGGAGGTATTACTCTCCTGTTAGAACGCTTAGATCTAGCGATAAGGTGCTTCTGACCGTTCCCCGCATTCGCGCTTCCAGGCTCGGCGGCAGGGCTTTCTCCTTTTTCACCCCTTCGACCTGGAATCAAATCCCCATACCATCTTCGTTGCTGTTCTGACTTTGTCAAGTTTAAAAAACTCTTGAAGACCTGCCTGTTTTAAGGTGTTGCGGTGTTTCGATGGTGACTTAGCGCAGAGTTTTTGCGCTATATCAAGTGGAAATCACATAAGTATTCATCAGAAACATGTAATAGGTGACGTGGCAGAAAAGCAAAGTTCAGAATTTCTTAATGCACAAATTCTGAATTCAACAAATCAATCAATGGTTAACGAAGTAGAACCACAGGTAATTTTAATAGTACTGTGTTAATCATTTCATGTATATGATGTTCAAGGGCCCCCACACACTGCCAAATAGTGGGATTTAGTTTACTAACTTTTTCTTGAAAACAGGAAAGATAAACTCGGCCTTGTTGGAATTGGAGGCAAACATTTTACACCAGATCTAAGGTGAAACAGTTTTATGCAATATATGAAAGACCTTTTGAATAAATTCTACAAAAAATGTCAACTTCTAATTTTTACAGCAAACAATGTACGAATGTCGAAACAGATCTTTTGATTTTTAAAGGCCATGTGAGTTCCTTAACTCTATGGTTGGCAATACTTAGTTTTACAAAGATAAACTATACAAAGATCTCTAGTGAACAAGTTACTTACCTTCAGTAACGTCTTATGTGGTATAGACTATCTAACTGCAGGTTCCTTACCTTAGAATATTCCCCAGGCGTCAAACCGGATCCGGACTTTTTTTAGCAGTATCCCTATGCGTCAGTAGGTGGCATGTTTAGCTCCGAAGAGTTGATCATCCACCCGGAACTTTTTTGTGCCATCAAGGTAGAATGACAATGCTCTTTTTGGGGCCAGACCTTGGAGTCTCTCCACTTCTTTGGAAGGGTGAGGCGGAGCAAAGAACGTAGGTAAGGTGACGTTCTGGCCTACACAAAAAGGAGTGTCAACCTTCGGAAGGAAGGCGGCACGTGTCCGTAGTACCAGCTTGTCCAGATAGAAGACGGTGCAGAGAGGGTGTGCAGAGAAAGCCTGCAATTCGCAGAACCTCTTGGCTACTGTAATGGGCACTAGAAAAGCAGTCTTGATAGTCAAAAATCAAAGAGGGCAACTGTGCAGAGGCTAAAAGGGTGCGCACGTTAAATAAGTCAGGACAAGGTTTAAATCCCACTGGGGCATGATGAACGGCCCGAGAGGAAACATGTTGCAAACCTTTGAGGAACCTAGCCACACAAGGTGACTTGAACAAAGAAGGTTGGTCTGGCAACCATAAAAAAGCAGCAAAGGCAGATAAGTAACTTTTAACCATGCCCAGAGCAGAGCCCTGCTGGGCCACAGATGGAACAAACAAAAGAACCTGAGAAAGTGATGCAGAAAGGGGATTGATGTTCCTAGATGCGCATCATGCCACAACTTTATGCCAGAGGGAGGCTGGTAGAGGGGCGCCTTGCTGCCAGAATAACATCACAAACTTCGTGAGGAAGGACGAAAGCTGTCAACTGTCACTACTCAATCTCCACGCATGAAGGTGAAGAGTGTGCAGGTTCGGATGTAGGATCCTCTCCTGTTGCTGCGACAGAAGATACTCTGGAAAAGGCATCGAGATCAGGGGACCAATGCTTATGCTCAACAGCTCGGATACCAGACTCTCCGTGCCCAATCCGGAGCCACAAGCATAAGTTGGACTAGGTCGTTCCTGATATTCTTGACAACTCTGGTCAGGAGTGGTATTGGTGGAAAGCCGTACAGGAGGCCGGAGCTCCACTAGAGCCGAAAAGCATCTCTGAGCAATAGCCACCTTGTAAACTCCAGCACACAAAATTGTGGACATTGCACGTTCGACGGTGGCAAACAGATCTAGTCAAGGCTCTCCCCACTTTTCAAAGAGACCTTGCACCACCTCCGGATGGAGACACCCTTTGTGATCCGCTAGGCATCGTCCTGGTGTTCAGAGAGCCTGCCACCAGGGAAATGCGCAGGCGTTCCAGGCATGTCCAGAGACTCAGAGCCTTTGGACAAAGCATCCACGACCCTACCCCGCTCTCTTAGTAGCAGTACCACATGGCGGTGGTATTGTCCATGAACATCTGCACCAGCCTTCCCTGAAAGGCTTTCAATGCCCAGCAGATCGCCCACAGCTCCAAAAGGTTGATGTGAAGCCCAGACTCCGCCGGAGATCAAAGTAATCTGATTTCCACCTCTGCCAGATGACCGTCCCTTGCCAAACGTGATGCATCTGTCACTACAGTTGGACCTGGTTGGGGAAGAGAGAGGGGTCTGCCACTGAGCCAATTGCGGTTCGTCAGCCACCACTGCAGATATTTCGCAGTTCCCTCTGAGATCTGGACCATGTCAGAGAGATTCTCCTGATGCTGTGCCCACTGGAACTTCGAGTCCCACTGCAGGGTCTGCATATGCCAACGGGCATGTGTTACAAGCAGGATGCAAGAGGCCATGAGGCCCAACAGCCTCAGGGTCATTCTCACCTAAATCCAGGATGGAGGCTGAAACATCTGCATCATAGCCTGAATATACTGGACTCACTGCTCGGGAAGATAAGCCCGAAATTGCACTGTGTCCAGAACAGTTCTGATGTAAGGGAGCATCCAAGTGAGTCATGTGTGACCGTGGCACATTGATAGTGAATCCCAGCGAGTGCAGGAGGTTTGCTGTAATCTGGGAGACTACTGCCTGTGGTGAACCCCCCTTCAAAAACTAATTATCGTGGTAGGGGAAGACTGGAACCCCTGACCTCTGCAGATGAGCTGCAACCACCACAATCACCTTGGTGAACACCCGAAGCGCTGGTGAGGATGGAGGGGAGCACAGCAAACTGAAATTGCTCTTGACCCACCATGAACTGCAGGTAAGGTCTGTGGTAAGGCAAGTCAGCGATATGGAAGGAAAATGTTGCTTAACCAGTAAACATCTGCTCTTGGCATGTAGAGCTGTAGATTCACATGCTTTGCATACTCCTGCCATCTAGTGTTGGGTCCGGAGGTTTGCACTTTGTTTTTCTTCGAAGAAGTCTTTCCAGTCACGAGGTAGGTGACTCCTCCTTTCGGTGATAGTGCGCATGGGCATCGACTCCATTGTTAGATTGTTTTCCCGCAGAGGGTGAGAATGGAGTTAGTAAGAGTAGAATAGAGATGTCCATGCATATGTATATAAAGTACGAGAGAACTGCAACAGGTATAGGTATCCGGGGAGGCGGGTGGGCTCTACATGCCAAGAACAGAGGTTTACGGGGTAAGTAACATTTTCCGTTTGAGGCATGTGAGCTGTAGATCACATGGTTTGCATAGACTGTACAGCAGTATTCTCCCAAAGCGTTGGCTAACCCGTAGCTGTTGCAGTTGTCTGAAAGAATGTTCTAAGTACTGCCTGGCCTACATTAGCTTGTTGTCTTGCTAACACATCTACACAATAGTACTTGGTGAATGTGTGAGGTGTAGACCATGTTGCAGCTTTACAGATGTCCGCTGTGGGGATGTTTCCTAAGAAAGCCGTAGTAGCCCCTAGTTTGCGGGTGGAATGCGCTCTAGGGGGAATTGGTAAAGTCCTCTATGCTTTTGCATTACATGTTTGAATACATTTAACTATCCACTGAGCAATACCTGATTTAGAGATAGGATTGCCTTTGTGTGGTGGAGCAAAAGCCACAAAGAGCTATTTAGTTTTATGAAAAGGATTTGTTCTTTCTCTGTAATACAAAAATGCTCGTTTAACATCTAATGTGTGTAGAGCTCGTTCTGCCACTGAATCTGGTTGAGGAAATAACACAGGCAACTCAACAGATTGATTGATATGAAAAGTAGATACCACTTTGGGTAGGAATTTGGGATTAGTGCTAAGGACCACTTTGTTTTGGTTGACTTGGCAAAATGGTTCCTCTATGGTTAGTGCCTGAAGCTCACCCACTCTCCTCAGTGATGTAATAGCAATGAGGAAAGTAACTTTCCAAGTGAGAAATTGCATTTCACATTTGTGCAATGGCTCAAATGGTGGACCCATTAGTCTGGTAAGGACAATGTTAAGATTCCACACTGGAGAAGTTGGAAGTCTTGGTGGAATAACTCTTTTGAGTCCTTCCAAAAAAGCCTTGATAACGGGTACTCTGACAAGCATTTGCAATGCAATAGGTCTCGCATTTGTTGGAGTTGGAGCTATTGAAATTTGTAAATGCCAATGTTTTTTAGTTATGTTTTTTAAGTGGAGTGATAATTTAAAGAAAAAAGTGCACACTATACCATACTACAAGCTTCTATAGCAACTGTACAGTAAAGCTAAGGCTATGTTAACTTAAAGGGGTGTAAATGGATAAATAAAAATACGAAAAAAGGATTTTAAAATGCAAGATGGAATGTATAGATGTTGAGCATGCAGCACCCTCACGTCCAGCGCCGTGGGTGCCAGGATAGGCGCAGCACCCCCGCCTGCAGCACCTTGGGGGCCAAGGGAGGCGCTGCAGAGCAGTGATGGACGTATTGGGGCGTGCTGGGGGAGGGAGAGGCTGGGGTGGGGAGCAGTGACGGGGGAGGCTGGGTGAGGATGTGGGGTGGGCCGGGGATGGGCCAGGGGAGGGCCACTGTCCCTGGGGAGGGAGAGGCTGCAGGAGGAGGGAGTGGGAGGGAGTGACGGAGGAGGCTGGCTGAGGATGTGGAGGAGAGCGCATTCCTCGCATGGACTGGGGAACAGCCGGGGCCTGCCGAGGCCCAGAGACACAACGCAACAGGCTGGCACACACACACACCACACCTTGCACACACGCTGACTCGTGCTTACACACACACTTACACTCACACACAACTTGCACACACGCTGACACTCTCCCACACACAACATGCTGACACACGCACACCATAACTTGCACACACACTGACACTCACTCCATGGATGGACAGACTCACAGACCCTAGCTTGAGCTCACCAGCTTGCGCGCCCACTGACTGCCCTCATGCACACAATAACGGGAGCACAGTGTCCTCATTGCACAGTTGCACACACCAACGGGAGCACACTGTCCTCATACACAGCTGTACACACTATGCTTGCAGTCAGTCTATCCCTGCCAGCAGGCGCAGTGGACAGCGCCTGGGGCCATCCCGCCCTTGCCACGCCCCAGAAGCCCCCACTTACACTTTCGGCGCTGGGTCAGCCGGTTGCTGGTGTGCGGAATCCAGAAACCTGTCGGCTTCTGCAAGGGGCTCCCCAGCCCGGTGGGACATCCTCGCAGCTGCCTGGTGCAGCTCCTCTCTGCTAGCACCTGGGACTGCCTCTTGGCGCCTGTGCTGGTTGGCGCTAGAGAGTCTGTTGGCGCTTATGCGGTGCGCACTGGCCCTCGCTCGGGCTTCTCAGCTCCTGTCGCTGTCTCTCGGTGACACTCCCAAATAAGTGGAGAGGACCGGCCCTAGATGTTGGTTCTCCCTGCACTGGACCCGGCTGCGGGCGCTGTTTGGAAGCCTTTGGCGTCTGAGGGCACGCTGATGCTTGTTGGGACTTGCCACCACTCCCTGGATTCATTGGGGGTGGGGGGTGGTTGTAGTTCACTGGGTCTGTTTGACCCCGACTGATGCCGATCCCCGCTTAGTAGCGCTTCCTATCTCTTGTTAGTGCCTGTGGGGCTTTGTGGCGCGCTCCCCAGTGGTGGCTGCTGCTCTTTGGTGGCCACTGGTCCCTGTAAAAACATCTCTTATCTTTCGGTTACGTTTTTTGTACTCCTTGTGGCGCGTGCCCGTTTAGAGAATAGACATGTTATTGTTTTTATAAAACTGCCTCTCAAACTGCGATCGTCGTCTGTGCATCTACATTTTTATCTGGACGCTGACAACCATGTGGGCTGTCCTGGCCAGACTCACGCCAGACAGAAATTGAAGTGCACGGACAGGGTCTAACTGGGACAGGAAAAGGCACAAGCGCCAAAATAAAAGTAGCAGCTATTAGAGAAACCGATGCCTAAAAAAAAAAAAAAAAAACATTTGCAATGTAATCGGTCCGATTGCATTGCAAATGCTTAAGTTTACAACTGAGCGCGGCACCGCTTCACGGACACCGCGCTCGGTTTGTTTATATATTTCTTAACTTTAACACTGAGCGCGGTGTGCTTGAAGCGGGCGCGGCGCTCAGTGCTAAAGTTAAGAAATATATCAATAAACTGAGCGCGGTGTCCGTGAAGCGGCGCCGCGCTCAGTTTGAAGTGAGGCAGCGAAGGAAGCAGGCCGCGGCTGACTTAGGGACTCAACGGGCGTGGTCGGTACATTGCGCTGCTGGCAGGGCAAGGGCCCCAGGGTAGGCGTGCGCGACGGAACAGTAAACAAGTACCTGGCAGCATCGAAGAGGCCCTGCACCCTCCCGGTTCCACAAAGCGAGGGATAAAAAAAGACGCCATGAGCGTGCACATTGGCTGTCCAGCGGCAACCTACAAGAGACGCCGTGAGCATGCGAGCGTGCACATCGGCTGTCCCGGCGCAAGCTAAAGACACGCCGTGCGCGTGCCCATGTGTTGTCCGGGACAAAGCTGATAGACACGCCGTGAGCGTGCACATCGGCTGTGTGGGAAAGTGCACATCTCCTGTCCCCCTTCCAAACTCAAGTCGACGACAATAAGTCTCGCTAGCGACAGCATTTCGCGCTGCGTCGCTAGGCGAGACCTAAAAAGGGACAGGTGCGGTCTGTTTTGAAGATATGCAGCTATTGCAGCGAAATGCAAGTATGGATGTGTAAGCTAATCCCGACTGCTGCAACTGTAGTAAGTAACAAATGATATTTTGAAGGGAAGCATCTACGGGATTGATATGGTTATTACAATATATAGCAAACTGCTTCCATTTAGCTGCGTAGCAAGCCCTTGTAGTAGGCCTTCTGGCCTCTTTAATGATATTCGTACAGTCTGGCGAAAGGTTCAGGTAGCCAAACTATGATTTCAGGTGCCAGATCACTAGGTTGAGATCTTTGGGATCTGGATGTTTTATCTCTCCATGGCTCTGCGTGAGGAGACTGGGTGTGAGATGTAGTTTTTGATGAGGAACTACTGAGAGGTCCATCAGGGTAGTGAACCAAGGTTGACGGGCCCATGTGGGAGCTACTAGGATCAGTGTGAGGTATGTTTGTCTGAGCTTCCGAACCACTCGTGGGATGAGTGGGAGAGGCGGAAAAGCATAGGCAAATATCCCTGACCAGTTCATCCATAGTGCATTGTCTTTGGACAATGGGTGTGGATACCTGGAGGCAAAGTTTGGGCATTTTGCATTTTCGTGTGTTGCCCCACGAAATGCGGAAAACCCCACATTTGAAAGAATGGGCGAACTTGAGGGTGAATTTCCCACTCGTGAATCTGTTGCCTGCTGAGAAGATCTGCAATATGATTGTTCACTCCTGGAAGATGTTCTGCCAGGAGATAAATTCTGTGATGTATGGTACACCTCCAAATGGCTTGTGCAAGGCGTGGCAGCTGGAGGGAGTGTGTCCCCCCCTTGTTTCTGTATGTAATACATGACTGTCATGTTGTCGGTGCGTATCAGGACAGTTTTGCCTGCAAGGTAAGTCTGGAAGGCTTTGAGCGCTAGAAATACTGCTAGCAGCTCTAGATGATTTATGTGAAGTTGCTTTTGCTTTTGACTCCATAACCCTTGAATGGTGTGAGTGTGGAGATGAGCTCCCCAACCAGTGAGCGATGCGTCTGCTGTCAGCACCGTCTGTGGAACTGGATCGATAAAGGGCCGCCTTTTTGATAGGTTTTGTGGATTCCACCACTGCAGAGAGCAATGAGTGCGGCCGTCTACCAACACTAGATCTGACAATTGACCCCGAGACTGATTCCACTGGCGTGCTAAGCATTCCTGAAGGGGACGCATTTGAAGTCTTGCATGGGGAACGATCATGATGCAAGACGCCATCATGCCCAGTAGTTGCATATAGACTCGAGCTGGTAATGACAGGTTGGTCTGAAACTGTGAAATTAAAGCCTGGATATTGCAGATTCTGTCTGCCTTGGGACAGGCTAGAGCTTTTTGAGTATTGAGAGTGGCTCCTAAATATGTTGGAGGGTTGGAGATGGGACTTCAACACATTTACTGTAAATCCCAGATTGTGCAGTAATTGCAGTGTTATTTGAGTGTGTTGGAGACACTTTGAGTAAGAGCTGGCTTTGATGAGCCAGTCGTCCAAGTATGGGAAGACATGAGTCTGCTGTCTTCGCAGGTGCGCAGCGACTACTGCCAGGCATTAGGTGAATACTCTGGGAGCAGTGGTGACTCTGAATGGAAGCACTTTGAACTGGTAGTGTTTTCTCGCTACCACAAACCTGTTGGTATTTGCGATGAGCTGGATGTACTGGGATATGGAAGTATGCGTACTTTAAGTCTAGAGTAGACAGAAAGGCGCCTTGCTGTAGTAGTGGGAGCACTTGTAGAAGTGTCACCATATGAAAGTGATCTGAACAAATGTATTGATTTAACTCTCTGGGGTCCAGTACAAGCCTGAGAGAGCCGTCCCTTTTGGGTATTAGAAAGTAGTGGGAGTACATGCCAGATCCTTGATATTGTAAAGGTATGGGCTCTATAGCTCCCTTTTGCAGAAGAAAGTGAACCTCCTGTTTGAGGAGGTGTAGATGCTCTGGTGACATTTTGTGTGAACGTGGAGGAATGTTTGGGGGATTGTTGGTGAGCTCCAGACAATAACCAGATTGGATAATTTCTAGGACCCATGTGTCTGAAGTTATTGTATCGTGCTGTGGGGAGCGAGATTACGCTCCACTCCCAGTCGCACTGCAAAAATGGATATATCATCCTTTTTATAATTCCACATCGCGTTTTCTCCATTTAAATCCATATTAATCCTCATTTATACTCCAAAATCTTTTTGCTTTTCTTTTAAATCCACACATACGGTGTCGTGCATTTTGAATGCTTCCCATATTCAAGAAGTGGATTGGCTTGGTACAGAGGGGATCAAGTTATTTTGATTAAAATTTGTTTTAAGTTATATAGTTATGGGGTTTTGGGTTTGCACGATTTTTTTGTAAGAAAGGAAACATGATGAATCTGTATATGTTATACAAAGAACAATGTAGTAACGTTGTGTTTTTTCTAAAATTGTGAATTTGCAGTTACCCCTGATGAAGGGCTTGTATAAGCCCGAAATGCATTGGGTGTCAATAAAGAAATGCTGTTTTGAACGAACTTCGCGTTTTGATCGTGTTCTTGAAGAGGTCCGGATGGGCACATCTTGAATATGGGAAGCATTCAAAATGCACGACACCGTATATGTGGATTTAAAAGAAAAGAAAAAAGATTTTGGAGTATAAATGAGGATTAATATGGATTTAAATGGAGAAAACGCGATGTGGAATTATAAAAAGGATGATATATCCATTTTTGCAGTGCGACTGGGAGTGGAGCGTAATCTCGCTCCCCACAGCACGGTTTAATCACGGTGTGCCACAGGGCAAGGCACATACCCAGTCTGCACGCAACTTTCTGATGATCGTTTAAACGAAAGAGTAAAAGGAAAATGCAATGGTGTGCATACCACCCCTCTGTGAACATTGAAGTTATTGTATGCCAGACGGGAAGGAATTAAGAGAGACGCCCCCCGACAGGTGTGGAATGATCTGGGGGAAGAGGAGGCAAGTCACTGTTTATTTGTTGAGGGGGAGGTGCGGGTGTGGAACCTTTACCTCTGCCCTTGCCATTATTGCCTCTGTATCCGCCTCGAAAGTAACCTCTTGAAGAGGGTGGCTGACTGTTGCCTCTATATGATGTTGAGGTGTTGTCTGTAGATATGGTTTTGGAGCCCCCCCTCCCCCGCCTGTAGAAAGAGCGGCGAAAGGAACCCCGATTGGATGGGGACTGCAGGGCTCCCATTGAGTTTGCAACGTCAGTGTCCTTTTTCATCTTTTCTAATGAAGTGTCTACCACAGGACCAAAGAGATGCTCTTTATCAAAAAGTAGATTTAAGATAGAAGCCTGGACTTCGGGTTTAAACCCTGAAATTCTACGCCAGGCGTGCCTACGTAGCAAGACACTGGTGTCGATTGAACGAGCGGCGGTGTCAACCGCATCTAAAGCGCACCTAATGGAAGTGTTTGAGATTATTTTCCCTACCTGAATCAGGTCATGTGCTTTAGCCTTGTGTTCGTCAGGTAAAAATTGGAGTAATTGCTCCAATTCATCATAGTGTGCTCTGTCGTATCTAGCTAAGAGAGCAATATACCAGTGATTGGCTGCCTGTGCAGCCACTCTTTTCCCTGAGGCATCTATTAATTTAGATTCTTTGTCCGGAGGAGGGGCATCCCCCGAGGTTTGTGAGTTTGCCCGTTTACGGGCATTAGAAACCACAAGGGAATCTAAAGGTAATTGACCCTTGATATAAGCTGGGTCTGTTGGTGCAGATTTATATTTTTTATCTACCCTTGGTGTAAGGATTCTTGCACGTACGTGATCTTTAAAAATGTCGTCCGCATGCTGAAGCATACCCTTAAGCAAAGGCAGTGTATGAGTGGATCTCTGGGAAGAACTTAATGTTTCAAAGAGAAAAGAGAGTGACTCCTTATAAAGCTGAACTCCATGATATTCAGCAGCCCTATTTATTAACTCTATGTACCCTACATTATCATCAGGTGGAGAAGGTTTTGTAGGGTATAAGTCAGGATCATTATCCGTGTTAGGATCTGTATTATAATCGTCCCATGGATCAGGGCTATTGTCTTCTACCGCATCCCCATCCCCGTCATCCTGGTTGTCAGGTGATTGAGGTGGTGGTGAATTTGTGGGTGTTAACAAATTTGGGTTAGGTGGGGAAGAAGGTGATAGAGGAGCAGAGGGGTTAGTCCCAACATGTTTCCTCCAAAGAGGGATATGGTAAGTGTTCTCGGTTTCTGGTTTGCGTTTCAATGGCAATTTTGCATGAATATGTCCAGTTTTGGGATTGAAAACCAGTTCCTTTTGTTTCGGGTCCGTGTTTGAAGGCAAGACGTTGAAACGATGCTCCTTTGACTGAGTCAGCGTGGTTTTTTGTTTCGGTGCCAATATTTTCAGTGCCGGTGTCCTCGGCATCGAAGTGTTCGGATCCGAAGATATTTTCGATTTCGGTAGCGGAGGGTTTGTCACTAAAATGTGCTTTGGTTTCGGCTCGGTGCCTGAATGGGGCCGACTCGGCTCCGAGCAGGAAGGCTTTAATGTCTGTTTCGGTGCCGGGCCCAAAGGCGGGGCATTGGAAACCTGTTCTTGGTGCCGACCTAGGCCTGAAGGCAGAGGCGGGACCGGAGCCTTTTTCTTAGGCAGGGTTAGGGGCATGGGAGTATTGCTCCTCACAGTTCGCGGACCCTGCGGAATGTCTTCGTCCATGTCAGACAGGGAAATGTGCTTGTCATCTTCCTCGGCTCCTTGCGCGTTGTCGGCGTCTTGTTCGGAATCTTTTCCAAAGAGGTCCGGAATGGAGCCGCTATGTTGATGCTGCATTTCGTGACGTCGAGCCCGACGGTCACGGAGCGTCTTCTTGGATCGGAAGGACCTACACGCGTCGCAATCTTGTTCATCGTGCTCCGGGGAGAGACAAGTTGCACACTTCATGCGAGTCGGTGCGCGGGTACTTGGCGTGGCACTGGACAGAATTTGAATGGAGTCCGTTCCATCGATTGCGAGCTTGCCCGACGCGGCTAAGCGTACCGGCCTTCCGCGAAGTTTCCGATCAAAAGAGATTTTTCCTGTACAATACGCGGAGACTGGGAAACGCGATCGAATAACAATACCATCGAGGGTAAGTAGATTGCACACCGAGGGGAACCCGAGAAACGGTGTCGAACCGGAGCGCAGCAATACAAGTCCGAACCCGATGGCGGAAAAAAACAATCTAACAATGGAGTTGATGCCCATGCGCACTGTCACCGAAAGGAGGAGTCACCTACCTCGTGACTGGAAAGAGCTTTTCAAAGAATAAAGTGCAAACATCCGGAACCAACACTAGATGGCAGGAGTATGCAAACCATGTGATCTACAGTTCACATGCCTCGAACATATGCTTCCTGCAAGTCCAACACTACCGTCCAGTCTCCTGGGTCCAGGGCAGACAGGACATGGGTGAGCATGAGCATTTTGAATTTCTCCTTTTTCAGGAAGAAATTGAGAAGGTGCAGGTCTAGGATAGGATAGGACACAGGGCTCTGTCCTTTTTGGGCACCATAAAGTAGCAGGAATAGCAACCACGACCTACTTCTGCACCCTCTCTATGGCTCCCTTGGCCAAGAGAGCCAGCACTTCCTTATGGAGCAAGGAGAGGTGGTCCTCCATCAGCCGGTCATAAGTGAGTGGCATGGGTGGAGGGGTGGTCACAAAGGGGAGTGAGTAGCCCTTTTGGATAATCTGTAAAACCCAACGATCTGATGCTACAGACCTCCAGTGGTGCAGGTGATGGTGTATCCTGCCCCCCCCACTGGATGCCCATGATGTATAGAGGGCAAACTAAAGGGGTTTGGAGGCTACAGCTTCTTGGTGAGTGGGTGGCGGGTGGACTGGGCCGACCTCTGGTACCTGTCCCACATGGTCTGTGGGACCCAATTCCTTGCCCACGAGAAGGCTGCGAAGTCTGTTGACCTTGGTGGCTGGGAGGGTATGAACGAGGTTGGAAACTCCTTCCGTGACCATGAAAGGGGTGGAAGGTGGACTGGGATTGACAAGGGACCATGGAGAAGCCCAAGGACCTGGCCTTAGCTCTGCTATCCTTACAGAACTCCAGTCAGCAATAGCTTGAGAGTGTATGGCTCAGGCCTTCTCAGAGACCATAGGCAGCACTTGTGCAAATCGTATGGGAATATTGGCCCAAAAGGCACGCGATGTTCACAAACCGCAGTGCAAGGCTGGCGGAAGAGAAAAATGCATCCAGTCTCTTGGATTCCCTATCCGGTGGAGTGGTAGGGAAAGAGCCAGAGTTGGTGGAGGTTTGGACCACCAAGCTCTAAGGTGCTGGGTAACAAAACTAGAGTCTCCAGGAGCAGGGCTACGGTGGTGGGCAATTGTCCTATGCACAGGAGCCCTTGTGCAGGGCTTGGAACAGGCCCAGAGAAGGACATTGGTACAGGCTTCTTTAAAGGGGTTATAGGTTTGGATGGGGTGGCTCCTGGATGAAGCATCTCTGTCAAGTCATCTGTCTTGACTGCTACTGAGGGCAACTGAAGGTCCAAGCCCTCATCGGCCCTACGCACCACTACAGAAGATGAGGCACCCTCCTCCATAGCCACGGTAGGGGGAGAGACCAAACCAGAGTCCAGTGAGTGGTCTAACGCACTGGCCTCCTCCAGTTCGTCATACTAGTTACCCTCAGTATCGTCTAGGGTATGCTGGCATTCATAAGGGTCCACAGACTCCCCCTCCTTTTCGTCCACGTCTCCAGACCGGTCGAATGAAAAAGGCACTGGCTCTGACCCGGAGGGCATGGTCCCAGACGGCGCTGGAACAGGCGTCGGATGATGCTCATCCAGCTCCGTGTCGGGAAGGCACCGGGGGTGTTCACATTGGAGCGAGGGTCGGGAAGGTCTCAGTCTCGCAGGCGGCTTCACTATAGATTCAATACCGGATCCATGGGGCCCAAATGGCGCAGAGGGTGAATCCACTGGCAAGGTTGCAGTAGGGGCCCCCTCCTGAGCCAATGGGCCCCAAAGGTACTCCAGGCCTAGCACTTTAGCAGAACCTGAGTCAGAGTCTGCTCCATGCTTCCCTGACTTTTAGAGAGCCAGAGCAACCCCCGTCCAACTGAAAGAATTCAGCTGAAGCTGCAGAGTCGAAGATCTCTTGGACTACCTGGATTTATTTTTGCAGCGGGACTTAAGCAATTACTTCGAACGAGACAATGACCATCGGGCGGCCTCCGCGAGCAATCACAGGACCTACCATGCGAATGCGATTGTCACGGGTCGTCCGAAGGCGGGAAGTGAGGCGTTTGAGGGAATGCTCCCTCAGCGTCTATGGGTGCATGGCTTGGCAGTCCGTGCAAGACTTGGTTTGTCCGTGGTGCTTGGAGACGGACCACTACTCCAAGTGTGGGTATGTCACAGATATCTGCCTGTGACAGGCAAAAAATGGTTTGAAACCAGTAGGTTTCTTTGGGGAAATCCTGTCACACCAGACGAGAAAATCTCTCGAAAAAGGGCTGACAAAAAGGTAGAGAAGAAAAAAGTCAAAAAACGACTAAGCGTAGCTCTTTACGGACCAGTGCAATCTGGCGCGGAAAGGAAAAACTATTTCCTGAAAAGTCCCTTTTTTTTTAAATTTTTTTTTTTAGGGGAAATATTTGTATTTTTCATTTTTAATGCACAAACCAAGGGCGGCATCACAGTCATGTGCAACATGCACCATTGAACACATAGATACGAGATAAATACACAATGTTACATTGAGTTTAAGAGAGCTAATCTGAAGACACCCATTTATGCAATCAGTAATACTTTTCTTAGATCACATGAGTATGACTGGCGGTCAGGCCGGACATCGCTCCAGGACCTCCTTCTGCAGACCCCAGCCCATAGCCATGGTAGGGGGAGAGACCAAGCCAGAGTCCAGTGAGGTGTCCAATGCACCGGCCCCCGCCAGTTCGTCATACCAGTTGCCCATAAGAACCCAGCTCTCCACCACCCCCAGATCTTATAAAACGTAAGGGGACAGCTTCTGCTACGATATGTCACCTTCTCCGCTGCCACATAGAGGTCCACCCACCATCTCCATTCCTGTACAGAAGGTACCTCTGGCGTTCCCCAATATTTAGCCACATCTCTTTTGGCCACCATTAAGTCCAGGGCACTGAAGAGAAGTTTAAAGCGTGGAGGATCCATGTCATTAGGGATCCCAAACAAAATAAATTGCGGGTCAGACTTGAGTGTCACCTCAAGAATAGTTGAGAGTTCCTGGATGATAGCTTACCAGTAGATTTGTAAATGGGGGGGGCACTCCCACAGTATGCACATAAAGGATACTATGGCATCGATACAACGCAGGCAGGCTGGGGTAGGTGCTCTCCCCATGGTGCGCAACCTGCATCGGTCATAATGAACAAGTTAATTACCTTCGGTAACGATATATCTGTAAGAAACATTAGTAGTGATAGATTCCTTACCTTAGAATATCCCCAGGCGTCAGTCTGGATCCGGTAAGTTTGTCAGCAGTACCCCTGCGCGTCGGAAGGTGGCGTTGTGCGGCTCCGCGTCCGTCGTAGGCGTCATGATCGCCGGGATGACGTCGCGGCAGCTACTTAGACGCCGCCCTCGCACGCCGTCAGTTCTGTACATGACTTTCTGCGCCAGGAACGCAGAGCCATGCAAGATACTGACCACTGGTGCATTGAAACTAGGGCCCTGAAAGGGATAACCTTAACCCTAGAAATCAGTTCGCAGAACGGGGAGGATGGGTGGGGCGGTAAGGAATCCATCACTACTAATGTTTCTTACAGATATATCGTTACCGAAGGTAAGTAACTTGTTCATCTGAAAGAAACACAGTGATAGATTCCTTACCTTAGAATAGATACCCCAGCAATACCAACCCCGGTGGTGGGTCTGCGAACCAAAATCACACCAGAAAGTCACGGAGAACAGAACGGCCAAAGAAGCCGTCTCTCCGGACTTGGCTGTCAAGGCAATAGTGCTTAGTAAAAGTGTGCAGCGAGGCCCACGTGGCTGCCTGACAGATGTCTTGCAGGGGGACACCACGTCCCAATGCAGTAGTAGCTGCAGTCGCCCTGGTACAATGGGCGCGTAGCCCCACCGGAGGCTCCTTTTTAGCCAGAGAATAGCAGACTTTTATACACAAGACAACCCAGCGGGAGATAGTCCTCTTGTGTACAGCCCGGCCTTTCTTGGCACCTACGTAGCCAACAAAGAGCTGGTCATCCACCCGGAACTGTTGTGTGCGGTTGAGGTAAAATGAGATCGCACGTTTTGGGTCCAGACGGTGGAGCCTCTCTTCCTCTCTGGAAGGGTGCGGAGGCGGAAAGAAAGTGGGCAAGGTGATAGATTGCCCAATATGGAAGGCAGTTTGAACCTTAGGCAAGAAGGATGGACGCGTGCGTAGCACAACCTTGTCTGGATGAACCGACAGAAAAGAGGTTTACAGGAAAGAGCCTGGAGCTTACTCACACGCCTAGCGGAGGTGACAGCAACCAGGAAGGCAGTCTTCAAAGTCAAGAGACGAAGAGGACAGTTGTGAAGCGGCTCAAAGGGAGCGCACATCAAATAAGTAAGAACCAGGTTCAAGCCCCACTGTGGCATCACAAACGGAATAGGAGGGAAAAGGTGAGTAATGCCTTTGAGGAATCTATTCACGACAGGGGACTTGAAAAGAGGGCTGATCAGGGAGCCTGGGAAAGGCCGAAATTGCAGCAAGGTATCCCTTGATAGCGCCCAGAGCAGAGCCCTGCTGGGCCAAAGAAAGTAGGAACAGTGGGACCTCAGAAAGAGGGGCAGAAAGGGGATCCACAGCCTTTGCTGTGCACCATGCCACAAATTTGTTCCACCTGCAGGCGTATAACGATTTAGTGGAGGGACGCCTGGCTGCCAGAATGACATCACAGACTTCGGGAGGCAAGTGAAATGGAATCAACTGTCGCCGCTCAATCTCCACGCAAGGAGGTGGAGGCTGGACAGGTTCGGGTGGAGGACCGTCCCCTGCTGCTGCGACAGAAGATCCTCCCGAAGAGGCAGTCGGATCGGGGGATCCACGCTCATACTGAGTAGCTCGGGATACCAAACTCTTCAAGCCCAGTCCGGAGCCACAAGGATGACTTGGGCCCGGTCGCGTCTGATCTTCTTCAGCACTCTGGGTAGAAGTGGTATAGGGGGAAAGGCGTACAATAGACCGCAGCTCCACTCGCGATGAAAAGCGTCACCGAGTGAGTGCCGCCTTGGAAATTCCAACGCGCAGAACTGCTGACATTGCGTGTTCTCTTCGGTGGTGAATAGATCTAACCAAGGCTCTCCCCAGTGTTGAAAGAGACCTTGCGCCACGTCCAAGTGAAGACGCCATTCGTGATCCATTATGCACCTGCGGCTCAGTTCGTCCGCCCTGGCATTCAGTGAACCTGCCAGGTGTTGAACCACCAGGGAAATGCCCTGATGTGCCAGCCATGTCCAGAGGCGCAGAGCCTCCTGACATAGGGTCCACGACCCCACCCCGCCCCGTTTGTTGCAGTACCACATGGCGGTGGTGTTGTCGGTGAACACCTGCACTACTCTCCCCTTGACAGAGGGAAGAAATGCCTTCAGTGCAAGTCGGATCGCCCGAAGCTCCAGAAGGTTGATATGGAGCCTCCACTCCGCCGGAGACCAGAGACCTCTGATCTCCGCCTCTCCCATGTGGCCGCCCCATCCCAGGAGGGACGCGTCCGTCACCACTGTGTACTCCGGTTGGGGAACAGAGAGGGATCTGCCGCTGACCCAATGTTGGTCCGTGAGCCACCACTGCAAGAGTTGTGCAGTGCCCTCCGAGATCTGTACGTAGTCGGACAGGTTTCCCTGATGCTGCGCCCACTGGAACTTCAGGTCCCACTGCAGAGCCCGCATATGCCACCTGGCATGATTGATCAGCAGGATGCAGGAGGCCATGAGGCCCAGCAGCCTCAGGGTCATCCTGACGGAAACCCAGGATACGGGGAGAAAGATTGGAATGATAGCCCAAATATCCCGGACTCGCTGTTCGGGAGGATAAACCCGAAACTGTGCCGTGTCCAGAACCGCTCCGATGAAGAGGAGCGAATAGTTTACCTGTCGGTGTAGTTTTGCAGCTTGAAGACTTTCTGGATTCACTATGCTGTGCATTATTCCGCCATCTCATGGTTGGGTCTTTTTGTTGTTGGCCCAGGTGGGCGGCGACGCCCCACCATTTGGTGTCTTCGGTGACGTCGTCGCGCTTCCTGCGGAAGCTCCCACCCTTGGTAGCCATCTTCTGATTCTTTTTTCTTTTTCCTCTTACAGTTTTGTTGTCTATGTCTTTGTCTTTTATCTTTCAATTTTCCTTTTGATCCCTCTAAACTCTGTATGTAGTCTAGTTGTACCCTTAACCTCCTATGTTATCTTCCTGGCGGAGGCGGGTGGGATCGCTAGTGAATCCAGAAAGTCTTCAAGCTGCAAAACTACACCGACAGGTAAGAAACTATTCGTTTTGCAGCGTGCATCTTTCTGGATTCACTATGCTGTGCATAGACTTTGTAGCGGTTTTGTTATTGCGGTGGTTGGGTGGAAGATGAGCATTGGTTGCTGAAAATGTGCTGTAAGACCTTCTGTCCTACTTGTGCCTCTTTGTTCATCTGGATATCCACACAGTAGTGTTTGGTGAACATGTGCACGGAAGACCATGTTGCCGCTTGGCCAATGTCTTGTATAGGTGTGTTTGCTAGGAACGCAACCGTTGCTCCTTTCTTCCTTGTTGAGTGAGCCTGGGCGGCTCCCTCTAACTCTTGTCCTGCCTGCTTGTGGCAGAGTTGTATTGCTTGTGCAATCCATCGTGCTATGGTATTTTTTGTTACTGGCCGTCCCAGGAAACTGCTTGCGAAGGAAACAAAGAGTTGTTTTGTTTTCCTGCATTCCTTTGTCCTTTCTATGTAGTGCAAAACTGCCCTTCTGGCGTCCAGCGTGTGTAGCGCCCTTTCTGTGGGCGTTGATGGTTTCTGGAAGAAATTTGGTATCTGTATTGTCTGGTTAATATGGAACCGAGACACCACCTTTGGCAGGAAGTGTGGGTCTGTTCTCAAGACAATTCTGTCCTTGTGTATTTGCAAGTAGGGCTCTTGTAGTGTAAGAGCCTGCAGTTCACTGACCCTTCGCAGTGACGTGATAGCCACTAAGAATGCCGTTTTTAGTGTGAGCATGTGCAGTGTTATCTTGTGTATGGGCTCAAATGGTGGTTTCATCAACTGTGTTAGCACAGTGTTGAGGTTCCAGCTTGGGGCTGGCATTCTTTTAGGTGGGGCTATTCTTTTAGCCCCTTCCAGGAATCTTTTGACCACCTGGGAGGTGAAGAAGCTTTTCCCCGCTTCTCCCCTGGTGTAGGCCACTATGGCTGCTAAGTGAACCCTTAGTGATGAGTAACTTAGCCTGCTGTGTAGTAGGTGCGTTAAGTATTGTAGTACCGTTGATTCTTTTGTGACTTTTCGTTGCAGTCCCTCTTTAATGCACCATTGCGAGAACCTTTTCCACTTTGCAATGTAATATTTTCTTGTAGTGGGTCTCCTTGCTTCTCTGAGAACTGCCATGGTGCTTGGTGGTAGCTTGAGGTGTGCGAATTCTAGGTCCTCAGGAGCCATGCTGCTAGGCTGAGGCTCTCTGGTTCTGGGTGGAGCACTTTTCCGTCTTGCATTGTGAGGAGGTCTTTCCTTCTGCTGAACCTGTGTGCTGGTTCCTGCGCCATTTCCATTATTTGTGAGAACCATGATTGTCTGGCCCACTGCGTGTGCCACCAGTATGAGTGTCATGCTGCTGCTCCTGCATTTGCTGAGTACCTTGTGTAACAGTGGTATCGGGGGAAAAGCGTATGCAAATTCGTTCGACCAACTTATCCATAGCGCATTCCCTAGGGACCTTTGGTCCGGTTGTCTGGATGCGTAATGTTGGCATTTTGCATTCTGGAGTGTTGCAAACAGGTCTATCCGTGGTGTACCCCACTTTTGGAACAGCCGCTGCACCTCCTGTTGATTGAGCTCCCATTCGTGGGATGCCGACGTCTGTCTGCTGAGTCGGTCTGCTTCTACATTGTCTATTCCTGGGAGGTGTATTGCCAGTAGGTCTATCCTTAGAGGGATGGCCCATCTCCAAATTTCCTGTGCTAGGTTTGATAGCGGTGCTGACTGTGTACCCCCTTGTTTGTTGATGTAGAACATGGTGGTTGTGTTGTCTGTTTGTATCAGCACTCTCTGTCCGTAAAGCTGCTTTTGAAAGGCTTTTAAGGCTAGGAACACAGTTTTTAGTTCTAGGTAGTTGATGTGTTTCACTGCATCTTGTTGTGGCCACAGCCCCCTGACGCGGAGTCTGTGCATGTGCGCGCCCCAGCCCTGCTGTGAGGCGTCTGTTGTGATGGTCACTGTTGGAGTTGGCTGTGTGAATGGCTTCCCCTGTAATATGTTCTCTTCCTTCCACCACGCTATTTCTTGCTGCACTGTGTGTGTGACAACCACTAGATCTTCCCAACTCCCTGTCGCTTGTGACCACTGCTGCTGTATCCATTCTTGGAACGGTCTCATGTGTAGCCTGATATGTGGGACTAGGTGGATGCACGATGCCATCATCCCCATTGTTCTGCTCACTTTCCTCACTGTCAGAACTTGCCCCTTGCGGTAATGACGTGTTTCCTTCAGGAGCGCTATAGTTCTCTTGTTGCTGGGGAACACCTTGGACTGTGTGCTGTCTATCTGTGCCCCTAAGAATATTTTGATTTGCTGTGGTTTTGTTGACGACTTCTCCCAATGTATTGAGAAACCTAGTCTGGACAGTGTTTGTATGACTTGATTGATGTGATCCTTGCAGTGTCCGTATGATCCTGCTTTCACCAGCCAGTCGTCGAGGTAGGGGTATACATGTATGCCCTTCCTCCGAAGGTGCGCTGCAGCTGCTGCTAGGCATTTTGTGAACACCCTTGGTGCGGACTTTAGTCCGAAGGCTAGCACTGTGAACTGGTAGTGATTGTGGCCTATCACGAATCTTAGTAGACGTTTGTGTTTGTGGTTGACGGGTATGTGCAGATATGCATCTTTCAAGTCTATGGTCGCCATGTAATCCCCTTGTTGGATTTGGGGTATTACTTCCTGAAGTGAAGTCATTTTGAATTTTTACGAATTTGTTCAGGAATCTGAGGTCCAGTATTGGTCTTAGTGTCTCGTCTACCTTTGGCACTAGGAAGTACGTTAAGTATACTCCCTTGTTCCTTTCGCTTATTGGAACTGGTTCTATTGCTCTTTTTTGTAGCAGCTCCTCTGCTTCTAGGCGTAGGAGGGCGAGCTCCCTTGCGGGAATTGCCCGGTGTCTTGGTTTTCTGCCTGGGGGGTGTTTTTGTAGTTCTATGCAGTACTTGTGCTGTATGATGTTCAATATCCACTTGTCCGTGGTAATGTTCCTCCATTGTGTGAGGAACTTTCCTATTCTGCCCCCAACTGGGGTTGTATGCTCGGTGGTTATTTGTTGGCTGTGTGTGTTTTTTATTTTGCCCTTTTGTTGACTTCTCCTCTCCCTTGGTGTTAATAGGGGAGGGTTTGGTTTGTTTGTGGAGTCACTTTGAGGTGGGCTGCTGTCCCCCTCTTCGGGCCTGTCCCCGTCCGTAACCGCGCCCTCGAAAGGAGCGCCCTCTGGGTTGGTACTGCCAATTTTGCTGCTGTTGTCCCTGTTGGCTTTGGCCCTGGTTGTTCCCCTGGTATCCTTGCTGGGGGACTGGTGTGAAGTGGTGGGTGCATTGCCCCCTCTACCATTGGGCCGCCTTGAGGGGTTTCCTCTTCTCATTCCCCTGAACTGCAGTGCTCCCATGGACCTCGCAGTTTCGTTGTCCTTTTTTAGTTGCGTCAACTTGTCGTCGACCGGTGCTCCAAACAGTTTCTCTCCGTCGAAAGGTGTGTTAAGGATGTTACTCTGTACCTCCGGCTTGAAGCCCGAGATCCTGAGCCATGCGTGTCTCCTTTCAGTCACCCCTATCATCATTTGCCTGCTGGAGTTTTCTGCTGCGTCCAAGGCTGACTTTAGGCAGGTGTTCGTGATAGCCTTGCCCTCGTCCGCCAGGTAATTAGCCCTTTGTTGGTATTCTTCTGGCAGGTGTGTAATGAGCTGGCTCATTTCATCCCAATGCTGGTATGCATGCCTGCTGATGAGGGCGTTGGAGTTGGCGATGCGCCAGTGTATGGCTGCGTTCCTCTCCACCTTTCGTCATGTGAGGTCTATTCGCTTGCTCTCCTTGTCTGGAGGTGGGCCTGTGTTGGTGGGCACACCGGCCCTTTTCCTGGCCGTTGCTGCGATAATGGAGTCTGCTGGCACTGACCCTTGGATGTACGCCGGGTCTTTTGTGGAATGCTTATATTTCTTTTCACTTCTAGGTGTAACCGCCTTGCAGACTGCAGGTTCTCTGAAGGCCTCCCTTCCCTGGTCCAGGACGCCGGGCAGCATGGGTAGGAATTGGCTCTTTGTTTGTTGAGGGAGCAGTGTTTCAAGAGGAAACCTGCTTTTGTCTTTTCCTCCTGCATTTCGACCCCATATGTCTGTGCAGCCTTCTGGACGACTCCATTGTAGACTCCGATGTCGTCCGGCGGCGAAGGCCTCGAGGGGTAAGAGTCTACCCCTCTTCTGGTGACTCTGCGTCGAGGTCTTGCCAGTCCAAGTCTTGTGCCTCCGAGGGCTCTGAGTCCCGGTAAGACTGCATCTCTTCTTCGCCTTCGGCTTCGAAGTCGTAGTCTTCTTCGTCCTGGTCTTCGAGCGGTTCGGGTGTTTTCGAGGGCTCGATGTATTTGGCGTCGAACTCCTCGAGTGCCTCGTGCGCTGGCTTCGACGGAATAGCGTATTGCTTCATCTTCTCGTCGAATTCTTTTTTACGTTGCAGGATGCTCGCCATCTCTGCCTCGAGCCTTCTCTTCTTTTTCGCCATCTTGTGGGCCTTTTCGGCGTCGAGTGGTGCAGCGCCTCTTTGTGGTCGCGGTCGTCGAAGATGACGCCGGGCCTTCCTTTCTCGGTGTCGAGGCTTCCTTTCGGAGGTGACCTTCGACGCCTTTGTTTTTTCGGAGGCTTTCGCCGATTGGGAGTCCTTCTCGAAGGATCCGCTCGGTTGCTTGTCCTTGGATGCTGTTGCTTTCGTCGAGGGTTTCGGCGGCAACGCTCCCTTTGAGGACTTTTCTACACTTCTAAGAGTGTCGCTCGGGGTTCTGGCTTCACTCTTTCGAGCGTCGCTTGGGTGTCTTGGGGTCGACGACTCCCTTACCTCCTTCGACGTTTTCTTATGGACCTCGACGACAGAGCAGTCCTCCGGTCCCTCTGCGATGTTGTCTTCCTCTCCGCTCGAGAGGCCCAGGTCTCGGAGCGATGGTGCTGGTCCCTGGCCCTGCATGTTGTAGTTCGCCCTTCTCTGTCTCCCTCTTACTCGGAGGGTCTTCGGGGTGAACGCCGAACACGCGTTGCAGTCTTCACTGGTGTGTTCGAGCGGCAAGCAGAGGTTACAGACTGGGTGCTGGTCCTTCTGTGCGTACTTGTGGTGACAGTTCTGGCAAAACTTAAACGGTGTCTTGTCCATAACCGCTCTCAGGGAGCCCCCTGTGAGCGCATTCTCCGTAGGCGTCGAGATTTCGGTCGTGGACCTTCTACCTAGTCGTCCTTCTTGTTGTCTCCGGTTTACTTGTGTCGTCGTCCGGTGTCTCGGGAACGATCTTCTGTGGTGATATTCGACTTTGAGATTCCTCGTCCAAATTTTCTGGAACTTCTCGGCAACGATCCAGACCCCACGGCGGAAAAAAGAATCTGAAGATGGCTACCAAGGGTAGGAGCTTCCGCAGGAAGCGCGACGACGTCACCGAAGACACCAAATGGTGGGGCGTCGCCGCCCACCTGGGCCAACAACAAAAAGACCCAACCACGAGATGGCGGAATAATGCACAGCATAGTGAATCCAGAAAGATTCACGCTGCAAAACTTCTGAGAGGGGATCAGGTGTGACTTTGGCACGTAGATGGAGAACCCCAGCAAATGCAGGAGGACGGCCATAGTCTGGAGGTGGGAGACGACTGTCTGGGGCGAGCCCGCCTTCAACAACCAGTCGTCGAGATAGGGGAAGACTGAAACCCCTGATCTGCGCAGATGAGCTGCGACCACCGCCATCACTTTTGTGAACACCCGAGGGGCGCTGGTAAGGCCAAAAGGGAGCACGGTGAACTGAAAATGCTCGTGACCTACCGTGAACCGTAGGTAACGCCGGTGGGCCGGCAGGATGGGAATATGAAAGTAAGCATCCTGCAAGTCCAACGCTACCAGCCAGTCTTGTGGGTCTAGAGCAGACAAGACCTGAGCAAGTGTGAGCATCTTGAACTTCTCCTTCCGGAGGAAGAGATTGACGTCCCGAAGGTCCAAGATAGGACGCAGGCCCTTGCCCTTCTTTGGAATCAGAAAGTAGTGGGAATAACAACCACGACCTACTTCTGGCATCGGAACGCGGTCTATGGTCCCCTTGGCCAAGAGGGCCGCAACTTCCTGCTGGAGAAGTGCCAAGTTATCCCCTGATACGCGGTGGTACTGAGGTGGCATGGCTGGAGGGGTAGTCTCGAAGGGGAGGGAGTAGCCCCTTCGGACTATCTGTAAAACCCACCTGTCCCACGTGATGGTGCGCCAGTGGGGGAGGTGATGGCGAAGCCTGCCACCCACTGGCGTTTGATGGGCCTGAAAGGTCGGACTAGGAAGGTTTGGAGGCAGTGGTGGCGGGGGTGGAGGTGGACTGACCCGGCCGCTGGCCCCCTGAACCGCCGCAGCGGCGGTTCCCACGTCCGCGGCCACGCGTGGACTGTTGCGCTGGCCTGTGGCTTTGTTGCGAACGTGGTGGGTTGCCCCTTCCGCGAGCACGAAAAGAGCGAAAGGCAGAAGGCGGAGGAGGGCGCGTGGCCGAAAGGCCCAAGGACTTGGCCGTAGCCCGTGAGTCCTTAAAGCGCTCCAAAGCACTGTCTGCCTTATTGCCAAAGAGGCGAATGCCATCGAAGGGCATGTCCATCAAAGTGTTCTGGACATCCCCCGAAAAGCCAGTTGTCCTCAGCCAGGCGTGGCGGCGGAGCGCCACTGTCGTGGAAATCGCTCTGCCTAGCGAGTCGGCGTGTCAAGGCCACAACGGATTGTGAACTTGGCTGCATTTCTCCCCTCAGCAACAGCCTGAGAGAGTGCCGTCCGGGCCTCTTCCGGACAGCTAGGCAGCACCTGCGCTACCGTATCCCACAAGGAGTGCGAATAGCGGCCCAAAAGGCATGCAGTGTTCACAGCCCGAGGCTGGCGGAAGAAAAAATCTTCTTCCCGTACTGTTCCAGCCAGCCTCTTGGATTCCCTATCCGGGGGTACGGAAGGGAATGCGCTTGGGGAAGCAGAGGCATGGACAACCAAGCTCTCAGGGGTGGGGTGTTGGGAGAGGAAAAGGGGGTCGCCCGGGGCCGGGCGATGGCGTCGGCCACGTTCCTGTCCACAGGAGCCCCTGTGCTGGGCCTAGACCAGGAGCCCAGAAGAACGTCAGACAGTGCTTCATTAAAGGGCAGCAGTGGCTCCGCAGAGGAAACTGCTGGCTGAAGCACTTCTGTCAGGAGGTTAGTCCTGACGGCCACAGTAGGTAGCTGCAGGTGGAGTGCTGCAGCAGCCCTACGCAACACCACAGAAAAACTAGCGCCCTCCTCCGTAGCCACGGTAGGAGGAGACATCATGCCAAGGTCTGGAGAGGTGTCCAGACCACTGACGTCCCCCAGCTCCTCAGCCCAGTCCGGGTTATACTCACATTGAGCTGTGAGAGGGTCCTCAGACCCCTCCCAGTCCTCCCCTTCCTCCTCCTGCTGTTGTACAGGCCGAAAAGGAGGAGGATGGATATAGGGAAACAGATTCCCAAACGGCGTCGGAATCGGCGTTGGTTGACACCGTTCCGGCACCGTATCCACGTCGGGGCTGAAACCGGGGTCGACGTCGTCCGGTGCGCCGGGCGACGTCCAACGTGGTGCCGGTGGGGTCGACGTCGGTGGAGGTGTGACTAGGTCAATCGGCGTCGACCGGGATCCATGACGGGATCCATGGGAGTCCTGCGGCACCGAGGCCGGAGCAGACGGCGACGCCGGAGCCACCGGCGTCAAAGGGCGAGGACTCCCAGTCGGGCCCGCGGGGCCCAAAGGCGCACCGGAGGGGCCCGATGGCCCAAATAGGCGAGCCATAGCGGACAGGAATTCCTGTACCTGGGCCGGAGTCGCCGATGAACCCGGGAAGGGCAGGTAGGTCACCGACAACTGCGTAGGCTCCGCCGGAGCCGCGGGGGTGGCACCACCCGCTCCCTCAGTCGCGTTGCACGACCGGCGAGGGGAAGTCGAAGAACGAGGACGTTTCTTCGACTTCTTTTTGTGCTTCGCCTTACTTGACCCCGAGTGCGTAGACTTCGATTCGGACGACTTCCCTCTGGACCGGGACCTCTCACGGCGCGGAGCAGACTGCCGGGCTTCCAGCAACTTTCGGGACCGCTCCTGCAAAGTCTTCGGTGCCATGGCTCGGCAGTCAGGGCCCGACTTGGGGTCGTGGTCGCGCCCCAGGCAGAAGAGACACACGCGGTGCGGGTCCGTCACCGACATCATGCGATGACAGTCCTCGCAAGATTTAAACCAGGGCATCCCTAACCGCACCAGGAGTCGATCGACTCAAAAAGCTGAGACAAAAATCTCAAAAAACTCAGTCAAAATTGACTGGGGTACCGCTCTCTCCGGATCTGCGCTTGCTGGCGCGGAAAAAGAAAGAACTGAGGGCGGCGTCTAAGTAGCTGCTGCAACGTCATCCCGGCGATCACAACGCCTACGACGGACGCAGAGCCGCACAACGCCACCTTCCAACACGCAGGGGTACTGCTGACGAAAACTTTCCGGATCCAGACTGACGCCTGGGGATATTCTAAGGTAAGGAATCTATCACTATGTGTTTCTTTCGGATAGAACCTATGAAGTATTTTGAATTGTATCAGGCATAGACGCCCCTTGATGGGGACCTCGCAGGGGTGCATCAACGCAGCCTCCCAATCTATATTTTCTAATTCACCCACATTTCTCTGCCACCTCTCTCGCAGCTGGCCCAGGGTGTCTGGCATATTATTATCAATCCTTCTATATGTGGCGGAGACCGTTTCCCCTTCCCTGTTCATCCATCAAAGTTCAACCCTCAAGGGGGGGGATATTCAGGTATCTCAGTTCCTGCCAGTGCCGCGGCCTGCTAGGCACTCCAGAGCTTGGGGCACTGTAGAAATTGGGTCAGGTGTAATTGGTACTCCCTGTGTATCGAGGAGAAGGGCATAAGATCCCAGTACTCAAGGAGATCTCTCACCGAATCCCTGCAATTTTGCAATCTTTCGCAACCATGTCCCTTTCCAAAGGTGTGTTTCCCTTGTGATCTTGTAGGCCTCACCAGGTGTCTTTGTGGCCCTATCCCAAACTGTCAGTTTTGCCCGCGATGCAGGCGGTAGCAGCCCGGTTCCCCCCGTATAGATAGCTTAGGTGCGTTCTAACAGAGTATGCTAAAGCCTGAATGGCGGGTGATCCTGTGAGGCATAAAACCAATTGTTAATGTTTGTCAAGTGCGCCGCCCAGTAGTATCCTTCTATGTCTGGAAGTGTGAGCCCACCATTATACTGGGTATGCTGTAGTGTCTTGAGCGATATTCTCGGGTGCCCCCGATCCGACAGCAGAGTCCTCAAGTCCCCATTAATCTTGGTAAATACTGTCTGAGGAACCGCATAATATGCATTTTTGAGCACATACAGTAATTTGGGGAGTGTTATCATTTTAAAAAGGACTGCCTGTCCCATCAGGGAGAGAGGCAGGCCCCATCCTACTGACATTGGCCTAAAAGTCTGACAACACCCTCCCTACATTACGAATAAGGCAGAGCTCTCTCCGTGATGTAACAAATATCCTGTGGTATTTAAAACAGTCTTCAGCCACCCGAAGCCCTCTTGGTAGTGGATGCGTCTCCCGCATGTCCCTTGGGGTATAAAGCACTGACTTGTCCTAGTTTATCCTGTACACTGAGTGAGCCCTGTATTCCCCCAGTACCTGAAAGAGCACCGGAATAGTGTTCACTGGGCCTGTTATGTATCGAAGTACATCGTCAACGTATAACAATATTTTTTCCTCTATCTCATCCTCCACTGCGATTCAGAACCCCGCAATTCTGGGACGCTGCCACAAAGGCATGCCAGAGTCTCCACCGTAAGAGCAGGCAAAAGAAGGGATAGGGGACATCCCTGGCTGGTTCCTCTGCCTATCGGATATTCGGTAGACATCTTTCCAATGACCCTGACTGTTGCAACAGGGCTTAGATAGAGCACCGCCACCCACTTTCGGAACTTGGGGCCACAGCCAAATTTCAAGGAGGAGCCAGTGAACAGCGGCTAACGTCTTTTTGGCATCTAGGGATATGAGGTATCGGATGGCTTTGCACTGTATTGAGCCAATTAGGCGTGCATCGTAGGTTACGGCGCGTTGACCTGCCGGGCATGACACCCAACTGATCTCTATCTATCAAGGAGGTAATGACCAGCAGTAATCGAGTAGCAAGGATAGTAGCCATTAGTTTTGTCTCAACATTAAGTAATGAGATCAGGAGATAAGAATCACATCTATCCCTTGGTTGCCCCTCTTTGGGAAGGACCATAATGGTCGCTCTCCTGAGTCCCGGGGGGAGTTCCCCCGATTCCCCAACCCCTCGGACCAAGTTCAGCAAGTGGGGCCTGAGGAGGTTAGCGTACCGTTTGTAAAACTCAACAGGGATGCCATTAGGCCCCAGGCTTTTACCCGGCCTCAGTTTTGCTATGGCAGCCAGTATCTCACTCAGTTAGGTCTTCCTCAAGGAGTTCCCATGCTTCTGCACCAACATCAGGGTGGGAATCGTGGCCAAATTCCTCGCTATAGCGTCTGAATCATGGAGCAGTCTGGCCTTGTAAAAATCCTCATAATAAAGAGCGAACTCGCCAACAATGAGGGCATCAGTATCGTAGGTAACTCCTGTTGGAATGAGAATACTATGCACCCATCGGGGTTCCTGCTCCCACTTGCTTAGCCAAGCCAGGATTCTGCCAGCTTTGTCTAAAGTCTCAGAGACGGTGTAGTGTGGCCACCATCTGCTTTTTGGCCACTTCTTGTGCCAAATCCCTACACTCAGCTTGAGGGGTTACAATCTACCTAACTACAAGGGGGCTGCCTCTGCCCCTGGTGACCCTTCTAACTGCAGGATCTGGTGTTCCAGCTCTGTCTCTCGTCTTTTTCTGTGCGATCGAGTTTTGGGTCTAGTCTTAGAGCACAGTCTTAAACGCTTCCCACAGCAAAGTCGGAGATGTCACAGACTCTTCATTTTCAGTTAAATATAATTTACTTTTAAGTCCCCGTATCTCGCTTGCCTCTGAGACGCCCCACTTGGACTAATAAGGATGAATGGTCGGATAGGTCTCTTGCAAGATAGTCTGCTTGTCTTATCTCTACTATCTCGCCCCGGGGCACAAAGACATAATTCAACCTTGAGTAGACCCTGTGAGCCCCTTCAAAATAGGAATACTTCCTGTTGTCTGGATCTAGGCATCTCCATAAGTGAACTAGGCCCACCCTATCAGAGAATTGAGCCAACGTCTTCACCTAAAGGGGAGACTTTTCCTCACCAGTATGGCTAACCCCCCGGGCCCTCGAGTAAATCTTACATGCGCTAGAGTGGTATAGGCCCCTCTTTCCAAAAATCTGCAGTGAGTCCCCCTGAAGGTGGGTCTCCTGGAGGAGAACCACATCAGGTTGTAATCTCTTGATGTACTGCGCCACCAGGCCCCTTTTAATTTTGTTTCAGAGGCCGTTGATGTTCCAAGTCAATATCTTTAGGGGTGAGTCTTCTATCGGTCTGGTCTGAGCAATCTGATATGATGTCTTAACTGTGTCTCTACCTGTTTGTGTGCCTTCATAATCAACAAAACAAACAATAGTGAAACATAACCTGCCCCCCCCCCCAAACTCCAACTGTCCCCCCACGCCCCAATATCTATCCCCAGCACTGCATCATGGCAACCAAACCATGCCTGAAGAGAGTATGAGAGATCTGTAGTCCACAGTCCATCGTGTTACTCACAACCCCGAACAGTGATAACAGCAAAGAACCGAACAACAAAGAAAAGAGAAAACAAAAGGCCTAACACAAGCTCACTCCTAGTAACCACTGAGAGTCGTTGTGGAGAGGACGATGAAAGTCTATCGTTTCCTGCAGCTCCAGCTCGGCAAATTATCACCTTTCAGCTGTCTTGTCCATCCTGCTCTGTAACCCCCGCCCCCATTAGGTAGGCCCGACCCAGGCGCTCCTGTTCCAAAGCTGCAATCTACAGAGCCAGTGGATGAAGGCCGCTGGAGCCAGATGACATGTCTCTTTCTGACACAGTGGGGGATGGCCATCTTGTTTGCAGTCATGCTGGTCTTTTTTGGGACCAGGTTCAGCTTCCCGCTCTGTGTCAGAGGAGACTCTTGGTTTTTGCTCCTGTCTCCGAATAGTCAGTGCGGTCCCCCTGCGCCAGGGTAGATCAGTTCAGGTCTGTTTTCGTCCCCCCGATTGTTGAATCTTAGGCCTTGCCACTCCGCATAAGAAGCCCCTCTACCTATCACGCTGGGAAGGATGAGGACCCTCCCCACCCCCCCAGGCTCACCGCCGCCTTCGCACCAGTTCGTTTGGGTGGGGGGAAGACACTCCCAGACCTGGTTTGTCCTGGACCTACCAGTACGTGGCCACAACTAGGCCGCTCCTCCCATTACCACCGCAGTTGTCACTTCATGGCCCAAAGATGGTCCTTCGCAACACCTTCTGTCCCCCCGTGCACCACAAGCCTAGCTGGCAGAGAGTGAGAGCTATGCTGTTGCAGTTTGCCAGCGGCAGCTGATCGCCCTGGTGCACCTCTCACCTTAAGGGCCTCCGCGGGCCCCGTTTCACTGTCACTGGCACCCCCCTACCTACCATCCAGCTCTCTGTCCTCTTCTGAGCATTGAGTCCTCCAGCTGGGGCAATGGAGAAGGTACGCGCCACTGCAGCAGCCCACGGTCACGATCGCCGTCGCAGCCACAATAGTCTTACTCTGGCCCTGCTGATGCTGCAGGGGCCTCCTCCTTTGTGATATCTATGGCGACCGGGCAGCAAATTTGTGACTGCTGCACCCTTCTCGAAGCCCCCAACATCAGAGGGCTTGGTTGCAAGGCTAGATGACGGGTGTACGACAGGATATGCGCAGGATCAGTTTCGAGCAGCCGGAGTTTGCCATTTGTCGACCATTTTGCGGCCCACACCCCCCTCCTGAAAACAGTCTTGAGATCAAAACAGATTGCGAGGTCTACAGAGGCCAAAGAAAGGTCACCAACGTGGTGTCAGATCTAGAAGCAGGGTTGACTGGAGCTGGGGAAGTGTCTGCTGGCATGGCACAATGAAGAAGATGCAGATAAGCTTGGGGCCTGATTGCGCAGCCTAGGGAGCTGGAGGAGAGTGAAGCATAGACGTGAAAGCCTGGGTGAAAGCTGCCATGTCAATTGGGTCAGAACCAGGGGCCAAAAAAGTTTTGAGTAGGGGGCTGCTGACTCCAAATGCAGAGCCAGATCAGAGCTGGGCATGGACGTCAAGCTTATGTCCACAAAGAAAGGACACTACTCAATGATGAAGTTGGGAAAAGAATCTCCTGACCTGAAGACCTGCCCACTATCCAGACTAATGTATAAATGAAGACGAGTCCTCATATAAGATCTCAGCTTGGAATGAGAAGACATCATTAGTCAAGAGGCTTAATCAGCACACCTGTCTGTTGTGGTCTCTGTATACAGAAGAAGGTCCTGTCCAGTTCGCCTCTGCTTCTGCAACTCGCGGTTATATTCAGGGAACACCACGATTCTTGTGTTTTCATACCGTATCTCTCCCATACATTGAACTTCTCTCAGTATCATGTCTCTGTCCAGGAAATTCAAGAAACGTGTTATTACTGGTCAGGGAGGGGTTCCTGGAGGCGGCTTTGCACTCAATGCCCTGTGGTCATGTTCTATGACAAAGCAGGATAAGAATTGGTATAATGGGAGGGAGGCTTTCAAAGGCAAGTATACGTGCTCTGAAATAAGAGTGTGAAATGAGTCGCAACCTAATGGACTGAGGATGTGTGAACCCAAAGAGCCTCAGAAGCAGTAGAACGACACCTAAGGCAATCTCATCTCTTCTTCTGAGGTATCATTTCTCAGCACTATAAACCAATAAAAGGTGAAGGTAATTCTGGCGTGGAGGGCAACTCTGAATTTGCGTTGAAGGGCACTGAAAAAAGTAACTGACCTCAAAACATGTGCTGGAGCAATAAGCAGCTGTTTGAGATCATATCCTGGAGATCCCGTTGTAGGGTGTAAGTCATGGTACCTTCCGACAATGCAGGACAGGTATTTCGACTTTCTGGTCCAGTCGGGCACTTGGGGAAGTTAAGGAGGTGAGAAATCTGCAGGTACAAGTATCTAGCAGAAAATCTTCTGTCGCATAAAGGTGAAGTTCCGCTCAACAATTCTTTGAGCTCTAAATGGCTCACAAAACACCACAAAATTCCAAAACCATTAACTTACTTTATTTTATTCAATGTACCTTTTGGGACTATTCACCCCAACTATAAGAACAAAGGTTAACACTTGGCAGTCACTATCTTTCGCCCTCCATGCTATCATTTCATGCATTTCAAGTGAAAGAGAGGCACAGGTTATTTTGTAGATACATTGGGATAAATGGAGAAAAACAGCATTTGCCTACATTTTTGTTAAAGATGGGGAAAAAAGTAACCGAAGAAAAATTACAAAGGAAACTGTCTGGATCATGCTTGGATTTTCTTTTATGAGCCACAGAAAACTCTAAACAAGTGTTGGGTGGAACTACCACTTTAATTCAGAAGAAAAAGTAAACTATATCAAAAGAATTTCAGTTAGGCCATACCCAAGCCACGCTTCTGGCTATATGGAGTATTTCTATAATACTATTAGATAGCATTAATATGTTGCTAGACACTATAGTTTGAAAGTACAAAGAACACATACCTTTGGCTTTTTCTTCTTCCTCGTCTTCATCATCTCTGATTATCAATCGCCCATCTGACGTGATCTGGAAATTGTGCTTTACCTTTATGTTCTGGTTCCCTTTTGGCTTTGTAGCTAAAACATTAATACAGAAGCAATGTAATTTCTTTTCACTGCAGAGATCGTGCTATGAAGACCGTAAACAAGCAGTAAACAAGCTTGAAATGTAAAGCAAACTGCAGAGGTGGATTTCAATTAAACTGTTCTATATGTTATTCCATCGCTCTATGTGTTTCTCACCATCTACAACATTCCAAAGACAGTGCGAGACAGTAGATTACTTTTTTCAAAATGATACATTGCGCATTTCTAGATTATTAATGGACTCAAAATAAAAGATGCAACCTAGAATGGCAAGTAAAAAAACATGGTTATCAGATAAAGCAATACCTAATCACACAGGAGGACATATTTTTTGAGAACAGAAGGCTACAATAAGTGAAATACACTCATACACAATCATTTCCTTCATAGACACACTGCAAAACCAAACCCAGGTGTATGCAATTATGCATCGGTTACCATCAGCAATGGGGTCTGAGTGACACAGACAACAAGAGTGAAGCTTCAGAAGAGTGAAGCTTCAGTTGTCTATGTCACTCGTAGACCTAAAGTGCAAAATATCCCACCTTTTTTACCCATGTACAATTTATGGTGTATAGAGCCACCACGACAGGTTCAAACACTTATTACCAAGCTGTTCTAATAAACAATCACAAAAAAGGATGAGAATAAGCATCATTGGGCAGTGATAAGGCACATAGTGGAAAGTATGGAATGCAGGATTCGTAATGGCAGTGCAGCTGACAACCAAACTGACTGTCAATCGCAGGGACATCATGGCTGCCATGTAAGCTAATCACAACCGAGATTTATCGATAACCAACAGTAAATAACAGGGATGCTTTTTACCAAGGAGTTCTAATGGACACCAAATAGAAGACAAAAATTAAACACAGGTCGATCTCACCAGAATCCACAGTGAAAGACACCATTTGTTCACAGTTCCCCATGTACAATTTTATATTAAGTAAGTATGTCCCATATTGAGCCCTTCCCCTGCTCGGATGAGCAGTGCAGGGGCGAAGGAGTAGTGGGGAGGAATCTGGTATCTTGTCGCCCAACGTACTATTCTTTATTAGCCTACCACATCCAAATATTAAAAAGATTATCTGGAGTCCTGCTATCCACCCACATATCACAACTGCATTACCTTTCCTTACATGTAAATATATATATTTTACCAATCCAAAGCTGTACTACTGTGCCTGGAGTGGTAAAAGGCTTTTATCATTTTACAGCTCAGCGTGGATGGCACTGTGCTAATCCTATGCTTGAAGACTTTGCTCTAGAAATGGCAAAAGACTTTGTCCCTTTCTAGCTCTGTGTGGATGGCCCTGTGCTAATCCATTGATTAAAAACCTTGCTGGAAAAACAGACATTTGAGGTGAGCAGATGCAGTGTTGCAGCTTTTGTAGGGTGCTCTTTACAGGAGCTGTTCTCCACCTACATTTGGGAACTACCCAGAATAATCTGCATATATATATATATATATATATATATATATATATATATATATATATATATATATATATATATATATATAGGTGTTCCATAGGAAAAGCGTTTTTTGTGTTGCTAATAACGTTGGCACCATTTGACAAATCCCCACAAAACTTTCCAAAAAGGTGTTACTGTTTGACTAGTTTGTGCATGGAAGGTTTCAGGGTGAACCATCAAGCAGGGGCAGAGAAAAAAGGGGGTCCTGAAAACGCAAAAAATACACAAGTATTTTCCATAGACTTCTTTAGACAAGGCTACAGCAAAAACTACTAAACGGAATTACACTAAATTTGGCAGTAAGCTTGATCGAGGTCCACAGATTGTGCTATTTGTGATTTAGTGTAAATCGGTTCAGTAGTTTAAGAAATTAAGGTTTAAAAATAATTTTATATCTAGATGGTTGGGTCTATGCAAGTCTATAGAGACACTCCCGGGAGCGCCAATTTGAAAATGGAGCATTCTGATTGGCCCAGGGAGCTTTATGTCTCTTGGACCATCTCGATCCCAAGGGAGTCAGACTCTCGCGGGATCGAGCACTGTGATACGCTGCCAGGAACATGAGAAAAATGTTGCTGGCAGCCCTTACAGGGCTTGGGGACTGAATCACCTGTCCTGAAATTAAAAAAGAAAAATAGTATAAGGGGGCAGGGCAGGGGGAAAAATATTGGCAAAAAATGTTGCAATCCCGGGGGATCAGAAAAAAAGAAATGGTGGCCAGGCCGCATTTCCCTGGGGCTGTATTCATAAAGGGGGGGGGCTGCGTAGCTCCCCTCCCCAAGCCTCCAGAGGCTCTGGGCCAAAATGACTTTTTATGGGGAGGAGCCCACCTCCAGTGCCGAAATGTAACCAAATAGGGAGGGGGGGGGGGGAGAGACACACAGTACTCCCCCTCCCCGAGCCTCAAAAGGCCCTGAGAGCCCACCCTGGGGCTGACATTTAACAAAATCATGAAGGGGCCACCTGCCCCGCCCCCTCCCCATGCCTCAAAAGGCCCCGGGGGAGCCTACCTCCAGGGTCCAAATTTAACATAATGGGGAAGGGACCCTCTCCATACATCATTAATGGCCCCCGGAGACCCCTCCACAGGGGCATGCGCACTTGCTATGTCCAGGGAGCCCACCCCTGGCACATATCAGTTTCCCTGCTCGCACCAGCAAGAGCATTTTTTGTTTTCGCACCAAGCTGGAGCAAACACCAAGTCCACTCCCACTGGGCGGGAGCTGACTTTTGATCTTTTTCCCTGCCTGCACTGAAGCGAGCAGGGAAACGGATCAAAATATTGCTGCCGCCTGGAGGGAGCAGCATTAGTAGCTGCTCCCTCCAGGTGAATACCGCCCCCCCCCCCGTCCGCTTTAGTTTTTAAAAAAGGTCTCTGCATGACTCAAAGCCCCTCCACACATCGACAGATGGCACCATCTGATTCTACAACTGTCTCACACAGCCTCGGCAGTGACTAAACTATGCCACATATAGGCATCACCCTTGCCGGTGATGTCAGTTTCTGTACTGTTGTTCTTCCGTGCCCTCAAAAACAGATCAACTCAGAAAAATTGCAGATGACATGCTGAAACCTAATTTTTGACCTTTTTAGGATGTGTAGATACCCACTCAAAGAATAGAGAGGTGAGAAGGTGGTGAGGAATTTGATCCTAGCTAGAGATTCCTCAATTTCAAAATAGTTACCCAATCACTACCTCACAAAAAGCAGAGGGTCTGAGGAATGGATTTCAAAATAGAAAGTCCTTCGGAACTCAGCAGGAAAGATGAGCCTCTTAAGACCTGCATGTCAGGGCAGTAGTGCTTGGTGGCTTCTATGTTGCAGCTCCACTGATGATCAAGTCCCAAACTCCCATGGATAATTTAGTTTAAATGGACATATAGGCCTCCTGGAGGCTCCTTCTTGGCTAGAGCATATGACAAAGAGTTGACCATCAACACAATACTCCTTTACTAGTTCACTGTAGAAGCTTAAAGCTCTCTTAGGATCAGGCCAATGGAGCATCCCCTCCTCTTTTGAGGGATGTGGCAGAGAGGATAACATTCTGGTAAGGTGACTGATTGTCCATATGAAAGAGCAATACCACTTTAGGAAGAAAGGTGGCCCAGTTCCACAGCACCAATTTCTCACCAAAGAAAGTGGTATGGAGGTGGCAATGACATCACCTGCAGTTCATTGACAAGGTGTGCAGAACTGATAGCAATAAGATGGTCTAGAGCCACAAGGAACAAATGTATGCATAGTTTCGAAAGGCATGAGAAATGCGAGGACCAAATTAAGGTTGCATTACAGGCCTGAAAGATTTTCAAAGGAATCATTCATAAAGCCTTAAAGAAAACTTATCACATCAAGAAGGCTGGTCCTGTTGTATTCCGCTTTAGGTGTCCGTATATAGGTTTTCCTGAAACATGTCCTTATATAGGCACAATTCGCATTGCCCTTATATAGGCATAGAATCCCAGTCCTTATTTAGGCATTAGCCGTGCACTCCAAATACAGGCATGGTCACCGACATCCGTCCACCCTAACGTCACAACGAGTTCTTAGAAACCAGACCCTTAAACTCTTGGGAGTTCCCCTAGAACAGGATTATTGATTTCTCCAAGAACTCATCTATTATGCATGAACCGCTATTCCTTAAGGGTTCATTCCTGACGTCTTCCTCTGTCCGACTTCACGTCAATGCTACACCTACCAGGTATAAATATACCTTCCCTTGCCCAAGCAAGTTAGGAGGAGACCTCGACTTCAGAGGAGCCCGTATCCTGGCCTGACGCACTGAGAAGACTCTGTCATCCATGCTCGCAGAGAATCCAGCTTCCAGTGTTCTGACTCCCTTCGCGGGGTGTTAGAGTTCGAAGATCCGGAAAGAGATTCCCACCTCTCTCATTCTCAAGGTATGGAGCTGACTAGAACCTAGAGGGACTCTTGGCATACCAGACTCTTAGTATATCATACTATAGAATACTTCACCTACTTCTTACCTTGCACCACACTTAGGTTAGGTACACTGGGGTAGAACTAGCTTAGAGACGCATCTTATGAGTACTCACATTTTTAGCTCATGTTATTTATGTACGTGAATATATGCTAAAAGATAATGCTAGCGCAGTATTATTTATTTCTACTGCTTACGCTGTACATTATATATCTTGCATACCGTCTTGTGATCATAACAGCTCATATCTCTTACACGAGAAACAAGACTGTTCAATAAAACCTTTTTATTGAAACGCCCGTCTTTTCTTTGTGTAACTCTGAGGAAACTAAGCATGCACGATTAGCTGAGTGAAACTTATCTATTGTTTCCACGATTCTGAGACGTGTTCCGATTCTAAAGAGAAACAAAGTTGTCATGTTTATGCGGTTGCCAGAAACTACTCCCTTCTTGTTTTCAAGGAGTTTCTAGTGGCCTCTGAGCTAGCTGGCACAAAGTAATTAAGTTTAATATACTCAATAGGGACATACCGACCTCAGTCCTATGTCAAGCCTATAGGGTATATTATTCCAATGCGCAGAGCCTATTAGGGAAATAGGAACTACACTACATGGCGCCCAACCGTTTGGTAAGGCAGTAATTTAACGCCAGATACTGAGTAACTCAGTCGTGCTTTTCTCTCAGAGACCCCTACTCACATACTCCATAAGACGTCTGGAGTGGGTAGGGTTAAATATCCGCCAAAGCTAAATAGGACAAAGAACCCTATATATTGGCTATTTTGGTTTAATCAACGTTGAAGGATACAGTGTTCCAAAATATTGTGCACCTTATCTTTTGTTTCCTTGAAACTTGTACTACATTTTTCAAAAAACAAATGTCCAATCACGGGGACGATAACACCGGGAACGGTGTAGCTGCGGCTGAAACAGTCGTAACAGCTTTTAATTTTACCAGTTTAAATGAAACCGAGGAGTGTGTTATAGACATCGCTCCAAACTTAAGAGCCATCACTCTAAAACTTATAAAACACGGCCTACCAACAAGAGGGGGTAGAGCAGTTTTCGTGATAGAGGCACCCGAATCCTTTCAGACAGAGGTATTCTATTCATGGATAGTATTCCCAGAATCAAATCCAGTCACAAGAGTGTTTCACTTCTACAAAGAAGATGAACCACCAGAGGAATAAATTCCTTTCGAGGATATTGAAATTCCACTAACATACCAGGAGCATCAGCTCTGGTTTAAAGGCGCCCTAAAACATCACAAAAACATTACCAGGCTCGGTCCACTAGGTAGACAAGGAGCAACATGGTCGATTCTAGCCGGCTACACACCTCATCCTGACATTGAAGAGATGTCAGACGAGGAATTACTTACTCAACTTACAGAGTTAATAAAAATTTACAGACAATTAGTCCAATATGTCATGCGGACTTTCACAGTCCAACCACCATTGACCATTCCAAATGAAACCCCTCAACAGGGGAATACACTAAAAATTACTCCACAGACTTTATACGCAGTCATGGGTAAAATGCCCACAAAACGTGAGCAAATTCCATTCTGGATAGCTCAAAAAATTACTCAAATCGAAGCAGTATTTCCTAATACTAGCCCTTATGAGAAACACAGAATACTAACAATCTGTTTACCAATGGGGATCACACCACAACTGGAAGATTGCACCACTTGGGGCGCAGTCTTTGCTGCCATCTATACTAAAACACATGGTGTTCCATCAATTGCAGTAATACCAGATGTCCTGAAACAAATTCAAAACGAATACGGGGCAGAGCCTGCTCTGAATCTAGGTATGAAATTTCTGAAAAACTTCGACCAGGTCTCAACAATAATATTATCTAATATTAAAGGGGAGGCAGCATCAGTGGCGATCCGCCAACGCTTAAGGGAATTTGATGTAACAGAACATCAACATGAACTACCCAGAATAATAGAACGATCTTATGAGAATTAGGCAGAGATAGTTTGGGTGGAAAACCTTTGAAGCCAAAACTATCTGAAAGTCCTGAGAAGGACTCTCTTAAACAAACTCCTACATCTTCTAAAAAGAAGTGGGAAACAAATAAACAAAACTCAAACGAGAAACGTTCTCAATCCCGAGGTAGGTCTCCTCAAAAGGAGCCCTCTGAAAGGAGGTATAACCTCAGGAATAGGGATAATTTAAGAAAACCTGACAGGTATCAAGATACTGATACACGTTCCTCTCGTACCTTTCAGATATCGTCACAGACATCGGAAAGAAGAGGACGGTCAGAACATAGAGAAGAACGCGTGAAATCCAAAGACGACAAACACGTTCAGAAAAATAAATCAAAACCTCAATTCTCAAAAAGAAGGTAGCAGGTCTGAAGATCAGACATGCCGAGAATACTGAGAACACAGCTCAAGAACGGAGAATGGGCTCAGACAATGCTGGACAGTGCAGCAGAAGTCACAATAGCTCGCCAGAACCTGAAGGAACTTCTGGAGATAGTGGACTTGAATGAGTACATCACAGTAGAGACTGTAGACATCAGGGTTAGTACTCCACAAACGTTATATGAAATAACACTCCGAATGGAGGGAGACATACCAAGACAGGTGAAAACACTCTTTTGGGAGAAACTTTCAAGGGGTTATGATATACTTCTAGCAGAAAAAGACTCGCCACCACAATTTGTCAGGGAGTGCCCACATGGCGAGGACATTATTATGCCGGCCTTCTCCAACCATATTCCAATTTACCTAAAATATACTTATGCCAGGAAATGGGCAGTTGCCCAGGCCCCAGCATTATATAAAAATCATGTAGGATGGGATGAGGACTCACCTCACCACAAAATACAGCTAAAAAATGAACCTACTGCACAAAGGCAGTATCCAATAAAGCAAGAAGCTAAAAAACAGGTCAGGGAGATCTTAGATCAACTTGAATACCAAGGGGTGATTGAAACATGCACCTCCTCAATGAACAATCCTTTGTTTCCTGTATCCAAACCAGACCATACATATCGTCTAGTTTTGGATTACAGACACTTGAACACTTGTTCTAAAACATTTGCAGTGCAAAATGCACATAGTACAGCATTAATGAACAACATTGTGCGTAAAAAATATAAAACCACATTGGATATTTCAAATGGTTTCTTTTGTCAAAACATAGCACCTGAAAGCAGGTACTTAACAGCTTTCTCAATAATGGGGACCCAGCGTCAATTTTGTAGGCTCCCACAAGGGTTCAAGAACAGCCCAGGGTTATTCTCAGCGAGGGTAACAGTTACTACAAATTTATGATGAGGCATTGTCATATGTCGATGACATCTATCTGACAGACGATGACCTGGATAGGCACTTGAACAGGGTGAGTACCATTATATTGGGCTTCGCCTCTGAGGGCTATAAATTCAACTTTAAAAATCCAGAATTGCCCATCTCAATGTCCTTTTCCTAGGATATGAGCTTTCAAGTGAAGGCAAACGCCTGGCAGCTAACTTTTTAGAAACGTGTGCGCTGCTCCAACCTCCAAAAACGCTGAAAAATTTACAATCGATCTTGGGTTTCCTAAATTTTGGAAGAACTTACATTCTAAATTACGCAGAAAGGGTTAAACCTCTGTACGAATTAAACCTGATTTTTCAACAAAACATTGGACACAGGAACACACAGAAATCCTGCGTTCACTCCAAGCTAACATGTTAGCAACAAATCACTTACAAACACGCGTAAGTCAACGCAATTTAGTGATCCGAATAATTTCGGGTCAATGCGGATTCACCTACTTAACATTTAATGAGGGTGAAAAGTACCAATAGCATACAAATCACATTTGTATACACAAGCAGAAATGCGCTTCACTTCAACAGAAAACATACTGACAGCAGTTCAAACTGCAGTAGCAAAAGAAAGAGCTCTAGCCCAAGGGAAACGCATTATTGTCGTAACTCCAGTACCAGCCTTAGAGGCTGTTACAAAAGCGAGCATTCCAAATGCAAAAGCTTTACATCCTAGATGGATACAATGGGTTAATTCTCTTGCTGCAACAGACGTTGAATATGTTTTTGATCCTGATTTAAAAACACAAGCGTTCCTGCAATATGAACATGAATGTCCTCTGCCCACTGAAATTCTGCCTCTCGATCAGTACGAATTTATAATTTACACTGACGGATCAGCACAACCCGCTACAGGGAGTAAGGAAGCTTACAGTGCAGCGTGCGCAATCGTTAAAGGTCACATGCAAGATGGTAACTTCAGACCAATGGTCACTAAAACTCAATCTCTAGGAGATTGTACAGCTCAGCGAGCTGAACTACAAGCATTCAAACTGGCACTTGAAAGTACAGATCGCGAATTCCCCACACTGATAGTGTGCGATTCTTTTTACTGTGTTCAGTCGTATAATGAATATATACAAAATTGACTTGAAAATGGGTTCAAAGATGCAAAAGGTGGCACAATAAAGCATAAAACGCTTTGGGAACAAGTAGTTCAGTTAAAAAACGAACTACCAAAAGCTCACGTGATACACACGCTGAGTCATCAACGTGATGGCGTTCACGTTGCAGGGAATTCATTGGCTGACGAAGCCGCAAAGGGGGCTGTTCAGACGGCTTCCGTAGCTGCGATCATCGTTCAAAAACGAGAATAGACAGTGAGATATTGTTGGCTGTCAATGCTTCAAGCAAAGGCAGTGGTGCAGCGTTACCTAAAAAGTTCCCACTCAAGTACTTTTATGTAATTGATGCGAACAACGTTCCTTTTGCTCAAATCCCTGGAGTGGGGGATAGGGTAATTCCAAACATGGAACGTAGAGCAGCTTTGATTTATGAAACACATCTGGGGGAGGGTCTGTCACATCAAGGGATCTCTAAAACAATATTAACATTAAAAGAGATGTACTGGTGGCCTGGAATGAATGCACAAGTTACTAACTTGTGTAACGATATATCTGTAAGAGACAGTAGTTAGTGATAGATTCCTTACCTTAGAATATCCCCAGGCGTCAGGCTGGATCCGGAAAGTTTTGCGTAGCAGTACCCTTGCGCGTCGGTAGGCGGCGTCGTGCGGCTCCGCGTCCGTCGTCGGCGTCGTGATCGCCGGGATGACGTCGCGGGCAGTACTTAGACGCCGCCCCTGCGCGCTGACGTCAGTTCTGTACACGACTTTCCGCGCCAGGAACGCAGAGCCATGCAAGAAGCTGACACAGGTGTCTGAAAAATACTAGGGCCCTGAAAGGGATGTCCTTAACCCTAGAAATCAGTTCGCAGAACGGGGAGGATGGGTGGGCGGTAAGGAATCTATCACTAACTACTGTCTCTTACAGATATATCGTTACACAAGTTAGTAACTTGTGCATCTGAAAGAGACACGTTAGTGATAGATTCCTTACCTTAGAATAGATACCCCAGCAATACCAACCCCGGTGGTGGGTCTGCGAACAAAGATCAGACAAGGAAGTCCTGGAGGACAGAACGGCCAAAGAAGCCGTCCCTCCGGACCTGACTGTCAAGGCAGTAATGCTTAGTAAACGTGTGCAGCGAGGCCCACGTAGCTGCCTGACAGATAACCGGCAGCGGAACACCGCGGCCCAAGGCCGTGGTAGCAGCCGTTGCCCTGGTGGAATGGGCACGCAGCCCAACAGGAGGCTCCTTCTTAGCCAAAGAATAGCAGGTCTTGATGCACAAGGTAACCCAGCGGGAGATGGTCCTCTTGTGCACCGCCCGACCTTTTTGGCGCCCACGTAGCCAACAAAGAGCTGGTCATCCACCCGGAAGTGTTTCGTGCGGTCGATATAGAAGGAGAGCGCACGTTTTGGGTCCAGACGGTGGAGCCTCTCTTCCTCTCTGGAAGGATGCGGAGGCGGAAAGAAGGTGGGCAAAGTGATGGTCTGCCCAATGTGGAAAGCAGTAACCACCTTTGGCAAGAAGGACGGACGCGTCCGAAGAACAACCTTGTCTGGATGAACAGACAGAAAGGGAGGTTTGCAAGAAAGAGCCTGGAGCTCACTCACCCGCCGAGCGGAGGTGATGGCCACCAGAAAGGCTGCCTTTAGAGTCAGAAGACGAAGAGGACAGTTATGCAGAGGCTCAAAGGGAGCGCACATTAAAAGGTAAGAACCAAGTTCAAGTCCCACTGAGGCATTACAAACGGAACAGGAGGGAAGAGGTGAGTAATGCCTTTTAAGAACCTGTTAACAACAGGGGACTTGAAAAGGGAGGGCTGATCAGGGAGCCTGAGGAAGGCCGAGATAGCACAAAGATAACCCTTGATGGTACCCAGGGCAGAACCCTGTTGGGCCAGAGAGAGAAGGAACAGAAGGACCTCAGAAAGAGGGGCAGAAAGGGGATCCACAGCCTTTGCTGTGCACCATGCCACAAATTTGTTCCACCTGCAGGCGTATACCACCTTAGTGGAGGGACGCCTGGCTGCCAGAATCACATCACAAACTTCGGGAGGCAAGTCGAAAGGAATCAACTGCCGCCGCTCAATCTCCACGCAAGCAGGTGTAGACTGGACAGGTTCGGGTGGAGGACCGTCCCCTGCTGCTGCGACAGAAGATCCTCCCGAAGAGGCAGACGGATCGGGGGATCTATGCTCATATTGAGTAGCTCGGGATACCAAACTCTTCGAGCCCAGTCCGGAGCCACAAGAATGACTTGGGCCCGGTCGTGCCGAATCTTCTTCAACACTCTGGGTAGAAGTGGTATAGGCGGAAAGGCGTACAACAGACCGCAACTCCACTCGCGACGAAAGCGTCGCCGAGCGAGTGCCGCCTTGGAAATTCCAACGCGCAGAACTGATGACATTGCGCGTTCTCTTCGGTGGCGAATAGATCTAACCAAGGCTCTCCCCACTGTAGAAAGAGTCCTTGCGCCACTTCCGAGTGAAGACGCCATTCGTGATCCATCATGCACCTGCGGCTGAGTTCGTCCGCCCTGGCGTTCAGAGAACCTGCCAGGTGTTGAACCATCAGGAACATGCCCTGATGTTCCAGCCATGTCCAGAGGCGCAGAGCCTCCTGACAAAGGGTCCAAGACCCCACCCCGCCCTGTTTGTTGCAGTACCACATGGCGGTGGTGTTGTCTGTGAACACCTGCACTACCTTCCCTTTGACAGAGGGAAGGAATGCCTTGAGTGCAAGCCGGATCGCCCGGAGCTCCAGAAGGTTGATATGGAGCCGGGACTCCGCCGGAGACCAGAGGCCTCTGATCTCCGCCTCTCCCATGTGACCGCCCCATCCCAGAAGGGACGCGTCCGTCACAACTGTATGCTCTGGCTGGGGAAGGGAGAGGGATCTGCCCATGACCCATTGCCGGTTCGAGAGCCACCACTGCAACTGTTTTGCAGTCCCCTCCGAGATCTGGACGTGATCGGACAGGTTGCCCTGGTGCTGCGCCCACTGGAACTTCAGGTCCCACTGCAGAGCCCGCATATGCCATCTGGCATGATTGACCAGCAGGATGCAGGAGGCCATGAGGCCCAGCAGCCTCAGGGTCATCCTTACCGAAACCCAGGATAAAGGCCGAAAGATCGGAATCATAGCCTGAATATCCCAGACTCGCCGTTCGGGAGGATAGGCCCGAAACTGCGTCGTGTCCAGAACTGCTCCGATGAAAAGGAGCTGTGGAGAAGGAATCAGATGCGACTTCGGCACATTGATGGAGAACCCCAGCGAGTGCAGGAGTTCGGCCGTAGTCTGGAGGTGGGAGACGACTGCCTGGGACGAGCCCGCCTTCAGCAGCCAGTCGTCGAGGTAGGGGAAGACTGAAACCCCTGCCCGGCGCAGATGAGCTGCGACCACCGCCATCACTTTCGTGAACACCCGAGGGGCACTGGTAAGGCCAAAGGGGAGCACGGTGAACTGAAAATGCTCGGGGCCTACCGTGAACCGAAGGTAACGCCGGTGGGCCGGCAGGACGGGGATGTGGAAATACGCGTCCTGCAAGTCCAACGCTACCAACCAGTCTCCAGGGTCGAGGGCAGTCAAGACCTGAGCTAGGGTGAGCATCTTGAACTTCTCCTTCCGGAGGAAGCGATTGACGTTCCGGAGGTCCAAGATAGGACGCATGTCCTCCTTGTCCTTTTTGGGCACCAGAAAGTAGTGGGAGTAGCAACCACGCCCTACTTCTGGGGTCGGAACATGCTCGATGGCCCTCTTGGTCAAGAGGGCCGTGACTTCCTTCTGTAGAAGCACCAAGTGATCCCCTGACATGCGGTGGAATTGAGGTGGCATGGCTGGGGGTGGTCTCGAAGGGGAGGGAGTAGCCCCTTCGGGACAATGTCCAAGACCCACCTGTCCGAGGTGATGGTGCGCCAGTGGGGAAGGTGATGGCGGACCCTGCCCCCTACTGGCGTGCCGTGCACCTGAAAGGAGGGACTAGGAGGGCTTGGAGGCCGCGGACGGGTTGGAGGTGGTGGCCTGACCCGCACGCTGGTTGCCCGATCCGCCACGGCGGAATCCACGTCCTCGGCCACGCGAAGACGCCTGCTGCGCGGGCCGGTGGCTGGGCTGCTGACGTGAAGGGGCGCCCCTACCGTGGCCACGATAGGGGCGAAAAGCAGAAGGCAGCGGAGGGCGTGTAGCAGAAAGGCCCAGGGACTTGGCAGTAGCCCGTGAGTCCTTAAAGCGCTCCAACGCATGGTCTGCTTTGGACCCAAAAAGACCGACTCCATCAAAGGGCATGTCCATGAGAGTATTCTGGACATCCCCTGAAAACCAGTGGTTCTCAGCCAGGCGTGGCGTCGGAGCGCCACCGTCGTTGCAATCGACCTGCCCAGCGAGTCGGCGGTGTCAAGGCCACAACGGATAGTGTATTTGGCCGCATCCCTTCCTTCCGCAATGGCGCGGGAAAGCAGTGCCTGGACCTCCTCAGGGCACTGGGGCAAAACATCCGCCACCGAATCCCACAGAGAGTGGGTATATCGGCCCAAAAGACAAGCGGTGTTAACGGACCGCAAGCCAGCACTGGAGGAAGAAAACCTTTCTTCCCAAACTGATCCAGGCGTTTGGATTCCCTATCCGGAGGAGCGGTAGGGAAGGCGGTTTGGGAAGCGGAGGCTTGGACAACCAAGCTCTCAGGAGTGGGGTGGACAGAAAGAAACAGGGGGTCGCCCGGAGCGGGGCGATGGCGTCGTGACACGTTCCGATCCACAGGAGCCCCTGTGTTGGGCTTGGACCAGGCGCCCAAAAGAACGTCCGTGAGGGCGTCGTTAAACGGCAGCACAGTCTCCGCAGAGGAGGCTGCCGGCTGAAGCACCTCTGTCAAGATGTTAGGCTTGACCGTCAAAGTAGGGAGCTGGAGACGTAAGGCCCCAGCAGCCCTACGCAACACCGTACCAAAATTGGCCCCCTCCTCCGTAGCCACGGGAGGAGACAGCATGCCAGTGTCAGGAGAAGTATCCAGACCACTGGCCTCCCCTAGACTCTCTGTCCAGTCCTCATCATACTGACAGTTGCGTGTCAGAGGGTCATCAGACCCCTCCCAGTCCTCCTGGTCCTCCTCTGGTTCAAAATAAGGAGGAGGAGGGACATTTGGGACCCAAGGTCCCATCGGCGCCGGAGCCGGCGTCGAGCGACGTCGCTCCGGGTCCATGTCCGGAGCCGGAAGGAACTGGGGACGACGCCGCCCGGAGCCCAGGGCGGCGTCGAGAACGGCACCGGAGACATCGGCGCTGGCGGAGGTGTCGTGAGGTCGACCGGCGTCGATGGGGGTTGTGGAGCCGGGATCGAGGCCGGGGCCGAAGCCGGAGCCGGGATCGAGGCTGGAGGCCCGGGCGACGCCGGGCCGGAGCCGCCGGCGACGCCGGAGCAACCCCATCAGGGCCCGCGGGGCCCGAAGGCGCACCGGAGGGGCCTGAAGGCCCGAAGAGGCGGGCCATGGCCGACAGGAACTCCTGTACCTTGGCCGGATCCGCCCCCGAACCCGGGAAGGGCGGGTATGACGGGGGCGACTCCACAGGCAAGTCCGGGGCCGCGGGGACGGTGCCGGGAGGGGCCTCAGCCGAGTCGCGAGACCGGCGAGGCGAAGTCCGAGAGCGACGATGCTTCTTGGACTTCTTGTGCTTAGACTTACCGGACGAAGAAGACTTCGACGCCGACGACCGGTGTGCACTCCGCGAGCGACCCCTGGACCTCTCACGCGACCGGGGCCTCCGTGGAGCCGAATGCCGGGCCTCGAGGAGCTTTCGAGACCGCTCTCGCAAAGCTTTCGGGTTGAGGGCCTGGCATTCGGGACAAGACTCGGTGTCGTGGCCTCGGCCGAGGCAGAAGAGACACTCCCAATGCGGGTCGGTGACGGACATCATCCGCGCACAGGCGCCGCATCGCTTGAAGCCGGGCATCCCTACGACACCTTAAAGATGGAAAAAAACAGTGAAAAAATCACCAAAAAGTATGGTCAAAAATTGACCAGGGCACTGCTCTTCCCGGATCTGCGCTTGCTGGCGCGGAAAAGAAGAACTGACGTCAGCGCGCAGGGGCGGCGTCTAAGTACTGCCCGCGACGTCATCCCGGCGATCACGACGCCGACGACGGACGCGGAGCCGCACGACGCCGCCTACCGACGCGCAAGGGTACTGCTACGCAAAACTTTCCGGATCCAGCCTGACGCCTGGGGATATTCTAAGGTAAGGAATCTATCACTAACGTGTCTCTTTCAGATACACAGATTCACATCTTCATTGATGACTGCATAGACTGCAGTAAACAGCGTGATGCAGAACGCCACCAGACACCATGCTACGAAGTAGCCTGCCCAGTACAGACACCATTGTTAGACAGCATTAGACTATCTATGCGCAGGCGTCCTTATGGACAAATGCAATACCACAAATACTAAGTCAAGGTTCCTATGGATATGGCCTCAGCGCTCGGCTGACGCTCGAACTGTTATAAAAGATTTGCGAGTCTTTATCGGCACATACGCAATAGGCACACTACATTCTGACCAGGGCCCTGCGTTTAGCTCTCGGGCTTACAAAGAAGCCATGGCCAGTTTGGGCGTTGCATTGCGGTACTCCTCTCCGTTTCATCCTGGGGGAAATTCTGTGTTGGAAAGGAAAAACCGGGACATAAAGCAGTCTATAACAGCTAGAGTATTAGGTTCGGGTGATGGGTGGGTCAAACATCTTTATGGGGTCCAACGCTCGTTAAATAATTTGCCAAGAAGTTCTCTAGAGGGGCGGGGGGTCACTCCATATGAGGTCCTATTTGGGACAAGAATGTGGGTTCCTGATCTCGAATGTAAAGGCACAGTGGTGGAAAATAAACCCTTTGATATCAAAGATCGTTTGGCTGTTTACAGGATCTAAATGAACTAAGATCGAAACAAAGCAATGTTTTCCTGAAGCCAACCACCACTGGGGAAACACCGGCAGTCCCAGCAAGGCCTGTCTGGATCCCAAAAGTTGGGGATCTAGTCAGAGAGAAGATTGCGGACAAGAAGGAATTTGGACCTTCTTACAGACAACCAGTACCTGTCCTAGCCATTCACGGAACAAGAACAGTACTTCTGCTGCCCCTTGCTGGAAAAAAGGAGAAGATTTGTGTCAATCGACCTCATCAAACCACAGTATGTGGCCAATACTAAATAGTAGGCCTCGTGGACTCCGACCTAGTAGCAGACGCACTCCCCTCGCTACTATCCAAGAGGTTCAGACTGAAAGACTGATAACCATTGAGAATTCAGCAGTAACAGATGAAGGACTGAGCAACAATGCTATGGAACTCATCCCTCTTGAAACTCAAGTAACAGTTCGTCCAAATACACCTGTTTACACCAACGTAACAAGTGATCAACTGGTTCCAGCGATTTCAACAAATCCTGATGCAATTCCAACAATTGACAGAACTGCTTCTGGCTATTTCATTAACTTTGATACGTTTTCTGAGGATCCGAGTGAACCTGAAACGACGCCAGCATCAAAAACTTTCAAACAGCAAGTACAAGACTTTTTTCATTTTCTGGAAAAGACTTATCTGGTTTCACCATGGATTGAACTATGGATTATTTCTGGAATATTTTTCTTTCTGCTTTGGCTAGCTTTGGTTATGACTATCAGCATGCTTATAAATGGCAGATACATCCATTTGGACATTGAAAGTAAAAATGTGAACTTACTTTTAAAACCACACAAATCATCCCATTGTGAAACAAGAGACGTGTCTGCAGTGAACATCACAGCCGTTCCTATACAGGATGGTACAGTGTGGGACAAAACCGATTTCGATATCTTTGGCCCTACGGAACTTTTGAACATTGCACATTTATTTAAAATTTCACTAAGTGATTATATTACCTCCAGTACCTATTCTGATGATTGGGACTTTGAGACTGTAAATGATATGATGTCTGACCTAGCAAGGTCTGCTGCGTTCTCTAACAATGAATACTTAGAGGGTTCATCAGACTATGAACAGCTTTGTTATAACCACTATGGTCATCATTTCTTGCATAAATCTGCAACACCTAGAAATGGGTTTATGTTTAACCAATGGGAACATTGTCCTACACCACCAAAAGGTAGTTCAAAAACGTTTGCTAAAAAGTTTCCCTATTTTTCAGGGTACAAAACAAAACAGGACAGAAAATTATGTTAACTAATACAAAACAGATTTACTCGGCAGCATTTATTACCCAATTGTCTAGACATGGATTTGAATTTTGGAAAGACAAAATAGACAAAATCTGTCTGGGGTTCTAAAGATTGGCAAGTACAGGGGATAGAAGCTTTGTTTAGAGCATGTATCATCCCTCAGCAAATAATGTTTTTGATTGACACTGTGCAACAAACGTCTTGCCTTGGTTTAGCCAAGATCAAAGACATGAAAACACCTTCTGTACCAACACCTGCAAGTAATAACACTACACAGGCAGCGGTTACAGTTGACACAATACTACAAACCAACAGAACAGATCCTGATTGGAAAAAATGCTTACTCTGGCCCACAGACACAAACATCTGTCAAGAAAGATTCCTGAATAAAAGACAGGGTTTTACTATCCATAGGCCAGACCCACGATACGTTCAAAGACAACATCCGGGGGTAGTAACAACATACAGTGTAGGTGAATTGTGCCTTGATTGGTTAAACAAATCTACACTAGAGGACGTGAAACAACACTTATCTTTACTTAAAGAAGACGCAGACCTTAGGGAATTCTTGCTAGGACCAAGAATACCGCGTCAAAAACGTTTCATATATGCCGGCATCTATGCTGCTTATAATGAAGTATGGAAGGTTTCACAGGCAGAGGCCGCAGAACGAATACGTGAACTTGATCGTATTAACTTAGAGAAAACTCTCACTGTGGTTGACAATGGGTTAACAACTTTGTCATCCAGAATTTATTCATTGGACAACATTGTATCCTCTGCTATTGACATACTGGAACGAGATTTAGCCATGTTACAACAAGGCCAATCTCAGTTACGTTCTATTATGTTATTAAGCTGGACGCTGCAATCTTTGCGTGCAGGCTATGTGCCTTGGCGTTTTATCAACACGTCGTCTCTGTTTGCAGAATACAATCTCACTGATAAACAGATCGAACTGGCACAAAGGGGAGCAAAGTATACAGTGCTGAGCATTGAAAAACTGGAAAAATTACCATTAAGGTAGCAGAAAAACGAGCTACAGAATGGCTTATTCATGGCAAAATCACTCTGCCTGTGACTACTTTTCAGTTTCAGTATTGCCTCAAACAAACGCAAGCAGGCAAATATGAAAGGTTGGGTAAAGAATACATTAAGACATCCTGGGATTTACCTTACGACTACAGATGTTGGAGTGGGGATCGTGAAGTGTTTCTTAGCGGTATACACTGTGAAAATGCACTAAGCGGTTCACTAATATGTCAGGACATTTCTTTACACGGGGCTTGTAATGGTTCTGTGGCAAATTTGTCCTGCCACCAGCAGGGTACACCAGCTACTGTGATTAATCCAACGTTTGGCCAACTTTCCAATGGGAGTTACCTCATGTTGAATGATCAGAGTTGCTGTGGCATGTTGCCAGGCATCCCATATCTGGTAACGGTCTACTCCAGGGTCACTTGCTGTATGCAAGTATTGTTCCCTCCAATAGACACAGTCAGGGAGTCGCCTTTATGGCCTTCATTGAATGTTTCTTTTATACGTTTTGATACTTTAAGCAGAATGAAAGCCATACTTTTGCAACAAACCGTGCCTTTGACCTCGGCCAAAGAAATCTATGATTTACAAATTGCAAGGACTTCGGCTGAGATACAGGCTTTAATTCGTACAAACTGCCCTATACATTTCGCAGAAATGATGGGACGTATCTTTAACATGTCTGATACGAGCGGAATTGTACATGTATTTAAGACCATCTGTTCAGGACTGTTAACACCCTTCCAGGCAGTCTTCGGAATCATCCCAAACTTCGCACATTCGGTGTTTGGTGGTGTGCCATTAATTCTAGCACTTGTTGCAGGAATTCTGTTTCTATTCCTACTTTTACGCTATGGCAAGCCTATTCACCGACATCACTCCGAGCGATGTGGAGAAAGCTCTCCTAGAACGGAAGTGCCGTGAGCACATAGTGCAACTTTTTGGCATACCTCGTCTACGGGAACTTAATACAACATGGTTTCTGTCATTCAGACCAATCTGGCAAGATTGCATCTTACCTGTTCTACGCTGCCTGCTTTGCGGTGAAGAATGCGTGCTAGACACCTGTCTAACACTCCCATCAGTCATGCCAACGGATATCGATACTCTGCTGGACCCGATAACGGCCCATGCTCTGTGTTGTCCCCAGAGGCTACCAATCCTGATGACGGCATTCATTGAGATCTCACAGACGATTCCTGCTGCTGCTGAGGTACGAGATGGATCAACAGGCACACAGGTAACAATGGACGAGAACATTGCTGCGGCATCCTATGCTGAAGGCGATGCTTCTCATCTCTGTGAGATTAACATTCTGAACGAGGTGTTCCAAATGTCACCAACTTCGGTAGACGATATTTTGTCTATAGAAATATATGAATTCATGTTTACACCAGACCCATACACTGACTTTGATTCGGCTCACAGTGTACCAGGGACGCAATGAAATTTGGCATTCATATTTTCAAAACTTGGAACTCTTCCCAAAATTGAACTTTTTCTTTTTTGAAAATACATGGCAAAACAATCTGCTTACAGTATAACTATTTTTATAAAACGGACTTCTTTGAATACTTCCAGGGACACATTGTCACCTTATTTTTCAAAAAATTTCATTTCATACCATGATATGCAATGGCTTTGATTTTTGAAAACTTGTCAACCATTTCATCATATGTATATATTTCTGTTTATTCATTCATGTTGCATTTATTTCAAATATATGCTTAGAATGAAAAAATGCTTTAAAATGTACAGTACCGATTGCATTCAACAGTTTACTTTTAAACTTCTTTTAATATGCTTTTAGAAATGTTTTTAGCAACATGTGGTACTCAGTTTAATGTTTAGCATTTAATGTTTAGCATTTAGTATTATCGTTCATTTGAAAGTGGAGTGGGTGTTGTATTCCGCTTTAGGTGTCCGTATATAGTTTTTCCTGAAACATGTCCTTATATAGGCACAATTCGCATTGCCCTTATATAGGCATAGAATCCCAGTCCTTATTTAGGCATTAGCCGTGCACTCCAAATACAGGCATGGTCACCGACATCCGTCCACCCTAACGTCACAATGAGTTCTTAGAAACCAGACCCTTAAGCTCTTGGGAGTACCCTAGCACAGGATTATTGATTTCTCCAAGAACTCATCTATTATGCATGAACCGCTATTCCTTAAGGGTTCATTCCTGACGTCTTCCTCTGTCCGACTTCACGTCAATGCTACACCTACCAGGCATAAATATACCTTCCCTTGCCCAAGCAAGTTAGGAGACCTAGACTTCAGAGGAGCCCGTATCCCGGCCTGACGCACTGAGAAGACGCTGTCATCCCTGCTCGCAGAGAATCCAGCTTCCAGTGTTCTGACTCCCTTCGCGGGGTGTTAGAGTTCGAAGATCCGGAAAGAGATTCCCACCTCTCTCATTCTCAAGGTATGGAGCGGACTAGAACCTAGAGGGACTCTTGGCATACCAGACTCTTAGTATATCATACTATAGAATACTTCACCTACTTCTTACCTTGCACCACACTTAGGTTAGGTACACTGGGGTAGAACTAGCTTAGAGACGCATCTTATGAGTACTCGCATTTTTAGCTCATGTTATTTATGTACGTGAATATATGCTAAAAGATAATGCTTGCGCAGTATTATTTAGTTCTACTGCTTACGCTGTACATTATATATCTTGCATACTGTCTTGTGATCATAACAGCTCATATCTCTTACACGAGAAACAAGACTGTTCAATAAAACCTTTTTATTGAAACGCCCGTCTTTTCTTTCTGTGTAACTCTGAGGAAACTAAGCATGCACGATTAGGTGAGTGAAACTGTTATTTATTGTTTCCACGATTCTGAGACGTGTTCCGATTCTAAAGGGAAACAAAGTTGTCATGTTTATGCGGTTGCCAGAAACTACTCCCTTCTTGTTTTCAAGGAGTTTCTAGTGGCCTCTGAGCTAGCTGGCACAAAGTAATTAAGTTTAATATACTCGATAGGGACATACCGACCTCAGTCCTATGTCAAGCCTATAGGGTATATTATTCAAATGCACAGAGCCTATTAGGTAAATAGGAACTACACTACAGTCCGGTAAATAAAAATGGTCCAAAAACACCCACATGTAACCTTTAACTTTGCACTCAGCATAGTCTTGCTCAATGAACGATAGAGCAAACAATGACATCTGATAACTTGGCCTGTAAGGGATGAAGGTGATGGTCTCTACACTAGATCACAAACGTTTGAAGGTGATGAATTTCTAGCTGGAGAGGAAAAATGGGATCCTGTTGGCTCCTGCCTGGTCAACTCAGTAATTTCAGGGAAGAGAAGGTAGAAGATGGTTTATCTTGTTGGTGTGAACTACTTTGGCTGCCATCATGTCCTCTGGGGCCATGAAAGGCTTGAGTTGGCTGCTGAACCAGCTGCGAGGGTCTGGCATTGTCTGTATGTCAGTTTCATTGGGTAACCCCTGAGCTTCCTATATTTTTGTTGAAATTGGCAGGCTCCCTTGAAAGCATGCTGTGGCATGGCTGGCTTTAAACCGCTCCAGCATTAAATCAGTCTTCTCCCTAAAAAGTCTACAGACGTCAGAGGGCATATTCATCAGGGTCGTTAGGACATCCCGAGAAAATCTAGTTGCAGGCTTCCAGGCATGCTGCTTAATGATTCCGCTGTGGCTCATGACGTGACCAACACAGTCTGTAGTGATCAAGGCCAGCACATAAAACGTCCTTCACCACATCCTGCCAATCTTGGATGGTCTGGCTAAATGGAATGGTTGGCAAAAGCTCATTGGCTATGTCTCTCACTGCGTGACTATAGCAGCTCAAAAGACAGACCACAGTGAAAGACCGCAAGACTTGGCTACTTGAAGAGAATAACTTCCTTTTGAATGCATTAATACGCTTGGATTCCCTTTGTGGAGATGCAGGAGGGAAAGCATTTGGGTTAACCTTGCTGGTTGACACTTGCACTACAAGGCTTTCCTGAGTCAAATGCTCGGTGAGGAATGCTGGATCACTAGAAACCGGCCTGTCGCCTGGCCAGAGGACTAAATGGAAGGGTGAGTATGGCTTAGTCCAACTGGTCATCCATGTATTCGCAATTGCCTCACTGAATGGCAACAGAAGTTCTTTAAAGGCTGGCCATGGCTGAAGAATTTCAGTCAATACATTAGATTTTGTTTCTACAATGGGCAGTTGTAGGTCAAGGAAATCTGCTGCCCTGCGTACTACCACTGCAAAAGATGCACTTTCTTCTGCTGGTGGACCAGGTGAGTGTTTCAGCTCCATTTCTGGACAGGTATGCAAGCCACTAACTTTTTGCAGGTCCAAATAGAGTCCTGTACTGGTGTAAGGAGGGAAAATAAGTTGTCCGCCTCCTCCTCGTGGGTATCATTTTGAAGACTTGCATCATGTCTGACCAGAAGCCTCTGATAGTACTGGTGTCATAACTGAGGGTTAGATTCTAGTATGTATAGTTGGTTGTACCTGGATTATCTAGTAGCATGACATAGGCCTGCAGTGGGCCGCTGTCAGCATCGGGGTCAGATCCAGTACTTGTCCAATCAAAGTCGACAACAGTGCCAGCATGGAAGGAACCGGTGTGAACCTTGTGATCAGGATACAAGTCAGGACCAGTGATGGCAAGGGATGTGGAGCACGTCAGGGAGGGTCAGTCGGCGCCGGGGAGAGACTTGCCAGCAGAGGTGCGAATGGTTACCCTGCAGCTATATGCGGCCCAAAAGTACTCCAGAGGGAGTTAGTAGGGTCATGAACATTTCCAACATGACCTGTTTGAAGGCATCTAAACTGCTGCGGGATGGACGATGGCCTGGGAAATTCAAGGTGCACTGGGTTCAGCCTTGGAATGGGCTCAGAGCCTGAGGACACCAAAGGTGAAGGCCCATTAAAATTCAGACTGTGCGGCTTCCAGCCTGAATTCCAGCAAGGGGGGGAGGGGGGAGTCAAATACTGCTTGGCCTTCTAGTCCTTGTGACAAGATTAGGATTTAGACTTACCTAATGACTTTTAGCAGCACACTGATTTGGTGTGAGAGCAGCCCCACAGCCTGGGCTGGGAGCAACATTGCAACTTTGGGTAGATCACTGCTTCAAAAGAAACCTGTTCTTGAGCATTGCTACACATAACTTTGCTTCCTGCTCTCTGTCCGCCTTCTGGTGCAAAAAGACACACTTAACACACAACTTTGAGTCATGGCCAGAGTCTAGGAATCAGAGAAACGCGTTGTGAGGTTCCATGACCAATATCTGCTTCATGCAGTCGCAGCACTGATTGAATCCTGACATTTTGGAGCCAGGAGCACATACTTTTCTATGACACAGTTTCAAAATTTGGAACTGTGGAAAGATTGACAAAGCTGGGAATAGAGCGCTCTGGATCTGTGTTGAAGGACACAGAAAGAAAGGAACAGGAATCAGTGCACACTCTGCTCCTTTATTCCAGGGTCGCAGATTTAGGAGCCGCTACCTGTTGGCACATTGAAGCTACTGCATTAATATTCTAGGATCCAGTGTGGCACCTGGGAATATTCTAAAGGTGAGAAAATCTGTTGTTAGAATTATCAATCTTAAAATGTATTACTGTGGTTGGCAAAGTAATTTTCAAACCACCACTCTCCATACCAACATACTATGTTTCGGCTTAAGCTATGACCTCCCTCAGGGCCTTATGGGACTTCAGTCATTTCTACAACAAACAAGCCAGGCTATTATTATATTCCCATTTAATTCAAATATCCGTTAATTACATAAATTAATGGTTCATTGACATAATGGGTAATCTCAATTTGAAAGAGATCCCATTCGGTGATTATGTCACAAGAAGGGCAGCCTGAATTGTACAAAATAAACTGATAAAAATAAAGAATGCTCAGTTCATCCACTATTATTTGCAGCAGTAACAAAGCATTTCAGTGATGAAGTTTCTAGCTGCCACAGTGTACAACAGAAGTTTGGACTACATGAAGATGCAAGATTAAATTCTGCTTGAAGACTGTTCGAAATGGAGTTTGAGCAGCCAAAACATGATTGGATGTTAAGGAGTAATTTAGCTTACTTTTAAATAGAATGAAAGGGAAGCAACAGGCTGAGGAGATAAAGGATGAGATGGGATGCAATTGATTCGATATGAGCAATCAGTATAATTCCTGAATTGGGGGAGACTTGGTGATGAAGATGGTGGGGACTTCTTGTTTTTCATGTTGAGGAATTGTCCATCTTAGGATGTAAGGAGGAGTAAAAGAGGCCAGAGTTGCACCTGATATTGAAGATATTGAACTGTGTTTCTGCTATGGGGCCTCTTTGCTCGGTAACGCTGAAGATACCCATCACATAGGTAATTTTGTATGGCTGGGTACTAGATGTTTTTGATGGTTATGCATAGGAAAACCCCTCTGTGCCACGGTACAGGCACAGAAGAGGACTGACTGCTGACGATCATGGGATAGGTTGGAATTTCATATGGAACAGAGAAATATCAAGGGAAACAGAAGTGTGTAGTGTGGACAAGCAAGATTCCTTTGTGTGTACAATGTATTAACATGTGTACATTTTTTTAAAGAGTAATGGAAATGGCTGTCTTATCATATGAAAACAAAATCTGATTAAGATTCTAAACTGAGCTAGGCACACACTAATATTACAAAGGCTGTAAGGAAGGTCGGGTTACTAGAATACAAGCAAAGACAAGGCACATGAGAAATCACAAACATGCTGATCAACATATTAAAGAAAAGAGCAAAAGACAACATCCTGAAAAACTGCTTATCCAGACATCTTACGAGAACTATGGCTTGCCAATAATGTCCTCTTATCCACTGCGGCGATCCTACACTCTGCCAGTGTCGGGGTCTTTATATGCTACAAATAAAGCTGCCATCAGTTTCATTAGGTACGTCTAAACTTGTACAATAACAAAGATTCTAACACTGTATCTGCACCTTGTTGGAAAAATATGATTGGGACTACCTCTTCACAGACATCTTACCCAGGACTCTCTGCGCCGCATTCGAATCTAGGAAATTCAAAGGTTCATCATCTTCTCCTTCCTTCAGCCAAGCTTGGCTTTTTGATTTTGTTTGTTTTTTCTGCTCCTTCCCCTTCTTTTCATCATCTTCCTCAGAATCCGAGTCTGCCAAGATATCCTCAATGCTAGGACAGAGGAGTAAAAACCGAGCTCGTCAGTAGTTATGACAACCTGTTTGAATGTCCCATGACGTTTTTTCGATCCAAATTTTATAAGAAATCAAAAGCAATGCACTAGAGGGACATGTTTGAGCTAATTAGAACAAATCGGTTAGTCCAAGACCATCAAACTAAACTTTGCTTCCTTTACTAGCTGTATCGTACAGTGTAGTATCACCAAAATTAATGCTAATAGCAAATGCAGCACAGCTCATAATACCAACTCATTAGGAACCTTAAAGGCCACAAAGGACTGAAATCGTTATATACAGCAGCTAACCTGCAAGTCCAAAGCAGGCGCTCAAGACCACCAACTAAATGCTCCTTAGTGATTCACTTGAGATGGCAAGTGCCTATGAACTGAATGAACAAATTACTTACCTTCAGTACCACTCTTTCTGGTGGATATTCACCTTTAGAATATCTCCAAGCGCCAGACTTATTCAGGAAGATTTTTCAACATTGCTTCTGTGTGCCAGTAGGTGATGAGATGCAGCTCTGCGCCAACTTTGTTCCTCATATAAGTGCTACCCCTGCACGACGACGTCAGCTTCTTTCTTGTCTCAGTCAGTGCCCTCGGACACAGAGCCTATGAATGATCAGTCGATACTAGTGTGCAATTTCCTAGACTGGGACCTTTTTTAGTTTGAAAAGAAGACCAAGCCACAGAACATGGAAGTAGGAGGGTGGTTAGGAATCTACGGTTAGATTATCCACCAGAAAGTATTACCGAGAGTGAGTAACTTGTTCTTCTGCTTGATACTTCGAACCACAAAAGCCTCACCTTTAGAATAGATACCAAAGCATTACCCCCCCCCCCTAAGGAGGTGGGTTTGTGGAATGGTTCAAATCAAAAAACCTGCAGGACTAGACAAGCGAAATGCCCTTCCTTGGCAGTCAAGGCAGAAGTGCTTGGTGAACGTGTACCAGCGCTCACATAGCAGCGCGCCAGATGCCAATTATAGGCATTCCAAGTTCCAGCTCAGTGGTAGCAGCCTTGGCCCTGGTGGATTGGGCCCTCAACCACTCAGGGGGGCTGCTTCTTGGCCAGTGCACAGTAGATCTTGATGCAGAGGATTGTCCACCTTGACAGTCGTTTCTGCAATACCAATACTTAGAGAACCCTACAAAGTGTTGATCATCCATCCGATGGTCTTTGGTGCGATAGATGTAGAAACTCAAACCTCTTGTAAGATCCAACCAATTTAGTCTCTCCTCTTTCGAGGGGTGAGGCAGAGCAAAGAACGATGGGGGCGGGGCTGATGCAATGCCCAATGTGAAACACCCTTACAATTTTAGACAACAAAGCTGCTTTGGACCGCAGTACCACTTTGTCAGGAAAAAGGTGGTATAAAGTGGCTTCACTAACAGAGTTTGGAGCTCACTCTTGCGATAAGCTGAGGTCACCATGACCAGAAACAGTGTCTTCAAAGTTAAGAGATGTAAAGTACACTTCTGAATGGGTTCGAATAAAGTACATATGAAAAAAGTAAGGACCAAATTAAGATCACACTGAGGTATCACAACAGGTTTCAGAGCAAATAAGCAACCTTTCAAAAATCTCATCACAATGGGTGATTTAAACAAGGATGGTTGGTCTGGTAAACATAAGGCTAAACGGGCCAACAGATAACCTTTAACGGTGCCCAATGCAAGTCCTTACAGGTCAGAGATAGAATGAACACTAGGACATCCAACAGTTTGGCCTGCAAGAGAATAGTACTGCGGGTGCCACACCAGGATACAAACGTATCCCAGCACCCTGCGTAAACAGACTTAGGACGCCTGGCAGCAAGGATGACATCCACAACTTTGAGAGGAAGACTGATTGCAGTCAACTGCATTGAGGTACAGACTGGGCACGTTCGGGTGCAGGGCCCTGCTGCTGTGACTGGAGGTCCTCCCGAAGTGGTAGTCTGATCAGAAGGACAGATACTCATGCCCAGAAGTTCCAGACACCACAGTCTCATTGCTCATTCTGGGACCACTAGGATGACTTGGGCCCAGTTGTTTCTTGTCTTCTTCAGAACTCAAGGCAGGAGAAGAAGCAGAGGGAAAGCATACAGGAGTCCAGTGATCCACTCCAAGTGGAATGAGTCTCCGAGATACAGCCTTCTTGGAACCTCCCAACGCAAGAGGGAACACTGCACATTCTCAGCGGTGACAAAGAGATGGAGCTAGACTCTGTGCACCACATCCAGATGTAGCTGCGATTTGTGATCTATTAAGTGTCACAGGCTGAGTTTTTTTCACCCTGGTGTAAAGATCCCACTAGGCAGTGTACGATCAGTCAGGAAGATGCCCTGATGATTCAGCCAGGTCCAGAGGTACAGGATGCCCTGAATTCCAGCTCCCACATTTCAGGGATAAAATGCAGTCTCCTTAGTCGTTCACTATTCTCTAAGCTAAACTAGCTCATGGAGTAAAGAAACCTGTGGGACATACCAGCCTACCTTCTAAGGGACTAAATATAGCCACATTAGCTGGACAGCAGGAAGCTACCAGACTAATTCTCCTGGAACACGAGAATCTCAAGCAGATTGAACTCCAACATGTTAATGCACAGCCGGTCATGGTACTTTAAATAAAAATACTTAAGTGTAATGTGGCCCATCTGTGGTTCAAAAACAGCTCACGCAAGTCTCTCCTTTTGGGCCAGCAAGCTGGAAGTGAATGCAGAACCTGAACAAATCCACATTATTCTCCTTTTGTGGCTGTACAAAAATGCACTGAAAAGACATGTGCATGAAATTCCCAGAACAATGGAAATGGTGCATTTTTTTAAAAATACCACAGGGCTGATCTGTGGAGGTCTCATCCTTGTAGACATGTTGAGAAGAAAGTGGATAGAGACATATCAGATGGTAATTAAGTGTAGGAAGCTGGCTTTGTATATACTATACCAAAATGCGGTATAGTGTGCACAGAGTCCAGTGGAACCCCAAAGGTAGGCATAGGTAAAAGTAGATAGCACCTTACTCTCTATTTGTGGTAGTGTGAGCGAGCAGTAAGGCTTTATCAGAGGGTAGTGTTAAGCATTTGTTGTGCACACTCAGGCAGCAAATGATGTCACACACTCAAAGACTGAACTCAGACCAATTTGTTTGTATAAAAAATATTAGTTATATATTTATTTTCTAGAACCAAGCAAGCCTGGCACAAGCAAGTGTAAGTGATACTTTTCAAGGCAAGTTGAATACAAGCAAGCTGAATGAAAATGACTGTTATAGGTATGTAATACTTTTGAATACAGTGAAAATTACTGTTAGATTACTTTTGATTACTTTCCAGATTACTTTATGGATTACTTATTCTACTCAGTGTGATATGCCTAGATATCATACTGGGACATTTCCTAGAGAAAAGGTAAGTGAAGCAGTTTTTAGATAGTTGCAGTTTTTCAAGTTCTCATAGAAAACCAACTCCACACTTAGAACAATTTTCGAGAAAAACTGTCAATGCAATCTTATGGAGGGAAGGAAAATGCTACTTACCACAGTATGCATCTGTTCTTGGCATATAGAGCTGTAGAATCTCATGCTATGCATAGATCGCCATCTAGTGCTGGGTCCGGATGTTTGCACTTTGTTTTTCTTCGAAGAAGTCTTTCCAGTCAGGAGGTAGGTGACTCCTCCTTTCGGTGATAGTGCGCATAGGCATCGACTCCATCCTTAGATTGTTTTGCCGCAAAGGGTGATGATGGAGTTAGTAAGAGTAGTAAAGAGAGATGTCCATGTATATTGTATCTAAGTAAGATAGTACTGCAACAGGTACAGGTACCCGGGGAGTCGGGCGGGCGCATGAGATTCTACAACTCTACATGCCAAGAACAGATGCATACTGTGGTAAGTAGCATTTTCCGTTCGAGGCATGTGAGCTGTAGATCACATGCTATGCATAGACTATATAGCAGTTATGTCCCAAAGCGGTGGCTAACCTGTAGCTGTTGCAGCTGTCTGAAATAGTGTACGTAAAACTGCCTGGCCCACACTAGCTTGATGTCTAGCTAACACATCTATGCAATAGTGTTTTGTAAAGGTGTGTGGTGTAGACCATGGTGCAGCTTTGCAGATGTCATTTATGGGTATATTTCCTAAAAATGCCATAGAGGCCCCTAGTTTGCGAGTGGAATGCGCTTTGGGGGGAATTGTTAATGTGCGTTTAGCTTTAATGTAGCATATTTGAATGCATCTAACTATCCACCTTGCAATACCTGATTTTGATATTGGATTGCCTTTATGTGGTGGAGCAAAAGCAACAAAAAGTTGCTTTGTTTTCCTGAAAGGTTTTGTTCTTTCAATGTAGTATAGTAATGCTCGTTTGACATCTATGTGAAGAGCACGTTCTGCCACTGAATCTGGTTGATGGAAGAACACGGGCAACTCAACAGATTGGTTGATATGAAAGGCAGAAATGACTTTAGGTAAACATTTGGGGTTAGTCCTAAGAACCACTTTGTTTTGGTGTATTTGTAAAAATGGCTCTTGTATGGTTAGTGCCTGAAGCTCACCCACTCTTCTCAGAGATGTGATGGCTATGAGGAAGGCTAACTTCCAAGTGAGAAATTGTAGTTCATATTTGTGCAATGGCTCAAAGGGTGGACCCATGAGTCTTGTAAGAACTATGTTGAGATTCCACACTGGAACAGGTGGAAGTCTGGGGGGAATGACTCAAGTCCTTTCATAAATGCTTTAATAGCAGGCACTCTAAAAAGAGACAAATGCTGTCTGTTTTGTAGATATGCAGCTATTGCAGCAAGATGCAAGCGTATGGATGTGTACGCTAAAATCGAACGCTGTAGATGTAATAGATAGCAAATGATGTTTTGGATTGAAGCATCTAGCGGATTGATTTGATTGTTGTTACAGTAAATGACAACCCGCTTCCACTTTGCTGCATAGCATGCTCTTGTGGTAGGACGCCTAGCCTCTGATAATATTCATGCAGTCTGGCAGAAGATTAAGATGGCCAAACTCTAGGATTTCAGGTGCCAGATCGCAAGGTTGAGATGACTGGGATCTGGATGTCTTATCTCTCCATGGTTCTGAGTGAGAACATCGGGAGTAAGGTGTAGTTTTTGGTGAGGAACTACTGATAGTTCCAACAGGGTTGTGAACCAGGGTTGACTGGCCCATGTGGGAGCAACTAGGATTAGTGTCAGGGACTGCTGTCTGAGCTTCCGAACCACTAATGGAATGAGTGAGAGAGGCGGAAAAGCGTAAGCAAATATCCCTGACCAATTCATCCATAGTGCATTGCCTTTAGACAATGGGTGTAGATACCTGGATGCGAAGTTTGGGCATTTTGCGTTTAGGTGGGTGGCGAACAGATCTATCTTTGGGAAGCCCCACATTTGGAAGAATGGGAGGAGAATTTGAGGGTGGAGTTCCCATTCATGGATCTGCTGTCGTTGACGACTGAGCAGATCTGAAATCTGGTTGTTTACTCCTGGAAGGTGTTCTGCAAGGAGATATATTTTTTGAGGCATGGCCCATCTCCAGATGCTCTGGGCTAGCTGTGAGAGCTGGAGAGTGTGTGTCCCCCTGTTTTTGTATGTAATACATTGCTGTCATGCCTGTGCGAATCAGGACAGCTTTGCCTACTAGATGAAGTTGAAAGGCTTTCAATGCTAGAAAAATTGCTACCAGTTCTAAATGGTTTATGTGGAGTTATTTTTGTTGCAGAGTCCACATGCCCTGAATGGTACGTTTTTGAAGATGAGCTCCCCAACCAGTGAGCGATGCCTCTGCTGTTAGCACTATCTGTGGAACCGGGTCGACGAATGGACGCCCCTTGGAAAGGTTTTGTATGTTCCACCACTGCAGAGAGCGTTGGGTGCGGCCATCTACCAACACTAGTTCTGATAATTGACCTTGAGCCTGGTTCCACTGACGTGCTAAGCATTCCTGTAGGGGACGCATTTGGAGTCTTGCGTAAGGAACGATTAAAATGCAAGATGCCATCATTCCTAGCAATTGCATGAACACTCGAGCTGGTAATGAGTGCTGAGGCTGAAACTGCGATATTTGAGTCTGCATGTTGTGGATCCTGAGTGGGTTGGGACACGCTAGAGCTTTCTGAGTGTCTATTGTGGATCCTAGATACACTTGTGTGTTAGATGGTTGGAGATGAGACGGTGAGGTTTACAGTGAACCCAAGTTTGTGAAGCAGTTGGACTGTTTTTTGAGTGTGGCGTAGGCAGTTCTGTTGCGAGCTGGCTTTTATTAGCCAGTCGTCTAGGTAGGGGAAGACGTGAATGTGCTGTCTTCTTAGATGAGCCGCGACTACTGCCAAACACTTGGTGAAAAACCTGGGTGCTGTAGTTACTCCGAATGGGAGAACTTTGAATTGATAATGTTGTCCGTCCACCACAAACCTGAGGTATTTCTGGTGAGCAGGGTGAATGGGAATATGGAAATAGGCGTCCTTCAAGTCCAAAGTGAACAGAAAGTCGCCTCGCTGAAGGAGTGGGAGCACCTGTTGGAGCGTGACCATGTGAAAGTGGTCCGATTGAATGTACAGATTTAGTTCTCTGAGGTCTAGTATAGGCCTGAGAGAGCCGTCCTTTTTGGGTATTAAAAAATACAGGGAATATACCCCGATCCCCTGGTATTGTAATGGGACTGGCTCTATAGCGTGTTTTTCCAAGAGAAAGAGAACCTCTTGCTTTAGGAGGGTGAGATGCTCTGGTGACATTGCATGTGATCTTGGAAGACTATTTGGGGGGAGTGTCTGTAAGCTCCAGGCACTAACCATACTGGATAATTTGAGGTACCCACTTGTCTGAGGTGATTGAATTCCAGACAGGCAGGAATTGGGAGAGATGTCCCCCGACTGGAGTGGAATGATCAGGGGATAACGGAAGGAAGTCACTGTTTGTTTGCGGGGGAAGTGCGGGTGGAGTTACCTCTGCTTCTTCCCTTACCATGGTTTCCTCTAAAACCTCCTCTGAAATAACCTCTTGAAGAGGGGGATTGGTTGTTGCCCTTGTAAGAGGAGGAGAGATTTTCGGTGGACACAGTTTTTGAACCATCCCTGTAAAAGGAGCGGCGAAAGGAACCCCTAGTGGCAGGTAACTGCAAAGCCCCCATGGACTTTGCGACCTCAGTGTCCTTCTTCATCTTTTCCAGCGAGGTATCAACAGCTGGGCCAAAGAGATGCTCCTTGTCGAATGGATGGTTAAGGATGGAGGTTTGCACCTCCGGCTTGAAGCCTGATATTCTGAGCCAAGCATGCCTGCGTAAGAGTACACTGGTGTTGACTGCACGAGCTGCTGTGTCTGCTGCGTCTAGGGCACACCTAATGGATGTATTGGTGATAAGTTTACCTTCCTGAATAAGGTCATTAGCCTTAGATTTGTATTCATCAGGTAAATGTTGTATAAGTTTCTCTAACTCATCGGAATGAGCCCTATCATAACGAGCCAACAGAGCTTGAGCATTGGCAATGCGCCAGTGATTTGCTGCCTGTGAAGCCACTCTTTTGCCGGAGGGATCAATAAGCTTAGACTCCTTATCAGGAGGAGGAGCCTTACCTGTGGTTGGTGAGTTAGCTCTCTTGCAAGCGTTGGAGACTACAAGAGAGTCTAAGGGCAGCTGGCCTCTAATGTAAACAGGGTCGGTAGGAGCGGGTTTACATTTTTTGTCCACCCTAGGTGTAGTTATCCTTGCCCTTACAGGGTCTTTAAATACCTCATCCGTGTGTTTTAACATGCCTTTGAGCATTGGTAAGGTATGAGTAGCTCTTTGGGAAGAAGTAAGTGTTTCAAAGAGGAAATCCTCTTCTAAAGGCTCCTTATGGAGCTCTACCCCATGATATTGAGCAGCCCTATTAAGGAGCTCAATGTACCCAATGTTGTCGTCAGGTGGGGAGGGTCTGGATGGATACAAATCAGGGTCATTACATGTGTTTGGATCTGTATGATAATCCTCCCAAGGGACAGTGTCCTGTAGCCTATCCGGATCCTCATCCTCATCCCCATCCCCTTCATCCTGTGGGTCAGGTGAAAGTGGTGGTGGTGGTGGTGAATTTGATGGTGAGATGAGCAAGTTGGGATCAGTGGGAGAAAGAGGTGGAATATAAGGGGGAGAAGGGTTAGTACCCACACTCTTCCTTTTGAGAGGAATGTGGTAGTCCTCTGATAGGTCAATCTTCCGTTTTTTTTGGAAGAGTGGCATGAATATGTCCTGTTTCAGGGTTGATCACCAGTTTTTTCTGCTTCGGATCCGAAGGCGGGGCATCAGACCGAGGCTCTTTAGAGGGAGTGTCTTTCTCTTTATGTGCCAGTTTCGGCGTCGAAGGTTTCGGCTCCGAGCCTTTGGGCGTCGAAGATTCCGGCTCCGAGCCTTTCGGTGTCGAAGGTGGAATCTTGGAAAACTGTGGTATTGTGACCAACACATGCTTGGACTTGTGTTTCGGCGCAGAAGGTGTTGGTTCGGCGCCAGAGTGGGGCAGGCCCAAGCCGGAAGGCTTCTCTTTCTGTTTCGGAGCCGGGCCCGGGGCGTTGGAAACTTTTTGTCGGTGCCGACCTTGGCCCGAAGGCAGAGGAGGGACCGGAGCCTTTGTTTTGTGTTGAGGGGGCAAAGGGGTATCTTTACTCACGGTACGCTGACCCGGAGTAACCTGCTCCTCTTCTTCCATGTCGGAGTCGGCCTCGGACATGGATATCAGTTCTTCTTCGGCTCCTTGAGCTTGATGTTCAGTGTCGGAATCTTCGCCGAAGATGTCCGGTGCGGAGCCGCTCTGGTGTTGCATCTCGTGCAGTCGAGCCCGACGGTCACGAAGTGTCTTTTTGGATCGAAACGATCGACACGTGTCGCAGTTGTTCTCGTTGTGTTCTGGGGACAAGCAGAGGTTGCACACTTCGTGCAAGTCGGCGCGTGGAAACTTAGCATGACACCCGGGAAGAGTTTGAAAGGAGTCCATTCCATCGACTGCTAGCGCGGTCGGCGCGGGTAGGCCAGACGGCCTGCCACGAGTTTCCCGATCCAAGGTTATCCGAGGTGAGACGATGCGCGTCGAATGGGGAACCGCGATCAATAACAATACCGTCGAGGGTAGTGGATTGCGCGTCAAAGGGGTCTGAAAACGGTACCGGAGCGCAGCAATACACATCCGAACCCGATGGCGGAAATAAACAATCTAAGGATGGAGTCGATGCCCATGCGCACTATCACCGAAAGGAGGAGTCACCTACCTCGTGACTGGAAAGACTTCTTCGAAGAAAAAACAAAGTGCAAACATCCGGACCCAACACTACATGGCGATCTATGCATAGCATGTGATCTACAACTCACATGCCTCGAACATTGAGTTATCGGTTTACAGGTAAGTACAAGTTTGTGGGAGTTGGTATTCTGGGGTTAGAACCAGGGTTCCCCCAGTGTCAAGGATGCACTCCTGAAACACCCTCAGCGGAACTAGAGCGGCCGGGTGCTGAGGCCCAATGTTATCCAATGGGGGATAGAGGGCCTCCGGTTGGTGGCTGCTCACGAGCAGGCCACAAGGTTGTAGGAGCAAAGCTCCTGGTGTTAGGCTCAGGACAAAGGGGGATCCGAGTTAGCACCCAAAGTACACCCGCAGCAGCGCAGGGGCGGCTGGGTGCAGGGTGCTTTTTGGCATCAGGTGCCCTGTTTTCAAAGGGGATTGCCGGTTTTGGTTTTTAGCTGTAGGCTCTGTCCAGGAAGTCTTCCAGGAGGAACCAACAGCTGGGCAGGTAAGTTGAAGGGCTCAGGGACGTAGGTGCACCTCTGGTTCTCTTCTCCAGGGTGGCTGGATGCAGGGGTGTATTTTGAGGTCGGATTTCACCTCACCGGGCCACTCACGGTTGGGGGGGGGGTCTCCTAGCAGAGGCGACGTTGGTGAGTCCTGGAGGGGTCAACCCACGGTGGACTCGACTCTGGAGCGCTGGGGGACTTCGCTGGGCCACCCGAATTCGGGCCGTAGGCGTCGGGTGCAGTGGTGGTTCCAGGCGTCGGGTTTCTTTGTCCTCAGCAGGCTCTGAGTCTTTCTTGGCTGTTTCTTTTGAACAGAACTGCTGTTCACAGAAGATCCAGTCTTTGTTGAAGGCAGTCAGTCCTCCCAGGGGTCTGGAGGTCGCTGGCTGCAGGACAAGGCAACTTTTGGTGCAGGATCTCTGGAAACTGCAGACGGGCCGGTAGGGCTGTTGCCAAGTCAGTTCTTCTCTACAGTCTCCTCTGCTGGGCGTCTTCTTTTGTCCTTCATCGGAGATTGCGGGAATCTGTCTTCTTGGTTCAGGGATGCCCCCTAAATACTGTATTTAGGGGGCGTTTTAGGGGTCTCGAGGTCAGTAGCCAATGGGCTGCTGACCTTAGGGTGACTACACCCTCGGTGTGCTCACCCTACGTGGGGGAGTGGGCACAAGCCCCAATCCTGACTGGAGAGTGCCTGCCATCTGCACGATCGCAGGCAATAAAGAGTGGGCTTTACCTCGTCTCCCCCACCTGAGGGGTGGGGTTGGCAGAGGTGGGCACACCTTCTTGGCTGTGCTAATTTTTCCCGCCTGTCTTCCAGCCGAAAAGGAGGGGAGACAGGAAGGGGGCCTGCCCCTGATAGCAGGAGAGGCTGGGGGTCACGTTACAAAGGCAGCAAGGCCTTTGATGCTCCCCTGCCACAGATGGCTCTTCCTGGCCTGGGGGAGGTGTGACCACCTCCGCTCAGGAAAGGCTTTGTTTCTGGGCTCAGAGAGCGAATGCTCCCACCCCAGAGGTCCAGAAACATGTCTCATGGTGTCAGGCTGGTGTGTACCAGTCAGGGAACCCACCAGAGGCTGGTCGTTTTTCAGGGGGCATCTCTAAGAAGCCCTCTGAGTGCATTTTTCATTAAATCCCAAACCGGCATCAGTGTGGGTTTAATGTGCTGAGAAGTTTGATACCAAACTTCCCAGTTTTCAGTAAAGACATTATTGTGCTGTGGAGTTCGTAATGACAAACTCCCAGCACCATATACTCTTAATGGCATTACTGCACTTACAATGTCTAAGAATTGGTCTAGACACTGTAGGGGTACAGGGCTCATGCACCTGTACCCTCACCACTGGTATAGTGCACCCAGCTAGAGGGGTGGCTGACCTATGCCAGGGCAGTGGGTTGTAGGCACGGCACACAGGGATGTGTGCCATGTCGACTTCACTTTTTTTTCTGCACCAAAACACGCAGCCTGCAATGGCAGTGTGTGTTAATGTACAGGGCCTCTAAGGGTGGCACAATAAGTGCTGCAGCCCTTAGAGGCCTTCCCTGACCACAGTGCCCATGGTACCTTTTACAAGGGACTGACATGTGGCCAGAGAAGTGTCAATTGGGGGTACAAGGTACAGTTTTGGGAAAGAACACAGGCCCTGGGAACCTGAATGGCAGGGACCCAGGGCACATCAAGTCAAAGTGAATCAGTAGTCTGGCAAAACGTGGGGGGGGGGGTTACTGCAACAGAAACCCAGCTTTCTACAGGAAGCAAGAACTGTTCCCCCCTCCCCCCCCCCTTACTACTAACCTTTGCAACACCAATAAGAGGCATGGAGTGTGACTGCACAGCAGTGCTGATGGAAGCAACTGGACTGTGTTGTGCTACACACTTCCAGTGTTGATCAAATCCACCTGCTACCTCATAGTAAAATTCACAAGCTGCAGAACCTCAGTCATGCTCCAATCACATTAATATTAATGCATAATTTGCGTCATGGGGTGAAGAGTCCTTGTGCGTGGTCCGATAGGCATCTTATAAAAGGCAACATGATTTTGAGAAAGCTCTCATGTAAAAACACCTGAGTCTACAGGAGTAGTCCATGTTGCCAAAGCAAAATAAAGGATTATCTTCTCCACTGGGTCCAAGAGCAGTCACCCCAATGTGATGTATAATGTGCAGTGCACAGATGATTTGTCAGCAACAGAACAACAAGCAGCTGAAATTCTTGGAAAGCTGAAGCCGAATTATTGCGAGAAGTGTTAGTGAGAAATTCTGTAATGGACACTGGGTTAGGTGTGCTGGCAATACCGTAAGCACAAATAAGTGAAGCCTCACATCTGCTGAAGCGAGCAGCAACTCTGATTACTGACATACGAGCGTATAGACAAATTCTAAATTGTAGTGTGAAACCTGGTCACAATTAAAGAAGACTGCTTACAAATTATAAACTGGATACAGTGAGATTCACTTACAATGACAGTTGTTCTTAATGAAGATCATTTGCACTGTAAATGGTACCAGACTTACCTGTCTCCTTTACGTCGTGACGTAGGTTCCTCACTGACATCTGTTGATGCTGCATCTTTCAAGGCTCTCAGTTTTCTGCTCTTAGCTTCTGCCTTTCTGATATTAACCAATACCTTGTGGTATTCTTCCGGCAGCATACTCTTCACCAGATCGAAGCTGGAGAAATAAGCATTTAAAAAAGGGCAGTAAACTATTATTTTCTAGCAAATAATGCTTTATAACCTTCAGATCATGTCTGCCAAAACAAACCACTTTGTGTTAAGTTCCGCTATAACAGACTGTCACAGAGTGCCAGATGGACAAGTTGCTTACCTTCGGTAACGCCTTATCTGGTAGAGACATAATCTAGCCATTGATTCCTTAGCCTAGATTAGGCTGGATCTGTAAGACTTTTGCCCGAGCAATATCCTTGAGCACCGTCGGCTCCGCGTGACATCATCACCGTCGTCCACGCTGGAAGTGACGTCTGCGTCACCTCGGCGCGCTGACAGTTATTTTTCACGACTTTCCACACCAGGAGCACGGAGCCATAAAGTGCACTGACAGAGGTGTGTTTAGAACAACTAGGGCCCTGAAAAGGATCAGCCCTGACCACTAAACACCTGTCTGCAGTGCGGGGAGGATGGGTTGGTCAGTAAGGAATCTGAGGCTAGATTATGTCTCTACCAGATAAGGCGTTACCGAAGGTAAGTAACTTGTCCATCTGATAGAGACATCTAGCCACAGACTCCTCACCTTAAAATAGATACTCCAGCAATACCATCCCCAGAGGAGGGACTGTGGACAAGTATAGGAAACTAGCTCTATATATACTACACCAAAATGAGGTATAGTGTGTATAGAGTCCAGGTGTTAGGCAGAGGTTAAAGTCAGATAGAACCTTACTCTCCATTTGTGGTAGAGTGGTCGAGCAGTAAGGCAGTATCAGAGGGCAGTGTTAAGCATTTGATGTACCCACTCAGTCAGCAAATGAATTCACACACTCAAGGACTGAACTCTAGACCAATAGTTTTTGTATAAAAAATATACTGTTTTATTTTTAGAACCAAGCAAGCCTGGCACAGGTAAGCATTAACCCCTTCGGTGCTCAGGACGGCCCCCGGCCTTCCGACGTCACGGTGGGCGTGTGCGGAGGACGGCCGGGGGCTGTCCGAAACACGCCCATTCATTAATTCTCCTGCACAGCGGGAGAATTCGCGCAGCGCCGAAGGGGTTAAATACTTCACAATAATAAGTTGCTGATTGGAGAACAGTTTGAAAATGCAATAGAAATTGTACTTTGTTTGATTTACAGGGGATGCAGTAGGTTGCAATACTTAGCAAATACAGAACATTGAAATGAATAGGCTTTTTCAGTAAATTACAGGTAAGTTACTTTTTACGTTACTTTTCTAACTCAGTGCTGGATACCTAGATTCAGCACTGGGACATTTCCTACTAACAGGTAAGTAAATACGTTTTGGTTATTCGTGCGATTTTTAAAGAATATTTTTAGATTTCAAAACGCCACACTTAGAAACTTTTTGGAAGAAAATTTTCAATGTTATCCTATGGAGGAAAAACAGGTTATCGGTTCAAAGGTAAGTTATCGACTGTGGGAGTTAAGGTTCTGGGGTTAGACTCAGGGGTCCCCCAAGGGCAGTGATGCACTCATGTTACACCCTCAGCGGCACTAGGGCGGCCGGGTGCAGAGTGTTGAGGCCCAATGCTATCCAATGGGGGATAGGGGGCCTCCGGTTGGTGGTTGCTGGCAAGCAGGCCAGTGGGTTGTGGGAGCAAAGCTCCTGGACTTTAGCTCAGGGCAAATGGGGAAACAAAGTAGCACCAAAAGGTGCACCCTTAGCGGCACTAGGGCGGCCGGGTGCAGGGTGCTGTTTCGAGGTCGGGTGCCCTGTTGTTTTCAATGGAGAACCTCCGGTTTGCAAAAGCACTGCAGGCAGGGAGACGAAGGACTTCTGGGTGCGACCACCACTTCGAGAGGTAAGTTGGGAAGTTAGGGGTTGGTTAGGCACCGTCGGTTTGGGCACACAAGGCCGTGGGGCGTCGGGTGCAGGGGTGCCTTTTGGGGTCGGATCTTCTTACCAGCTCCGGGTTGCGGTTAGGGGGGCCTTCTGGATTTAGGCTGCAGGCGTCGGCTTGAGGCAGGTCAGGGGTCGCCGGATCTCGGTTCAGGATCGTCGGGGTGACCTCCTCGTGGTGTTTGCCCACTCGAGCTCGGGCCGTGGACGGCGGGTGCAGAGTGGGGCGGATCCGCGGTATCCGGCCGGAGCCAGAGGTTGCAGTTGAACAAATCCGGTGTTCACGGGAGAAGCAGTCTTTGGAAGTGAAGGCAGGCAGGTCCTCCGGGGTTTTTGAGGTTGCTGGCTGCAGGACACACCGGGATTTCGCAGGAGCAGGTTCGAGGGGGAGACAGGCCGGTAGGGCTGGGGCCAAGTCAGTGGGCGTCTTGCTCTTGTTAGCTGCTGCACGGCTGTTCGGTCCTTCTTTTCTTCTTGTTTCTTGTCTGGATCTGAGGAAGCAAGGTTCAGGGTGCCCCCTAAATACTAGATTTAGGGGCGTTACAGGTAGGTAAAGGGCAGGGACCAATGGGTCCCTTCCCTGGGGTGGGTACACCCCCTATCGTGCCACCCTCCAGTGGGAGGGGGGCAGGAGCCTGTCCCTGGTTAGTTGGGTCCCCCCATCCTCAAGATGGCAGGGACTCGGAGTTGTGCTTCACCTCGCCACCCCCACCTGAGGGGTGGAGTTGGTAGAGGTGGGCACACCTCTTTCCCTCACTTGTTTTTCCCGCCGGTTCTCCCGCCCAAAGTGGGGGGTAGAACCAGTGGGGACCAGTTGCTGAAAGCAGCAAATGGTCTGGGGAGGCTCACAAAGGCGGCATGCCTTTAAAGCTTCCCCTTCGTGAACCCTGCCCATCCTGGGGGAGGAGGCTTGGCACCTCGTCCCAGGATGTGCATTGTTTCAGGCCCCCCCGAGAGCAGCAGGCTCTCGACCCAGGGGTCCAGAAACATGTCTGTTGGCGGCAGCCTAAGCAGCCACTCAGTCGGGACACTAGAAGTTGGTCGAGTTTCAGGGGCATCTCTAAGATGCCCTCTGTTGTGCATTTTACATTAAATCCCACACTGGCATCAGTGTGGGTTTAAGGTGCTGAGAAGTTTGATACCAAACTTCCCAGTTTTCAGTGTAGCCATTATGGTGCTGTGGAGTTCGTAATGACAAACTCCCAGCACCATATACTCTTAATGGCAGCACTGCACTTACAATGTCTAAGAATGGACTTATACACTGTAGGGGTACAGGGCTCATGCACCTGTACCCTCACCACCGGTATAGTGCACCCAGCTAGAAGGGTGGCTGATCCATGCCAGGGCAGTGATTTGTAGGCATGGCACACAGGGATGTGTGCCATGTCGAATCTTCACTTTGTTATGCAATAAGACACACAGCCTGCAAAGGCAGTGTATGAGTGAAAAGGTGCAGGGCCTCTAAGGGTGGCACAATAAGTGCTGCAGCCCTTAGAGGCCTTCTCTGGTTACAGTGCCCTGGGTACCTGTGGTACCATTTACCAGGGGCTGACCTGTGGCCAGAGATGCCAATTGGGTTTAGTTTTGGGGAAAGAACACAGGCCCTGGGAACCTGATTGGCAGGGACCCAGGGCACACCAAGTAACAGTGCATCAGTAGTCTGGCAAAAAGTGGGGGGGTTACTGCAACAGAAACCCACTTTCCTACAACAAGTTAAGACCAGGAAGTCCTGCAGGACAGAGTGGCCAAAAAGGCCTTCCCTGCTGACTTAACTGTCCAGGCAGTAGTGCTTAGTAAACGTGTGCAGTGCAGCCCATGATGGGGAAACAGCCTTTACAACGAGGTTTTTTACCACGTTGTGCCTTTACCACGCATTTGTTACCACGCATGTTTTTAGAACGCATATGCTTTTACAACGTATGCCTTTACCACGAATTTATGGTAAGTTCGGAGGTGTGGGGGTCTCCCCACACAAATACATTGTGTGTATGTATATATATATATATATATATATATATATATATATATATATATATATATATATATATATATATATATATATATATACACACACAATGCGTGGTAAAGACATACGTTGTAAAAACATGCGTTCTAAAAACACGCGGGATAAAAAATGCGCGGTAAAAACATGCAGAGTATTCCCCTCTGTGTTCAGTCATACAACCCCATGATGCTGCCTGACTAATGTCAGGGACTGGAACACCACGTTGCAATGCTGTGGTCGCAGCCTTAGCCTGGTGGAATGAGCCCTTAAGCCTGCAGGAAGCTATTTCCTGTCCAGAGCCTAGCAAATTTTGATGCAGAGGATGACCCATCGCGAGATGGCCCTCTTCTGCACTGCACAACCTTTCTTTGATCCAACAAACAACACAGAGTTGATCGTCCACCCAGAACTCTTTAGTGCGGTTAAGGTAGAACGACAACTCTCTTTTTGGGTCCAGGCGGGGAAGTCGTTCCTCCTCTTTAGAGGGGTGCGGAGAAGCATAGAAAGTGGGCAAAATTACTGATTGCCCCACGTGGAATGATGTTATCACTTTCGGTAAGAAAGAGGCCCTAGTGCGAAGCACCAATTTATCAGAGAAGATGGTCAGGTAAGGAGGCTTGGATGACAAAGCCTGCAGCTCGCTCACTCTCCTGGCAGAAGTTATTGCCACTAAAAAGGCGGTTTTGATAGTAAGCAGCCGGAGGGGGCAATTGTGCAGAGGTTCGAACTGAGCACACACAAGGAAGGTGAGAACTAAATTAAGGTCCCACTGAGGCATAATGAAAGGGGAAGGTGGGAACATAAGTACAAGCCCCTTAAGAAATCTATTTACAATAGGGTATTTAAATAAAGAGGGTTGGTCTGGCAGCCTCAAGAAGGCAGACAAGGCCAGAAGGTACTCTTTAAGAGTGCCCAGAGCAGAGCCCTGCTGGTCAAGGGTAAAAATAAATAAGACTTGAGAAAGAGGATCAATAGATCGGTCTGTACAATATTGCACACATTTGTTCTACCGGCAGGCGTATATGGTCTTGGTAGAGGGACGCCTGGCTGCCAAAATAACATTACAGACTTTGGGAGGAAGGTCGAATGATATCAACTGCAGCCGCTCAATCTCCACGCAAGAAGGCATAGATTTGACACGTTCGGGTCGAGGACCCTCCCCTGCTGCTGCAACAGAAGATCCTCCCCAGGGGCAGCCTGATCAGAGGATCGATGCTCAAATGGAGAAGCTTAGGATACCAGACTCTCCGTGCCCAGTTCGGAGCCACAACAATGACTTGGGCCCGGTCGCTCCTGACCGTCTTGAGCACTCTGGGCTGGAGTAGTATGGGAGGAAAGGCATATAGCAGGCCTGAGCTCCACTCGAGATGAAAAGCGTCTCCGAGTGACAGTCGCCTTGGAAACTTCAACGCCAAAACATCTGACATTGCGCGTTCTCGGCGGAGGTGAGCAGATCTAACCACAGCTCTCCCCACCGCTGAAAGAGACCACCGCTGAAAGAGACCGTGCGCCACATTCAGATGGAGACACCACTTGTGATCTGCTAGACGACTGCTGCGGTTGTCCGCCCTGGCATTCAAGGAACCTGCCAGGTGCTGAACCACCACCGATATTCCCTGTTCCAGCCATGTCCAGAGATACAGGGATCTCTTGACAAAAGGTCCACGACTCCACCCAGCTGTGTTTACTGCAGTACCACATGGCAGTGGTGTTGTCCATGAACACCTGAACCAGTTAACCCTTGATGAATGCCAAGCGAATCGCTCGGAGCTACAGCAAATTGATGTGGAGTAAAGATTCCACCAGAGACCAGAGTCCTCTGTTCTCCACCTCTCTCAGATGGCCATCCCCAACCAAGGATTGACTCAGTCACTACTGCCAGATCTGGTTGGAGAACGGAGAGGGGTCTGCCGTTGACCCAATCACGGTTGGTCAGCCACCACTGCATGTCCTTTGCAGTTCCCTCTCAGATCTGGGCAATGTCGGAGAGATTTCCCTAATGCTGCACCCACTCTAACTTCAGGTCCCACTGCAGAGCCCGCGCATGCCAACGGGCATGTGTCACAAAAAGAATGGAGGAGACTATGAGACCCAGCAGCCTCAGAGTCAGTCTCACTGAAATCCAGGACAGAAGCTGAAACATCAGTATCATAGCCTGAATACACTGGATTCATGGTTAGGGAGGACAGGCCCGAAATTGCACCATGTCCAGACAGCTCAGATGAAAGGGAGCGTCTGAGAGGAAGTCAGGTGTGCCTTCGGCAGGGTGGTAGGAGGTTCGCCGTTGTCTGGAGGTGGGATACTAAAGCCTGGGGCGAGCTAGCTTTCAACAGCCAGTCGTCGAGATAGGGTAAGTCTCACCCTGATCTGCGTAGAGGAGCTGCAACCACCCCATCACCTTGATGAACACCCGTGGGGCTCTGGTAAGACCAAAGGGGAGCACCGTGAACTAAAAGTGCTTGTGTACTACAGTGAACTGCAGGTAACGCCGATGGGCAGTCAGGACGGGAATGTGAAAATAGTCCATTCAAGTCCAACGCTACCATCCAGTTTCCGGGGTCTAGGGCAGACAAGACCGGAGTCAGGGTGAGCATTTTAAACTTTTCCTTTTTGAGGAAGTAGTTGAGGGCTCGCAGATCTAGAACAGGACAAAGGCCCTTGTCCTTTTTCGGGACCAAAAAGTAGCGGGAATAGCAACCACAGCTTACTTCTGGCGCCGGATCCCTCTCAATGGCTCCCTTAGCCAAGAGAGACCGGACTTCCTCCTGAAGCAAGTTCAGGTGGTCCTCTGTCAGCCAGTCGTAAGTCGAGGCATGGAGGGAGAGGTAGTCTCGAAAGGTAGGGAGTAGCCCTTTCGGACTATCTGAAGAACCCACTTTTCCGATGAGACGTTTTGCCAGTTGTGGAGGTGATGGCTGATCCTGCCACCAACCGGATGCCCATGATCTTGAATGGCCGGACAAGGAAGGTTTAAAGGCTGCAGTAGGGGGAGTGGCATGACTACCTCTGGCCGCCTAACCCACGGGGTCGAAAGGAGCCACAGCCTTGCAGAGGTTGCTGAACTTGCGCAGTCTTGTGGCTGGGATATGGCTGGCGTGACTGAAAGCCCCTTCCGTGGCCAAAAAAGGGATGAAAAGCAGATGGGGGACAGGTGGTCACCGAGAAGCCTATGGACTTGTGTAGCATGTGACTCCTGAAAGCGCTCCAGGGTCATGTCTAACTGGTATTCGAAGACACGGGTGCATGTCCATAAGGGAAGCTTGGACATCCCCAGAAAAGCCATAAGCTCTCAGCCAGGTGTGGTGTCGAACGGCCACCATTTATGACATTGCTCTGTCCAGCGAGTCAAGCGCACAACGAATGGTGAACTTGGCCGCATCTCTCTCGCCTGATATCGCGTGGGAGAGAAAGGCCCAGGTCTTGTCTGGGACCTGTGGCAGCAGCTGTGCAACCGTTTCCCACAAAGAGTGGGCGTAATGGCCCAATAGGCATGCAGTGTTCACTGACCATAATGCAAGGCTAGCAAAGAAAAGAATCTTCTTGCCCCAACTATCTAGCCTCTTGGATTCTGTGTTCCGGAGTGCGGAAGTTAACGCGCCTTGTGAGGTTGAGGCTTGGACCACCAAGCTCTCGGGGGTAGGGTGGTTGGTGAGGAATTTCAGGTTGCCCGGTGCAGGGCAATGGCGGTAGGCGATTGTCCTGTTCCCTGGTTTAAGCCCTGTCCTGGGCTTGGACCAGGTTCCCAGAAGGACATCAGTCAAGGCCTCGTTGAAAGGCAGGAGCGGTTCGGAGGAGGAGACACTCGGCTGCAGAACCTCTGTCAAGATGTTCGTCTTGACTTCCACCCAATGGAACTGAAGGTCCAGGACCTCGGCTGTCCTTCTCACCACCATAGCATTTGAAGCTCCCGCCTCCGTAGCCACGGTAGAGGGAGAAAGCAGGCCAGAATCTGGGGCGGTATCCAGTCCATTGGCCTCACCCAATTCCTCGTACCAGTCCATTTAGTGAACAGGCTGGCCTTGCAAAGGGTACAGCTACCCCTCCCAATATTCCTCCATTCCTAGCCCCTCAAAATAAGGCTGAGGAACCGACCTAGGACCCAAAGGTGCCACTGGTGCCGGAATCGGCGCTGGTAGGCACCGATCCAGCTCCGTGTTGTCAGGGATAAAAAATGGGGCGCCTGCCGTCTGGGGGGCGCCTTTCGTGTCAGGAGTCTTGGTGCGGGGGCCAGCACTGGGGAAGGTGGCAGGTGTATGACCGGCGCCGGTCTGGATCCACTACCAGATCTATTGGGGTTCATTGGTGCCGAGGCCGAAGCAGAACCCAAAGGCATGCCTGGAGGGTTAGGTCGCCCAACCATGAGGCACCTAGCATCGCAGAATTCTTTAAGCTGGGCGGGGGTCGCTACGGCTCCTGGAAAGGCAGGGAGGCGCGGAGTGGACCCAGGCGCAGGTTCCGCAGAACGAGGCCTAGAACGTCAAGGCTCCTCAGTAGCGTCTGCCAACGGACGGGGAAAAATGCAAGCAAGCTTCGACTTCTTGTGTTTCTCATGCCTCTTACCTGACTGACATGACTACTTCGAGTGGATGGACAAAGACTTAGGACTCCCTAAGCAGTGCCTTGACCTTCCTCTCGACCGGGAACAAGACCTCCGGGGCAAGTGGCATGGATTAGAATGCTAGGCGGCAAGCAGCTTTAGGGACCGCTCCCTCAAAGCCTTTGGAGCCATGGCTCGGCAGTCGGAGCAGAACTTCGAGTTGTGGCTGCGCTCCAGGCACCAAGAGACAAATTAAGTGTGGATCCATCACCGACATGTGGCGATGGCCTGCGCCGCACAGTTTGAATCCAGAAGTCTTCTTCAACATTGAGGAAAAAAACATACTCACCAAAATAGTCCACAAAAATGTCGAAAAAAGCCTGTAAAAAGGGACAGAGGGTAGCTCTCTTCACGGATCTGCGCTAGCTGGCACAGAAAGAAAAGAATGAACGTCTGTGCGTCAGGGTGGTGCCTATATATATGACGCAGACATCACTTCTGGCGCGGGTGACGTCACACAGAGCTGACCAACACCACCTACGGGCGTGCAAGTGTATTGCTTGAGCAAAAGTCTTCTGGATCCAGCCTAACACCTGGGATATTCTAAGGTAAGGAATCTGCAGCTAGATGTGTCTATCAGATTTATACGTTATGACTCAAGGGTGTTAGCACTGACCCTTCAAATATATTGCAGGGGGCTGCGGCTGTACACCAAAAAACACTCCAGTAATGGTTGCACATAATTAACTGAATTCATATTAAAGCCAAAAAATGTGAGCTCAGGAAACTTAAAACAGCTCTTTCTGAAGAAAAGTGCTTCTCTGGCTAAGCAGGCAGCAAAAGAAAAAACTTAAGACTGGTTTCAATATAGCCTTGTGTTTTACACTAAGTAAGCCAACATAAAAAATAGTGACTAAGAAATACCATCTGAGATTGAGGACTGCGCTCCAATGGTTGTCTAAGAACAATCCAATAAACTGAGAAGCAGAAAGCCTAACAATTTATCAGACATGTTTTAATGATGATCTTTAATCTTAAAATGGTCCAAAGGAAGTGTCAAATGAGTAATACTTCCTGCAGAGGCATGCATGGAGCAAGACTTTGATCAGGCTCTAGCAGGATAGAGTACACATTCATGCTCACCCAAACTTGCGAATGAATTTGGTGAATACATTCTTCAGTTTTACACGGAAGTGTCTCCTCACATCGTCCTTAATGTTTCCTATTGCTTCCATCTATGGAGTGAAAAAGGAGAAAATAGACTTAAAGAAATGGCAAGTTACAATGTAGTTGCTGAAAAGTGTAGCTTCTCATTGATCGAAAAACTTGCTCAATATGCAGCTTCTCAATAGGCCAAGACCACGTTAAAAGCATCCATGCACACATGAATGATTTTTAGACCTACATAAAAGCTCTATGTCCCTCAGAATAAGATCTCCCCAATGTCCAAAGATCTCAGAAGAGAGGATGAGAACAAAATGTAATAAAAAGCATAAGAGAAGTAAGGCAAAACTCCATTTGCTATGCCTACAATCCATGCAACACTGATTTGCTTGTGAGATTTATATAGCGCACAAATGCCCTAAGGCGTCTAGGAGCTGACAAGTCAGCCATAAACGCAAAGGTCACTTAGTATTGGAAATATATATCTACCCACACTGTCAGGCTGGTACCCTCAGCCAAATGGTACTGGCTTGGAGTGAATGCCAAAATCAACTTCGAAAACCTTGGTTTAGGCCAGCACTCCCCGCCTCTACCTCCACAAAAATATCTCCCTCCCACTATGTCCCCCAGGTGCCCTATGTTTTAGTTATGCTTGTAAAACCTCACACCCTCCCATCCCAATCTGCTTGCAAAGAGAAAGGCACTTTCACCATTCAATCCTCCTTATAAGTGGAAACATCCCTCCACCCTAAAGCAAAAGACTATCCATACATCATGTCTTTAGAAAGATTGAGGACCTGCGTTTTCTACCTCTCCTAACTGGGGAAAAAAACCTCAAGCAATTATAGTCAGAAAGCCTCTGGCAGACACCTAGGTAGGCCCCTGGAGATTCATGTTGTAGTAAATCAAATATAGATGACACAACTAAACGCTAAATTCAAAGCAGCTGTGGAAAAAATACAATATTTAATAGTGAGTGTAAAAGGAAGTCTATAGAAAAAACACCTTGGTCAGCCCGGACTTTTCGGCTTTTGCTAGACGCTATATTTTTGCTGGCTTTAGAACTCTGTGCGCTTTACCCCTGCTAACCAGTAGTGAAGTGCCCATGTTCTCCTTTCAAAGATGGTCAAATCGGCATACCCCTAATTGGTATATTTAACTTGCCAAAAAGTCCCGAATATATGGTGTAAGAAAGTGGCTCTGTATATACTGCACCAAGGTAAGGTTCAGTGTGCACAGAGTCCACAGTCCCCAGAGGTTTGGCAGAGGCTAAAGTTAGATATAACCTTACTCTCTAAAGTGGTAGCTTGGTCGAGCAGTAAGGCAGTATCAGAGGACAGTGTAAAGCATTTGTTGTACACACTCAGTCAGCAAATGAAGCCACACACTCAAGAACTGAACTCTAGGCCAATGGTTTGTATATAAAAATATAGTTGTTTTATTTTAGAACCAACAATGGGTGTCAAAATATACTTTCTCAGAATGAGATGCTTTAGTTAACTACTGTTCAATTGGCAATAGACTTTTGAATGCAATAGTTACAGTTGTTGCAATATGCAACACAATTTTAAACACAATTATACATTGAGCTCAATGGAAATTTCTGGTTAAATGCAATAGATTACTTTTTGGATTACTTTTCTAACCACGGGACTGGATCTTGGATTCAGTCCCGGGACACTTCCTGTAAACAGGTGAGAAAAAGCGTTTTGGTTATGGTAGTGATTTTTGAGGAATATTACTGTATTTCAAAAGTTGACACTTAGAAACTTTTCTGGGTAAAATTACCAATGTTATCCTAGGGAAGGAAATACAGTTTGCAAGCAAAGTATGTTTACGTTACTTTTGTAATCCAGTGCTGGACTCCTAGGTTCAGCACTGGGACATTTACTTAAAACAGGTAAGTAATTACGTTTTTGTAGTTTGTACGATTTTTAAAGAATATTTGTATGATTCAGAAATCGACACTTAGAAACTTTTTCAACAAAAAGCAGGCAATGATATCCTATGAGAGGAATTTCCAGTTACTGGTAAGTACGGTAAAAATTACTTTTCATGGTCGGTACTGGACTAAAAGATGCAGTACTGAGGTCTCTCCTGATAGTAGGTGAGTAATTCGGAATTCGTTACTGTTGTGATTTTTAAGCAATATTTTGGTATTTCAAAAGTGGACACTTAGAAGAAATTTCACAGAAAACCAGTCAATGGATCCCTATGTAAGAAAATTCAATTCACCGGTAAGTTACTTTTAACGTTACTTTTGTAATCCAGTGCTGGACTCCTAGGTTCAGCCCTGGGACATTTACTTAAAACAGGTAAGTAATTACGTTTTGGTAGTCTGTACGATTTTTAAAGAATATTCTTGTTTTCAAAAGTCGACACTTAGAAACTTTTTGGAAGAAAAAGTGTCCATGTTATCCTATGAGGAAAAATGAGTTATCGGTCTCGAGGTAAGTAATCGGTCTTTTGAGTTAGGGTTCTGGGGTTAGACTCAGGGGTCTCCCAGGGTCAGTGATGCACTGTTGTTGCACCCTCAGCGGCACTAGGGCGGCCGGGTGCAGAGTGTTGAGGCCCAATGTTATCCTATGGAGGATAGGGGGACTCCGGTTGGTGGCGGCTGGCAAGCAGGCCACGGGGTTGTGGGAGCAAAGCTCCTAGGGTTAAGCTCAGGGCACGTTGGGGACCAAGTTAGCACCAAAGAGGCACCCTCAGCGGCACTAGGGCGGCCGGGTGCAGAGTGCTGTTTTGAGGTCGGGTGCCCTGTTGATTTCAATGGAAATTTTCGGTTTTGGTTTTCAGCTGCAGGCTCGGTCCAGGAAGACTTCCAGGAGGAACCAACAGCTGGGCAGGTAAGTTGGAGGGCTCGGGGACGTAGGTGCACCTCGGGTTCCTTTCTCCAGGGCGCAGGGCGTCTGGATGCAGGGGTGTCTTTTGAGGTCGGATTTCACCTTACCGGGCCACTCGCGGTTGGGGGGTTCTCCGTGCAGAGGCTGCAGGCGACGTCGGGGAGTCCTGGAGGGGTCAACCCACGGTGGACTCGGACTCTGGAGAGCTGGGGGACCTCGCTGGGACCGGTGGGCCACTTGAACTCGGGCTGTAGGCGACGGGTGCAGTGGTGGTTCCAGGCGTCGGGTTTCTTTCTCCTCAGCAGGCTCGGAGTCTTTGTTTGGTGTTTCTTTTGAACAGAGCTGCTGTTCACAGGAGATCCGGTCTTTGTTGAAGGCAGTCAGTCCTCCCTGGGGTTCTGGAGGTCGCTGGCTGCAGGACAAGACTATTTTTGGCGCAGGATCTCTGGAAACTGCAGACGGGCCGGTAGGGCTGGGGCCAAGTCAGTTGTTCTCTGCAGTCTCCTCTGCCTGGCGTCTTCTTTCGTCCTTTTTCTTCTTAGGTTGCGGGAATCTAAGGAAGGAAGGTTCAGGGTGCCCCTAAATACTAGATTTAGGGGCGTTACAGGTAGGTAAAGGGCAGGGACCAATGGGTCCCTGCCCTGGGGTGGGTACACCCCTATCCTGCCACTCTCCTGTGGGAGGGGGCAGGAGCCTAGTCCTGATTGGGCAGGGCTCCCCATCTTCAAGATGGCGAGAGCCCGGAGATGTGCTTCACCTCGCCTCCCCCACCTGAGGGGTGGGGTTGGCAGAGGGTGGCACACCCCCTTTCCTCCCTTGGTGTTTCCCTCCAGTCTTCCCACCAGGATGGGGGAGGAACCGGTGGGGACCAGTTGCTGAGTACAGCAAGTGGTCTGGGGAAGCTCACAAAGGCGGAATGCCTTTGAAGCTTCCCCTGCCCATCCTGGGGGAGGGGGCCTAGCACCTCACCCAGGACGTGCATTGTTGCAGGCCCGGGAGAGCGGATGGCTCTCTACCCAGGGGTCCAGCAACATGTCTGCTGTGTGGCAGCCTAGGCAGCCCCTCAGACAAGACGTGGATTGTAGGTTAGGTTCAGGGGGTAACTCTAAGTTGCCCTCTGACGTGCATTTTACAGTAAATCCCACACTGGCATCAGTGTGGGTTTACTGTGCTGAGGAGTTTGATACCAAACTTCTCAGTCTTCAGTGCAGCCATCATGGTGCTGTGGAGTACGTGCTGACGACCTCCCAGCACCATATACTCGGAATGGCAGCCCTGCACTTACAGTGCCCAGGAATGGGCCTGGGTACTGTAGGGGCACAGGGCTCATGCACCTGTGCCCTCACCACTGGCATAGGGAACCCAGCTAGAGGGGTGACTGAGGTATGCCAGGGTAGTGTGTTTAGTGGGCATGGCACACAGGGATGTGTGCCATGTCGACTCTGTTTTGTTCTGCACCAAGACACTCAGCCTGCAAGGGCAGTGTGTGTGTGTCAGGGTACAGGGCCTCTAAGGGTGGCACAATAAGTGCTGCAGCCCTTAGGGGTCTTCTCTGGTCACAGTGCCCTGGGTACCTAGGGTACCATTTACCAGGGGCTTACCTGTGGCCAGAGATGCCAATTGGGTTTAGGCTGAGTACAGTTTTTAGGGAAGGAACACAGGCCCTGGGTACCTGATTGGCACGGATCCAGGGCACACCAAGGAAAAGTGCATCAGTTATCAGGCAAAAAGTGGGGGTTACTGCAACAGAAACCCACTTTCCTACACAAGCCCCCCCAGCCCAAAGGCCAGGAGACTCAGCCAACGCTGGGAGAGCCTGTCTAGTCTTTCAGGCGAGGAAGAGTTGGGGAAGTGGTTTGAAAGTTGCAGGGCCTACTCCGCCTTATATCCTTCTGTCCAGGTCAGTCCCTTTGGGGAGCTGGCCTACCTCATCAGTTTCAGGACCTAATTCCCAAAGCTCCTCTCCTTGCTCTTTAGTGTCTTCACCCCATCTTTTAAGTTTGGGTTCAGAGGTGCCCACCTCTGCAAAGTCTAACTTAGCCAGGGCAAAGCCCAGCTTACCCACAGAGGTCACCCACAGTTTGAGCAACCCCACCATGACCAATAGGGTCAGGGGGCCTAGCTTGTTATTTGGCAGGGGGTTAGGCCACCATGCCAAGGATAGGGCTGCCATGAAGGCTAACACCCAGCAGAGGCTGCTGACAGCTGTCAGTGCCCAGAACCACACCTTTAGCTCCTGTCTGGCAAGTGAAGGGGCTATCTTACAGGTCTCTTTGGGTCCTGGCTGTCTGCCTGTTGCTTTAGGGTGGGGGTCACTAAACTTTGTAGTGAGCACCCTTCCTCCACCCTTTGTTCTGCCAGCTGAGGAGCCACCAACTCAGGCTGGACAGTTGCCTGACTAGTCAGGTCTTCTTGTTGGCTAGGGGGCTTTACCAGGGCCACTTCTGGAGTTTTCCCTCACTGGGATAGAATCTCCCTGGCCCTCTGGGACTGTGGCTAACAGTTGCCCACCTTTCCTACCCTGTTCCTTTTACTCTTTTGGGGCTCAGCTGCACTGACTGCAGGTTGAGCCCCCCAGGTTTCTTGGGTGAGGCCTGGCATTGGGCCAGTGCCTCTCTTTGGCTCAGGTCCACCTCTAAGTGGTCATTCCCCAGGAGACAATCAAGGGGGAGGTCTTTACTGACTACCACCTTTCTCCATCTAAGGGACCCAGCTATGACTAGGGGCACTACAGCCACAGGCCTAACAGTGACTCCCCTGGGACAGCCCTTACTCTCCTTGATTCCCCTGGGACATACTGGTGTGGGAGTACCAACCTGTCATGCACCACAGTGTGACTGGCACAGGTATCTCTCAGGGCAGTGGCTGGGATTCCATTCACCAGTAGGCGGTGGAAGTGTCTACTCCCCTCTGGGATCTCCAGCTTACCTCTTGGGCCCATTTTCCAGTTGAAAGCTAGGAGGACTTCCTCATCTGAGGACCCTTCCTCCAGAGCTACACTGGCAACTCCTGGGGCTACACTAGTCACCCCTGGGGCTGTACTAGGGATCTTGTTTTTAGGACAGCTAGGGTCCTTGGTGTGGTGTCCTGACTTCTGACAGTTGTGACACCATATTCTGTTGGGATCCCAATTCTTACCTTGGTACCCTGGTTTAGTTTGTGAGGTGTCTTTGGGCCCACCCTCCTGGACAGGTTTTTGGGGGCTGCCTGGGACTCCTTACTTTTATCCTTAAGGGGTTCACTATCTTTCTTCTGGGGAGGCTTTGTGACCCCTTTCTTTTGGTCACCCCCAGTGGATGTCCTAGTTACCCTTGTTCTGACCCAGTGGTCTGCCTTCTTTCCCAATTCTTGGGGAGAAATTAGACCTAGGTCTACCAAATGCTGATGCAACTTTTCGTTTGTGCAATTACTTAGTATGTGTTCCTTCATAAACAAATTGTAAAGTCCAGGAAAATCCTGCACATTATGTCCAGCTAACCAACCATCCAGTGTCTTTACTGAGTAGTCTACGAAGTCAATCCAGGACTGGGTCTGGGTTTTGTGAGCCCCCTGAATCTAATTCTATACTCCTCAGTAGTGAGCCCAAATCCCTCAATCAGAGTATTCTTCATGAGGTCATAGGACCCTGCATCTGGCCCAGAGAGGGTCAGAAGCCTGTCTCTGCAGTTACCAGAGAACAGTTCCCACAGGAGTGCCCCCAGAGAGGTTTCTTTACTTTTCTTATTTCACAAGCCCTCTCAAAGGCTGTGAACCATTTGGTGATGTCATCACCTTCCTCAAATTTAGGGACAATCCCTTTGGGGATTTTAGGATCAGAAGTTTCCTCCCTATCCTTAGTTTTAGTATTGCTGCCACCATTGATGGGTGCTAAACCCATCTCCTGTCTTTCCTTCTCTAGAGCCAGGAGTCTGGTCTCTAGGTCCAGTCTTTTGGCCAACCTTGCTAAAAGGTGGTCCTCCTCACTAAGGCTATCCTCAGTGTCCTCTCTGGGACCTGAACCACCTAGGTGGCCCCTAGGTCCCCAGAGGTTTACTCTTGGAAATAAGGGTGCAGTGACCCTGTCTTCCCTAGGAAGTGGTGGAGGTGGGTTACCATCCCCATCCTCCTCACTCCTTTCCTCCTCTGCGTGGTCATCACCATGCTCAGAGGGGTGGGCCTTAGCATACTCAGCCAGGAGCTCCTGGAGCCCTTGTTTGGTTGGATGCTGGCCCATTGGTATATTTTTAAGTTTACCTAAGGACCTTATCTCTTTGAAAGACAAATGAAGATAAGGGGTGAGGTCGAGCTCCTCAACCATGTCCTGTATGTCATTATTATTTTCACTAATAGCTGGGTTGTTTTCTTGAGACATTCTAACAAAAAGTTCTAACCCCTCTACCCTTGACTATAGTGACTTTTTATTTTCTACAATTTTAAAGGGACTTAAGCAAGGCTCTAACAAGACTTTTAGTAATTTGGTAAAAATGCCAATTTGAAAAAATCAGAATTCTAAAGGCAATTTAAGAGTTCTGTCGTGTGATCAGATGGTAACCAAGTAGTCCAACAATGCAAGTTTGTATCCCACCGCTGATCCACCAATGTAAGAAAGTGGCTCTGTATATACTGCACCAAGGTAAGGTTCAGTGTGCACAGAGTCCACAGTCCCCAGAGGTTTGGCAGAGGCTAAAGTTAGATATAACCTTACTCTCTAAAGTGGTAGCTTGGTCGAGCAGTAAGGCAGTATCAGAGGACAGTGTAAAGCATTTGTTGTACACACTCAGTCAGCAAATGAAGCCACACACTCAAGAACTGAACTCTAGGCCAATGGTTTGTATATAAAAATATAGTTGTTTTATTTTAGAACCAACAATGGGTGTCAAAATATACTTTCTCAGAATGAGATGCTTTAGTTAACTACTGTTCAATTGGCAATAGACTTTTGAATGCAATAGTTACAGTTGTTGCAATATGCAACACAATTTTAAACACAATTATACATTGAGCTCAATGGAAATTTCTGGTTAAATGCAATAGATTACTTTTTGGATTACTTTTCTAACCACGGGACTGGATCTTGGATTCAGTCCCGGGACACTTCCTGTAAACAGGTGAGAAAAAGCGTTTTGGTTATGGTAGTGATTTTTGAGGAATATTACTGTATTTCAAAAGTTGACACTTAGAAACTTTTCTGGGTAAAATTACCAATGTTATCCTAGGGAAGGAAATACAGTTTGCAAGCAAAGTATGTTTACGTTACTTTTGTAATCCAGTGCTGGACTCCTAGGTTCAGCACTGGGACATTTACTTAAAACAGGTAAGTAATTACGTTTTTGTAGTTTGTACGATTTTTAAAGAATATTTGTATGATTCAGAAATCGACACTTAGAAACTTTTTCAACAAAAAGCAGGCAATGATATCCTATGAGAGGAATTTCCAGTTACTGGTAAGTACGGTAAAAATTACTTTTCATGGTCGGTACTGGACTAAAAGATGCAGTACTGAGGTCTCTCCTGATAGTAGGTGAGTAATTCGGAATTCGTTACTGTTGTGATTTTTAAGCAATATTTTGGTATTTCAAAAGTGGACACTTAGAAGAAATTTCACAGAAAACCAGTCAATGGATCCCTATGTAAGAAAATTCAATTCACCGGTAAGTTACTTTTAACGTTACTTTTGTAATCCAGTGCTGGACTCCTAGGTTCAGCCCTGGGACATTTACTTAAAACAGGTAAGTAATTACGTTTTGGTAGTCTGTACGATTTTTAAAGAATATTCTTGTTTTCAAAAGTCGACACTTAGAAACTTTTTGGAAGAAAAAGTGTCCATGTTATCCTATGAGGAAAAATGAGTTATCGGTCTCGAGGTAAGTAATCGGTCTTTTGAGTTAGGGTTCTGGGGTTAGACTCAGGGGTCTCCCAGGGTCAGTGATGCACTGTTGTTGCACCCTCAGCGGCACTAGGGCGGCCGGGTGCAGAGTGTTGAGGCCCAATGTTATCCTATGGAGGATAGGGGGACTCCGGTTGGTGGCGGCTGGCAAGCAGGCCACGGGGTTGTGGGAGCAAAGCTCCTAGGGTTAAGCTCAGGGCACGTTGGGGACCAAGTTAGCACCAAAGAGGCACCCTCAGCGGCACTAGGGCGGCCGGGTGCAGAGTGCTGTTTTGAGGTCGGGTGCCCTGTTGATTTCAATGGAAATTTTCGGTTTTGGTTTTCAGCTGCAGGCTCGGTCCAGGAAGACTTCCAGGAGGAACCAACAGCTGGGCAGGTAAGTTGGAGGGCTCGGGGACGTAGGTGCACCTCGGGTTCCTTTCTCCAGGGCGCAGGGCGTCTGGATGCAGGGGTGTCTTTTGAGGTCGGATTTCACCTTACCGGGCCACTCGCGGTTGGGGGGTTCTCCGTGCAGAGGCTGCAGGCGACGTCGGGGAGTCCTGGAGGGGTCAACCCACGGTGGACTCGGACTCTGGAGAGCTGGGGGACCTCGCTGGGACCGGTGGGCCACTTGAACTCGGGCTGTAGGCGACGGGTGCAGTGGTGGTTCCAGGCGTCGGGTTTCTTTCTCCTCAGCAGGCTCGGAGTCTTTGTTTGGTGTTTCTTTTGAACAGAGCTGCTGTTCACAGGAGATCCGGTCTTTGTTGAAGGCAGTCAGTCCTCCCTGGGGTTCTGGAGGTCGCTGGCTGCAGGACAAGACTATTTTTGGCGCAGGATCTCTGGAAACTGCAGACGGGCCGGTAGGGCTGGGGCCAAGTCAGTTGTTCTCTGCAGTCTCCTCTGCCTGGCGTCTTCTTTCGTCCTTTTTCTTCTTAGGTTGCGGGAATCTAAGGAAGGAAGGTTCAGGGTGCCCCTAAATACTAGATTTAGGGCGTTACAGGTAGGTAAAGGGCAGGGACCAATGGGTCCCTGCCCTGGGGTGGGTACACCCCTATCCTGCCACTCTCCTGTGGGAGGGGGCAGGAGCCTAGTCCTGATTGGGCAGGGCTCCCCATCTTCAAGATGGCGAGAGCCCGGAGATGTGCTTCACCTCGCCTCCCCCACCTGAGGGGTGGGGTTGGCAGAGGGTGGCACACCCCTTTCCTCCCTTGGTGTTTCCCTCCAGTCTTCCCACCAGGATGGGGGAGGAACCGGTGGGGACCAGTTGCTGAGTACAGCAAGTGGTCTGGGGAAGCTCACAAAGGCGGAATGCCTTTGAAGCTTCCCTCTGCCCATCCTGGGGGAGGGGGCCTAGCACCTCACCCAGGACGTGCATTGTTGCAGGCCCGGGAGAGCGGATGGCTCTCTACCCAGGGGTCCAGCAACATGTCTGCTGTGTGGCAGCCTAGGCAGCCCCTCAGACAAGACGTGGATTGTAGGTTAGGTTCATGGGGTAACTCTAAGTTGCCCTCTGACGTGCATTTTACAGTAAATCCCACACTGGCATCAGTGTGGGTTTACTGTGCTGAGGAGTTTGATACCAAACTTCTCAGTCTTCAGTGCAGCCATCATGGTGCTGTGGAGTACGTGCTGACGACCTCCCAGCACCATATACTCGGAATGGCAGCCCTGCACTTACAGTGCCCAGGAATGGGCCTGGGTACTGTAGGGGCACAGGGCTCATGCACCTGTGCCCTCACCACTGGCATAGGGAACCCAGCTAGAGGGGTGACTGAGGTATGCCAGGGTAGTGTGTTTGTGGGCATGGCACACAGGGATGTGTGCCATGTCGACTCTCTGTTTTGTTCTGCACCAAGACACTCAGCCTGCAAGGGCAGTGTGTGTGTGTCAGGGTACAGGGCCTCTAAGGGTGGCACAATAAGTGCTGCAGCCCTTAGGGGTCTTCTCTGGTCACAGTGCCCTGGGTACCTAGGGTACCATTTACCAGGGGCTTACCTGTGGCCAGAGATGCCAATTGGGTTTAGGCTGAGTACAGTTTTTAGGGAAGGAACACAGGCCCTGGGTACCTGATTGGCAGGGATCCAGGGCACACCAAGGAAAAGTGCATCAGTTATCAGGCAAAAAGTGGGGGGGTTACTGCAACAGAAACCCACTTTCCTACATATGGTACAAAGGGTACCCAAAGGCCTGGAAGATAAATGCCACTAGTAGACTGCAGCACCTACTTTACCATCCACTATAGTAGCAGTGCAAACATGGCTTCAGACCTACCACAGTAGAATGACTAACAGTGTTAAACACACACTGCAGCCTGTTAAACTAAACCCCTTTTGACAGGTAAAAACCTTCCCTTTAAATATGAATAAGTCACCCAAGTGTAGGTCTTGCAGCCCACAAGGTAGGGTGCATGGTACTTAAAAGTGGGGTATGTAGAAAATTAATATTACTTCGTGCTACAGTGAAAAGGCCCCCAAAATTTTCATTGTGGGAGGCCTAGCTGTTCTATGTAGAAAATCAGAGTGCAGATTAAAATACTAATACTGTAGCTCGGGAATGGACCCAGCTAGAGAAAAAAATAAATCAACAACCACTTTAATAGTTATCAAAAATCCAATTCAATGTTGATTTTTAATAAATATTAAGGAAAAGTAACTTTTTAGCACAGCAGAGTCAAATCCTGCTTGACAGGTCTGTTGAGCCACATGCAACACTTGGGGAGCACTTGAAAGGAGCGAACAGGATACCAAGACAATTCTTGTGGATCCCCTGTTTGGTTGCTGAAGGACCCTGCTTTCGTCCTTTTATACTGCTGTCTCTGTTGTGGGTACAGTGTGGCCAAAGACTCAGCATATTTAATTTGCCCTGACACATTGCAGTTTAGGTTTGGTTGCAGTAAGGCAAACGGGTACTACTAGGGTAAGGTTGCCCCAGGAACTTTTACCCTATTGGTTAGGGAGGGGGCAGGAGTCACCTCCATCCACCTTCTTGTGCCAGGCATGAATGTGGAACCTCCAGGCACCTACTTCAAAACACTTTCTGGACCTGCAGAAGATCACAAGAGGTCTGGAACTGCTGTCTGTGACCTGAGAATAGCTCTGAAGAACTGGAACTGCTCCCGCTTGTACCGAGGACATAGAAATGGACTCCCAGGGCTACATGGATGACCTCCTGTATGGCTGCAGGGAGACAAGCTGCAAGAGGCCTTTTCCTGGAAGGGCCCAGCTGATCAGTAGCAAGTCTCAAAGCACCTCCCCCCTGGGGTCCTGCGGGCCTTAGAAGTGTTCTCCTGTGGTTGGTTGAGACTTTAAAACCCAAGTCAGAAGATAAATTCTTTGACTAGGAAGAATCTGGTTGATGTATCTGACCCACGCTGCATCGCAGTTGGCCTCACACTGCACCTAGGTCCTGGACCATCATTGATGCTTTGTACTTTTTTGTGCTATTTTTACTTAAAACTTTAAAAATTCTATCTCCAGTGGCAACTTTTTGTCATTTTGTTTATTAAATTTCACTATTTTCCTAATTCCGTTTTGGATTTTTATTGTTTTGCATTTTGACTTTAATACTGTTTTGGTACTGCATAAATGCTTCATACATTGGACTAAGTTAAGCCTGTCTGCTCTTTACTATGGCTACAGTGACTAAGGGTCCACCCCAACAAGGGCTGTGATTATTCCTTGAGATGGTTTCCTACAAAGTCAACAAACTAAAAATTTCACCACAACAGAGAAAACTGAAACCTCAATACTTACACACAGAAAACATATGAACATTGAAGAAAAAGCGGAACCTTAAAAATACACATGGTCTTAAATTCAGTGTCTTTCGACCAGTAAAGCTTTCGTAAATTGGAAGCAAAATAAGAAAATTGGGATTTCCCTTAAGAACTCTGAAACAAGGGTTTTGGGGACACTCAATATGGGATTACTGTGCTCCTCTCAAAAAACAGGCTCATCATTAGTTGCCTGATAAAAACAACCACCATGTACATTCTAACACTTCTTATTCCACTCATTTAATTCATGCTGCTCACACACAATGTGCTACATTTCACTCATACATGCACACCGCCATTACCGTACAGTATTATACATGACTAAAGGAAGAACAAGATAACAAATTACTGCTCAACAACATAATTCCTAAAACCGTATTCTTCTGTGAAACCCCTACCAAAGTTTCCTATCAATACTATTGCAAAGGTGTGAAATGTTATAAAATATATGCTTGTGCTAGGGACAGGATAGTTTAGACATCTTCTTGTCCTGTAAAAAACAAATGCACTTGCCTTTTCTGGTGCCATGCTTTCAAATGTTTAATTGTGGCAGTGTTAATATTGTGCTAGCTGTCTGGTTGGAAAAGACCTATTGTTTGCTTAACAAATACTTACAGTGGACTTACAGCCCGCTTCCTACCACTGGCTTTTTTGTCACTCATTTGCTTGCTTCTTTATTTAACAGTTTTAGTTCTCCATCTTGTGTCTGTCCCTCCCCTGAAGCACAGCCTCTTTATTATTGGATTGGCTGACTTGTATCCTTTGACTGCTCACTTTTAGGGAACTTCTTTCTTTTCATTTAAGCACTCCAAGAGTGTGTGTGTTTTCCAGCTCTTCTTGTGTGCTTTTCCCCCCTGCGAAATATCACCCCCCAGCTCGGTGTTGCAAGATCTCTTTCATGTGCTTCTCCCCCCACCAAACTCCCATTGTCATTCGTGCTGCTTTCTCACTCATGTGCTTCTCATCCTAGCTATTCGCCTCCCCCACCCACTCCTCCATTGGCCCCCCCACCCCACGGTCTTTTTTTCAATTTTTTAAATGTATAATTGTGGGGGGGGGGAGATCATGTAACAAATAGCTGCTGGCCCGCTGCCTTATAAAAGGACTTTCTCACTTCTATTTATTTACCAATCCATCCCAAATGGGTAAATAAAAGAAAAATGGCAACTGTTTCATTTCGTAGACACGCTCATGCGTAAGGACGCATGCACACACCTACAAAATGCCAGGTCACCACACCGTCTTTTGAATTTGCAGATACTGTACAACATCACCATAAGCCATTATCAAAGACAATATATCCTAAAGACTTTGCTATAGCTTGCTTTAAACCAGTATGCAGCACACATCCTACTAAATGAGCCTCTAAGAACTTCTATTTAATGCTTCACAAAAGTTTAGAAAAATTATTTTTTCCAGTTGCAAATTTTTTCTGTACATTTTATTTTTAAGGCAAACAATCACCAATCTTGCTTTTATGCTTATGCATGTATTTGCATATAGTCAGGAAACTTTCTGAAAATATTATAAATAGACTCAAATTGTTACATTTTGCATACATATTTACACATTTTAATATTGGCACTAACATCAGTAATTCAGGCTCACTGTATTTCATTAGAGTGCTCGCTTTTAAACTAAAGGCTTTAGTAGAAATTAATTATATATGCAACTTATGTATCCAAATCTTGCATTCATTGGCAAACAATTCTCTTTCACAGATCCATACTGTGGTGCTGTAAGCTAAAAGGGTTTGTGCTGCAGGGGTTTAGATCTACTGATTTGAAACCCAAATTCTATAGGGAACCGTCCTCTGGGCAAACGCTGGCTGCCAAAAGTTTCCCATTTCTATGTTATGCCCTCCTGCACTAACGAAACAAAGAAAATACATTTTTTAAAATCTGGCCAGAAATTTGCTAACTGTATTCTCTTCCCTCATTACACCCCCCTATTACCGTCACATTTGTACTCACAAAGAGCCAAGTATAACTACTTGATCCTATCAAGCATCTGAGCATTACAATGCACATATTGTGACTAAACATAATATATTACTGAACACAAACATCTAAATGTTTTCCAATAAGCTGAAAAGGGAAACGAAAGTTGACAACAAAGCAATCTCTGAATAGAGCACATAACTGGGTATTTTTAGGTAACAAACTATGCCAGAAGTAACTCATTTCTAGAGATTCAACGGATACACTGTTTGTCAAAGTTGTATCTACTCTAGAGTCAACCGATATTTCATCAGAGCACGCAAAGCATGTAAATCCAACAGATGAAAGATGGGAAATTTCAACTTGCGTGATAACATACTAAGAAAAACGCTGAACACATGTCAAGTACCTCTCAAAATACAGTTTATCCATTAGCACAGCATCAAAGTATGCAAAGAGTATAAGGAGGCATCTGTAGTTTGTTTCGCCTTCTAACATTTGCTGCCCCATTCCCATTCAAGCACCACAAGCTAAACAGAATACTGAGCACATTGCCACTTACCATGAGCTGTAGATGCTTGGATAGCAGTTTGATGTCCATTATAAAGAGCACAACTTTGATGAATCCGAGGGCTGCTTTTACCACTTCCCGTGTCTTGGAACTGAGAAGAAGACAGACGTTCTCCAGCAGCTGCTCGATGACCACAACACTCATGATATCTGGAAAGCAAGGATCGCAGGGGTGAAACTAAGCAAAACTGTTGCTTTTCACTAAACCATTACAGCTTCTTACTGTAACGATTGACTCTCACCTTTAAATTCAAAGAGTATGCGCGTCAAAGCCAGGACAGTACAGCTAATCATTGTGACAGAACCAGTCAATCCAGCATAAACCAGAGTCAAATACTTCAATATGGCTTCTGCAAAAGAAAAAACATAATAGAATGCAGCATTATTTCAATCGATTAAGGACATTTCCTAAATCATGTAAGAAGCTAGATGACTGCCTTTTTTTTCGGTGGGACCAAAAAAGGCAAATAAGTAGCCAGTCTCGTGGGAATCACACCCAGCTTTCTGCCATCATAATAAATGGCGTATAAACCATTGTCAACTCAGGTTTACTTGCTCCCTTTTTTATTAGGTATTCTAATGCAGCATTACAAGACTACAAGCAACTGCAAACTCTAGCACAACATTTGTATTTCAAGTGGATTACGGTAATGGGGTTGATTTTCCCAATGGCACAGTAAAGACAGAAACAGATTTGTATTGAAACCTGCAATAATGAAATTTTGAAACGTTACAGACCGAACACCGAGTTGGATAGTCTACAAAAAACAAAACAAAAGGGAAATGCCTGAATTAACCTTAACCATTAGTAATTACTGTGTGTAGCATTTAATTCCATCATTTCTACGACCCCCCACAGCTCCTCTTCCAGAGCGCCTAATAAACTTAGATTACAGGAAAATTATCTATACTTACTGTTGTAAATGTGGATAATAAAGACAAGTAAATTACAACAGTTACCTTGAGGATCTTGGTTAAAACGCAGAAAAGCCTTTCCAATCTCGGCCAGCAAGGTGTACGCATTCTTCCGTGCACTCACAGCCACCTCCTTGGTGCAGATTATCACCTGTCGAGAAGATCTCAGGTCAGGCTATAGCAGCAATGGTCAAAAGAATGTCTTTCGCCAATAATATTCACCAACAAAAACTCAATAGCTGCACGTGACCTCTTTAAAATGAAAAGGAAATATTATGAGCGTTGCTACGAAGTTTGGAGAAGGACGAGAAAGCCTCCAATGAGCAGCACATCAATTATGTGCACACTGGCTTAGCAAAGTGGTCGTACAAAATTTCTCAATAAAGACTCCTCATCTGGTATACGAAACTAACAGTAAAACCTTTAGCAAGGCCAATAGTATTAACCATCACTAGCTCGAAGACCATTAGATAATTTAGTGCCTCCCACGCCACTGCCTCCCCCTCGGCCTGTTTTCACAAATTATAGATGGGTAACTGAATAACGGTGATGTTTTTCACCAAGGGGTTCTGAGGGACTTCTGATATACGGAGTTGTCTAGGATGCCATTAGAAACCCACAAAAGTGAAAACATGCCCTTCATTTTGTTTCTTATCTGTCATTTTATGTTCTATATAGATACAATACCCGTGTGCTCTCATTAACCAACTTTAAGAATTGTTGGAACTGTATGGTTGAGTTTGCGGAGTGATATTTTTAAACATACAAATAACTCAATTAATAGCTCATCATTCTCGAGTAGACAAAGGCATGTTTATTAGGAACTAGGAGCAGTGTTATTTAGATTTATGTTAATTTTTAATTGCTTGTCAAGGTAAATTAAGGAATTACTTGGGTTTTGCGTTCAGTTTGTTGCTAGTCTGCTAAAAGGCGTCTGGCACTGGTAAGTATTGGAAATAGCTGGATTTTGAAAAGCCTGTTTCAGATAGTTAACAGCTAATGCCAATATAGAACACTTACAATTTTAAATAGCTAACAGGGATGCTCCTCACTGAGAGGTTCAGAGTGATATTAGATAGACGACGAGAGCGAAACTCGGGTTAACCATGAAACCACCTAGAATACAGAGATGAATAAACATCTACTTTTACAATCTACACATCTATCATTTAGGGTTATATATGGCACTCATAAAAAGTTTGCCCCAGCATTCAACATATACCTTCGGAAGTAGAGGAGTAATAGGGGGTATAGGGCAAAATATTAAAAATAGAAGAAAAAAACTGGCCTCCTGCAAACCACCTTCGCCCCACCCTCTGTACTGTCTGCCACCGCCATGCTCAAAGTCACTTTAACATGGAGGGCGGAGAACTGAGTTGGTTGGCACTGTGCTGACAGCAGTGTGAAAGCCACTTCCCAGAGTGGGCTGTGCTTTTTCTGCCATGGGAGAAGGATCCATACTTAATATGGTAGTCATGAGCTCTTATTTACACTATCGCTACCATGAACAAGATCGGTAAAAGGAAAGCAACTGAAGATCAACATCAAAACTTGCATTAGTGACATTTCATGCCTTGAAAAAGAACAAGGCTTCGGCCCTGAATCAGCAGTACATTTCCAACCCTGAATCACTTTTGGAAAATTAATTACACTTTTAGTCTTGCTTTGCACAAACAGCACTTCCAAAAATCCTACAACAACCAGCAATCAATGGAGCAAGGCTTCCAACACTGCCTCAGAGCAATGTCTCCAACTGAGCCTCATTAGTGCTGCATTTCTAAACTGCATCAACATTTGCCAACTGAAATTAGGCTAAAAAATAAAAAACAGTATATAGAAACCGCATAATATCAATTTCATTACACTGAATTTACAATTTTGAATTAATTACTAATTAATTGCTTGGCAAAGCTGAGCCGTCCCTGTCCTCTCAAAGGTGGCCTATCTTTTACATTTACTGCTTGTCCTTGGGGCGAAATTAAACTTTAGCTGTTCCAGGGAAGGACTGTGGAACCAAAAGCTGTGCCTGTAAAAATGCTCAGATAAGCCTAGCTCCTTTTCTCTACTCTCGCTCTCTCTTCATTAAGCTAGCCAGCCGTAGATTCTTCCATCCAACCATTCAATCACTGGCTCTCGCTCCATCCCTCTCTGTCCCTTTTAGACTCCTGTGCTTGCTGCAATTAACCTCGGGAGCTTGTGAAAGTGAAAAAGGCATCAGCAGCAGCCCTGCTCTTTCAAAATCTGCCTCCAACGGCTCCAGCCCACCAGGGAAATGCCTGATGGAATAAATGGCCAGTCCAGCCCTATCCGTTCCTGAGAGAGGGCAACTAATGCCCTCTTAACCAAGGCATTACAGTGACATGAGGTGGTGGCAGTGTATTACCACTCCAGAGGCACAGACCGTTTTATCTGTAACCCTGTAGACAGACTGCCTAATGTATCTCCTCGGTTGAAGGTCTGCATATTCCCAAAAAACATAAGTGGAACTTTTCCTTTATCATGGCTGGGGCATTTATGGAGGCTCACCTGGTTTTCTGGTGCTGGGTAGGAGGAGGGGGTTCATTTGTACCTTGTGTACATTTTTCCTAAAATGTCGGCTTTCGTTCAGCTGGCTATGTTCATGGTTCACTTGCTGGCGACCATGCACTTCTTCAAAGGTTCTCCTCACCAATGCCTTTTGTACACGGTGGATGGAAAGAGCCTGCCTACTTATTCCACGTTTTCTCAAATTTAAGTTAAACCCATGCCGCCCGCTCTTCCTACATTTCTGATGATTTCTGGGCTAACAGGAACAGATACGAGCTCGATCTGAACAGACATTCACAAAATCACCTTTACCAAACTGGTCTGGCCTGTGAAATCCTGGCCAACTAGATGGATTGGAGGAGTAACAACTTTTGAAAAAAATCACCTCTCTGGTTGGCTCCGACTTCCCTTGTGCCAGTCATATGTACTTGTGCAAGAAGCTGAACATCTACCATGCAGCTCCTCTCCCCGCCACCCTGGGCGTGGCACCCTGCTGGAAGTCTTGCCAGTTGTGACCCGAGGAGAAACACTTACGTGTGTGCTGTAGTAGTTGGGCTATTTATTTATTTTATATATAGAGTTTTATATAGTGCGAACATGACCTTTACAGGTATCAGAGCGCTGTCTGCCATGAGGAACCAAACCTTTTGCAAGTAGAGATGCACAAGGACAGCTGACATGAGAATCCCACAGCAAACCAAGGCAAATCAAAAACTCTGGTCTGCAGCATCTGGGTCGAGAATTTGCAATGTTTTCTCTCATCACTAAGCTAGTGAGTCTACACCATCCCGGTCTGTATCGACCCCTTTCCTAGTGCCAGACGGCCCATTAGGGAGTCTACCATCACACCCTGAGTGTGGAATTAGGTTCTGCTATCTGAAACTGTCTGAAGCATCTTTGTAGTCCATAGGTTAAGATGCTATAATCTGAAATTGCAGCCAAGGCCAAAATTGTAAAATCCAACTGCCTGTGGGTGCCCTACCTCTGGAAAAAATCATTCAGGGCTAGCCCTAAATTTTAGGTACTTGCGGGGAAAGGCACAATGGGCCCATTAATGCACTCCATTAATCAATTAAGGACCCCACAGGTATTCAGTGGGAATAGATGTAGTAAGCATTACTGGAACTGGATTCCTGATCACCAACGACTAACTAGGGAATTTTGTAGGACCCTGAAGAGCACTAAATACTTCACAGGGGTGGAGTCTTTATGTTCAAGAGGCATGATTTTGGGCCTAGACATATTTGGCCATTTTGGGACTTGGCTACAGACAATTTTAAATGCCAGTCACAGACCAAGGGCTTTATGTAGAATTTTGTAGATGGGATATTCTGTCAAAATGTGACAGATATCCAGTCTGTTGTATTACAATTACCAAAGGCTATAAACCGTGCTTCTAATACGAGGGACGGGAATCCACCTTGTTTGTGATGCAGTATCCAATCCGCTTAACTCTAAATAAGGCCTGTATTGTTTCAAATAAATGGCATATACTTAGAGTGAAGTTTGTGTGGGCATCCCATTACTCCACCCACCCGATCTATTTCAATTCTTTATTATTAATTCATTTAATGTATAGGGCCTGGCACCTGCAAAGTGTTACTCTGCTGCTAGGTCTTTTTTATTTTTTTAGGTTTTGCGCACCTTTCACTTTTAATTTAATGTTCTAAAATGTCTGTTGGCCATGTTGGAACTGTTGGAACTGTACATTAATAATAATAAAGAGGCGGTGGTGTGCAGGCAGGGGGCTGAGTGGGTATGCATCAGTCATGAAAGTAGGTGGAAATTAGTATCAATCTTCAATGGGTATTTCTCAATATCTTACCGATACAAAATTCAAATTAACAGTTGAAATATGTAGTTTTCATGTCAATATTTAAATACAAATGTATCTTTTTATGGTGAACTGTTGGTATGATCTAATGGCATGCTGCTTAACAAATATCCATCTCGTAATTCAGGCGAAATTTAACCCCTCGGATCTGCCATATGGTTGACTTCTGTATGTATGTATATGTTATTTCTATAGCCCAAGCCTAGCCAAAAGGGAGTGAAGTGCTGCACACGGTCAAAGAGGAGTATAAAAGTAAACAAGTAAGAGGACATGGAGTTAGAATGGGAATGGATAATGCATTGTGATGTAGAGTTCTTTAAATAGGCAAGACTTCAACTCTTTCCTAAATTGGAGCAGCGTTAGGGCGGTTCTGATGGATACAGGGCTTGATGCATAGATGGAAGAGGCCTGCTGTCTTGTTTTTTTTTTCACTTCTTAGTCTGCAGTCTGATGGTGTCCTGGCTGCAGGTGGCCAAGATTTAGTTTTGCAAATGATGCTGCTGCTTTGAAGATGGTGCAGGCTGGCATGGGGAGTCGATGGAGTTCCATCTGGATAGGGATAATGTGATTATATTTCTTCAAGCCCTCGATGAGATGTGCTGCAACATGTAGCGTGCCTCTAAGAGGTGCTTCTGTGGAGTCTGGGTACACTACAACCATCCAGATGGAAGAACACGAGGACGTGAACAGCAGTTCTGAAGTCACTTTCTGAAAGAAATGGCTTGACATTTGTTAGAAGAGAGCTGGTTCTAGGCATCTGTTTTTTTTTGGCAATGTTTTCCTTGAGGATGAAGTTGATGTCCAGGGTAAATCCAAGTGACTTGGCATTTGGTGGAAGTTTGGATTCAAAGCTCTCAAGGTTCATGTCATTTAGCCCGATTTGTACTGTATCTTGTTTATTTTCCTTGGCGAATAACAGGAATTCTGTCTTGGCTAGGTTAAGCTTCAGGTAGGCATTGGATATCCAGGTCTGGATGATGCGCAAGCAGTGTTTCAGGCGTTGGATGTCTGAAGCAGAGGAGAATTTCAAGTAGAGTGGTTTATCATTGCTTTATTGGTGAATCTTGGGGCTATCTGAGAGTACAGCATCAAGCAGCTCCATGTATAGTTTGAAGATGACAAGAAATAGTATGGAGCCCGGGTGACTCCGCAGGTAATCGGGTTCTTTTGTGACCTGGACGTGCCCATGTGAACAAACTGGTGTCGGTGGGAAAAGTGAAAGAAGAACCAGTAAAGGACAATACTGGTAAATCCCATGCAAGACTCTAGGGCGCACATGAGAATGGGATGGTCGACTGTGTCAAAGGCAGCTGAGAGGTCTGGCAGTATCAGGAAGAGGGGTCATCTTCATCTGTGGACAGAGAGCATCATCTATGAGGTGTACGCTAGCAGTTTCTGTGCTGCAGTGTGTTTGGAAGCCAGGCTGGTCGTCATGCAGTAGATGACTAGCACTGATGTGGTCTTGGAGTTGACCACAGACTGCTTTTTCAATGATTTTGCCGATGAATGATAGATGAGTGATGGGCCAGTATTTGGCAAGGTCATCAGTGTCTAGTGTAGGTTTAGTTTGGATTGGGAGGATCTAGGCCGTCTTGAGTGAGGAAGGCCCTGTCAATGGTAAATATGGGTAAGAAAGCATCTCCAGAGAGTGCTTTGATGAAGGATAAGGGTGAGACATCTTCATAAGAAATGTTTTTGAATAAGTTGAGTATGTCAGCAAGATCTGGGAGAGATAGGGGTTTAAAGGGTGACCATTACAGAATTCTAGGGGAAGGGGTGGTGTAAGAATTGAAGTTGGTTTGGTGTCATCTATGTGCTGTCGGATCGTCTGTATTTTTCACAGAAGAAGAGGTTGATGACACTGCACTTTTCTGTGGAGTGAGAAATAGGTGGGTCCAGCAGGGGGCTGATGCAGTGTTTGATTGTCTTGAATGGCGTTGAGCTTCTGGTGGCAGCTTTGTTGATGGTGTTGGTATAGCACTTTGCTTTGGCGGATGTAATAAGCTGTCTGGGTGTTGAGCCGAAAGACTTAAGTGTCAAGAGGCCCTTAGGAATTCTGTTTTTCTTCCATTTTCTTTCCTGTCTGTGGATGGAACGTTTGTCAGGAAGATTTTTAGAGTATCAGGGTGCTGAAGGCTTTGGGAATGAACTTGGGTGTTGTAATTGGGGCATAGATGTTCACATAGCTTTCCCAAAAAATTGTTGAAGCGGTTTAGCTGGCATCAGACATGTAGTTGACAGGGTGAAATAGGAGTTCCAGCATTACGTTATCTATGGGGAAGACTTTGCAGAATCTGAAAGTTTGATCTTCTCTTTTGTGTTGACCTTCTTTTGTTGGTAGGATGCCAAGCATGGAGATCGGGATGGAAAAGTGGTCAGCCCAGTCCAGGGATATGGGTAGTTTGCATTAGATTGTTAGTGATCCTGAGAAGACCATGTCAAAGATGTGGCCTTTGGAGCATGTTTGTTATGTGACAAGCTGTACCATGTTGTGTGCATCAATGGCGTTTAAGACTGTGCTTCTTGTCCTTTATTTGAGGTTGTGTTTTCTGAGAGGTTGAAGTCACCCAAGAGGGTGGTGTGGGCATGTCAGATGGACGAGTTGATGAGGAGATCTGAGAATTCATTAATGAAGTCCTCCCGCTGCCCGGTAGGCCTGTAGATGTGATGAAAGGTGGCAGTCTGAGTTGTAGAGAAAGGGAAACGGCACATCAGCAGCTCAATGGAGTGGAATGTTACTTGCTTGCCAGGGTAGTGGACCAGGAGGACTTATGGATGATAGCGAGGCCTCCACCCTTTTTATGTGTGTGGTTCATACAATGAATGCTGTAACCTGTGGTAAGTAGGACATATAGGATGTGCGAAGATGTGGGTGTGTACCATGTTTCTGTGATGAAAAATTGTGATAGGTGATGAGGTCTGCAATGTCTAGTGCATGGAGTACTGCAGAGTGAGTGTCGATGAGCAGGAGTTGGAATGTGTGTTCTGTAGTTTAAGGGTGTGTGGTAGTCTGAGGGATGTGCACAAGGTGTTATGTGAATGCTATGGAGTGTCTGGGTCATCAACATCTGGGTGTAATTTTGGAGATAGTCAGTATGGGATGCTGGCTGAGACACAATTTTACCTTGAGGTTTCAGTGGAGCAGGGGTTCTGGCACAAGGCCCTAACAAACGATATCCTTGTCTATGTTCGCCCTTTGCTGGGGATGCCCCTGCAATTGGATTCCCTGAAGAGTTGAAGGAAGGAAGTGATGTCACTTTCTGTACAGATGGGTTTTCGGGGAATGCAGTGGTGTCACGTCCGGTACAGATGGATAATGGGAAATATGTCCTCTCTAGATTTAATGAAAACATACATTCTCTTGACACAGGCTGACATCTGCTGCTATTGTGGCGAAATTTGTAACTTAGCTATTAGTCACTATTTATTTATTTGATTGTTATTTTGTGTGTGTCTTTTTGATTATGACACAAACAATTTATATAGGATTCACTTGCCAAAACATTTATACTGTATTTGTATTTTTAAATCATTCTCAATGATATCCCTTATACATTTTGATTTACGGCACAATTCTTACACTTTATTTTTCTCTTTCTTGTTAGACTCTTATCAGAGCATTTTAAACTTTTTCTGTCTGCTGATCTCATTTGGGCTCTCCAAGAACACGGAGGTTAGTGATCACATCCCTAGCCATGACTTGGTTGTTTTCCGTCACTTTTATATTGCAGTTAGAAAGTGGCCATGGAAGATAAATCAAGTGCGCATTACAGATCGGTATCGCTACCCTAATTACATCTTTTTACGACTACATATATAAATGTTATCAATGAGGTATTTCTGTATATACGGTTTTGATGTCTTTTTTTAATAGGCAATATTCAATTTTGCATTATATCCCATTACAATGTATCAGATATCATGGCTTTACTATTTGTATGATTTTATATCGAAATTGTGTATGAATTTGTGCCCTTTATACCCTTTAATTCTGTCATATATGTTTGAGACATCTTAAATTGGAAGTCTTTGTTTTTTGAGTTTGTATTATATTTTATCACTATATAACTATAGATTTACTCTGAATGGGTTTCATTTTGCTTCCGTTTCAATGGTGGCAGGAGTACTGTTAATATTAATAGATGAATCACTATGACAATTACATTATTAAAGTGAGGCAAGCTCAACAAATTTAATGTATCAGATTATGTATCACTATCGCTATATAATAACATAGAATCTCTGTTTCCTTTACTTATGTTACATCCCTTCATACTTTTCCTATTTCCTCATCCAGCCGTGGCAGAATAAGAAGCATCCTGTGAAACATGTGTTGGCTAGTTCGTTATGATGCTTGGCTTGCTATCCTAAACAAATTCTTAGCCCATGGTGACATAATACATTACCACCTTCATTTAAACTATATCGCCTCTTCGATTTTAGATTTTTTTGAAAAGTGGAATGACCTTACTACTCACTTGTAAGTACGCAAAGAAAACTATTCAAATTGAATATTCTTAACACTGCATCCTGTAATAATTTATGCTGGACTAGATTGTTGCTGTAAAACTGACGATTAGGATTTCTCTTAACTTCGAAACATTTCTAATAAAAATTTGATTTTGAAAATCCGTAATAATTTTCCTAATCCGGATATCTCAACATATATAACTAGCCTCTAATCATTGTAACAATTCTTGCTGATATCGTCCTGACTTTATATTATATTCTATTTCATCCTAGCGGTCATCTGCTCAAAACATAAGAGGAGAAATTAGATGCTTTTGTCTAATTTTATGGATCACTGTATTCTCCGGGCAGTGATGACAACAATCTGACTACCTGGCCTTTACTCCTATACATCAATAGATACTCTGTTACACCAGAGTCAAAGAGAAAAAGACTAGTTCATTATGACTATTAAACAGCTGAAAACACACAATGCCCTAGGACCCGACATGTTTACAGGGAACTTTTATAAAGCCTTTGCTGCTATCTTAGCCCCTGGTCTCACAGCCCTATTTAATAAAATTGCAAATGAGGGGAGGGTGACACCCTCAATGGGGAGGTTTTTGTTACTCTTATACCAAAATCAAGTAGAGATGCAAGGTTCTGTCAGTCATATAGGTCCGTAGCTCTGCTTAATAAAGAAGCAGAGTTTTACACAAATATAGTAGTAAACAGAATAGAAACTCTACTTCCAACCCTAATACATCCAGATAAAGCAGGCTTCGTTAAGGGTAAGCAAACACACAATCTTAGCAAGATCGTCAATCTGACTGAAAAAAATCAAAAGGAAATGGATACAGGTGATATTCTCATCACCGGATGCTGGAAAAACCCTTTAATTGGGTGGACTGGAAATATTTGGCAAAAACAGAGGAGGCATCTAGATTTTAGTTTTACTGACATGCTCCTGGCAGTATAAAGGTCACCAATGTCTAGGATAATGGTCAGCTTTCCTGTGCCTTCCCGATCAAGTGAGGAACCCAGTGGAGGTATCCTCTTTCCACCCTTCATTTAGCACTGAACCCTTTGCTATCAAAATAAGGGAGGCTACTAACATACAGGGTGTACTCTTTGGGTCAGATCACCATAAAATCTTAATGTTTGCTGATGAGGACCTCTTTACTCTGTCCTCCGCAGGCACTTCACTAGTACATGTACATTATCAACTGATGACCTTTAAAAAATTGTAGGACACAAAATAAATCTGACCAAATCAGAGATTTTTAATCTCTTGCTCCCCTTGGACCAAGCAACAAGATAAGCTGCCCAGTTCCCATTTACATGATGACAAAAATCGATTAGATATCTAGGAGTACAGATCACACTAAATCCAGAAAAACTTTATAGGGCTAACTTTCTGAATATACTATCCATTTTAAGGGGAACTTTAGGAGATGGTCACCCTTGTTTTTATCATAGCTGGGAAGAATAAACCCGATTAAAATAACGTACTCTTGGCAATCTTTTACCTTCTTAAGGCATTTCCAATATAGATGCCCAAAGAAGTTTTTGCAAACATCAAACAGTTCGTTTTGCAATTCATTTTGCAAAAGAAATAAGGCAGGACTGACATACAAAATCCTCTGCCTCCTAAAAAGAAGGGGGCGGTATGGCCCTGTCAGATGTCCTACAGAGCAACGTAAATTCAGAGTTACCGTTGATTGATTTTTCACAGGATCTGTGGGTACATAAGGATGTGGTAGGTACACTCATATGGGATCTCATTTGGAAAACAGCAAAAGATAGACTGTTAAATGCGCACCTTAGTATTTTTATGAGCACAGCACTGATGGTCTGGGACACACAGACAAAACAACAGTGTCTCACCATCTTCCAGTTCAAATAAAAAAAAACTATTCATTACAATACAGCTTTCTCGCTGACCATGGAGCAAGCATTTGACCAGTGGAAATCTAGTAAATGTTTTGCAATATCTGACATTTTTTATGGCCAAGAAATTCTAGTATCCAACTTGTGTAAAAAGAAATGTAATCTTGACGAGTCAGAAAGCTACTGTTACACACAAATCTGACAATGGGTAATCCATCCCGTTCTAAAACAAGCAGCTACCAGGGACCCAACTCCTATTAAGAAATTGTTATGACATCGTGGAGAATCAAAGGGTTGTCTCGCTATATACAAATTCTTACAGCAAGCAGCGGGCCTAACGACACATCCATGTAAGAAGTACTGGAACAATATGTTAGAGGCAGAAATAGATGAAAAACAATGGGAGATTGTGGGGGGGGGCATGTTGTAAAGATTTCCAAAAGTACTATCAGTAGGGAAGCACATTATAAGGTAATTTTATTGCTACCCAACCAAGTTTCATAAACTTTACCCAACTTCGAGCGGCTTATGTTAGAGACGAAGTGGCCTAAGGGTCGACTTTAAACCTATATGGTGGGAATGCCTACTTATTAAGCCCTTCAGCAAGGAAGTTTCAGATAACATGGGGAAGATATTCAGATACATCAAACCACGACATTAAAATATAATATTGGGCATACGCCACTCTGCCTCCCACCAAACTAAAGCTGACTGCATACTGATTTGGAAGTGTCTGGAAGCAGCCAAGATCATACTAGCAAGCAGCCTGTTGGAGAAAGAGAGAGACCCAACCCCGAAACTCTTTGGTTCCTTAGGTTTTGGAATCTGCTGGCCATGCAAAAGTTGTCCCACTCTCTATCAGACAATAGAAATGACTTTGAAGGAATATGGTGTCTATTTCTAGGATTTTTGGAAGAAGGTATTCAAGGTTTTTATGCCCTCCTTGGGTCTACAGAGGAGGTCCTGGCAATGACTGAGTTTGGTATAAAGTGAATGACTTAATTTTTCATGGTTAGCTCTGCCTTTGATTGAAACAATAGTTACAGCACACTGCTCTCTAATTGGAGGATTCGTTCTGGATGATCAACTTTTTCAGTTTATATTTCACGTTGCACTCATTCTTTTAGTGGAAGACAAAGCAGGACACTTGATGAAACGTATGGAATTCCTGTGACGTTGTTCTATGTTCTGAATGCAATATGCATTCTTTATGGAAGTTACTGAAGTTATTGTTAAATTAAAAAATAAGTTGTCAAAATATGGCAAAATAGTCACTAACGTACTGAAAAGCATATGTGCAGATCAGTGACCATCTTAGAATGGTTTCTTATGCACACATGCACCTACCCGTCTAAACTAACTACCCTAACGAATTCTCAGACAGAACTGCAAAAAACTTGCTAGCCTCTGCTGTGACTAGCATGTTCAGAGGGACACAACTTAATGCTAAATCAACAACGTATCATTCCTACAATATCCTCAACACCATAAATAACTTATCTGAACTCAAATTAGGTTAAGAAAAATATTTAAAACCACAAACACCTCTGCTATGGGATACTCCAAGTACAACAGCATCCTCTAAGCACTGCTGTGCACGACAATACTAATAATCCTTGTAACAACTGAATAGATCAATACCAACAGAACTTTTCAAAAATGGATTACAATACCGCTGACCATCAAGAAGCACTCCTTTCTCTTGGGTAAACAATATTTTGGAAATAGAACCCTTAAACTCTTACCTGTACTAAGGGGCCAATGACAAACAATGCAAACACTGTTTACCATAGGACACGCTAAGTTAATTTAAGGTGAAAAAGCCTTGGTGAATGTTATACTCTGGCGGTGATCCTGCTGGATTAAGTACACGTGGAAAACTGAGCTACAGAGTTGGAGGTGTGCCTTCATGCCCTTGTGGAATCTCAGAGTTTTCTTCCAGCCTTTGAGCAAATGCAGGCATCTGTAACCCAAGCTCTTGTAACAAGTCATGAAGATGGAAGGAAGAATGCAAGTGGCAGATTATAGGGTAAACAAAATTGTATGCAAGGATGTAAAACATGTGTGAGGTTCCACAGATTGTGGTCATACAGAGTACTAATCAAACTGTCTTGAACTGCAGCATTACTTTTATCAGCAGCTCATGCTGGTCCTTTAATGTGAGTGTGATGTGATCTCACAGTAAGGTCAGAAACTAGACTTGTTTCTATTTAGTAGGCATGTTTCTCTAGAAGTCAACAGATTTGGAGGGGCTTTGGTTTCCAAAGCATAGTGAAAGATTAGAAGGGCTGATACTCGACTACGATTGGACAGAATTTCTGGGTTAACAATGACTTCTTTTTTATATAAAGATGATAGGTAATGTTAGCATATTTGTACAACAATACCAGATAATGGAAGGGAGTTTATTATCTTGGTGGTGAATGGGGCCAGTACAGGGAGGATATACTGATGACTGTTGATTACTTTAGCATTGCAGATTCAGCAATAATACAGACCCCACCCTACAGTCAAGTTACAGACTGGAAACTGTGACAATCTGCAAGAAAGACTCCTACATCTCAAAAGAAACAACTTACCATCAGAGTAATGGAAACTACAAATTTTACACGTAAATTATCCTAATCAATACAAATGCCATTATTGTTGGGGCACTATGTCCCCTGCATGGTAAACAGGTGTGTACCCCTCTACTGAGTGGCCAGACTGCAAATTAAAATGGTATCCTGGCTTTTTTGTTGGCCCCCCTGGCATTCTAATCTAGCGTGTGAGGAGGCATACACCTGTGCATGGTGGTTCTAAATTTCAGAACTTGTTCTGTGACCTGGAGAGGTGCACCATGCATGTCCTCTTTCATAACATAAGACTACTGTCCATGTCATGGGTTGCTGATATGATGCAGTGGTTGCAGCATACTAATTTTTGTGGATTTGTAATCCTGAGCGGATCTTTTTCCTGGTGCAGGCAGGAATGCAGTCTACTGGTCCACTAGTGTACAGTTCTTAAAATTGAGAGTCTGATTGTTGGGACAATTGGGATCCATTTTAGAGAGCCACTGATATGACATGGCACAAGATGGAGGATGGAACATAGCTTCCCAGACAAGGTAAGTATTTCCTGCATTCCTGGAGCTGATGTGTGTCGCCCCAGACACTGAAGTGTGGGAGGATGGGACAGGGCTTGCCTTAAAAACCGCATGATGGATTGCAGATTAGTACTTACAGAGCACAGCCATTTAGCTTATGGTAGGGCAGTAGGAATAAGCCAACAGGTTCTGTTGTTAAAGGGGAGGATGTTTGTAAACAAGGCCTGTACTTTTGCCTTTCCTGGATTGCTACTGTAAGAAGGATGACGACAGCCATGTGCACAGATTGTACACTGCATTGTGCCCAAGTTATAGATACTCTTGCTTGGAGCCATGATCTTCACTACCTGCAGTGTCAGCAATCACCTTGCACAAAGGCTGTGTCTGCACCGCAGCCAGCAAATTACATTTGAAAAGGAACCACGCTAAACCAGTTCCAGGACTTTAGTGGGTCAGAATCCCCTGTTTGGAAAAGGAGAGTAAAGGTGGGAACCAAACTATCCTACTTTGTTCCCGTTCTTCTGCATCAAGTAGGGGAGTGCTCTGCAGGGTACTCTAAGAGGTACTGTCATCCAGGGCAGGTCTCAACTTGGACAGCAAGTCTTATAGAGTTAAGGCAACATCCTCTGAAGTCTACGCAACTGGCTAGAAACTATGTGGGTCTGTTTAGTGCCTAGCCTGCCTGCTCAGAGAGGAAAGGAGGATACCTGGCCCTATAGAGGGAGAGGCTGCCCAGGAGGAGAAGTTGTGTACCCAGAGAATAGAACATCTAGGAGACTGGCTTGTATCAGGAGCATAACCGACCCAGACCAGAGCCACGAGGGATCACCCAGCCTCCCTGTGTAGTTCATGTGGTAAACTGCACAAAGATAACTGTAACCTCAGGAAACAGCGTGCCGTACAGCATACCTACAGTATGACGAGAGGAACTTGTTCTGCCACTTGTTCAATGTGCGGTACAACCTGCAAGGATCAACACACTGCTGTCGCAGATGGTCTTCTTAACAGCCTGGAGACTGCAACTAACAAACAGGTGACCACCGCAAGCACTTATCTGTAATTCGTCCCTAGCCACAACATCTGAGAGTCGGGCTGCTGCCTGCAATCATGCCATCTCTGACACAGACACTGATTGGTGGAACTGTGAAGAGCACACCACCAACCTCCATGCTGAGCCATGTCACAGAGAACAGGTAACATGGGCCCTGAACTAAAAGACTAGGAGACTGGATCTTGACCGCATAAAGTTAAGTGTGCCTGAAAATAATGATTGCAAGCAAGAACTTTTTAACTCAAGATCTGAACAAACTGACCTACTAGTAACCAATTGGCTGTACAGCCTGACAGTGAGCTCGCCCATATGCCCGATTCTGAGTACCACCTTTTGTCTCCTCTCAACACGGTCGATATTATGAGCACCATAGGAACTGTATTAGGTCACGCTAGATGGTATGAGGCATGTTGTACTTGGCTAGATCCATGTAGATGTGAATGTAGACTCTGGCAGCTGCATCCCCATTACTTAGTGTAGTTTTAAATTATCAAGGCCAGCAGAGGCGTGTGCAAATACCACACACACTGAATTCTTTAAGTTGAGGGAAGGAGCAACTCCTCTAGTGCTCAGCTGCACAGAGCACCACTTCTAATCCACAGAACAATCAATCAATCAATTAAAACTTTATTCGGCCACGTTCTGGCCATAAAAGTACATTTTACATAAAAACACTTACATAGAAGATTAAAATACACAAAGTTAAAATAAATTCAGAATACAAGGCATATTCTAGCGACCCGGGTCATAATTGTTAACCCACCATATTATTTCTTTTACGAATTGCCCCTGATAAAAAACGTGCAACCCCGTAACAAACAAAGGGGAAGAAAGCATTTGTAGATAGGTCAATGCTGGCCTAACTTGTGCAAGATGGCAATCTTTTAAAAGTGGTAGAATATATTTAACTCGAAGTTCGGTATAAAAACCACAAAAGAACATAAAGTGCAATAGGTCTTGTTCAGAGAAGTTATCACATGCACATGGTTGCAAGGAACCTAACTTTGAAAAGCCTTTGGGTACAGTTAGGAGCCAGTGGATACAATTAAATCTAAATCTAGATAAAATAAAGCGATGATGCAGGTTATTAACAAAAGACCAAAACGGTTGGCTTAAAATACCAGGACTTAAAATCATAAAATATCTGCAAGAGGGTTTCATGAGTTCCTTTGCTTCTCTATCTAACTGCCTCCTTAGAAGAAATTGAGTTTTTACATTTTTCACAGATTCGGGTTGCAGCTTTCTGGGTTTATTAAATAGCTCCGGTTGCCCAAGAGCTGAAAGCTGCTGTGAGATATAATTTAACCAAGGAATTTCTGCAGCACCATCCAAACTCAAACAGTCCTCTAAAATAGTCTGGTTTAAATTTGGTTTTTCTCTAGACCAAATTTTTAGCCACCATATCAGGGGTGCTACAGCAATGTTATCTGTCAAGTAGCCCTGCCTTAATTCCTCATGTATAATAAAAGCTGGAGTTTGGGGGAGCAGCTAGGAGTTTTCGTAAATGTTTATTTTCTACCCCCTGAAGTTCATTACAATCCTTGTAACCCCAAACCACACTACCATACACTGTCATAGTGACACATTTCTCATTATATATTTTTAGCAGTGGTTGTATGGGTTTGCTCCCTAGTCTTCTAGCGAAATCCAGTGAGGCTCCAGCTGCTCTTGCCAAGGTGTTTTTCTTTAGAGCACGCTGTGCTACCCAGGTGCCCCCGTCATCAAATAATACACCCAAATATGGATAAGTGGGCACAAGGGTTAGCACTCCTCCTTTACAGGAAGGGATTTATTCACCTTTTGGGGTAACCAATTGACATTATGTGTGATTTATTAAAATTGACCGCAAGATCCAGGGCTACCATAAAATCAATAAAAGTATTAACTAAAAATTTCAACGCATTTGGGGTCCTGGCAATTAAAACTGCGTCATCCGCATATAAAAGTGCTGGAATAGATTTAGAACCTACTCTAGGAATGTCTAGAGAAGAATTAGACAGCACTGCCCCCAAATTATTTATGTACAGTGTGAATAAAACCGGGGCAAGAATGCACCCCTGCCTTACTCCTCTCTTTACGTTCCAGGCATTAGATAAGGAGCCATCTTCATTATACCTTACAGTTAAATTAAGGTGGGACCAGTGCAAAAAACTTACTAAATTCGTGTCCATCCCTGTTTCTATTAATAAGTACCATAACTTGGACCTATTTACCCTATCGAAAGCGGACGTTAGGTCCATAAAAGCCAATGACATACGTCCTTTTTAGGTCTCGCCTAGCGATGCAGCGCAAAGCGCTGCTCGCTATGCGAGATCTATTGTTGCCGACTTTTGCTCCGATGCGGGACAGGACAGGTGCACGCGTATGGCAAGACAGGAGATGTGCACGCGTACGGCTCGCGGCGTTGTCACAACGCCTGCTCGCACCATACGCGTGCACATCTCACGGCGCCCGGACAGGCCATGTGCACGCTCACGGCGTCTCTTTCAGACAGCCGATGTGCACGCTCATGGCGTGTCCTTCAGCGTGCGCCTTACATGTCTCACCGGGGCTCAGCAGGTCTACAGAATTGCCCCCATGATGGAGCGGCCCGCTGTCTAGCGGGTCCGCTAAAACAATGGGCGCCGGCAATACACCCAGCCAAGCCCTCACTCACCGGCTGGTTCAGGAGGCGTCTCTCCTCGGTCTGCAGGTTCCCTGGCCGTCTCCTCGGCACGCCGCGGGGCTCTCCTCACCACTCGGGAGCCCCGTCTTGCCTCTGGTGCCATGCAGTCTGCCTCGCTCTTCGCCCGGTCCCTCTCATGGGGCCGGGACTTCAACATGGAGCCTGCAGGGTTCCGGACGTTCTCTCCGGCGGTTCCTTCCTGTTTCTTTTGCAGGCCCCGCCCACGTCCCAACGAAGGCTGCCTGACTTCCGGTTTCGCCGCCATCTGCACCGGAGGCATGGAGTGCGCCCGCGATGTCGCCTCCGTTTTTCAGCTTGTTTTTCAAATGTTGGCAGGTAAGCTACTCTCACGTGTTGTGCAGAACGGCTGGTCAGCTGTCTGTCTTCATCACGACTCGCCTTGCAATACAAACAGAGTGAGATGCGCAAAGCGCCTGTAGGGCCAGAAACCCATTGGTGCATGTGACGAGAGACACTCGGGCGTGCATGGAACACAGCTGTGGGCTCAGAAGGGTGAAGATCGGCTAAGGCAGCCTCCTCATTCATGGTCATCCAGTTTCAGTCACTGGCTGCTGTCACGAGACTAGCCATCAGGTGACCTCTGAAGAACCCTCCGGTAAAAAAGAGCTTCATTGGTACATTTCAGCATGCGAGCTCAGCAGCAGCTCCTTTAAAGCTCGGAGGACGGTTCTCACCGGCACTTGTTTGTTTCACAGGACCTAGACTGACGCTGTGCTTGAGAGATGTCTTCCTGTGCGCTCCCTGAGCTCTTCAAGTACGTGGACGAGCACCAGGACCTGTATGTTAAGGTTAGTGGGAGCTTGGACACCGCGCGCTGCTTCCGTTTGCTTCTTGTTGAACGGGATTCCCAGCCGGCCCTCAGCTAGCCCACTTGTTCTCGGCTATGACCAATGAACGTAGCTCTGTTTTTGTAATTTATTTAGATAAGAAGACCCTCCCCCTCCCCCTTCCGATCAAGGTGGTATTGTAAAAGTGAAGTATTTGTACTGGGCACGCTCTCCTGGATCTTAGTAAAGCAATGCACTGGCTTCAGCAGTGGGCTATATATTCTGGTACTGGTAGCAACCGAAATTGCTGTATGTCTGTTTTTCCACGCTGCAAAAGCCTTATTACACATTGTATAGTTTTAGGTATATGCGCGATGATCATTTATCAGCACAATGTGTTCTTTCGGAGGTGAAGGATAATAAATGTTAATTACAGACAATCATTGGATCAGATCGCACATTGTAGTACCTTATCCGGCGTGAGTTAGTTATGCACCCCCTATGTTTACCGTTTAATTCACCGAAGAACCCCTACCGATTTTATCGACCTTTGAAGAATGAAAGGCTGAGTCGGCTTTGAAGCGGCATAAACATTTGTATGCCCTTTAGTCCTCCCACAGATGTTTGTAGCTGTGTACTAATCTAGTGATCTATCAGTTCATGCTTTCCTCATCTTTCGAAATGCAGTGGACTGATGTTACATTCTTCAAACGAATGCGATTATCTTGTCAAACTTGTAACTAGGTAAGCCAGGTTTAAGGTGGCGATGCTTAACTACTACCTGTCAACAGAGGACATTTTATTATGCACCTTTGTGGAAAGGTGACAGACCTCACTGGACAAGTCAGAGTAATCTGACACTTCTCTAGTGTAGAAAAGGGCTGTTGTATATCACCGGCCAGATGTTACAACAAGCATTTGCAATGCAATAGGTCTCGCATTTGCGAAGTTTGAGCTATTGGCATTGTAAATGATAATGCCTTTTATTTATGTTTTAAAAACCAACACATAACTAAAAAGCATTGCCGTTAACAATGTCAAAAGCTCAAACTCTCCCAATTGCGAGACCTATTGCATTGCAAATGCTTGTTTGGCTAGGGTAGATTTACTGGTAATCATTAGTAAATTCATACATTGTTCCACTGTACCTCTGCCTTTGCGAAAACCAAATTGTAACTCTGACAACACTTCCCTTTCTTCCAACCAGTTTGCTAGGCGATCTAAAATTACTTTTCCCATTATTTTTGCTGCGGAGTCCAACAAAGAAATTGGACGATAACATCCCGGGTCTTCCCTAGCGCCTTTCTTAAAAATTGGCAATATCACCGCCGTTGACCATGAGTGTGGTTGACCTACCCTTATTGCTGCATTGAACACTCCGGTTAAAATTTTCGCCCATACACCAGTGTCTGACTTCTAGAGGTCCACCGGTATCCCATCGGGACCGGGAGCTTTCCTGGCGGACATACCCTCAATCGCTTTCTGAACCTCTTTTACATCCAAAAACAGATCTAGTGGTAAAGGACTCGGTACCCAAATAGGGCCTATATGTTCCGTAACAACCTCTGAATAAATGTGTTCAAAGTGGCTAACCCACCGGTCGGCTGGAATTACACACTCTACTTTTGTCGTGTTATTATCTTTGAAAAAGGGGCTGTTTACCACTTTCCAAAATTTTGCACTATCGGCTTGTGTGCTCGACTGTGTTAGATCGTCCCATGCCTGTTCCCTTAGAGCACCCTTCCTTAATTTTAAAGCTGAATCGTATGCTTTCCTACAGGTTTTAATCAGTTCAGGATCTCTAGGTGCGCTTTTTAAAGCAACCATAAGGGCTTTGTGGGTTTTGGAGCAATCAGCATTAAACCACTTTGCCTCATTAGTTCCTACCTTGGTCTTTTTACTAGTTAACTTTTTACCAATTAGCTTACTTAATTTATCATAAGCCTCTAGTACTTCATTTGGCTCGCTGAATGTGTTTAGGCAACACTCAATTTCCTCTTTGCCCTCAATATATAACTCAGTTAAAAAGAGATCCGGGACAATTTTCTCCCATCTTATTTTCCAATCCTGGGCCGTAGGCCGAAAATCCCCATTTGCCAAGGCTTTTGGCTCCGCTCCCCGAAGAACCAAAAAACCATTAGTTACCACAATAATGGGATTGTGGTCGCTAAAACCAGTTTGAGCCACCCTGACCTCCCGCATATATCGATATAAGGGGGCTGAAATTACAACATAATCTATGGTGGAACTGCGTCCTCTACCAAAAAAAGTTGGTATCACCTCTGTTTCTTCCCCAGGCTCTAGACAGTACAAATTATTATTTGCTAGTAAGCTATCAAGTCGGGTGCCTTGGATAGAATGTTCAAAATGGGCCACAGGTGGTAAATCTTCATGAGTCTCCCCATCTATCACACAGTTAAATTTACATCGATGTATATTAAAATCCCCCATTATAACTAATTCGTAGGGAGTATGTCTCTCCTGAGCGAGTTCCTCTAAAAAGACATCAAGACCAATCAGGTGTTCACTCTCGAACAATAGATGTTAAATAACAGGAACGCTCTCTTTAATGTTCCCATAGTGAATGTAAGAGGGAAATGACCTGAACCACCACGGCTCAGGCCCATTAACCCCTGCATTACTCAGTTACATGGCCAAACCCAAGAGTTGGGATGTGCGCTGCTCCCTGGTTAAAAAACTAAATAAGATCAGCATCCACATGCCTCTCAGTACCCCTAGCCATTGAGCCACTGCAGGACAGCCTGAACTAATGGGAAGGGGCATGTCTTCAGCCTTCAACTTTGGGCACCAAATACAAAATGCAGGACTAAATCAGCAAAATTCAAAAATGGCTCTTTTTGCAATACTGGGGAAAACCCTTGGAAACATGCCAAAAAATATGCAATCTTGCATACCAGATGAAAAGCCCAATTTACCACCACATTATAAAACAGGTCATTCAAAAACGTTTTACTTCCAATCCCTGCATATGGTAAGGATACTAATTGACAAAGTAACACCTCCGGCTCGCTGTCCCTCCAACCACAGTCACCCAAAGCAGTGCTGTTCCCATTGCTGTGCAATGGCTGCATTATCTTAATTGACAACAACAACGAGGTACATTGGGCCAACACAACATCAATCCTTACTTATAAGCCGGACAGCAGTGGATTGAGATCTCTGTTGCTGCCATCCAGTCCCAACTGCCCTTTTACTCCCATGATTTCATCTCAGCACCTCACCTTAATCAACAGCATAACAAAGCCATTCACGCCAGCAGCGTTTTGTAACCGATACCTGTGATACAAAACTAATGTTAACACCTTTCAAAGATCATTAACATTTCCTCTACCTCTTAGGATGTCCTTCAGAAACTCAATATGCTGGCATAAATCTACTGTTGTTGAAACCTAGTCTAAACCCAGAGATCTCTGAAATCTCCAGCCTCCCTTAAGCATCAAAGATGTTACTATGGGTGGTGTTTGTTCAGTTTCCAGCTATACGAACAAAGCAACTTCTTCAGTGACTTAAAACACAATTTCTGACTCTTGCCTGAGACTAAGATGACTGAATGAATACTAAGAAAGAGGGAACCAGCCACGACTTTGACCCTCCTGACCCTATCAATACTTTCAATATGGTGAGCACAAGATCACCTCTGAGGTGCCTACCAATAGTCTGAGGAGTTCGCGAATGAGTTCTGCAATGTTTCACTTCTTCCATGTGGAATGGAACTGGTTTCTTTCTCTCCAGCTCTACTGCAGTCTTCTACCACAAGAACCAGCCCAGATACCAATTTGATTCAATACCTACCTGGCTCTAGGCGTAAACATCTATGTCTGCTCCATCACTGGCTCAATATGTCTGCCATCTATATATCACAAAATCCAAACAACCTAGATATTGTTGGCAGGTCAAGGGAGTCTCAGTAACATCCGAAAACAAATGCACTTAAATTGTCTGTGGTTAAATGCTTTAAGTTTTATCTTTGTGCCGAGTGATTCTGCACGAGTTCCATTCTCTGTTGCTTTCTCACACCTCCCTCCAATGAGGTATCTCACCCAATTCCATCCCTGATAGCTGGATCACCTGGAAGTAATTCACAATCAGAATAGTATTCGTATAGCAATAACATTACACAAATGCATTCTAACACCTACAATTGCTTTGCAGATGCTGCTCCTACCACGTTTGCCTCGAAGAAGCACTAATTCTCTTGACGAGGTACTCTCCAGCACTACTGTAAGGTCATCTAAAGTGTCTTTGGCTTAAACTAACAGACTTCAATAAACACAATACTATCTAGCTCGCCTGTCAAAGACATTAATCTTCTGTCCAAATTACAACCACAGTGATGAAATTGCAATAACACATGGACAAGCAAAGTGTACATTGGGAAATCATCGGTTCTGTTAAAACACTGCATGTTCTAGGACTTCATATTCTGGCCAAACTATTGCTAACAGACCAATTGAACAGATGTGCAAAACCAGCATCTCAAAATAAAGGTTTTCTTTTCCCAAAGACACACAAAGGTTTGCACATACTTTATGAAATACTGAAAAGCCCTGAACACCTACCTATTTTCAAAGGCAAATTAACAGGATTCTTTCGGCCTCTGTCCACTACCATTAGCTATAAACCTCCTGTCATTCTCGATTGGCAGCCACCTTGAATAAACTGCGCTGGAGCAGGTAGCATAATCACTAAAATACAACTGATTAAATAAAATGGAAGAATGACTAAATATAGTGGCGTACTGCAGCTACAGAAAACAGAATAGGAATTCATGCAGAGCAAACGGAAGGTTTTGCGTGCAGCTAAAATGGAAAATAAGTGTGAGAAGCTTTTCAGCAGAAAAGGTACAGGATTGTTTGTGCTCTCCAATGGGAAAAGAATAGGAGGGCTGCATAAGAACTCCCACAGATTGGCAATAATGCTTGACCAGATTTGTAAAATGACTATCTTTTCTTATGAAGCAAGTTCTTTATGTCACAAAAAACCCTACAGTACGATTAGGACTAGAAGTCAATTTTAACTATGAAAATAAAGGACAATGGAAGATACTATTCGGCAGAGAGGCAATTAAGAAGTTCAAGGCACTGAATGAAGCTGTGGCCTTGCTGTCGTCCACTTCTTCAGAGGAATTCTATAAAGGAGCACAACAACAAAAAATAAAAACAGTTTTCTTCACAACTTACAAGAAACCCACAAAAAAGCTGGTCAAATAGTACACGTACAACTCTGAGCTCTAATCTCCCACTCCAAGGAAAAATGTCTTGCATCTGGTCAGAGGCATCTGCCAACAACTCAGCCCCGGGGCTCTCACTTCCTATTCCTCTCCACAGCGTCAGAGTGATTTCAAGTTGCCTGCCTTGACTTCTGCTGAGAAGGCTTATAAGGATATTTGCAGAACTATTAAAAACTATTCCGAGAGAGAACATGAGGGATAACAGGGATTATATTCCGCTGACAGCTACAGTAAGGTCCGAAGACCAGGAGTATAATTTAGAACTGATCTAAGATGTTCTTGAACAAATGCCATTATCAGCTATTATCTAGAAGCATTTCAGATGGCCAGAGTAGCAAAATCAGTCAGATTCTTAAATAAGCCCAGCTTACTGCTGAACTCTGATGATCTGCCTCTTTTGCTATTCAGCACTCTTAACATTGCTATTTCGAGCATAGCTCGATCGTTTTAGTTCATGGTACTGTTTTACATTAATAGAACAGTAAAAGCGTTATCTTTCTGCACATTATGCTCATCAGATGGAGACCTCAGTCTTACAGCATCTCAAACCAGCGACAAGTGCAAGTGTGAAATCGATATAAAGGACCAGCTACCCAGATGGATGAGCATTAACTTGGAGTACACACTGTAAATCAAACTAACATCGTACAATGTGATAAACATTGTGCCACTTCTAAATATATGAAAATTCAGAAAAGCTGAGCCTCTTGGCTTCTGGGGTAGTACCATAATATTAATCACCCTTCTTTGCAATTCGGAAGGGAAACCCACATTTCTTTTCCCGCTCCATTTACCGAATTCTAGATAGTGACCCAAGAGCTCATCTGCATAAAATATAAACCAATAAAAGAAGAGTTTTAAAATCACCGCATTGGAAGCCTGAGGTTGTGAAAGCCTTGAGGGACTTGACATCAGAACACATTCATACTGCATTATCTGCAACATCTAACAGTGCAGCAACGAATGTATTGGCACGCTCACCCCACAAACTGAGCATACACCCTCCTTTATAAGAACATTAATAAAATACTTAGCAAATATGATTAGTGTTAGAAAAGAAGCACAAACTTTGCATTTCACTCTTTAATCTTACCTCAGGAATAAGGGCTGTTATGAAGGCTTCATGGTCTACCATTAGTTGCTTCACTACATGAATCAGGCACTTCAACCTTGGCTGCCAATAGAAACATAAATCAGATAAAACAAGCAGTCACAAACGAATATCAGATACAGATGCTAGATTTAAAACTGCCCTCGTCAATACAAGTCAGTCGTTCAGGATACCAAACAAACCACTTATGAGCTTTAAATGGAGTTTAACATACATATCCATGCCCGCAAACCAATGTACATGGAAAGGTATTTATGCCTGTCCACGTTCAACTTAACAAACTAGTTACTTACCATTGGTAATGATTTTCTGGTTGAGCCTCTATATAACCGTGCATTCATCACCTTTTGAATATTCCCCCAGGTTTCAGACTGGATCCGGAAAATTGTGAGCAGTACCTCTGCGTGCCAGTAGGTGAGTGCAATTCACAGAGCGAGGAGGTAGGAGGGTTGGTGAAGAATCTGTGGTTAGACAGACTCTGTACCAGAAAAATCCTTGCCAAAGGCAAGTAACTTGTTCTTCTGATGGAGACTTCCAACTGCAGATTCCTCACGTTTTGAATAGATACCAGAGCAGTACCTATTAGGAGGTGGACCTATGAACTGGCTCAAACCAAAATGTCCAGTAGGAACGAGCATGTGAAATGCCCCTTTCGGCAACCTGGGCGGTCCAGGCGGTAGTGCTTCGTGAAAGTATGGAGTGACGCCCACGTAGCCAACTGGCATATGTCCAGGACAGGAGCCCCACGTGCCAACGCAGTGGCAGCAGCATTGGCCCTGGTGGAATGAGGTGGTAATCCTTGCGGTGGATTCTTTTTGGACATTGCATAGTAGATCATGATGCAGAGTACAATCCAGCTGGAGATGGTCCTTTTCTGCACGGCCTTGCCTTTTTGTGCTCCAGTGAACCCTACAAAGAGCTGATCATCTACCCAGTGTTCTTCTGTACCATCAATGTAAAGGCTCCGCGCTCTTTTGGGGTCCAAGAAATGGGAGTTTTTCTTCCTCAGAGAGGAGAGGCGGAACACAAAACGCTCGCACAGTGATGGTTTGACTGACTTGGAATGGCATCACAACTTTCGGCAAGAAGGATGCTCCTGTCTGGAGAACTAGTTTATCTGGGAAGAACATGGTGTACAGAGGCTGGACGCAAAGAGCCTGCAGCTCACTCACTCACTGCAATGATGTTATGGCCATGAATAATACTGTCTTGAGGATAAGCAGCCATAGAGGGCACCTGTGGAACGGCTCAAAGGGAGTACACATTAAAAATGTGGGGACCAAGTTAAGGTCCCACTGTGGCATGACAAAGGGAAAGGGAGGAAACAAATGATGCAGGACTTTCAAAAAACGCATCACAACCTGTGAATTAAACAATGAAGGTTGGTCCGGCAACCATAAAAAGCTCGAAAGGTGCACTAAAACTGAGCCAAAAAAAAACCTTGCGGAGCAGACGCAACACAAATAACAATGTCAGTTAACTTGGCTGGAGAAGAGGTATCAGCGTGAAGGCATACAGGAGTCCTGAGGCAACACGTCTCCTAGCGAGAGACTCCTTGTAGTCTAGCCCTGCCTAGACTTACCTGGCTAACTCCTCCGACCAGACAAGGCCTTTGCGGACCCTGAGCCTCCTGCCTCTGCAACATCTCTCACTCTTGGCTCCACTCTGCACTCTTTGCTCTCCTCGCGCACTTTGCCTTTCTCACTTTGCTGCGTTTTGTAATCTCTGCTCGTTTCTGCACTCCTTGCTCTTTTCTCTCACTCTGTGCTCTTTCTTTCTCACTTTGCTGCATTTTGCATTCTTTGCCAGTTTCTGCACTCTTTGCCTTGTCCGTTGTTCTCACTCACTCAGCTCTCATTCTCAGTCTGCTCGCTTTGTGCTCTTTGGTTCTGCACTTTTACTCTATTCTTCTATTGCTCTAATTTTTCCCGTGCCCTTCTTTTGCCTCTTACCTTGCTTTCTCTGTGCTCTTGCTGCCAGTTTTCCTGCCTCCCGCAAATCCCTCCTTACCTGCAAATTCCTGCGCTGCTGCTATATTCCTGCGCTCCCGCTAAACCCTGGCCACTACCTCCCCCTGCAGTCCTCCCCTCTCCCAGGACCTACATCATGTCGGACGCACCTGAACTGCACCCAGCACCATGAACCCCCTAAGCAACCCAAGGGCGGTCCTCTGGTCACTCAACGTGGAGCACCCTTCTGCTCGTGCTGCGCCGCATCACATGCAACACCAAACCCACCAGGCTTACGCCACCCACACCCATTAAGAGCACACTCCCTGCACCCACCACCAAACCCACCCCAGGACAAGCTTTCATGCATGCTACTCAACACCCGATCACTTAGCAAACATGCCATGGAAAAATGGGACATCCTGGACAACAATGCGTCATATCTCCTCTTCCTTACGGAAACCTAGCTGACCTCCGAGTCAGCACCTGATATCACCACGGACATTCCAATAGGATACCAGATCACACGTCAGGTCTGCCAACAAAGATCAGGAGGAGGAATTGAGATACTCTTCAAAGAGTTCTTCAACTTCACTACAACCACAGAGAACGCCATTTCCCAACATGAAGCACCTACATTTCGAACTACCAATCACAGCATCCTACACCCTGATCGGAACCTTCGTCAACCGACCTCTGGGATCACAAACCACTTTCACTGACAACATTGCTGACTACGTCGCCCTCCTGGCCATCAACTCCAACAACTGCATCCTACTAAGAGATTTTAAGTTCCACCTGAAAGACAGAACACCACCAACATCACAGCACTCCTTAAGAGCCTAGGGAACCCAGTATTGACAATACATCATCGAACACATACACCTGCCGGACACACCCTCAATCCTGTCTTCACCACCTTCAAGGACACTGAAATCTCCGCTACCAAGCCTCTCAACTGGAGGGACCACTCCATTGTACAATTCTAAATAAGCATCCCCCAACAAATGAAACCTGCCACCACAAGCCTGGCCAGGCGCAGTATCTCTGAATCCAACTGACATGACACCCTGAGCCAAAATCAGCCGAATCCTACCGACGACCTCAACAGCAACATCAACATCCACATCAAACATCTCAACAAATGGATCACAATATTTGCCAACTCCCCGGAACATTGTAAACACAACACATAGGCGGACACGAAAGCAGGCCACCTGGTGTACTGAGGAACTAAACACAAGAAAAGAACACTGCATACAACTGGAATGAAAATGGAGAACAAACAACTATGAAAACGACAGATATGGAAAGCAGCCCAGAGACCCTACTGCCAGCAAATCAAAGAAACCAAAAAGGCGGCCCTAGCAGAGTGCATATACAGCAGCTACAAGACTTCACCTCACCACAGTGTGCTACATACAGCATCACTCCGTCGCAAGAACTATGTGAAAACGTCTGACTTCTTCAGGAACAAAATCAAAGCCCTCTATAACAACTTCGACCCCCAGCCAAACTACAGCACCCTTACCATGAGCCTACCCACAAGCAACCATTGAAAAGCCCTGATTTCCTAGGAAACATTAACTGTGGAAGAAACAGCCAACATCATGAGAACCATTCACTCCGGGTATCCAACTGACCCCTGCCCCACCACATCTACAATATGGGTGCCTCCCCCATCAGCAAAGTCTGCACTCACATCCTAGCACAACTCAATCCCCTCCGAAACGTTCCAGGACACCTGGAAACATGCGAGGGACAACACACTGGTAAAGAAATCTGTGGCAGACCCCAGTCAACGAGCAAACTACAGTCCGATCTCCCTTCTACCCTACTCAGCCATGGTCATGGAGAAAGCCATCCACAAGCAACTCTCGCACTGCCTGAATGCACACCAGCTTCTAAACATCACACAATCAGGTTTCTGGCCCAACCTCAGCCCCGAGACTCCCCCAATCACAGACATCAGACTGGTCCTCGACCGTGGAGATACAGCGGCCTTCATACTGCTCAACCTTTCAGTGGCCTTCGACACAGTCCTCCACTCCACCCTGATCTGAAGACTACATAAACAGATATCCAAGGACCTCGCCCTCAACTGGATCTGCTCCTTCCCTATAGGAAGAACACAAAAATTCAACCTGACACCCAACACATAGAAGGCCAAGAACCTCATATGCAGTCGCCAAAGGATTCTACCTCAGTATAACGCTTCTCAACATCTACATGACCCCGCTGGTGGACCTCATCAGATCACACAACATCAACATACTCTACTATGCAGACGACATCCAACTGATACACTCCCTGTCGGACAAAAACCCTACAACGAAATCAAATTCAGCACCTAAATAACCGCGGTAGCCACTTGGATGAAATCCAAGTGCCTCAAACTCAACACAGACAAAACTGAACAGGTGAGCTTCAGAAGAAAAGTCTCAGCCTGGGATTCTATCTAGTGGCCAATGAACCTCCGGCCCACACCCACCCCACCACGCATGCAAGAAAGTTTAGAATCATCCTGGATAACAAGCTCAACATGACAGTCCAAGGAAACGTAGTGACCGCCACATCGTGAGGATACTGCAACAGATCTTAATATGGCTACTGGTGAACACCACGAAGACAGTTACACAGGCCTGAATTACAAGCAGAAATGACTACAGCAACACACTACACAGGAATTTCTAAGAAGCTCCTAAAAGGCTCCAAACCATCCAAAAGGCCACAGCAAGGCTCAACCTACCTTGCTGCACCCATATCACCACACTTCTCAGAAAACTTCACTGGCTTCCCATGCACAAACCCACCCAATCCAAACTCCTCACTCACACATACAAACACTACACAACACAGGCCCGACTACCTCAACAGCCTCATACACTGCCACGTACCTTCCAGGAACCTTTGCTCAGCCGGACTCTCACTAGCATACATATACCCAGCATCGATAAAGGGACAGCCGGAGGTTGCGCCTACACCACCCCCCATGGCGTGGAATGACCTCCCACCTCACATTAGGGCCACCTCTTCACTTCTTGAGTTGCCAAGAAGCTGAATACATGGCTTTTTAAATAATCAGTCCAAGGTCGCTGATGTCGACTCACCAGCAAAGTGCCTGTATACCCTCATGGGTGATTAGCGCACTATACAACTAGACATAACAAACTCCAACGAGCCCAAGTGCTGATATTGCGCATCCTTGGCAGTGGCAAACTGACAAAATCAAGGTTCTCCCCATTTATGGAAAATATCTTGCATTACCTCTGGGTGTAACTGCCACTACTGATCAGCTAGGTGTCAACTGTTGAGTTCGCCCACCCTGGAATTCAATGATCCTGCCACAAGGTTCACCACCAGGACGATTCTGTGGCAGTCCAGCCATTTCCAGAGGTGTGGTGCCTCTGATCTCCACCCCTCCAAGATGGCCACCCTAGCCCAGAAGGGATTCATCTGCCACTGTCAACTGGGTAGGGTAGGGAGAGGAGTCTGCGCTGAGCCAATCGCATTGAAGAAACCACCACTGCATACTCCTGTCCCACCGCAGGTTGCACCGATGGCCTTGCAAGATGGGTATATGAAAATAGGTGCACTGCACTACTAATGTCTGATTGATTGAGATTCCGTCACTTCTGGTGTGCTGTTTCTCGAACCTAGATGTAAACGTTGGGCAACAGAAAAAAGGAGTGGGAGACGCCAACACCCCAGACTGCACAGGCTACACCGACGTTCAACATTAGACGAAGGAGTACCAAGAGGCTTCAACCTGACACAGTGAAGTCGCTCTACACAGATTCATTTGTGGATGTGTTAGGAGCTGAAATTGAGCCCTCTTGGTTAGAAAGTTAGAAAAAGGTTTCACAGTCCTTATATGGTCATGAGGAGGCCACAAATTACCTGGCCAAAACACGTTGACCTTCTATGGATTTGAGGAGTTTGCAAAAAGTTGTGAAATCGAATAGCACCAAGGATCATCAGTCTAAACACACCTAGCGAGGGACTCTTTTGGCAATTGGGCTTTTTCTGGTTGATTGTTTTTTTTACCAGTGGATTACCTTGTTATACGGACCCAAATCACAAAGCAGATACTTGGACGTTTATTTCTGCTGTAAATTGATTTGCATATACAAAGACAGTTTGTGAATATATGTAGTTTGACTATTTCTAAAAAAAAATAATGATAGGTAAAAATGTACATCCAAATATTAAAAGAATGAAGGTACAATGTAAAGATCAGGACCCCCTGCTATTAGTGAAAGCTACCAGGGCAGGGAAAACACTATTGTATGAGAAAATCCCTAGGCAACTGATTATTTACTGCAAAATATGTGGTATACATATATAAAGGCCAAGTATCCCAATAATGTAAAAAAAAGAGAACCTAATTTATTATCACAATTTGAATCTAAAACCAATAACAAACCAACAAACTATTCACAATGTTGTTCAAAACTACAAAGGAAAATCTAAATTTCGCACCCTTCAGTCATACAGGCATTCACACCCAAATGTACCATCTGTATATAGATATTAATCGCAGTGATATTCATACATTTACCTTAAAGACTGAGATGCGTTTAGTCTAGAATATTATAAAAATGCTTAATTTGAATATTTACAAATAGTATTACATAGAACATATCAAAGTTGTTTCTGTTCGAAGAAGTCTTTCCAGTCACGAGGGAGGTGACTCCTCCTTTCAGTGATAGTGCGCATGGGCATCAACTCCATTGTTAGATTGTTTTCCTGCAGAGGGTGAGGATGGAGTTGGTATGTGTAGAATAGAGATGTCCATGCGTATGAATGTGAATTAAGAATTACAACAACTACAGGAGACCGAGGAGATGGGTGGGCGCATGTGAATCTACAGCTCTACATGCCAAGAACAGATGCTTACTGGGTAAGTAACATTATCCGTTCGAGGCATGTGAGCTGTAGATCACATGCTTTGCATAAACTATATAGCAGTAAACTCCCAAAGCGGTGGCTAACCTGTAGTAGTTGTTTGAAACAGAGTTTTAAGTACAGCTTGGTCTACATTTGCCTGTCGTCTTGCTAACACACCTACACAATAGTGTTTGGTGAATGTGTGGGGTGTCAACCATGTTGCTGCCTTACAAATATCAGCTATGGGAATATTTCCCCAGAAGGCCATAGTAGCCCTTTTTTGCGAGTAGAATGCACTCTAGGCGGTACTAACAAAGTTCTCTTTGCTTTAACATAACATGTTTGGATACATTTTACAAACCATCTTGCAATACCTGACTTAGATATAGGATTGCCCTTGTGAGGTGTAGGAAAAGCAACAAATAGTTGCTTTGTTTTCCTAAACTCTTTGGTTCTTTCTATGTAGTAAAGTAAAGCACGTCTAACATCAAGTGTGTGTAGAGCTCGTTCTGCTACAGAATCAGGTTGAGGAAAGAACACAGTTAACTCAACCGATGGATTGATATGAAAAGCAGAAACTACTTTAGGGAGAAATTTAGGATTGCTACAAAGAACCACTATATCTTTGTGAAGTTGAAAGAAAGGCTCTTGTATAGTTAATGCCTGAAGTTCACCAACCCTCCTTAGTGAGGTTATCGCTATGAGGAAAGCAACTTTCCATGATAGGAATTGTAACTGACATTTGTGCATTGGTTCAAAAGGTGGACCCATTAGCCTTGTAAGGACTATGTTTAAGTCCCACTCTGGAGCAGGAGGAATTCTTGGTGGTATCACCCTTTTTAATCCTTCCATGAAGGCTTTAATCACTGGTACTCTGAACAGAGATAAGTGTTGTCTATTTTGCAAGTATGCAGCTACGGCTGCCAGGTGTAAACGAATGGATATGTAAGCTAATCCACATTGCTGTAAATGCAACAGATAACAAATGATGGTCTGTACAGAAGCATCAAGTGGATTGATGATGTTGTTACAATAGACAACAAACCGTTTCCATTTTGCAGCACAACATGCTCTAGTAGTTGGCTTTCTAGCTTCCTTGAGAATATTCATACAGTCTGGTGGTAGTTGTAAATAACCAAACTCTATGTCTTCAGGAGCCAAATCGCTAGGTTGAGTTCTCTGGGATTTGGATGTCTGATTTCTCCATGGCTCTGAGTGAGGAGACAGGGTGTGAGATGTAGATTTTGATGTGGAACCACTGAGAGTTCTAACAGGGTGGTGTACCAAGGTTGACGAGCCCATGTGGGGGCTATTAAGATCAGTGTGAGGGACGTTTGTCTGAGCTTCAAACCAGTAATGGAATTGGTGGGAGAGGCGGAAAAGCGTAAGCAAATATCCCTGACCAATCCATCCACAGAACATTGCCTTTGGATGCTGGGTGTGGGAACCTGGATGCGAAGATTGGGCATTTTGCGTTGTGTACTGTGGCAAATAGATCTATCTGTGGAAAACCCCATTTTTGAAAGTAGGGAAGAAGAACTTGGGGATGAAGTTCGCATTCGTGTACTTGCTGCCTGTGTCTGCTGAGCAGGTCTGCAATCTGATTGTCTACTCCTGGAAGGTGTTCTGCTAGAAGATAGATTTTGTGGTGAATCGCCCAATTCGAAATGCTTTGTGCAAGGCACGACAGCTGGAGAGAGTGAGTCCCTCCCCGTTTCTGTAGGTAGTTGTAAGAAAGTGGCTCTGTATGTACTGAACCAAAGTAAGGTTCAGTGTGCACAGAGTCCACAGTCCCCAGAGGTTTGGCAGAGGCTAAAGTTAGATATAACCTTACTCTCTAAAGTGGTAGCTTGGTCGAGCAGTAAGGCAGTATCAGAGGACAGTGTAAAGCATTTGTTGTACACACTCAGTCAGCAAATGGTCTCACACACTCAAGAACTGAACTCTAGGCCAATTGTTTTGTATATAAAAATATATTGTTGTTTTATTTTAGAACCACAAGTAGGTATAAAAATACTTTCTCAGAATGAGATGCTTTAGTTATATACTTTCAATACACAATAGGCTTTTAAATGCAATAGCTACAGTTGTTGCAACAGGCAACACAATTCAAACACAATTATAACATTGAGCTCAATGGGAGTTTTTAAGTAGAAGCAGTTTCAGTTACTTTACGTATGATTTTCTTACTCAGGGTTGGATCCTGGATTCAACCCTGGTGCATTCCTGTAAACAGTTGAAAGAAATCGTTTGTTACACAGGCGATTTTTAAGGAATATTTGTTTGTTTCAAAAATCGACACTTAGAAGAATTTCTGGCAAAAACCAGGCAATGTTATCCTATGGAGGAAAATCAAGTTATCGGTAAGTACAGTTGTAATTACTTTTCAGGGTCAGTGCTGGGCACCAAGATCCAGCACTGGGATCTCTCCTGATAACAGGCGAGTAATTTCGTTTTCGTTGATCGGGCGATTTTTAAGGAATATTTTAAAGTTTCAAAACTCGACACTTAGAAGAAATTTGAGTGAAAACCAGTCAATGTTACCCTATGGAGAAAATGTAGGTTATCGGTTTTCAGGTAAGTACTCGACTGGCAGAGTTAAGGTTCTGGGCATAGACTCAGGGGTCTCCCAGGGTCAGGTAGGTACAGTTGGTACACCCTCAGCGGCACAGGGGCGGCCGGGTGCAGAGTGAGTTAGGCCCAATGTTAGCCTATGGTGGGCAGGGGGCCCTTGGTTGGTGGCTGCTGGCAGGCAGGCCACTCGGCTGTGGGAGCAAAGCTCCTGGTCACTTACTCAGGGCAAGTGGGGAAGTCGAACAGGGTAGTTGGTGCACCCTCAGCGGCACTGGGGCGGCCAGGTGCAGTGGGCTTTTGGGCCGTCGGGCGCCCAATGGTTTTCAATGGGAAAGCTGCGTGACGAACAAAGGCTGCAAGCTCGGGGAATTAGATTCTTCAGGTGCGACCATCACTTCGAGAGGTAAGTTGGGAAGCTGTAGGAAGGGTAGGCACCCAGGAGTTGGGCACAGGAGGCCGTGGGGTGCCGGGTGCAGGGGTGTCTTTAGGCGTCGGAAATCTTACCCTCTTGCTGGTCGTGGTTGGAGGGGTCCCTGGTTCTGAGGCTGCAGGCGTCGTCAGGAGCGTTGAGGAGGGTCCTTGGGTGCTGGATTCTGGGTCACAGTCGCCGGTGGGACGTCCTCGTGGTCTTTGTCCACTCAGGCACAGGCCGGGCTCGGCGGGTGCAGAGTGTGCAGGAGTCGTGGTTCCTGGCTGGCACCAGGGGTTTGTTACTTGCTTTTGAGCAGTACCACTGCTCGTGGGAGTCCCAGTCTTTTTAGAGTCACAAGGCAATCAGGTCCTCCGGGGTTTTCGAGGTTGCTGACCACTGGAGACGCCGGGTTTCAGCAGGAACAGGTTCGAGGGTCGACAGGCCTGTAGGGCTGGGGCCAAGTCAGTTGGTGTCTTCCTCTTTTTAGCAGCTGCACGGCAGGTCTTCTTTCTTCTTGTTCTTCTTGCTTGTTTCGGGATCTGAGGAAGGAAGGTTCAGGGTGCCCCTAAATACTAAATTTAGGGGCGTTACAGGTAGGTAAAGGGCAGGGACCAATGGATCCCTTCCCTGGGGTGGGTACACCCCCTATCCTCCCACTCTCCAGTGGGAGGGGGGCAGGAGCCTAGTCCTGATTGGGCAGGGCTCCCCATCTTCAAGATGGCGAGAGCCAGGAGATGTGCTTCACCTCGCCTCCCCCACCTGAGGGGTGGGGTTGGCAGAGGCTGGCACACCCCCTCTCCTCCCTTGGGGTTTCCCGCCAGTCTTCCCACCAGAGTGGGGGCTAGAACCGGTGGGGACCAGTTGCTGAGTACAGCAAGTGTTCTGGGGAGGCTCACAAGGCGGCATGCCTTTGAAGCTTCCCCTGCCCATCCTGGGGAGGTGACCTAGCACCTCGCCCAGGACGTGCATTGTTGCAGGCCCGGGAGAGCGGATGGCTCTCTACCCAGGGGTCCAGCAACGTGTCTGCTGGGTGGCAGCCTAGGTAGCCTCTTAGACAGGACGTGGATTGTGGGTTAGGTTCAGGGGGCAACTCTAAGTTGCCCTCTGTCGTGCATCTTACATTAAATCCCACACTGGCATCAGTGTGGGTTTAATGTGCTGAGAAGTTTGATACCAAACTTCCCAGTTTTCAGTGTAGCCATTATGGTGCTGTGGAGTTCGTGATGACGACCTCCCAGCACCATATACTCTTAATGGCAACACTGCACTTACAGTGCCCAGGAATGGACCTGGGTACTGTAGGGGTACAGGGCTCATGCACCTGTACCCTCACCACTGGCATAGTGCACCCAGCTAGAGGGGTGACTGAGGTATGCCAGGGCAGTGTGTTTGTGGGCATGGCACACAGGGATGTGTGCCATGTCGACTCTCTGTTTTGTTCTGCACCAAGACACTCAGCCTGCAAAGGCAGTGTGTGTGTGTCAGGGTACAGGGCCTCTAAGGGTGGCACAATAAGTGCTGCAGCCCTTAGAGGCCTTCTCTGGTCACAGTGCCCTGGGTACCTAGGGTACCATTTACCAGGGGCTGACATGTGGCCAGAGATGCCAATTGGGTTTAGGCTATAATGCAGTTTTAGGGAAGGAACACAGGCCCTGGGCACCTGATTGGCAGGAGCCCAGGGCACACTCAGTCAAAGTACATCAGCAATTCAGCAAAAAGTGGGGGCATACCATGCAAGAAAGATGGCACTTTCTCACAGTAGTACATTGCTGTCATGTTGTCCGTGCGAACTAAGACAGTTTTGCCTACAAGTTGGGTGGAAAAAGCTTTCAGTGCTAGGAACACTGCTAGAAGTTCCAGGTAGTTGATGTGGAAACTTTTGTGATTGTCCGACCACAGCCCCTGCACTGTTGAAGATGGGCACCCCAACCTGTTAACGATGCGTCTGCTGTCAGTATAGTCTGTGGAATCGGGTCTATGAAAGGCCGTCCTTTTGCTAAGTTTTGAGGGTTCCGCCACTGAAGAGAGCGATTGGTGCGGCTGTCTACCAACACTAGATCGGTTAATAGACCCTGTGATTGATTCCACTGACGCGCTAGACATTCTTGCAGAGGACGCATGTGAAGCCTTGCATGAGGTACGATTGCATTGTAGGATGCCATCATTCCGAGCAGTTGCATGAAGACTCTGGCTGGTAATGATTGGTTGGGTTGAAATTGTAATAGTGTGGTTTGGATATTGTGAATCCTGGCTATATTGGGAGTGGCTAGAGCTTTGAGAGTGTTGAGGGAAGCTCCCAGATAAGATTGCACTTGTGCCGGACACAGGTGAGAGTTTTGTGCATTTATTGTAAAACCCAACTGGGGAAGTAGGTGTACTGTTAAATGAGTGTGTAGTATACAATTCTGGTAAGTGCCCGCTTTGATAAGCCAGTCGTCCAGGTAAGGGAAGACATGTATACATTGTCTTCTGAGATGAGCAGCTACTACTGCGAGACATTTGGTGAACACTCTGGGGGCTGCGGTGACGCCAAATGGAAGTACCTTGAACTGGTAATGTTTGCCCGATATCACAAACCTGAGGTATTTGTAATGAGCGGGATGAATTGGAATATGAATGTAGGCGTCTTTTAGATCTAGAGTAGACATAAAGTTGCCCTGCTGCAAGAGAGGAAGTACTTGTTTAAGAGTTACCATGTGAAAGTGCTCTGACAATATGTATTTGTTTAACTCTCTGAGATCTAGAATAGGTCTCAAGGAGCCGTCCTTTTTGGGAATTCGAAAGTAAAGGGAATAAACCCCGGACCCTTGGTACTGAAGTGGAACTGGTTCTATAGCCCCTTTGAGTAATAAAGATTGCACTTCTTGTTGAAGCAAGTGGTGGTGGTCTGGTGATATTTTGTGAAATCGAGGAGGAATGTTTGGAGGATTGTTGATAAGCTCAAGGCAAAAACCATGTTGGATAATTCCAAGCACCCATTTGTCGGTTGTTATTGATTTCCAAATGGGGAGAAAGTCTTGAAGTCTTCCTCCGACAGGTGTGGAATAGTCGGAGGGAAGTGTTGGGAAGTCACTGTTTACTTGAGGAAGGGGAAGTGCGAGGTGTGGTGTTTTTACCTCTACCCCTGGGACTGTTTCCCCTATAACCTCCTCTGGAAAATCCTCTTGTAAAAGATGATTGGGAATTGCCTTTGTAGGAGGAAGTGTTCTGGTCAGTGCCTGTGGACTTGGACCCTCCCCAATAAAAAGAGCGCCGAAAGGAACCTCTATTTGAGGAAGATTGAAGGGCTCCCATCGATTTTGCTACATCGGTGTCCTTTTTCATTTTTTCGAGCGCTAGATCGACTTCAGGGCCAAAAAGATGTTTTTTATCAAAAGGTATATTCATGATGGATTGTTGGACTTCAGGATTGAACCCTGATATCCATAACCATGCATGTCGTCGTAGTAAGATGCTAGTATTTACCTCTCTAGCGGCGGTCTCCGCTGCATCTAGAGCGCATCTGATAGAGGCATTAAAAATTAGTTTGCCTTCTTTGACTAAATCCTGAGCCTTTGCCTTATGCTCCTCTGGGAGAAACTGAAGTAATTGTTCCATTTCGTCCCAATGGGCTCTATCGTATCTTGCTAGTAAGCCCTGCGTATTAGCAATACGCCAATGGTTAGCTATTTGCGCAGCTACCCGTTTGCCCGAAGCATTGATAAGCTTCGATTCTTTATCTGGGGGAGGGGCATCCCCAGATGCTCGAGAGTTAGCTCTCTTTCTAGCAGTTGATACCACTAAAGAGTCAAGTGGTAACTGACACTTAATAAAAATAGGATCTGTGGGGGAACATTTATATTTTTTATCTACTCTAGGAGTAAGGGTTCTGGCACAGACAGGATCTTTAAAAGTATGGTCTGTGTCCCTTGAGCATAGGCAGTGTCTGACTGGACTTATGGGATCCTAGAGTGTCAAAGAGTAATTCTTCCTCTAAAGACTCTTTATGTAACTCCACCCCATGGTAGTCTGCTGCTCTAGCAATAAGCTGTTGGTATGACAGATTGTCATCAGGTGGAGATGGCCTGGCAGGATAAAGATCTGGGTCTGAATCCTGTGGAGGGTCAGTTGTGTAGTCCGCCCAAGGATCTGGTAATTGTGAATCGTCAGGGTCACCTGTGTGAAAATGAGGTAGGAGACTGACTAGGTGTAATCTGTAATGGATCAAGCTGTGGTGGAGAGGGAGGAGGAGGAGATGGAAGTGTACGGAAAGGACTAGTGCCTACACTTTTTTTCTTCAGAGGAATTTTGCATGGGCCATCATCATCAGAAATCTTGTGCTTAGATGGTGTTTTAGCATGGATATGCCCTGTGTCAGGGTGAATATACCGTTTTTTCTGTTTTGGATCCAGTTTAGGAGGTACCGTGTCTATGTTTGGATCCGGTTGTGGTGTAGGCAAGTCTTTGCTTTTCGGCACCGAAGCTTTCGGAGCCAAGCCCGAATGTCCTTTCGGTGCCGAAGGTTTTGAGTCCGAGGGATGTTTCTTAAGTTTCGGTGTCGAAGGTTTCGGTTCCGAAGGTTTCGGTTTGGAACCCATCTTGGATTTAGAGCTTGAAGATTTCGGCTTGGAAGTGGGCTTTGGCCAACTCGGTCCCGAGCCGGAAGGCTTTTCAGAGAGTTTCGGTGCTGAGCCATGAGGCGGAGCGTTGGAAACCTCTTCTCGGTGCCGACCTTGGCCTTGAGGCGGAGGTGGTGCCCAAGCCTTAGATTTCTTAGGGACGGTGGGATGGGGGGCAGAAGATGTCTTCAGTTCTCACGTTCCTTTGTCCCTGCGGCACATCATCCTCGAGGTCGATCTGTAAGTCTGATCCGGAGTCAGACGCAGCTGAAGCCTGCTCCTCCTGTGCCGCTGATACCTCTTCTTGTTTGGAGTCTTCACCGAAGAGGTCCGGTGTGACATCCAACCGCTGCATCTCTCGACGTCGAGCCTGACGATCACGGAGAGTTTTCTTTGATCTGAAGGATCGGCACGCGTCGGTGTCTTGCTCTTTGGGCTCGGGGGACAAGCACAAATGACACCTCGGATGAGAGTCCGAATGCGGATATTATGCGTGGCAAAGGGGACAGAATTTAAATGGAGTCTGTTCCATCGACAAGGACCCGAACTGATCATGACCTATCAGCACTCTGTGCTGTTCTCAGAGCATGGATCTGGGTAGTATCATCAGATACGAGGCAGAAGGTAGGCTGTCAGCTGTTTTTGGTAAGGGGTACATGCAGCTGCTGGGCAGTCTGGAGAGGGGCATCTGAAAGCTGTGCTTTGTCTTGGTTCCAAAAGGGCAGATTTAATTTGACTGTAAGATGACAATCAACCCTTTGTTGATGACTTTTCCTATTACCTCACCGAGGTGTTGTCGTTTAAACGCCAAAGGCCAGGGGAAATGCTTCCTCTAACCTGATTTATTTCTGGTTGCATTTGGCATTGAAAGGGGCAAAAACTCTTCTGCCTAGGCCCAGTATGAAAACAGTGCTGAAGACTGAAAACCGAACATAGTCTCACTGTCCACAGCCTCTCTTCACCCAGCCACGTCGCTGAGTGGCCCGCTTTCATTTCTGACCTGCAGTCTCTTCTCACGCTGGGACTGCTCCTTATTTCTGTCCTGCAGTCTCCTCTCATGCTGGCAATGCCTGGTCATCTCTCATTTCGACCCACAGTCTCTTCTCACACTGGTACTGCCCCCTTAATTCAGTCCCACTGTCTTCTCTCACGCTAGCACTGCCTTGACCTCATTTCAGTCCCGCTGTCTCCTTTCACACCGACACTGCCTGGCCCTGTTCTTATTTCAGTCCTGCTGCCTCCTCTTCACATTGACAATGAGTGCCCTTTCATTTCTGTGCTGCAGTCTCACCTGGTCTCTGACAGGCCTTTCCGAATTTCTGACCCCGGTCAAGAAGGCTTACATTGCACAATTGTTCACCAAGACAAAAGATGTAACAAAAGGAAAATGCTACTTACCCAGTATGCATCTGTTCTTGGCATACACAGCTGTAGATTCATATGCGTTAGCATAGATCGCCATCTGGTGTTGGGCCCGCCCGGATGTTTGCACTTTGTTTTTCTTCGAAGAAGTCTTTGTAGTCACGGGGTAGGTGACTCCTCTTTTTGGTGATAGTGCGCATGGGCATCGACTCCATCCTTAGATTGTTTTACCATAACGGGTGATGATGGAGTTAGTAAGAGTAGTAAAGAGATGTCCAAGTAGAATGCATCTAAGTAAGATATTACTGCAACAGATAGAGGTACTCGGGGAGGCGGGTGGCTGCATATGAATCTACAGCTGTATATGCCAAGAACAGATGCATACTGGGTGTTAGACTTGGCATCTTTTGGTGTGTTTCCCCAGAGTTTTTGCTTTCTGACCTCCCGGTTTTTACTCTGTTTTGCTGGTGTAACGGTTCTGCGCGCTTTTCGCACTGCTGATCAGTGGTAAAGTGCAGGTGCTCCTATGGTAAATTGTGTTATGGATTGGTGTTTCCATGATTGGATATTTGATTTACCTGTTAGCCCCTAGTAAAGTGCACTGCGTGTGCCAGGGCCGGTGAATCAAATGCTACCCGGGGGCCTGCAGCACTGGTTGTGCCACCTCCATGAGTAGCCCTGAAAACGGTAACTCAGACCTGCCATTGCAGAGTCTGCGCGCAGTTGGTAACTGCCATGTCGACTTGGCCAGTGCACACACTGGCCGGTCCCTAACCTTCCCTTTTCTTACATGTCAGGCCCCCCTCAGGTAGGCCCAAGGTACCCCTGTGGGCAGGGTGCAATGTATGTGAAAGGTAGGACATGCCCTAGTGTGTGTGGCATGTCCTAATAGTGAATTACAGCCAATTTCGTTTTTCACTATTGCAAGGCTACCAGTTCCCCATAGGACAGAATGGGAGGTTTGTTCATAACATCTTATGAACATAACTGGCCCAGGAATTCGGTAAGAAAATGAAGTTTCGTATGCCTGAACTCAGAATCTAAAGATGCCTCTTTTAGTGAAGGTGATTATTACATTCTGTGTTTGAAAATACCACTTTTGGAAAGTGGGTATTGTCTTGCTCAGTCATCCCGTGTGCCTCTGCTGGAATGTGGATTGCCTGTCTGGGTTTTGGATGACAGAAGGCTGGGGGAGCAGGAGGGGCGCCAGATGGTCTAGGTAGGTCAGGAAAGGGCTGAAGAGACCTGGGTTACGATGGGGGAAGGGGAGGAGATTTCCTTGCACCTCAAAGGGCCTGCTCTGCCTCTGACAAATGCCGTCTCCACCTCCTGCCAGGAATTCACACCAGAGAAGGCAGAACTGGTCCTGACCGGGCACAGGCCCTCTCTGCCTAAGAGATCAAAGGATTTTTGGACAAATGCTGGGTCCCAGACCCCTGAACTGTAGAACTCATCTGGACAAGAAGACTGCCAAGAAGAAGAGCCGGAGAAGCTGCGAAAAGGAACGAATGCTTTGCGGGTGCTTTGCTGGGCTGACCTGCAGTGGCTGCTTTTGTCTTGGGTAGCGAAAGGCCTGGACTGGACTTTCTGCAACCTAAATTTGTGAGTCTCTCCAAGGGCTTGAGGTAGAGCTTGCCCCCTGCTCACGAAGTCTCAGGAACAGCAAAGACTTCAAGTTCTTCGACCCGCAGCACTGGGGACTGTGTGTTTTGTGCTGCAACCCGAAGAACACCAACTCAACGACGTCTACGACGCCACTGTCGACTCCGTGTCCTGAAGGCAACGCAGAGGGCAACGCCACACCGCAACCCTGGTCTCACCGACGACGCCTGTTGACGCCGCCACCGAGCCGCTGCTTGCACCGCGACCTGTGGGCACCGCACTCCGCACCGCCTCGCTTCACACCGAAGCTTTGGCACCGCAGAGAGCACCGCGGCAACGCCGCACCGCGACCCTGGTCTCACCGACGACGCCTGTTGATGCCGCCACCGAGCCGCTGCTCGCACCGCGACTTGTGGGCACCGCACTCCACACCGCCTTGCTTTACGAGGACGCCTTGGCCTGCCTGACACCGCCACTTCCTGCCGAAATCGACGCCGCTGCTTGCACCGTGGTTCGTGGGCACCGCTCGTAAGTTACACGACGCACCGCCCTCATCCCACACCGCAGCCTTGGCCTACCGACGCCGGCGCCATCGACTCCAGTTCGTCAGCCAACGACAGCGCTTCAGCAAAGATGACGCCGCTGCTTGCACCGTGACCTGCCAGCACCGTGACGAGCACCGCCTTCATCTCGCACCGCGACCCTGGTCTCACCGACGCCATCTGACACCGCCACCGAGCCGCTGTTCGCACCGCGACCTGAGGGCACCGCACGCCGCACGGCTGCACTTCGCACCGCAGCACCTGACGCCTGCCGACGCCAGCGCTCCTGACTCCATCAGAGAGGAGATCGACCTGCAACGCATGTGACTTCGAGGGCCCCGACGACTCCTGCACCGACCTCCGGAACTGACGCCTGCGGACGCCGTGTTTTCGGAAGCTCAACGAGAGGTCATCGACGCCCTGCATTTCTAAAAGGTACTGTTTGCGGGTCTTCCCGACACCGTAGCTGGCCCGCGACGCCGCGGTCAGCCAGAACTGTTTGGATTTGTTTGCTCACGACGCCGTGATAGCCCCGGACGGAGCTATCGACATCAAGGAACTGTGTTTCAAGCGTATTTTGATAATTGAAGATTTTTGAGTACTGTATTGTGGATTTTTATCGTTTTCGGTCGTCTTAAGTATTTAAAAATATTGGATATTTTTCTAAACTGGTGTGGTGTTCTTTTGTAGTGCTTACACTGTATTACTATTGGTTATGTGCAAATGCTTTACACACTGCCTCTAAGATAAGCCTGGCTGCTCGTGCCAAGCTACCAAGGGGGTGAGCAGGGGTTATTTTAGACGTGTAACTCCCTTATCCTGTCTAGAGGGGTGGTTTTTGCCTGGCTTTGGCCCGCGCCCAAGCCTACCAAAAATCCCATTTCTAACACTGGGTAAGTAGCATTTCCCGTTCGAGGCATATGAGCTGTAGATCATATGCGTTAGCATAGACTACACAGCAGTTATTCCCCAAGCGGTGGTTAACCTGTATCTGTTGCAGTGGTCTGAAATAGTGTTCTTAAAACTGCCTGGCCCACACTAGCTTGTTGTTTTGCTAACACATCTACACAATAGTGCTTTGTGAATGTGTGTGGTGTAGACCATGTTGCAGCCTTGCAGATGTCATCTAAGGGTATGTTCCCTAAGAATGCCATAGAAGCCCCTAGTTTGTGTGTAGAGTGCGCTCTAGGGGAATTGTTAAGGTGCGTTTAGCTTTAAGGTAGCATATTTGGATGCATTTAACTATCCATCGTGCAATACCTGCTTTTGAAATGGGATTGCCTTTATGTGGTGGGGAAAAAGCAACAAAGTTGTTTAGTTTTCCTAAAAGATTTGGCTCTTTCAATGTAATAAAGTATCTCTCTTTTCACATCTAATGTGTGAAGAGCACGTTCTGCTGCCGAGTCTGGTTGAGGAAAGAACACAGGTAACTCAACAGACTGGTTGAGATGAAAAGCAGAAACGACTTTGGGTAAAAATGTTGGGTTAGTCCTAAGAACCACTTTATTTTGGTGAATCTGTAAAAATGGTTCTTGTATGGTTAGTGCCTGGAGCTCACCAACTCTTCTAAGAGATGTGATGGCTATAAGGAAGGCTACCTTCCAAGACAGAAACTGTAGTTCGCATTTGTGAAAAGGCTCAAATGGTGGGCCCATGAGTCTTGTAAGGACTATATTAAGATTCCACAAAGGAGAAGGTGGAAGTCTAGGAGGAATGAGTCTTTTGAGTACTTCCATAAAGGCTTTGATAACGGGTACACGAAACAAAGACAAGTGTTGCCTGTTTTGTAGGTAAGCCGCTATTGCGGCAAGATGTAATCGTATAGATGTATATGCTAAGTTAGCACGCTGTAGGTGTAACAGATAGCAAATGATGTTTTGAGTTGAAGCATCTAGCGGATTGATTTGATTGTTAGTACAATAAATTACAAATCGTTTCCATTTTGCTGCATAGCATGCCCTTGTGGTAGGGCGTCTAGCCTCTTTAATGACGTTCATGCAGTCTGGCGGGAGATTAAGGTAGCCAAACTCTATTTCAGGTGCCAGATCGCAAGGTTGAGTTGACTGGGATCTGGATGTCTTATCTCTCCATGGTTCTGAGTGAGAAGCTTGGGGGAGAGATGTAACTTTTGATGAGGAACTACGGATAGTTCCAACAGGGTTGTGAACCATGGTTGTCGAGCCCATGTGGGAGCAACTAGGATCATTGTGAGGGAATGTTGTTTGAGCTTCCGAACCAGTAATGGAATTAGCGGGAGAGGCGGAAAAGCATAAGCAAATTTCCCTGACCAATTCATCCATAGCGCATTGCCTTTGGACAATGGGTGTGGATACCTGGACGCGAAGTTTGGGCATTTTGCGTTGAGGTGTGTGGCGAACAGATCTATTTCTGGGTAGCCCCACTTGCGGAAGAATGTGAGGAGTACTTGAGTATGTAGTTCCCATTCGTGGATCTGTTGTCTTTGACGACTGAGCAGATCTGCGATCTGATTGTTTACTCCTGGGAGATGTTCTGCAAGGAGATATATCTTTTGAGGTATGGCCCATCTCCATATGCTTTGAGCTAGGTGTGAAAGCTGTAAAGAGTGTGTCGCCCCCCCTGTTTTTGTATGTAGTACATTGGTGTCATATTGTCTGTACGGACAAGGACAGCTTTGCCTACTAGATGTAGTTGAAAAGCTTTCAATGCCAGAAAAATTGCTAGCAGCTCCAGATGGTTTATATTGAGTTGTTTTTGTTGTAGTGTCCATATGCCCTGAATGGTATGTTTTTAGGTCTCGCCTGAGCCAGCGCATGCGCTGGTCTTGCGAGACATTTAGTGAGTGGGCTTTAGAAATGCCACCACAAGCTTTTGCTGGCCTAGAGCGTGCGGTTACGCGCACAGTAACGCGCATTCCTCGCATCGCTCAGGTGCCATCTGGCTTTCCTCTCACTTGCTCTCCCGCTCCTCCCCCTCCCTCACCACAGAGCGCACCTCGCGTCCGTGCGTCTTTTTAGCTTTTTTTTTTTTACTTTTAGCGCGAGGCGCGCGCGCTTCTTTTCATCTCTTATCTCTCTCTTTCTGCTTTCTGGCCATCACCCCGTTCCCTCTTCTCACACGGTTTACTCTCCCTGCTACCGTCCTCTCCCTTTGTCCCCCATTTCCTCTCTGTTGTTCATTTTTCTACTATCATCTCTTCCCTTGTTCTTCTTTCACTTCCCATCATCTCCATACCTCCACTTCTTTCTCCCCCCCCCCGTTTACTTTTGCCCTCCATTTTCTCTGTACACTCTGTCTCCTATCTCACTTTCTCTTCCTGCGCCAGAGCTCCTTCCTCCAACTATCGCTTTATTTCTCTTTTTTCGAAAAAACTTTCTGCCTTTCCTCTCTTCCCGTTCCAACGCTTCTCTTTTTTTTCATTCCCTAGCCTTCCAATCACCTTTCCCATTTCCTCTGTTCTGCACTTCTTCTTGCACTACAGAGCCCCATGTGTCTACTTTACTCCGGAGCAAGTGTAAACAGACAGATCTATCTAGGCTCTCAGGCAGACATTCCAAAAAAGAAAACAGAGCGAGCCTTTAAAACAAAAAATCATATAATGCTAGTTTGGCAATGTCATCATTTATGTACACATAACTGCACATTCTTTAATTGTATCCAAACCATTACTGAAATTAATGCACAGTTCAAATAATTGATGGCTCTTCTTTTATGTGGCTCAGTCTACTCCTTTTTTTAGTTTCTGTAAAGCGCTTTGTCATCCCTTGAGCCATGAACACACTATAAAAAACTGCTAATGAATGTGTTGATAAATAAAAATAGTGGTCTCGCATTTGGGACATTATAAGTGTTTAGCCATGCAACAGTTGTGCTGCATAACTAAATACTTATAAGGTCCCAAAGGCGAGACCTATTGGCTATGCCAATGCTTGTTGAAGATGAGCTCCCCAACCAGTGAGCGATGCTGTAGTGATCAAGTCCACGCAGGTAGGTGTGGTACAGAGAGGTTTATTCAAGATAATTACAAGATCACAATAAGGACCCCACCAGGAGCAGCCAGCATGCTGCTCAGCCCAGCCAACTGTGTGTATTTGACTCCCAACATTCCATGTTATGTCATTACAGCAAGATTCCATTGGCAGTGCAAGAATAACATTAGAGTTAAGATACAACATATCCCCCTTTCTTCTATATATAAAAAAAGAACACTGAGAGAACCAGAAAGAAGAACGAGGATGAGAGGAAACGGAACGAGGATGAGAGGAAACGGAGGAAATCCGAAACATGAAACCATTGAAAGAAAAGAACAGAAAAGGATGAGAGAAGCAAAGCAGAGAGGAAAACCAAGACATAAGAACCATCCTCCCTTTTTTACACAAAAGCAAAGGAAAGAAATAAATCGTCAGAGAAGAAGAGAGAAGGAACCACGAACAACTGCCCCAAAAACATACCCACTGGCCAGAACAGGAATGTAAAAAGGCAGGAGAGGAAAGAACCAACAAAACTCCGGACTACAGGATGTGGAAAACACAGAGAAAGAAAACACGGCAGAAAAGCAGAGGAAAGCTCAAAATCCACACAAGGCACAAAGAGAAAACATCACAAAAGGAACAGAACTGAAGAAAGAAAACAAGGAAGATGAGGAAAAGTAAAGGGATAATCCTCACCCAAGTCAAACACCATCATCAATACATAATAAAAAAATATAATATAAAGACAACAGTGTATATTAATAATAGAAAGTTCAATAAAATAAATACATACCTATATGTGAGGTTCGGGAGGACTATAACCCAAAAACAAACCCTTCAAAGATAAGGGGTTAAATCAGTAACAGTTGGGACTAAGACCCATAGAAACCATAGTCCTAGTAACATTGACATCGTGAAAACTAAGAGAGGTTGAGCGATGTCAACAAACAGTAACAGATGGGACTAAGACCCATAGAAACAATAGTCCTTGTAATATTGACATCGTGAAAACTAAGAGAGGTTGAGCGATGTCAACAAACAGATATGGGTAGGAATCCATATAATAATGCGAAAAGGACTGAAACCCTCGCATAGCTCCCAGGAGGAAGACCGACTATAGTTGTGCACATGTGAGAAGTGTACAAATGTACCATGAGCAGATGGGAGTAAAACCAACTGCAATTCCCGTGTAAGGAAACTTAAAGCATGCATGAGACAGTAAGGAAACAATGGACTCTTGACGGCGTGTACCATTATAGCGTGTACCTACACGGTGTATACCTAGGGCCCATGAACCAATCTGAAAGAGAAAATAGAAAACACGTATGATCCCACGAAGGAAATTAAGAGATGTACTAAGCAGTACAAACACCGGTGAGCGACTACTCACCCGAGCTTCAGAAAGCAACCAGTGTGGGGACACTAAAAGCAAGCCTGAAATACAATGGACTCTTGACAGTGTGTACCCAGAAGGTGTGTACCAACAGAGTGAATACCTAGAGTCCGAGAACAATTGAAACCAAAAGAACAATCTGTGTAGGGCCAAACTTCTTGTAAAGGATGGGGAGAACACAGTACAGATGCAAACCAGACACATTTTGAAATAGTACTGGAAAAAACACAGTAGTAATACGCAAGACAAAACCTATATAAGGTTTGTGTCAGTATTGGCAGCACACAATAGTGAAACTGCAACAGTAAATATACAGGTGTCAAATGTGAGTTGCAGGTAGGACTAGTGATCGATGATGTCACACTATCAAAAGGACAGACAACAGTTTTCAAAAACACAGTGTGCTGAGAAATGTGACGAAAGAGTTAAATGAAGTTGGCGAAGCAGATGAAAAAAAAAATAATTGAAATGAATACATATCCAAATACTCGTCACATGTAACAGTTGAAGTTCACTGCATAAACATACAGTGCTTGGAGCTGCTCCCACAGTCTTTCAAAACGAGCTGGAGTAGAAACCACGCATGTCTCCGGTGTATAATTTTCCATGGCTTCACAAGCAGAGTGATACAGTAGGGCACAGTCTAAACTGGGAACTGTATCAAATAATTTGGCCCGTCGAAAGTACCTTTAGAGCGTGACTGCATCGATGAGTCCAGTAAACAATTCCAAAAACAGAACAGCATGACTGTCACCATGTTCTCCGTCCGAAACACAAGATGGCGTCGCATTGCAGACGCTCTGCCGGAAGGCTCACGGTGCGTCTGAACATGCGACGTACAGAGGCAGCAGGAGCTCAGGGAAGATGGAGAACGTCACAAAGACCCACTAGCCAGAAATCTGAAAGTGCAGGTAAGACTGCGCGCGCAGTGTAGGGCTCGCGCTACACTTTTCAAACAGCTGTACGACGTTTGAAAAACGCCCGTTGTTAGCACTATATGTGGAATCGGGTCGACGAATGGCCGCCCTTTGGAAAGGTTTTGTGTATTACACCACTGCAGAGCGATGGGTGCTGCCGTCTACCAACACCAGATCGGTTAGCTGACCTTGAGCCTGGTTCCACTGACGTGCTAAGCATTCCTGTAGGGGACGCATTTGGAGTCTTGCGTAAGGAACATGTACAATGCAAGATGCCATAATTCCGATGAGTTTCATGAACACTTGGGCTGGTAATGAGTGTTGAGGCTGAAATTGTGATATCAGGGTTTGTATGTTGCGTATCCTGAGAGGGTTGGGGTATGCTAGAGCCTTGCAAGTGTCTATTGTGGCTCCCAGGTTTGCTTGCGTGTTGGAGGGTTGGAGATGAGACTTGGTGACGTTTACAGTGAATCCCAAGTCGTGAAGCAGCTGAACTGTTTTGTGAGTGTGTTGTATGCAGCCGTGTTGTCACTTGGCTTTTATTAGCCAATCGTCCAAGTAAGGGAAGACGTGAATGTGTTGTCTTCTCAAGTGTGCTGCGACTACTGCCAGACACTTGGTGAACACTCTGGGTGCTGTAGTTACCCCGAACGGGAGAACTTTGAATTGGTAGTGCTGTCCGTCCACCACGAACCTGAGATATTTCCTGTGAGCCGAGTGAATGGGAATATGGAAGTAGGCGTCCTTTAAATCTAGAGTGGAAAGGAAGTTGCCTTGTTGAAGCAGTGGGAGCACCTGTTGAAGTGTGACCATGTGGAAGTGTTCTGATTGAATATAGAGGTTTAGCTTTCTGAGGTCCAATATGGGCCTGAGAGAGCCGTCCTTTTTTGGAATCAAAAAGTATAGGGAGTACACCCCCGTCCCCCGATGGTGTAATGGGACTGGTTCTATTGCATGTTTTTGTAACAGGGAGAGAACCTCTTGTTTTAAGAGAGTGAGGTGTTTTGATGACATTGCACGCTCTTTTGGAAGGAGAGTTGGGGGAGTGCATGCAAGTTCCAGGCAATAACCATACTGGATAATCTGTAATACCCACTTGTCTGTGGTGATTGAATTCCAGACAGGTAGGAACTGTGAGAGACTTCCCCTGACAGGTGTTAAATGATCGGGGGGTAGTGGAGGGAAGTCACTGCTTATTGTAATTGTAAAAACATTTGTAGAGCGCGTGGTTACCCGAAGGCATCCCAGCGCTAGAGGCCACCGCTCATGAACTAGGTGCAGATTTATGGGAACAGATACGTTTTTATTGGCAGGGGAAGTGCGGGTGGAGTTACCTCTGCCTCTTCCCTTGTTATTATTTCCCCTGTAGCCTCCTCGAAAATAACCTCTGGAGGAGGTGGATTGGTTGTTTTTATAAGAGGAGGAGGGAGTCTCCGACGACACTGTTTTTGAGCCACCTCTATAAAAGGAGCGGCGAAAGGAACCCCTACTGGAAGGTAATTGTAAGGCCCCCATGGACTTAGCAGTTTCGGTGTCCTTTTTCATCTTTTCAAGTCTAGTGTCGACTGTTGGCCCAAAAAGATGCTCTTTATCAAAGGGCTGATTCAGTATGGAGGATTGGACATCCTGCTTGAATCCAGAGATTCGAAGCCAAGCGTGCCTGCGTAATAGTATGCTGGTGTTGATGGCACGAGATGCTGTGTCTGCTGCATCCAGTGCACATTTTATGGAAGTATTGGTGATAAGCTTCCCTTCTTGAATGAGGTCGTTAGCCTTTGTCTTGTATTCATCAGGCAAGTGTTGGATGAGTTTTTCTAACTCATCATAGTGAGCTCTGTCATAGCGTGCTAACAGGGCCTGAGCATTGGCGATTCGCCAATGGTTAGCAGCCTGTGAGGCCACTCGTTTGCCTGATGCATCTAACAATTTAGACTCCTTATCAGGAGGAGGGGCGTCGCCTGTAGTTTGAGAATTAGCTCTCTTGCGGGCGTTAGATACGACAAGAGAGTCTAAGGGTAATTGTCCCCTAATATATACAGGGTCTGTAGGAGCGGGCTTGTACTTTTTATCCACTCTAGGGGTCAGTATTCTGTCTCTGACTGGGACTTTAAATACCTCGTCTACGTGTTTTATCATGCCCTTGAGTATGGGAAAAGTATTAGTGGACTTTTGTGAATGAGTGAATGTCTCCACAAGAAAATCCTCCTCTAGAGGGTCTGAGTTTAGCTCCACCCCGTGGTATTGAGCAGCCCTGTTAATAAGCTGTGCAAAGCCTATATTGTCATCAGGTGGAGAGGGTCTGGAGGGATACAGGTCAGGATCATTATTGTGATCTGGTTCCTTATAGTAATCCTCCCATGGATCAGTGTCATGTGGAATGTCTTGGTCTTGTGGTATGTCCTGATCCTCGTCCCCATAATCATCATCATCCTGTGGTTCAGGTAAAAATGTGGGTGGTGGTGAATTTGATGGTGTGATCAGCAAATTTGGGTTAGGTGGAGGAGAAGGAGGTATGTAAGGGGAGAAGGGTTAGTACCCATGTCCTTTTTCTTCAGAGGAATAGGAGAGTCCTCTGAGAAATCAAGCTTCCGTTTCTTTGGAATAGTGGCTGTAAGGCGTCCAGTATTGGGATCAATACCGAGTCTCTTCTGTTTTGGGTCCAAAACTGTGTCTTCGGATGGAAGTTCTTTGGAAGCAGTGTCTTTCTCCTTAGGAGCGGGTTTCGGCGTGGAAGATTTATGAGGGTCTTTGAGCGCCGGACGTTCCGAGTCCGAATGCTTACTTTTGGTGTGTTTAGAACCAGAATGTTTTGGAGCGGGATGTTTCGGCTCCGAATGTTTCGGTGCGGAGTGTGTCGGCTCTGAGCTTTTAGGTGCAGAGGATTTCGGTATGGATGATTTCGGCTCCGAAGCGTTTTTCGGATCCGAGGCCTTCGGTGCCGAAGTTGTCTTCTGTGCTGGCGGTTTAGGGGGTGGCACATGAGGCGGCTTATGTTTCGGTGCCGAAGGTGTTGTTTCGGTACCGGAATGGGGCCGGCCCGAGCCGGAAGGCTTGCCCTTATGTTTCGTAGCCGGGCTGGAGGGCGGGGTATTAGAAACATTATGTCGGTGTCGACCCGAGCCAGAGGGTGATGCCAGAGCCTTAGTTTTCTTCGGTTGCGTGGGCACATGGGGGTTTGTACTCACGGTACGTTGACCCGTGGTGATGTTCAGGTCTTCCTCCATGTCGGAGTCGGCTACGGAGACCGGTTCTTCTTCCTCTGCCTCTACGTCTGTACGGGGAACCTCTGATTCTTCGCCGAAGATGTCCGGTACGGAGCCGCTGTCTCGTTGCATTTCGTGGCGTCGAGCCCGTCGGTCACGAAGAGTCTTCTTCGATCGGAACGATCGACACGCTTCGCAGTCCTTCTCGTCGTGTTCCGGGGATAAGCACAGGTTGCAGACCAGGTGCAGGTCGGTGCGTGGGAACTTAGCACGACACCCGGGACATAGTTTAAATGGAGTCTGTTCCATCGACTGCTGGCGTGGTCGGTACGGGTAGGCCCGACAGCCCGCCTCGAATTTCCAGATCGAAGGTTTTCACAAATTATACGATGCGCGTCGAATGGGAAACCGCGATCGAAAGACAATACCGTCTAGGGTAGAGGATTGCGCGTTGAAGGGGTTCGAAAACGATACCAAACCGGAGCGCAGCAATACACATCCGAACCCGATGGCGGAAAAAAACAATCTAAGGATGGAGTCGATGCCCATGCGCACTATCACCAAAAGGAGGTGTCACCTACCCCGTGACTCCAAAGACTTCTTCGAAGAAAAACAAAGTGCAAACATCCGGGCCCAACACCAGATGGCGATCTATGCTAGCGCATATGATCTACAGCTCATATGCCTCGAACAAAAGTATTATTAATCACATAGGCAAAACCTAATGCATTTACCAATGCTCTTGTCTTTTGTTTACTCTCAGAGCACTGCCCAACTACTGCTCTTCTTATGCTTTTCTCTTTATGGGTTCACTTTGGGGAAGTCTTTTTTTATTATTTGTTTCGTGTTCGCCGTCTTTGGTGCGTGTTCAGCTTCGGATCCCGTCGCTGCTTGCATTTCACTGAGCTGTGCCGTCCCCACACCACCACCTCCCACTACTTGTTATTTTCAGTGCCCATCGAGTTCACTTAACCTCTCCGTGCCATCTTTCCGCCACCATGTCCCCCCTCATATTTTCAGTGCTTCGGCACCGTTGCGGTTTGTTTAAAAATTTCTTTCACTATAGTTATCTTTGTTCCAATAACATGTATTGTTGCTCAGCGACAATGCTTTCCCCATCTCCCCCAGAAATCCCTAAATATTTATATTCTGAAGTTCTGCCGTTTCACTTCCTTATTTGGTTGCTGGAGCTATTCTTTGTCCTGTTCCAGAGTTCTGCTAAAGCTACACTCGCGGCCTCGCCCCCTTCTTGCTCCGCCTCCCTCAGCATCACTCCCCCCTCCTCCAGGTTCCCCAGGTCCAAAGTCAAGAACCTTGGTGGTACGACTCATCCAAGGTACAGGAAGGGAGGATCGCAGAGGCCAAATGAAAGCCCGAGGTTCCAACAAGACCTCGAGCTGAGCCAGAGTCAGTCTTCAAGCTCGAGCCTGGCTCTAGCTTTCAGAGGTTCGCCCACCTCTACTCCAGCACGTTACAACCTGTGGCAATCACTCTAAGACATGTAGGCAAGCTAGTCCATGCCCGAGATTCTGCATTCTTTGTTAACGGGTTTGGTTAGTAACAGTTGCAACATAGGGACATTAATGGGTAACTCGTGTCATACATTGACTACTTTAAATAGTTTAACGTTCTATTTTGTAAACCATTTTCATCGCTGAGTGGACGAGACTTGTTTCTAGACAGATTTTATTTGAAATCGAGCTTGTTTTATCTTAGGATCGGGCGCCTCCATAGATGGCGCAGTCCATGTATGAAGTATTTGAAGGTAAATTACCAGGGGCATTGTCTGCCAGGGCTGCAGTCCTTTGTGTACACAGTACCAGCACGTTATATATGAGAGCAATCAAGAGTAGTGCACCCATGTGTGACCTAATGACACTTATTCTTCAGTCCTAGTTTGAACTCAGGAGTCATCTACAGTGTAACTGCTTCAGAAGCCTTTGACCGTGTTCTAGTCTTTACCTGTGCAGAGTCATACGGTCTTATGCATTATGATCAGCTAAAAGTCACTACCCTAGGTGTCCATATACACGGATCAAAGACAGCGTTTTAATTAACGACCCAGAACCCCCACTCAGTGTATGCTTTGGGTACAACCCACAAACACCAATGTCCCAGGATAATGTGCTGCATGCCTAAATACTCAAAGGTCCAAGATGCAAGACCTATTGGCTAAGCCAATGCTTGTTTAATAAAATGTGATAAACCTGCTTAACAGTAGGTGTGATTTTTCAGCAACTGAGAATGCAACAATGCCCATCTTTCCTGGAGCAGGCACTTTCTCAGATTAGGTTCACTCGATGCATTATTCAGTTTCCTAAGTTTACAGTTCTTTAATGAATAAGAGTTTTTCAACAAGACTTCCTCTTCCTCGAACACAGAACTAAGATGGAGTTGCAACATCATATGCAAATTGTGTACTTTTGGAATCAAGAAAGCCATTAAGTGCGTCTAGGTCTACGGTTAAATGTGTAAATTATGGATCGCCAAGATGTTTTCCATAGTAAAGTCAGCATCCAAGCCTCTGCATTTCATTGCACTTTTATATTGTGCATTGATACAGAGCTCCCTTTCCCAGTCATCTGCTACTGATATTTCTTATTGTCAGCTAGTATGTCTTCCATCACAAATGGGAAAGAGCTATTCCATTAATAAAGAATGAATTACTTATTATCAGGCTCAAATACAGACACACAACATGAACAACCATGTTGTATAAATGACTATCCTTGTCAACAGTACAGCAGTGTTATCACATAAAACCCAAATGAGAAGTCCAGTCCATCACCAGCAGCAACTTATCACAAAAGATAGGTGCAAGAGAACATGTCCTATTAAAATTATAAAGTCAATATACCAGAACACAGACTTCAAGAACAACACATCATTCCGAGGGTTCTGCTAGGCTTATCTTAAATTTCACCCATCAGCTGCCAAGTGACCGTTTAGGTTGCCTATATTGCAGGTGCAAGATTACGAAGTTTCTCTCTTCATCCCTTATACATTTTTCTTTAACAAATAGGGATCAATTCTATGTTTGCCTATTGATTACTCGCATTTAATTTTTGTGGATGAGTGCGAGTCTTTGATGTAAAGTTGCAATCAAATTTTTCTAATTCATCGACACAATAATACTTACTGGGCCGAACTCAAACTAGGACAAGAGCGCAACTGTCTTGCTTTGCAATTGCCAAGTATTAATTGTTTTACCTGTTTCCGAACTAAATTGGAGTATGTGTCTGTGTTAAGGCTTCAGACACTCCAGGGGATCCACACATTTCTAAAATCGCACTCCTAATTATCACCACTATTCCCAACCTCACCTTAATGTATCGCTTAATGTATCCCTTGCAGTCACTACTTGCCTTTTCTGTAAGATTTCTGAAACCTGATAGCTCAGATAATGCTACCAAGAGTGACACTTCCTGTGGCAAATGAAAAACATGTTTACTTGCACTCGAAGAGGGACAGGGCTGGTGGTGGATCGTGGATTAAAGATCAAGATGGGGGCCGGCCAGCTTGAGATGTAGGTGGATAAATCCCAGGGATGGTGAAATGGGAGAGATGAGAATATAGCTAGTCACGCACACATGCCCTTTTCTGCCGGGCCAGCAACTCTAAAGGAGAGGGCACACAGTCAAGTCTGATCATCTCCCAAAGAGGTCATTCAGAAAGAAGACAAGGCTTTTTCTACAATGACAAACCCCAACAAGCAGCACACAGATGGAGACACCCAACATATTTTTCCCTGTAGCAAATAAGACCTTAGTGTTTGAAAATAAAGAGACAGGAAACTGTGCCTCATAGGGTATTGAGACTATGAACATGCAGGAACATATCCCCCATGTCCTGAATTGGTGCCTTCAGATACTAGAGCCCCAAAGTGCTGCAATGGATTGTTCCCCTGCACCATAACAGTCTACTGTGAAAGTATGAGAGAATATAAGTCTCTACCTCACTATTACAATACACTTCACATATTTTCCTCTGCGAAGGGGGTCAGGAGATAGGAGGAATGGATATATTGGCCACGAAATTGCACCCTTCTGTCTCAGCTAACAAAAGGATTCCAGTTATGCTAATCACAACAAATTTGCTTTTACATGAATCAACTGATCTTAGGCACAGAATCAGTAAACTCCTAATATAAATGAGAATTCGGTGTGAAGGGATTAAATTAAAATAAGATGCAATATGAATTAAAGAGTCATGGACTTGTGGAATAAAAATATATAACATGCAGTGTGAAACACAGATTATGAGCACAAGGCTTACCCTCTTTGCAGGTGAAGATGCACTCTTAAGCGACTCTAGTAATGTTTTCTTGAGATCCTCTAAATTCTTGTTAACAAACGACTTGCATGGCTCTCTCTGCCCCCCACAGATCTCCTCCAGCACACGGTACGCTTTCTTCTGTACTCCATGGTCTTTATTCTATCAAGAAGGAGATGGCACAGATGAAACAAAAGACACAGCTTATATGCATGATTTGTGCAAATCATGATAAACAAGGGCCTAAAATGCATCACAGTGGGGACGGCCAAGACAGAAGGGGGATATAAGAAGGTTAAAAACACTTCATATATATCACTAATAAAATATTGCATAATCAGCATACACTTAAAAGGAGGTCAAGGTGCAGGCTAAACCCAATTACAATGATAAAGACTTTATATTTACCAGGTCATTCTTGTCCTTTTAAGATGTACACAATTTCATATAACCAAAACCAAACTTAGAGAGCTTCTATTTCTAGACCAAGACTGTCCAAGTTTAACCAAATCTGCTGTCCTCTATTCAGTGACTTTGTGATCCACATGCAGTCTGTGGTACTTATCTTATAAACCATTAACATCCTTGTACATTGTGGAAGCAGGAATATAAGTGCACTGCCTCACTAGTAAGAAAATCCTTTGATTACTGCCTGATCCTAAAGTCCATCACAAGTAAGCAATATCTGCAGAATGTGTGCTTTCAATAGCTGAGCAGGTCTTACCTCTAGGTAGGGGAGAATGATGTGATAGGTCTGAGTCATAGAAGCTTCATCTGCATAGGGAGCCATGGCTACAATGAGATCAAATATGGACAACCTGAAAATTTTAAAACAATAAAAAGCAGAAATTTAGGGACTATCTGCTCAGAAACATACATATGGGAGTATAAACTAGCAGTTCTTTTAAAATAAAAAGTCTCACAAGGTTAAAAGTAAATTAATATTCAGGATGGGAAAGTGGAGCAAAGGGGAAAGGGATTCTTCACGGGGAAATATTGCACTGGAGAAAATACATTACCTGTGGCACAATGCACTGTCAAAGCCAACAGGGCTGGCCTCGACAGAATAGTTACTTTTTTACTGGAAGCATTTGACACAAAAATACGAACTGAAAAGAAAACAAACATGCCACCACCTAAATGTGATGACAATATCCTATAAATAGAACAGTACATTTGGTTCCTAGCAGGTAGACATACTAGAACAGGTATAAAACCCTTTTCCTTTTTAATGTTGTAACAGCGTAGATATCGATTATTCCTTACACAACATACATACTAGATTTGACACTGAAATTATAACATGCACCTTACACATTGACGAAAAAAATTCACAGAAACTGAGAAAACGTTGAATTATCAGCTCTGTAAAAGCATGCTTGATTAGCTAGATACAGTAGGATTAATCAAATAATAATAATAACAAGTTGTTATGAAGACTAATCAGAAGTTTAGCATTTCTATTGATTTCAATTGCAGTGTTTCCACAAACTCAACATTGGTGCAAATCAATATTGATAAAGATTGCATGCTTGAAACTTTCAGTATAAGTACTTAACACCTTAAAGAACGAATATTAATGAAAACAATTCTGTTTTAATGATTTTTAGGATTAGTGTACATGCTGCTACTTTTGAAATTCGTATGAGTAGGCCATATTTAGAATCGTTCATTTTTAATAGAATTACTGCCCAAACTATTATTATTTCTTAATATGAAACGTTTGATTTACTTTATTACGTTTTGAATAGTTATTAATGAGTTGATTTTCTAAAAGATGACTTTAATGGATTGAAATTCTCTTGCTTAGGCTGCATTATTTCATGGCCTAGTGAAATGAGCTTTGACATGGCCATGTATCTTTCAAATGTTGCTTTAACTGTTCCTGCCTAATGTAACAATTTGACTAAGAATGAAGCCTTATTCCTTGTGTGTATGAATTGGTGGGAATCGATCATTTGACTGTACCCAATGAAGGAGCTACAAATACACATTTCTTTTTTGTAACTAACCTGTGAGGATGGCAAAGACAGAGTTCTCATAACTCGCATGGGAAACAATGTTGGAGTAGCAAAACGTACCTGACAAACGGAAGATGACCGCACAATGACCAGACCACTGTGGTCCGATTACTGATATCACAACTGCATCATCTACACTATAAAGACAGACACCCCGAAGGAGGGGTATGGTATTATTATTATTATTATTGTTGACTGAGAGGAAGAGTTTTTACTTTTTTCAGTGCTTATTGCTCAATGACTCACCCCCAGTCACTATTAGGTCTGGGTTGAATCCATCATCATTCTTTAGCTCACTTCGCCACTCGAGATCAGAACCAGCCATATGCAAATCAGTCTTGACCCTGCTCCTTTTTGGAACAGTCCAGCCCGAACTGCCAAGCCAGGTCTTTCCTTGACCGGAAACAGGCACCCTGGGACCGGTTTCGGGGTAACACCCCTCATCAGCCAGGATAGTTTTAAACCAGTGGCAAAGTGAGCAAGTGATTCAACCCAGATCTGTTACTGGGGGTGAGTGTCTGAAAAGTTTCAGCGCTCCGTCCATCATCTCCTTGTGTTTGCTACATTAAAGCCTCTACAGACTATATTAGAATGGAAGTCCCCTCTCTGAGACTGTTGTTGAAAAGAAAGTGGCATAAGGACATCAAAAGTGCCTATAGCCTCTGGCAACCATTGATGATATATTTGTGAAAGGTAACACAAATTTGCTTTGTCCACCACATTTGAGGGCTGTAAAGTGCTTTAAGTGAATGCGAAAAGTGTTAAAATAAGGATTTTTTTAAAAACAGGGGAAACTCTTGTCAAAGACTACTAAACTCTAGGACAATTGTGAGAATTGGGTGGAAAGACTAATTTGAAGGATGATAGGCACACACATATAATAATGACAGATGGGGACATTTGCAATAAGTCAATGCTGGTTGGAAACAATCTGAAAGTGATTAATTGTATCTGCTATACTAACCATTTTTTAAGGTTTACCCTTGAAAATAGGCAAAACATCATAATCGCTACTGCATTGCAAACGCAATATGTGGCAGAAATGGCTTGCATAGTTTTTAAGCATGGACCTGAAACTAGGGTTGTGTACAATTGCCACATGGAAGAAAGGATTATGTTACTTACCCAGTAAGCATCTGTTCTTGGCATGTAGAGCTGTAGAGTCATATGCTATGCATAGCCTGCCATCTAGTGTTGGGTCCGGATGTTTGCAAGTTGTTTTTCTTCAAAGAAGTCTTTCCAGTCACGAGGTAAGGTGACTCCTCCTTTCGGTGATAGTGCGCATGGGCATCGACTCCATTGTTAGATTGTTTACCCGCAAGAGGGTGAGAATGGAGTGAGAGTGTAGTAAAGGGATGTCCATGGATATATAATGTAAATAAGGAGAACTGCAACAACTACACGTGACCGGGGAGGTGGCAGGGCGCATGTGAATCTACAGCTCTACATGCCAAGAACAGATGCTTACTGGGTAAGTAACAATCTGTTCGAGGCATGTGTGCTGTAGATAAACATGCTTTGCATAGACTATATAGCAGTATTCTCCCAAAGCGGTGGCTAACCAGTAGATGTTGCAGTTGTCTGAAAAAGTGTCTTTAGCACTGCTTGCTCTACATTGGCTTGTTGGCGTGCTAATACATCCACACAATAGTGCTTGGTAAATGTGTGTGGTGTAGACCATGTTGCTGCCTTACATATGTCAGCTATAGGAATGTTACGTAAAAAGGCCATAGATGCCCCTATTTTGCGAGTGGAATGCGCTCTAGGGGTATAGACAAAGTTCTTTTAGCTTTTATATAGCAAGTTTGAATGCATTTAACAATCCATCTGGAAATGCCAGATTTCGAGATAGGATTGCCCTTGCTTTGTTTTACATAAATCTTTTGTCCTTTCGATATAATACAATAACACTCTTCTGACATCAAGTGTGTGAAGAGCTCCTTCTGCTACTGAATCAGGTTGAGGGAAGAACACAGGTAGCTCAACGGATTGGTTAAGATGAAAAGCAGAAACTACTTTAAGGATGAATTTTGGGTTGGTGCGAAGAACTACCCTATATTTATGAAGCTGAAAGAAGGGTTCTTCTAAGGTTAATGCCTGAAGCTCACCAACTCTCCTTAATGAAGTAATTGCAATGAGGAAGGCAATCTTCCATGAATGGAACTGTAAAGGACAATTGAGTAATGGTTCAAAAGGTGGACCTATGAGTCTTGAAAGCACAATGTTAAGATTCCATACTGGTGCCTGAGGTATTCTGGGTGGTATTACTCTTTTTAAGCCTTTCTTAAAGGCTTTAATCACAGGGACTTTGAACAAAGATAAATGCGGTCTGTTTTGTAGATATGCAGCCACTGCTGCAAGGTGCAATCGAATAGATGTGTAAGCTAATTTAGATTGCTGTAGGTGTAGGTAACAATGTTTTGAACAGAAGCGTCAAGAGGATTAATCTTGTTATTACAATAAATAAATCGTTTCCATTCTGCTGCATAACGAGCTCTGGTAGTGGGCTTTCTTGCTTCTTTTAGACTAGTCATACCGTTTGGTGGCAAATTTAAGTATCCAAACTCTATGACTTCAGGAGCCAAATCGCTAAGTTGAGCTCCTTGGGGGTTTGGGTGCCTGATTTCTCCATGGTTCTGAGTGAGAAGGCTGGAATTGAAGTGTAGCCTTTGATGTGGAACTACTGAGAGTTCCAGAAATGTGGTGTACCATGGTTGACGGGCCCATGTGGGAGCTATTAAAATCAATGTGAGCGATGTTTGCCTGAGCCTTCGAACCAGAAAAGGAAGGAGTGGGAGAGGTGGAAAAGAATAGGCAAATATCTTTGACCAATTGATCCATAGGGCATTGCCTTTGGAGCGAGGGTGTGGGAACCTGGAGGCGAAGTTTGGGCATTTTGCGTTGTCCACTGTGGCAAACAGATGTATATGTGGAAATCTCCATTTTTGAAAGTATGGAAGGAGAACTTGGGGATGAAGTTCCCATTCGTGTATTTGCTGTCTCCTTCTGCACAGGAAATCGGCAATTTGATTATTGACTCCTGGAAGGTGTTCTGCCAGAAGATGAATTTTGTGATGAATTGTCCAGCTCCAGATGGTTTGAGAGAGGCGTGACAGCTGGAGAGTGTGTTCCCCCTTGTTTTGTATATAGTACATGGCTGTCATGTTGTCTGTGCGGACTAGGACAACTTTGCTTATGAGATGACTTATAAGCTTTGAGTGCTAGAAATACTGCCAGAAGCTCTAGATAGTTGATGTGGAGATGTTTCTGTTTGCTGTCCCAGAGACCTTGAATTGTGTAATTGTGGAGATGGGCACCCCAACCTGTGAGAGATGCGTCTGCTGTTAGCACGATCTGTGGAACAGGGTCGATGAAATGCCACCCTTTTGATACGTTTTGTGGGTTCCACCACTGCAGAGAGCGATGGGTGCGGCTGTCTACCAACACTAGATCTGTTAATTGACCCTGTGACCGATTCCACTGACATGCTAAGCATTCTTGTAGAGGACGCATGTGTAGTCTTGGATGAGGCTCTATTGCAATGCATGAGGCCATCATTCCTAGCAGCGGCATGAAGGTTTTGGCTGGCAAGGTTTGATTGGCTTGAAACTGTAATAACAGAGTTTGAATATTGAGAATTCTGGCTGTACTGGGAGAGGCTATAGCCATGTGAGTGTTGAGAGTCGCTCCCAGATAAGATTGGATTTGTAAATGCTGTAGATGAGACTTTTGTGTGTTGACTGTGAAGCCCAATTGGTGCAGTAAGTTTAGCGTGGTTTGAGTGTGTTGTAAACACTTCTGGTGTGTGCTGGGTTTGATGAGCCATTCGTCTAAGTACAGGAAGACATGAATTTGTTGTCTTGAGAGAAGCTGCCACTACTGATAGACATTTGGTAAAGACTCTGGGAGCAGTAATTACTCCGAATGGGAGTGCTTTGAACTGATAGTGTTTGGCTGCTATCAGAAATCTGAAATATTTTCGATGCGCTGGATTGATTGGAATGTGGAAGTATGCGTCTTTTTTAGTCTAGCGTGGACATAAAATCACCTTGCTGCAGAAGTGGAAGCACCTGTTGAACCGTTACCATATGGAAATGTTCTTACAGTATGTAGTGATTTAACTGTCTGAGATCCAAAATTGGTCTCAAGGAGCCGTCGTTTTGGGGATTAGAAAGTAGAGAGAGTAAACCCCTGAAACTCGGAACTGTAATGGAACGGGTTCTATGGCTCCTTTTTCCAAGAGAGATTGCACCTCTTGTTCGAGTAATTGTAAGTGGACTAATGACAGCTTGTGAGTGTGAGGTGGAAAATTTTTCTAGGATTGGTGGTAAGCTCCAGGCAATAACCATGTCGGATAAGATCTATCACCCATTTGTCTGATGTTATGGATTGCCAAATGGGAAGAAATTGTCAAAGTCTTCCCCCGACAGGTGTTAAATATTCGGGGGGAGATGGAGGCAAGTCACTGTTTGTTGGGAGAAGGGGAGTTGGGTGCTGAGGAACCTCTACCCCTACCTTTGGAATTATTGCCTCTATACCAACTTCTATAAAAAAAACTCTAGAGGGAGAGGATTGATTGTTGCCTTTATAAGAGGAAGCATTCAGATCGGAGGATGTGGTCTTGGACCCTCCTCTGTAAAAGGAGCGGCGAAAGAAACCTCTATTTAATGGGGATTGGAGCGTTCCCATTGACTTTGCCACTTCTGTATCCTTTTTCATTTTTTCCAAAGCCTGATCGACTTCAGGACCAAACAAGTGTTGCTTATCAAACGGGGTGTTTAAAATGGACTGCTGAAACTCAGGTTTAAACCCCGAAATCCTAAGCCATGCATGCCTTCTGAGGAGAATGCTGGTATTTATCTCCCTAGTCGCAGTGTCAGCAGCATCTAGAGAACATCTGATAGAAGAGTTAGAAATTAGTTTGCCCTCCTGAACTAACTCTTGTGCTTTATTTTTGTGTTTGTCTGGGAGATACTGGAACAATTGCTCCATCTCATCCCAGTGTGCCATATCATACCTAGCTGATAGGCCCAGTGTGTTTGCGATGCGCCAGTGGTTAGCGGCTTGAGCGGACACTAGCTTCCCCGAGGCATCTATAAGTTTATATTCTTTGTCTGGGGGAGGTGCATCCCCAGAGGTTTGTGAATTAGCTCTTTTGCGAGCATTGGACACCACTAGAGAGTCGAGAAGTAATTGTCCTTTGATAAACATAGGATCAGATGGAGAAGGTTTATACTTTTTATCAACTCTGGGAGTTAAAATACGTGCTCGCACAGGGTCTTTGAAGAGGTCATCTGCATGCCTCATCATGCCCTTTAGCATAGGGAGTGTTTGACTTGACCTGTGTGTGGACCCAAGTGTCTCAAATAAAAAGTCTTCTTCTAAGGACTCTTTATGTAAGGCTACCCCATGAAACTCTGCTGCTCTGGCAATAAGTTCTTGATAAGCCACATTATCATCTGGTGGTGATGGCTTTGCGGGGTAAAGGTCAGAGTCAGTATCCCCTGGAGGGTCAATGGTATCATTCCATGGTTCAACAGGTAAATGAGTGTCTTCTTCATCAACATCACCCCCTTCAGGCTGTGTATGTAGAAAACCCTGAGGTGTTATGTGTAAGGGATCTTGAGTTGGTAAGTGTGGAGAAGATGGTGGAGGGGATTGCTGGGTAGGATAAGCGGGGCTGGTGGCCATGTCCTTTTTCTTCTTCAGAGGGATTTTATCTGCACGGTCCTCTGAAGGAAGTTAACGTTTGGCTGGTGTTTTAGCAGAAATATGTCCTGTATCAGGATGGATATAATCTTTTTCTGTTTAGGATCCAATTTAGCCTTGAGAACGTCTAAAATTGGTTCGGGAGGCTCGGAGAGACTGTCTTTTGGTTTCAGTGACGAAATAGAGCTTTTGGGAGCGGAAGGTTTCGGCTCCGATGCATGTTTTTGTTTCGGAGGGGAGGGTTTCGACTCCGAACCAGATTTGTCCTTGGAACCAGATTGAACTTTATTTCGGTCGACTCGATCCCAATCCGGAAGGCTTGACGATTTGTTTCGGTGCCGAGCCTGAAGGCGGGGCGTTGGAAACATTGTCTCGGTGCCGGCCTTGGACAGAAGGCAGAGGTGGTGCCGTAGCCTTATGTTTTTTGGAAAAGGTTTTAGGGGGCAAGGAGTCTTTGGTACTCACGGCACCCTGTCCCAGAGGCACGTCTTCGGACTCGAAATCGATCTCAAGTTCAGAATCCGACTCTGCGACAGAGAAGGCCTCTTCTTCCTCTGCCACCAACGCCTGAACCTCTTCATGCTCAGATTCTTCACCGAAGAAATCCGGAGTGTGTGGAATGCTTTGACGTTGCATTTCACATCGTCGAGCCCAACAATCACGTAGAGTTTTCTTCGACCGAAACGACTTGCAGGCGTCGCAGTCTTCCTCCTTGTGCTCCGGAGAGAGGCACAAGTTACAAACTTGATGTAGGTCGGTGCGAGGGTACTTGGCGCAGCACTGAGGACAGAATTGGAATGGAGTTCGTTCCATCAGCAGAAGGGTGGACCGACGCGCCTAGGTCCGAGGGCCGCCCCGTTGTTTCCGACCGAAGATAGAGTGTTTCCTGATCGATTTGATAACCGGACAACAGGAAAACGCGTACGAAAACAATACCGTCGAGGGTAGAGTGGATCGCGCAGCGAGGGAAACCCGGAGAACGGTTTCGAACCGGAGCGCAGCAATACACGTCCGACCCCGATGGCGGAAAAAAACAATCTAACAATGGATACGATGCACATGTGCACTATCACCAAAAGGAGGATTCACCTTACCTCGTGACTGGAAAAACTTCTTCGAAGAAAAACAACTTGCAAACATCCAGACCAAACACTAGATGGCAGGAGTATGCAAAGCATGTGTATCTACAGCACACATGCCTGGAACATTTCGTTTCTTCCACTCTACAGCAAGCAACCTTAGAAACATATTTGGCAAATACTTTTAAAATAGAGGGCATATAGTGCTCTCAGACAAGTGATAACAAATCACACTTGTTAAAAACTAATCCACCATACCACCAACAATTAACTGGCATCCAGTCCAATCAGAGAAATAAAATAATGGGTGGAATGAGATGCAGTCTTTGCAAGTCTGACACCTGGTCTGTGTAAAGGTAGAGTGGAAGTTCTCCAAAAGGGGAAAGTAAAGGATGAAAAGTAGAGAAAAGTATATAAAGAGACTGGGCTCCGCAAACTATCTGATACACATACCATGAATTGAATCCGACAACATTTAACTTTCAGGTCACAGCATAGTATTAGGAAGTACACTTCAATTAACACAAGTGGGAAGACAAATGAATATAAAATGGACCAGACAAGAGCCAGCAGAGCTGGAGGGATTGTGCGTACTCTGCACTGTCTGCTTGGTGTTTGCAGTTTTGCCACAGGGTGGGAGTAGAAATCAGTTGTACAGAAAACAAAGCGCTAGACTGTGTCTTTGGACCAACTCTGTGGCACACGCACAGGAAGGATGATTGTCCCAATAAGCCACAAATGTTGCCCCTCTTGGCAAGTGAACCAGTAAAATGTCTCTTTGGCTACGCCCATGACATTTCTTGCTAAAAGTTTATTATAAGAATGGTGCAACTAAATGTTTCATCCCATGGAACACGCAAAGTGGCAATGCGTTAATGGATCTCCTAATTTGCTACTTAGGGGAGGCAAAGTGGCTAATAAACTCTCTATATCACATTGCCTCATTGAAAATGACAACTGTTTCCCTCATGTTCTCCATAACTAATTACCCAAGCTTAGCATACATAGAAGGTGGCATTTACCTGGTGAACTCTGAACTCTCTGGATCAGTCAGTTTCTCACTGGCTTTTGACAGGAAGGTTCCAACCATCTACAAATGAAAGAGAGGGACACATTTAAAGCAAGTAAAACTGGTGAAAAAGAAACTTATAACCTGCAGAACAAATTGCTTACCTATGTGGTTACATTTTTGGGTGGATACTCTAACTGCAAATTCCTCACCTTTAAAAACCCTCCAGGTGGCAGACTATAGCCAGAGATTTTTTTGTAGCAGTGCTCCCATGCACCACTAGGTGGTGTTGTGCAGCTCTGCGCTAACTCCATACCGCCCCGGAAGTAACAGTCGAGCTGCATATAAGCGCCACCCGTGCACACTGTCAGTTTGTTCTCGTTTCCATTTTAACGCCTTAAGCCGCCAAGAGTGGCCAATTGTTGATAACAGTGTGCTAAATACAAACTTAGGGCCTTTTAAGATGTTAAAAAAATGACCTCTCCACAGAACAAGGAAGCGGAAGGGCAATGAGGAATCTGCAGGTAAGTAATATATACCTCTTATGGATACTTCTAACCACAGTTTCTCACCTTAGGGCAGATACCAAAGCAGGACTTCCCCAAGGACGAGTAACATTCTCATCTGAGCTGGATGTTAAGGAAGTAGTACTCCATGAACTGATGAAACAGTGTCACGTTTGCAGATGTCAAGAACAGGCATTTCCTGTGCCAACACCATGCCAGTGGCCTTGGCAGAATGGGCCCTGTGAACTTTTAGAGGCTGCTTCTTGGGCAGTGTATAGCAGAACTTAACGCAGAGTACTGTGCACCTCAACAAGGTCCTCTTCTGCACAGACTTCGCTATGCTCTAGAGAACTGCAAAAAAGTGTATTGTCCACTTGATGGTCCTTGGTACAATCTATGTAAAATTTTAAAGACCTTTTCTGTCTAACCGATGGAGCCTCTCTTCCTCTTTTGAGGGGTAAGGGGGAGCAAAGAATGGAAGTAGTGTGAAAGATTGCCTGATATGAAAGGGGGTCACGACTTTTGGTAAGGTCACCGGAATCATCAGCACCAATTTGTCCAGAAAAAATATGGGGTATGGCGGTAGCAGGGACTGACTGCACTTCACTTACGTGACGAGGTGGAATAATCGCAATGAGAAAGACAACCTTCAAGGTCAGGAGAAGCAGCAATCAGTTATGCATAGGCTCAAAGGCGTACACAAGAAGAACGTGAAGACCAAATTAAGGTCCCACTGTGACATCACAATTGGTTTAGGAGGTAAAGTTTTTGTTGAACTATTAATCTGCTACATAATGATAGGTGGTTTAAATAAAGACAGTTGGTCTGACAAACAAAGGCCAAAAGGGCCAACAAATAATCTTTTGCAGTGAAAACTGCAAGACCTTGTTGGGCTAAAGACAAAACAAAAAGGAAGTTTAACAGCTTCATCTGTAAGGGGTCAGTGTCCTGGGTACCAAACCAGGATACAAACTTGTCCCAGGGACCAGGCTATATTTTGTGGAGGTAGGTCTGGCAGTGAGGATGATAAGTATTCAACTATAGCCACTCAATCTACCAAGGGAAAATGCTCATTCTCAGGAGCTTCGGGTAACACACTCTCATGGCCCAATCCAGAACCACCAGGATGACTTGGGCCCGGTCACTCTTTACTTCCTCCAAACCGAGGGCAGAAAAGGTAGCGGTGGGAAGGTGTACAAGAGTCTCTTGTATTTCAACCAGAATGAGTCTCCTAACGAATGCTTTTGCAGAAACTCCAGAGCACCAAATGGTTAGCCCCAAGAGTTCGTCTGTGGCCAAAAGATCAACCCAGGGTTCCACCAACGGTAAAAAAAATGCCCTGCGTCACACTAAGATGTAGACGCAGTCTGCTCAGATTGTCCGCTCTGGCATTCAGGAACCCTGCTAGGTGGTTGGCGACCAGAAAGAAGCCCTGGCATTCTAGCCACCTCCAGAGGGGCAAAGCCTTCTGGAAGATGAGGAAGCAACAGACCTTGCCTCCCAATGAGTAGGCACACGCCTTTAAGGGAAAACTAAAGTGGATTGCTAGCTGCCGTAGCAGAGGAAGAGTAAATAAAGGACTGCTGCCCCAGCAGGCCAGCACGCTTTCCGTCAGTCCCACGCCTGTGGCCAAATCCCTGAAAGGACTGGGTTCTCTGCTGCTTCACTAGCTGAAAAGGCTGTCTCTACCCATATGCCAGCCCCTTGGATTAGCTCCTAAATTTCTTGATCTAGGAAGGAAATTATTTATTAACGGTAAACAGTCCCAAGCAACATGCTGAAGCTCTGTGGTCTTTAAAGGGTTCCAAACAGGGTCCACCTTCTCACCAAAGAGGCGAGCCCCATCAAAAAGGTATATCCATTAGTAAACCTCTACATCACCAGAGAAACCAGTGGACCCGATCAAGGCAGGTCTACGAAGGACAACATTGGCTCCGACCACCCTACCAATGCAATCCATGGTATCTAGAATGGTGCGGATAATATACTTGGCGGCATCTTGCTGGTTATGTATTGACTGAGACAGATTGGCCCAACGATCCTGCAGGACTGCCAGTAATACCTCACTGGCCATGTTCCAAAGGGCATGTTTGTATCTTCCCAACAGACAGTATTTACGGATCTCAGAGGGAAATATAAATTTGTCAAAGGTCTCAGTCCTTATGGATTTTCTATCCGGAAGGTTGGTTGGAAATGAGTTAGGCATCACCTTACTGGTTGAGGCCTGTACAATAATGCTTTCTGAAGTGGGGTGCTAGGTGAAAAAATTAAAATTACCATGCGCCGCTCAAGGACGTCTGCCCACTTACCTGTTCACAGGTGGCAAGAATATGGTTTCCATCAAGTAGCCACCAAAGTATCTGTGAGGGCATCATTAAATGGAAGTAGTGGCTCAGATGGCTCTGCCTCAGGTTGTAGGATTTCAGTCAACATCTGTCTAAGTCTCAATGGAGGGCAGCTTTAATTTCTGTACTTCAGCTGCCCTGGGAATCACCACTGCAAATGAGGTACTTCCTTCCATTGCTGGCCCATGTGGCGAGTCCAGCTCTGTCTCAGGGGAGGTATCAAGCCTACTGGAGCTTCATAAGTTAAGGTAGAAGGCACCATCAGTGTAATGAGGGGGGAGCAAGCTGCCCTTATATGTGGCTCTGCTCAGTCACTTCCAGGAAGGTATGGAGTCAGGACGGAACTGCATGCTACCTAGACTTACGTGGGAGCACTGCTACGAAAAACTCTCAGGAACAAGCTTGGGGGATATGTAAAGTTTAGAAATCTGCAGCTACAACAATTTTGCAGCTTGTTAGCTTTATATTTACAGCAATCATTTCTCTCCTTGTCCTGTCCCTGAGATGGTAGGTGCACTACATGCGACAGCCTGATAAGTTTGATGAGTGGTAAGAGAGATGTCATTGTTTCCCCAGGTGTCTTAGCCATACTGAAGATACAGAAAAAGATAAAGAAAAGGTTTAGCTTTTCTGTTAGACCAATGCCCACAGATTGGGGCTACACCACAATCCTGCCAACTGGGAGTGATGTGGCCTGAGAAAATAGCAGTGAAAGTAAATATGTATTAGAAAATGTGCGAGACTGCCTCAGTAGCAGAAGCAAACAGATTAAAATTCAACTTTTGATTAAGTAAAGCTGTGAAAAGAGCAGAGCTGTGAGTATTGATTTTCTGTTGCATGTCAAGTGAAAAGGTAATCACAGCAACTGTGGTGTATAGTTGGAGAAGAACCCATATTCTTGCCTATTTCTTAACTGATTAGCAGTTCAAATAATGAAGTGGTAGGCTGCACAAAGTAATATGATAGATACATGTGTTCTAGCGCTGCTGTTGTAACACTTCTAAGGATTTTTAGGCTGATGATAGGTTCAAGTGTGGAAAGTTATGAAAGATCCAATATTGGAGAAACATGGTTATTTCATTCTAACTGATTAAAATAAATGGCTTGTACAATTAACTGTCTATACAGCTGTCTGACAACAAAGTATTCACAACACTTCTCTAAAGTTACAGATTCATCCCAAAAAAAAGATTGGATTATTCTAGTCCTGCCGTTCTTTGGACCAGTGACCAGTATCCAGCAAAATGAAATTTAAAGTTCTACATGTAGCATGCTTTTACTCTTTAACATAATGTACCATTCTGTGTGTAATATCTTGTCAAAAAGATGTATTCCCTCTTTTAGGAAGACCGATGCAGTGTTTTCCCGATCCTGGCTGCAGAGTAAGGGACAATGACACTAAGCTGTTTCCTCTTAATTATGAATTTGAGACACCTGCCACATATTTTGAAAATTTCAACAACAAAGAAGATTCAGCTCAATGGGGTCTAGTTACACAAAAAAAAAAAAAAAAATTGCACATGTACAAACATTTACTAGTCACCTGTTGACTGCTTTGTTCAGACGTTAAAGAGCGAGGGCTTTGTGGTTATGCGGTGTTAAAATCCCCAAAAGATAGACTAGGGTAGGTTTGCTGCAATAAACAAAACCCCTACATAGTTCAAAGCAACTCAGACAGCATGAAAAGAATGATTCCTTCCCAGTAGGAAAAATTAGTTCCCCTCATTGGTTACACCACACGAATATAAAAGCAGCAGTTCATTCAAGAGGACATTATGAATTTAAAACACAAGCATTATGCATTTCCACTTACAGTCCAAACTCTAGTGTACCCAGTATGTTCCTAGTGAGACACATACATAATAAGTATGTAATATAGAACATTGTTATGCAAGTTATTTACTAATTACAAAAGAGGTAATACCAGAGGTCTTACAATGCGAACAGAGTGATAGTAAAACAAAGACAACTGTTAAACCTAGTTTGGATGAGTACACTTAAAAAGTTGCATCATTTCATCTTTTCTTTCAAACAGTGCGAACATAGAAGCTAATTTTGAGTGCTGTGCAACCATGTTTTACACAAACTTTACTTTTTTTTTTTTAACTGGAAGAACTACAACTTTGCTTTATGTAAGAAGAATTAAAATGTTGATGAATAATGTTTTGAATATAATCTGCTGAATATGTAGCTTCTCTCAACCTTTTGCATATTGTATAGTGTTTGGAATCCCTTTTGTGTTGATGTGCTAAAATGTCAAAATAGTTAATGTCGGCCCCTTAAATGTTGCATAATTAAATTTTTCATGACTCATAATTTGGTGCTCACCTGTAACATAATTGCAGTTACCCTGTGTACAGCTATACAACTGTATCCCTTTACTCATTGAAGATAATCAGATTCAAGGAGAACATTCTCGAGTACCTGAACTGTAAATCTATTGTCGAAACAGGATGTATTTTCAAAAATGCTGCTTTTTAAAAGTAAGCTAATCTAAATCAAGTCAACAAAGCTAGAGAATTAAGCATGGGAAGAAGAGTGTTGGGTTACATTTAGTTATTCAATCAAAGAAATCTGCAGAATTCTCTCCATCACCACCAAGAGATAATGACCCAAGACAACATGCAGTTAGTTTTTCAATTAGACTATTGCGGACAAAACAATCTAGCTTTTACTTAGAACAGAAATGTCATTGTCAAACTAATCAATAGAAAGCAGTTGCTGTTAATTGCAAGTGGCAATTGATGTTAAAACATACAGTGGGCAACATTTAAGATAGGCTAGGGTTCAAAGAGTGTTTAACTTAGTTAGGAAATGAAATGAAGATAAGTGTATATATGAAACAAAAAATGTTTCCATATGCATTTTAGCACACACATTTACACACTAATGCTGCACTCACCTGTTGATCAGTGATGGTCAGATAGATTTTAATAGTATCCAAAACTGGAAGTCTATCTGTACTACTCTCCCCAGCAGGAGGCTTCTGAGTGTAGACATTGAACAAAATGGGTAAAAAGTTCTTGGCAAACCTTCCCACTTCAGCACGGTCCGCTTCTGTGATGGAGGAAAGCAAAATAGAGTCAGAACAGCATTTGAAAAGGTTTTTTGTTTTTTTAAATGTCGAATGCTGTTCTTCAACCTGTCAAATACCATAATCTTCATCACTTGCATTAACTGAAGATTCCTCACAAAACCAAAAGATGGCCCCTGAAAAAAAACATCTCAAGTGGGCAGATAGATCAATATCTCCATACACAATCCCGGTCCAGTCTTTCAAGCAAGCCAATGTGTGATAATTGATGTCTCTATGATTAGAGATCCGCACAAAATGGGCACAATCCATTTCGAGTCTAAAGTGAGTAAATTGATAAACAATTTGTAAATACAAAATGCTCCTTATCTGTTACTGTAGCATCAGTACTCCTAGTTCTACACTTCTTACATTCAAACGTGAGAGAACCACTGCCAAAAACTGATTGGATGAAAAACTGCCAAAGCAAAACTGTGGCCAGGATAAAAAATGTCTATTCCCATGCTTGTATGAGTCTCTTGGCATGCATCCTTATCAAGCATCATCCGGTGGCCCTTTGTCATCTCTATGACAAGCTGGCTGCCAGCTGCACTGCATCCAGGGTTATGACATTTGTTGCAAAGTGCCAAAAGTCATAACCCTGGATGTTTTTGGGTGGTCACTCGAGCGTTTCATATTTTGGGACTCATCTGCTGGTAATCTTGAACTCTAACAGTGGGACACTGCTGTCCAGTGCTCAGTGTATGTACTCTGACCACTAAATATTTAACTTTCCTATAAAGTCATAGTATGTGTTGCAGAAATACACCCATGGCATAGTAAGTTACAGGTCACTTGTCTACTGCAGCATCTGCTGTGCTATCTACAACAATGGCAGTTAAAAGGTGGCTTCAGACCTACCCTGGGCAGCCTCACAGCAGCATCTTGAACACTACTGCTGCACAGACCTGTCAAAAGCACCCTTTAAATATCGAATGTGTCACTTTTAAGGACACGTTGCTGTCGAAAAGGTAGGGTGCATAATATTTAAGAGTCGAACATGTGTGACATTAGAAACGGCATGTTCCCCCGGTGACTATGGCCAAGACGGCATTATCACTGATCAGGCTAGAACTGGCGCACAGGAAAGTATGAATTATACAGTTTATTCTATAACATAACTTTTGACCTGTACAAGAAAACTGATCCAGCGCCAATCAGGGATCGATAAAACACAATCACTGGCCAATACTCATACACCCAACACATAAATCCCTGTTGCACTGTTTCAAGTTTACGTTAAATCAGTTGTTCACAAACTTAAGCTTCGTCCTAACACACAAGATACATAATTGAACCTGTAATCAACACTCTCCTCTGGTCGATGGACCATTAGTTGAGAAGTTGATGGTAAAAATTAGAACTATCAATCTATATTACTAAATAAATCACCAACTCGGAATAAGGTTAATAATATTTATCGCAAATAATGTGAAGGTAAATGCTCATCATGTACAAGTTTTACAAGGCAAACAATGCATAAATCACAGAGAGAGAACATTTATCAAGGCAAAAAGTGTCGAACTCAAATCATAATGAACAGAATGCAATGAAGGAGTGGATAGATGAAGAGACAAAAGTTTCAGAGACAAATTTTACATTTGCAAATAATTATGCAAAGTACGGATCAATAGCTATACTAACCCAAGTATATCAGTGGAACATCTACCCCCTGGCCATGAGAATAGATGGGGGTTCCCCAAGAAGGTTCAGGGAACAAAGAGTAGGACAGGAACAGGAAACAGGTAGGCCTCTATCTGGATACAGCAAACCGACAGACAGCAACGATCTCCCCTCTCTAGCTTCTTCAAAGGCGCGCTACTTAACACACCCCAGACACCCCAGTTATACTCTAAAAACCTTCATGTCCAACCCACCATTGTAGCAACATTTTCAGAATCTTAGTCTCTCATTGGTCAGTTTACGGGGTGTTCTATCACACCACCATAGTCACGTCCATGTTTTCACAGCATTCTTTGTTTTACATTTCTAACGATACGTAAACCACGTCTCATGAATACACGCTTCCTCCAACTAGTAACATGTTACTAATCTCTACATTTTCATTGTCCGCCTCTGCAGCTTCCGCGGAAGAAGTTTGTACATTTGCACTTGGTCCTACGGCCATCCTTCCGTTACTTGGCAGACACACAATAAATTCTTGAAGGTTATCAGCTTTTGCCTTCTCCATTCTCTCTTAGAGCTCGATTTTTGGCTTATTTATTAGTTTTCTTTTAAACCCTAACTCGTCATGCAACGATGTAGGCCCATGCAAGCATCACTACGATGAATAAAACAGACATTATTAATTTCATGAAATATAATTCTCACTGTTTTACCGCCCACCATTTGCACTATCCTACGTTATATGTCTAACAAAGCATTAACGTGCAGAAAGCAGTACTATTATTTTATTTTTAAGCAGAACGCGAATGCGGCCTAGTCTTTCATGCATTAGTCCACGTATTAATGCACACATGCGCATAAGCATTTCCCCGTGTTTTTGCATGTTAGTTTCACCGCACACTGTTAGTAAATGTTACCGAGGAGTTAATCCGAGCAGGTTTTATTTTCTCAAAACCCTGCTCCATCAAGCTACAGACTTATTTTCACATTTAACAAAAATCCAATCTAATGGTAAAGGTGGAATCTTATTAAATGTATGGGAAATGAAAGTTTTAGAACGTCATCTTTACCCTGCTTGAAGCAGCTGGAGGCTAATTTGCATCAGCTCTCCAGCAACTGCCCAGCCGTGCTGGTGTTGAAATATTTGCAAAAGAGGTGTTAAAATTGCTCCCAAAGCAGAGACAATAGACTGAAGTGGTGAGTGTTTTCTTCCCCTGACAGGAAGACCAGTTGAGGTGGGCCGATTAACTTCAAAGGGGCATGCCCTGTCACAAGCAGATGTTACGTGACACTTGGGAAGCTCCAGCTTTTGTCAAGTGAGGCTAGTAACAAACCCAGAAAATCAATGAATGATCACAGAAGAGGGGACGGCTCATTAACCTGGCCACACTTCTGGCTAGGCACAGGCTCTGCACAACGTGAGAAGGGTTCCTTCCTCTTGGATTTTTAGAGTGATGGGCACCGTGGGATTGTGTGCAGTAGGGCAAACAGGAACTACTGAAATAGAGTAGAGAGGTCCTCTGGAACTTCCATCCCATTGGTTAGGGAGTACCCAAGAGTCATCCCCACCCACTAGCTGGACCAGATGTCTGTGGTCTGATAGGACTGGACCTGCTTTCCCATGTACCCAGGACAAAGAAATGGACTCTAAGGGTCAGTTGGCTGATCTCCTGCGTGGCTACATGGACACAACAAACTGAAAGAGGCCTTTTCATGGAAGTACCAGCTGGCCAGTAGACTTTTACTGCTCGCCTCTGCCCGACACCCTGAAAATCCCCAGTGCCATCCTCCAAGGTCCTGCAGCCTTTTGAAATGTACTCCTGTGGTTGTTTGAGCACCAGAAGAAAGTTTGGAAACTTTGAAAAATCTTTCCTCCAGCACTTCAGAGGGACTTGCAAAAGTACCCGACCGGCAGTTCCAACGCATCAGTAATTTTTTGGGAGGTACTTGAAGCGTGGACTGGTATAAAATGTAAGCACGAAAGCTCCAAAGCTCCAGCGGGACCAACCTTCTTCAAGTATCCAGCCTTCGGTTCCACATTGGCCGCTACAATTCCAGTGGTGGCACTCACGGTGAGGACTTTTCTTTTTTTTTTAAATGACAAAGTGCCTTTCTACGTTAGGACTTAGCAAACATTTTGGCTTCCAGACTATCAACAGGACCAATCCACTTGCTGTATCTGACCAGGTCTCCAATGCAATCAACCTCAAATCGTGCCTAGGTTCTGTTCCACCGCTTCCATTGACTCATTGGTGCTTCGACTTTTTTGGCACCATTGTCATTTAAATCTTTCAAAATGTAGCTCTCTGGTTTTCCTTATTGGATTTTTGTCATTTTTGGACTTAGATTTTCTCTAGTTTAAAATTGGTTGTGGAAATGTATTGTTTTGTGTGACTTTTTCCCCCCACTGTGTATGCACAGCTTAAATACTTTACATTTTGCCTCTGGTTTAAATCTGCTTTGTGTCACATTACCATGGATTGAGTATAGGTTAATTCTATTTCATCTGTGACACATCTAGCAGGTGGTGGCCTTATCCTTTAAGGAGGATGCTTGCCCACTCCAAATAACAATCCACTTTCCCACAATACTGAAAATGTGGAATCCAGCACTCCAGAAGTGACCAAATCCCTTATACAAAGCATGGAGATTCCCTTTAAGCTCTGCCTTAAATCCGGAAATACTTAGGCCCTAATTACGATTCACCTAAAAAATGGCCCCAAATTTTACCTCTCACAGAACTAGCAATACAGGGGGTAGCAGTAACTAAAGGGTAGGGCAATCCACTATGGGTTGGGTAACGAGAAATGAGTAATCAATAGGTGAATCTATATTTGCAGATTAAATTCTTCCATTAATTCCTCATTTTGTATAGACTGTCAGGTTGAGATTTTGGCTGTTTTCAGCAGCCAAAATCTTCATGTGAAAGTAAAATGCTTAAAACTCTGATTGGACTGGAAACTGTTACTGGTGCCATCAGAATTAGGAGGCTGATCATAATGAGGACCGTGGAACAAACAGTGCACCCAACTCTGAATTGTAAGCTGGACTCTGCGGTACACACCAGGCCCAGCCAAGACGGGGATAGAACCCTGCACACTAAGTTGGAACGAGGCTATTTCTCCTGTTGCAAGGCACCACTGTACTCAAAATGTGGAGATCTGGAACCCCTCCAAATGTTGTAAAGGAGACTTTTTCATGGTGACCATCACTCATGAGCTTCTTCCAAGTTTAAGCATAGTGAGAGAAACAAGCACGCTCTCACAGCTCACAGGAGGAGGAGGAACTGCTGGGTGCTCTGAATTTGATAGCATTGTTCACTGTGAACACAGGCAATCGGCATCACAACATATCCAACAGAATGTACATACCATCTGCCCCTTCATGAAGCCACAAAATCCTAGTAGGCAACTCAATAATGTATGTTTTGTTTAAGTCACTAACAGACAGCTAAGGCGGTTATAGCTAGACCTAAAAAAAAAAAATATATATATATAGCGGGTGAGAGGTGAGGGCATTGTTTAAGACCTTGCTTATCTAAATACATTGTTGCAACTCATATTCGGTGGTTTAAACATCATGACAACGTCGGCGGATGCGCTACGAGACCGGGAGGCCGTAGCAGATGCTTTGTTTTTAAATATACCGGAATTCAACGACGGGAAAATTAATGAGAAATTATCACCAATACTGCTCATAATGATGTGAAGAACTTGCTAAAAAGATTAGAAAAGCTTTTAAAAACAGAAATGACAAAGTGGTGGGAGAAAAAATCTTTAGATAAATACAGGGAAGCAGGTAGGATACCGCGAGGATTACGAGTGATGATAGCTCCGTCCTTTGAGAATCCAAACCCTCTCATGCTGCAAGAATGGGCAGCGAATAATCTGGCAGATAGTATGAATATGGTCTGTATTTTAATCAAGTACGCCGAGATCGACAGAGTCAAAATATTGAAGGAAAAAGATGACCTAAATCAATTACTTGAGCAACACGAACAAAAGGAGCAAATTAAAAAAGGCAGGGAGGAAATTGACAAGCGGTTAGCCAAGCATGAGGAAACCATCAAGGCACGAAAGATTTATAAATTTGCTCGTGATAAACGAGATTATGAACTAGGAAGAATTTTTACCTTTTCAAAGAAATTTGACTCTGTGAAACGCCAAACACTCATACCACAAGTTTCAATAAATGGAGCTCCTATCCAGCAAAGTAATGAACCTTCAGATTCTGATGTTAGTTCAGCAGCTACTAGTTCTGACTCTGATGATGGGAGAAGAATAAATGAACAAAATCAAACAGTAACTAATTTCTCACCATCTGAAGAACTCTGTTTTTTAGTCGAAGACAGTCGACAAACATTACGACCGCGAAATCCTGCGGAGAAGACGGAATAAACGCAGGCAACAAAGGAGAAAAATCAGGAAGCGGCAACAGAGGGAGAGGCTGGAGAGCGAAGAAATGGCCTCAACAACAGTGAAATTAACTAGCACTGATAATACAGTGATCAACCTCTCTGATGTGGAATTATCAGTAGCACAATTACAACTGTTATCGCTAGGACTTTCTTTTTGTCCCACCAATGGCTTCAAATATGTCCAAACCAGGATTGACATTTTCAAATTTATCAGGAAATTGAAACTAAGGAAACATTTTAAACTCAACAAGGCTTCAGAAAAAGCTGTGTCCATTTCGAAACAGGGAACTTGTGCAAGCAACCTTATGGTATCTGATATTGATACGCTTAGATCTCTACATTCTTTGGCGCTCGATAAGGAAGAAGCCATCACCTCGACACAGGAAGATTTAAGTGAGATGGGTATATATAGCAATATCCATCCAATGAGTCCTTTTCGCGCTCCGTCAACCTTTATTCCCATGATGCCGAAGGACGCAATAGACATATTTAATGATGTGGTCACAGATGATTTAAAAATCTTGAACCGGAAAATTCTCAACAAACAGCGTCAAAGAAAATATTCGGAAATGCAATATACCACTCTTATGCGAAAATTACAAGATAACAATGAGATCATTATAAATAAGGCGAATAAAGGTGGCAATACAGTGATATGGCCCAGAGTTCAATACATGGCGGAGGCACAACGACATCTAAATGATGGAGCATGTTACAGAAAAGCGACCTACAATGATCTGCGACTCATCAAAGACACTGTCTTCAAAGAACTTGCTCAATGGAAGCGAGAAGGTTTGCTTAGCAAAAGTGAGTTTAGTTTCCTTAAAAATGAACATCCGATCACTCCTGTACTTTATTTTATCCCAAAGGTACATAAACAAGTAACACCAACTCCGGGTAGGCCCATCATATCAGCCCAAAGAAGTCTATTGGAAGCAATGTCCAAGTATGTAGACTTCTTTTTACGTGGATTTGTTGAGGACCTTCCGTCATACATCAAGGACACGGGTCATTTTTTAACAAAAGTTAAAACAAGTACCTGGGATGATAACTGTTTTTTTAATTGTAATGGACATATGTTCATTATATACGAGCATTCAACATTCTGATGGACTTGAAGCAGTGAAATATTACTTGAGTAAACGTAATATTGATATGTTCAACACAATAACATGCTCCTGAAAATGATTGATTTATGCCTTAACAATTATTTCCTTTTTAATAAGGAGGTTCATCAGCAGCTGCGGGGTGTTGCCATGGGGGCATGCTTCTCTCCCAGCTATGCGTGCTTGCACGTTGGTTGGTGGGAGGAGCATGTCCTGAGGGGCACCCATAAAGCGCTGTGTGATACCCATGTCCTACATTGGTGGCGCTTTATTGACGATGTGTGTGTGGTTTAGAAGGGTTCGGCTGAATCCGCCCAAGGTTTTGTGAACAGTATTAACAATAACAATCTTAATCTAGAATTCACTGCACACATAAGCAATGAGGTAGCCCAGTTCCTGGATGTCAAACTTTATATCAAAAACGCGGCTGTACATACAAAACTTTATAGAAAAAGTACAGCGGGGAACTCAGTTCTCCATGCTACCAGCTCGCACCCTAGACATTTAATCAGAAGTATCCCTTATGGCGAGTTCCTCTGTATTAAGAGGATTTGTAGTTCTGAGGCTGATTTAAAAATGTGCCAGAATGAATCATTTCAGAGATTTCAAGTCCGAGGCTATAAGCCGATCGATCTCAAAAGAGCAATGTCAAAAGCTAACAACTATGAGAACACGATATGCACACTCAATTTAGACAACACATGTACAGAGATTCTGCCAGCTATTCCAGCAGTTCCCCCTGTGGTATCAGAATCAATACGATTGATAACCACTTACAGCAGTCATCATAAGCAGATAAGAGGGATTATATACAAGAACTGACCCATCATTAAAACAGATTTAACATTATCTCAAATAGTGCCAGAAGTCCCTACGATTACTTTCAGAAGAGCACCATCAATGAGAGATGCACTGGTGAAATCAAGTCCAGAAGTAAATACTACTGTTAACTGGTTGTCTAATAGAACAGGGTTTCACAAGTGCTCTACATGTAGGGCTTGTAAATTTGGCATCAATACAATCGACTATACTAGCGCTTTTGATTCCAAACCTACAAAAATTAAAGGGTTATTTACTTGCCGTACAGAGTATGCAGTCTATATACTTCAATGTTCATGCCATCTTAGTTATGTAGGCAGCACAAAGCTGCAAGTGTACAACCGCATCTTGCAACATCTACGGGCAATAGTGAATTCTGACCCTAGCTACCCTGTTGCCCGGCATTTTAAACTTGTACACAACAACAACCTTAATGATTTAAAATATTATGTTATTGATGCCGTGCCCAAATCATCTAGGGGAGGTAACCGTGAAAAAAAACTCCGCCAGCTTGAATCTCAATTCATTTTGATCCTCGACACGAAGATGTCAAATGGGCTTAACACGGGAGATGATCTGCACAATATTTTATAAATTGAAATTATCTGGACAGTGTATTACTTGATAATCCATGAATTATTTCTTAGTCTCCATTTTGAGTTTTTACTTTTGGATGTATAGTTTTAAGCCTGATTTTTAGCCCGGTAATGAGACCCGTGCAGCTTAGTGTGCTTGGTTTTACCTGGTTTTATCCAGTTCCATGGATTTTAACTGGGTTTTACGTAGTCTTATGAGGGTTGGGATCTGGTTTTTAACTATCTTTGTAATCACTGGTTTACGTGTTCCCAATATAGTTGTTATTAGCTGGGTGATACTCATCTGGTATTTGGATGATAATTTAGAATTTGAAGGATTTGTATTATTAACCTGTATTTAATGATTTCTTCTTTTTCATTATTGTCTACTGTATATTTCAATAATATAGGTTGTTATGATGGTGGGATATATTAGAGTCTCTTGTATCCCCATCTCCTATTCCTAGGTCTGTTTATTAAAAGTGCACGTGCACTTTATATTTATCTATTTATTTATGCCCATAATAGGATAGGTTGTAATCGACATACTATAATACCGAATATAAATGTTTTCCCTTTTGAATCCATATTGTATATGCACTTGCACTTTAGATGTAATCATTAGTGAGCATCTCGGCCTCCATGAATTTTAAGCAGGCTGTCGACTATGATTTTAATAGTCGGCACCACAGTATTATTATGAAGCACTAGCACTTTTTTGATTCAACATCCTTTCCTCGGTTCATGTGTTTAGCATATGTCTACACGTATTTTTGATATATTGGGAATTTTTCCTTGTTTAATCTGTGCAGTTTTAGTGTATTATACCTGACTTACTGTTTATTTATTTGTACAGGTTTCATATATTCGATATATTTATTATGAAGGGTTACATCTTTTACTGTGTTGACTATATGGGGTTTGATATGCCCAAATAATATGCAACGCATAGTATGTTTTCCATGTTTACTAGAGGGGAGGAGTTGGATCTGCACTGTGTCACTTTAAAAATGTTCAATGAGGTTCAGCGCGTCGTGTGATCAAGCTTGCGGAAACGCAGGCGAAACGCGTAATGCTGGGCACTTGCCACAATTATCTCTGATGCACTGATATCACCGAATAAAAGCACTTTTTTCTAAGGATTTGCCCCATGTGGTCCGTACCTGCTGTGAAGTTGGCGCTTTAAGGACGTTTGGATATATATATATATATATATATATATATATATATATATATATATATATATATATATATATATATATATCTATATCCATCATCAAAGTTGCCCTTTGTGGAAACAGCCTTCACAAGTGAGTTGCGCCTCTCAATGGTGAGTATAACTGGAAAAGGGGCACCTCGTTGCCCCAACTTTTTGCCAAACGCGTTTCGGGCTGGACGCCCTTGTTCACTGGCAGGCAGAACTTTCACACACGGAAATTGCAATCACCAATTTTATTTTCAAAATAAGCCCCGCCTACAGGCATCCGGGCATCTTGGTACTTGTAGTGTCTGCATAGTATTACCTCCGTGGGCTCCATGTGTTGCTCAATAAAAGGCTTATTAAAACCACAGTGGGTGGGCTACGATGTCACAGTCCTTCACAGTATGATTACTGGCAATCTCATCCACGGGACCTCACGAGTCTCGAGTCACAAACATCTTGGGCTCTAGATCCGCTTATCTGCGGCAGGCAGTTTCCGCGACCAGACGGGCCGCTAAAAATCCATCATCAAAGTTGCCCTTTGTGGAAACAGCCTTCACAAGTGAGTTGCGCCTCTCAATGGTGAGTATAACTGGAAGGGCGGCACCTCGTTGCCCCAACTTTTTGCCAAACGCGTTTCGGGCTGGACGCCCTTGTTCACTGGCAGGCAGAGCTAATATAAATGTTTTCCCTTTTGAATCCATATTGTATATGCACTTGCACTTTAGATGTAATCATTAGTGAGCATCTCGGCCTCCATGAATTTTAAGCAGGCTGTCGACTATGATTTTAATAGTCGGCACCACAGTATTATTATGAAGCACTAGCACTTTTTTGATTCAACATCCTTTCCTCGGTTCATGTGTTTAGCATATGTCTACACGTATTTTTGATATATTGGGAATTTTTCCTTGTTTAATCTGTGCAGTTTTAGTGTATTATACCTGACTTACTGTTTATTTATTTGTACAGGTTTGATATATTCGATATATTTATTATGAAGGGTTACATCTTTTACTGTGTTGACTATATGGGGTTTGATATGCCCAAATAATATGCAACGCATAGTATGTTTTCCATGTTTACTAGAGGGGAGGAGTTGGAACTGCACTGTGTCATTTTAAAAATGTTCAATGAGGTTCAGCGCGTCGTGTGATCAAGCCTGCGGAAACGCAGGCGAAACGCGTAATGCTGGGCACTTGCCACAATTATCTCTGATGCACTGATATCACCGAATAAAAGCACTTTTTTCTAAGGATTTGCCCCGTGTGGTCCGTACCTGCTGTGAAGTTGGCGCTTTAAGGACTTTTGGTTATATATATATATATTCACTGAAAAAAGCGAAGGTTACAGGGACGTTATAGTTATAGGTTGACGTTTTAACCACACACAACCATAGAAATTCAGCAGAAGTTAGTTATACTTATGTTAAGAAACTATAATTCGTGGCCTAAAGTTACTTAAGCAAAAGGAACAAATGATGGACGGAATGCTGAACAATGCATACTTTCACCCCCAGTCACAAAGATCTGGGTTTAATCCATTGTTTTTTTGCTCACCACGCCACCCCAGTTTGGACCCAGCCATATGCAAATCAGTCTTGACCCTGCTCCTCATGGGAACAGTCCAGCCCAAACTGCCAAGCCAGGTCCTCCCTGGTCTGGAAAAAAAGCATTCTGGGACCGGTTTGGGGCAACACCCTTTATCAGCCAGGCTAACTTGACTCCAGTGGCATGGAGAGCAGTAGTAGGATTTTAACTTCTATAAAACAACCTTAAAAATTCACTGAAAAAAACAAAAGGTTAAAGCGGAGTTATATGTAGGTGGGTCTTCTAATAATAAAAATAACATTTAAAACACCCCAAAAAACACCAAGATCCGCCAGTTATATGTTACTGACTCAAGTATAACTTGCACTGCTAAAGATTTCAGATGCAATTAGTGATGTAATAGGTGAGGTCCTTAGAAGTGGGGTGGGGGGGGTCGCACTGGCTCTGTGCAGGTCTGTGACGACCCCAAAAATTAATATTTTGTCCATTTTGGCCAAGGGTGCAGATTAGCGGGGGCAGGATATCCCCTATCCTGCCCCCTTATTCTTTTTTAATTTAGAGTTTAGGACTCTGTGACCTAGTCCCTGAGCCCTGTAATGGTGGCAGCAATATTTCTTTTCATGTTGCAGCCAGCCAGTCAGACCTTTTGATACTGCGTGGGCAAAAAAACCCTCTTCGCCAATCAGAATGATTTATTTTTTAATTCTAGCCATGCAGCATTAGATAGATTTTTTTTATCCTAAGTTTCTTCAAAATGGATGAACAGATTAACACCAAAGCCAATAGGTCTAGCCTTAGGGAATCTTGAACTTTGCCAATAGTTTTCAGCCACACTGTACAGAATTCCCGATGGTATTCAGCATGGCTAAAGAAAACTAAGCTAAAAAAAAAAGGCAGAATGATACAATGTTTGACAGCATTCAGCCCGCTCCGCATAGAAGTCCAAGTGAAAACAACAGCGGACCCACCAGGATACGTCGGCTGGAGCCTGAGGTGCGTGTCCCTGCACGATCCGCCTGCCTGTTTGCAGCCAGCCTGTGAGTGCTGCTCAAGAAACGGCTAATCACATTATGTGGCCCTGGTCTGGGCCACGAGCTAGCACCGTCACAGTATCCTGGTGGGTCCGCTGTTGTTTTCACTTGGACTTCTATGCGGAGCGGGCTGAATGCTGTGTTCATTAACAGGCGGCAAGGCTGTGGACATTTGAGAGGTGCCTCTTACGAACTGTGCTCCCCAAATTTAAAGATTTTGGTTACAACCCACTGGGGTTTTATTTTTGGACCACTAGTCCCATAATGCTTAGCGTTATACTCACCTGTGCGCTATTTTTTAATAAATACTGAGGGGATTTGCTGGTGGTCTCCCATGCCATTTCTTACTGGAAAGCCCATGGAGGAAGGGGGCAATGCCCGAAACGCGTCGGCTGGAGCCTGAGGTGCGTGTCCTTGCACGATCCGCCTGCCTGTTTGCAGCCAGCCTGTGAGTGCTGCTCAAGAAACGGCTAATCACTAATCATATATATATATATATATATATATATATATATATATATATATATATATATATATATACATATACATATACATATACATATACATATACATATACATATACATATATATATATACATATACATACATACACACACACACACACACACACACACACACACACACACACATTACAATTTATCAACCAGAAAATACATTTCAAGGCTTCTGTTTTCAGAAAACCTAATACATGCATAAATTCACTGATACAGTCCAAGGTCTCCAATCATGCAGTGGGAAAAACATTTTTAAAAAGTCACAGGACAAATAGATTATTATACCTGTCAGCAAACTGGATCTCACCTGCTTCGCAGCCTTTATTAATGAGAGTCCGCAGTGCCTGACAAACTGTCAAGCGAAGATCAATTCGATCACTAGCAGCCATTCCCAGTGTGCGAGCCAAAGCTTTAAAAGAAACAGCCACATCTGTGGGACCGATGCAAAATCCAGGCAGCATTGTCCAGATCTGGAAGCAAAAGAACAAAATTATATTCATTCTGGTATAGAAACCTAGACTTGAAGTAGATAGGCATCTTACTGAAGGCAGATCCAATTCACAAAGGGTGGGTGGGTGGGGCCTTCCACTAACCATGGTACACAAAAAAGAGCCTTCATTGTGTCTGAACTATATATGCAGAGCACCCAGCGGGAAAAGCAAGCGCCAATGACCCCACACCAGTTCATATCATGAATGAGGGTAGCTTCACAGAGACACTACAGGTCTCTGCATCCCATCACATCACACCACAAACCAGTCAAAAATTCAATGTATCCTGCTTTATTAACTTATTTGGCACAATCACACTGGGTCGCCTTCTGTGCATTCTGGCAGCAAATTCTGTTGCAATACTACTTGTATAAAACTATTTTATTCCCAGCCATGTCCAGATCTCAACTTCCAACGCTACCATACAGAAGCCTTGGCATCGAACTCAATATCCTCCAACTTTCAACTCCCTGTGCTTCAAGGATTAGCAGCTTTCAAAAGGCCACCCATTGCTTCAATATGATTGTCCCCAGCATCTTGAGGAAAAAGTCTCTAATAGCCTCCAGATTTTCATGATGTTCTCCATTTGGGCAACCCATGTTTTGAATTGAAGCAGTGCATCTTCTTTAGTTTCTACACTTTGCTCTCCAGCTCATAAACTGAGCTTGATTTATAGTGTTGAATTTCAGAAAAGCAGGTCTTGGATGCCTTCACAATTCTATGTTAGTTTTGAAAATTTTCACAGGCTGCATTTTATTTTCTATACCCAACGCTCAGTTATCGATGCACTCTAATTTCAATTCAAGCACAAGAAGTCTGAAATCCATTGTATTAACCATTAATGTAGGATATCTAATAAATTAGGAGAACCTTGTCCCTCTGCTAGACCTACCCTCTCACCTTAATCTTCAAACACCTTTGGTTCCATTGGCAGTGCAATAAGCAGCTTAAAGAAATTCTTTTCTGAGGACTGTTGACGTGCTTTTTTTTATGCCCCCTCTCCACCCTTTTACGGAAAGCAAGCTCTGCAAGTTCCTTTGTCAACATTATGAAGCTTTCAATTGAAGGCTTTCTAAGCACTGGCTAACGCTCTAAAACACACTCAGTGAAATCCAGTGCCAACTGCCCCATCACAACCAGGTCTCCACTACATTTTGATTAAGAGTAAAAAAGTGACAGCAATATAACTGCAATCTTGCCATGTTCTTACGCAATTATTTAAGTAAACACGTGTATGTGTTTAGGGGGGGAGGGGGGGGGGGTGTGTGTGTGTGTGTGTGTGTGTGTGTGTGTGTGTGTGTGTGTGTGTGTGTGTGTGTGTGTGTGTGTGTGTGTGTGAGAGAGAGAGAGAGAGAGAGAGAGAGAGCGAGCGAGCGCGAGAGAGAGAGAGAGAGAGAGAGAGAGAGAGAGAGAGAGAGAGAGATGCGAAATGTTTACAAGAAATTTCATCTGCTGTTCACTTTAGATAGTGTAGGCTTTAGGATGAAAACATTTTAAAAACTATGCACTCCTTTTCATTTATTCCTGTCGGATCTTACAATTCGACTAAACCAAGCAGACTCACATCCCCCAAAACTAGCTCAACAAGCAATCTCAACCTTGCAATATGCAGATGATGTAGTCCTACTGAGCAAAACTGCTGTCGGCTTACAGAGACTATTCAACCTTCTGGATACATGTTGCAAGAAAAAAATGAAATGGTCAATCTGAAAAAGACAAATTCTCTCATTTTTGGGAAACGCCTCATCAAAAACTGCTCATGGCACTTGGGCGGTGCCATCGTGAAGAGAACAAGCATGTATAAATACCTGGGAGCTTGGCTCCAGGGCCATACCTCCTTCAGCAATTGAATGCCCTGAAGCTCAAGCTTGCCTCGCTCATCGTTACCTTCTGGAAACTCTGGGCCAACACAGCAAACTCCTCACTAAGTCCGCTACTCCATGTGATAAAGGCTAAACTAATTCCAACCTTGGCCTACAATGTCGAAGCATTCCCAAATAAACTGACATAATTTCTGAGTGTTGCACAAGATAAGTTTTAAGCATCCTTTTTGGTCTACCAGGAGATGCCTTGCAGTTCTAAATAAGACTTCATTTTGGGCTCATTGAACAATACCTGGACTACAAGTCAGGGCTTTTGAAATACTTCTTTGTGCTGCGCAGAGCAGACACAGAGACCATTAAGGCCCTAATCTGGAAAGAAATCAGACAGATCCATCTAAGAATGTCGGGTCAACTGCACTAGAAGACGCACTTTCAACGCTCAAAGCAGAATCGCTATGGGACCAATCTTTAACAAAAAAGCAGCTTAAACATCTTGTTCACTATTGATAAGGGGAAACCGTCGGAACACAGCGGCCTCAGCCACACGTGTTCCAACATCGCAAGCACAACCACGCTTGCCTTAACCATGCATATGCGTAGTTAAGGCAGTGCGCGGTCTAGCTGCTGCCGGGCCGAAGCAGGAGAGGACGCGGTGAGGTAAGTGGGGCTGGGTTTTGGGGGGTAGTTTGTAAGTGTTGGGGGTAGTTTTCAGGGCTGGCGGGTCGGGCAAGTTTTCAGGGCAGGGGTAGTTTTCAGGGTTGGTGGAGGGTTGGGGTAGTTTTCAGGGCTGGGGGAGGGTGGGTAGTTTTCAGGACGGGGGGGGGGTCGGGGTAGTTTTTTTAATTAGGGGTTAGGGTTTTAAGCCTAAGGGCAGTGGGATGGGTTGGGGTAGTTTTAGGGACAGCGCGGGGATGGGGGGGAGGGGGGGTCGGGGTAGTATATGTTAAGGGGCAGGGTTTTAGGCTTTAGGGCAGAGGGAGGGGAATGGGTAGTTGGGTTTGTTTTTAAGGCTTGGGGGAGTGCGAGGTACTTTTTAGGGCTCAGATTAGTTTTTTTAATTAGTGGTTAGGGTTTTAAGCCTACAGGCAGTGAAGGGGATGGGCGGGGTAGGGCATGTTAAGGGTTAGGGACAGTGCGGGTAGTGTATGTTAAGAGGCAGGATTTTAGGCCACAGGGCGGGGGAAGGAGAATTGTCAAGTTGAGCCTCAGGGCAGGGGGACAGGTAGGGGGTTTGTAGCTTAGGGCAGGGGGAGGGGTCAGAGTAGTTTTGACCTTAGCCACGCATACCCCTTTACCATTCATGCCTTTACCACAAAATTGCGTGGTAAAGGAATGTGTGGTTAAGACGCATTTGTGGTTCGGGCTGTGTGGTAGAGGCACGCGTGGTTTAGCCATGCATGGCTCTAGCATACAACCATTGATAAGTAGCCATTTCAACGTAGAAGCCATGTTTGGCTGTCCATCAGCACATACAAGTACCTGGAGCAGCAGCATATTTGACAGAGAATTACAGACGCTACTACAGGACCAGTCTGCTGCAACTCCGCTTTGTCAATGCATTGACACCATCATCGGCCAAAGTGGTTACCGAAACCTTTGACAAGACTGTGCCGTCTCTGCAACAACCAAGAAGTTTCGCTAGCACACATCTTACGTAAGTGCATCTTCCTGCTTAACGATCAGCGCTTCTGGCTCCGCAATATTTCAAATCAATTTGGAGTCAGAACATGTAGACATGCAATACCTTTTTGCCTGCAAGGTAACCCTCCCATTACCACGGTGAGGTTCATAAAATGTATGCACATAGTAGATAAATGTCTGGCTTCGAGGCCTTACGCTTTTAAATTAATCTGACATGATCGAGTGTCCTCTCGGGCATGACCTGTGACTCTGTGACTCTCGGTCGAGTGTCCTCTCGGGCATGACTCTTTCAGGACAAATCAAACTTTACAATGTCATGCAGTGAGCTCACGGCAACAACTGTTTCCCTAGCAATGTTTTTGTATTACTTAAATTTGCACAAACGCACTTTTATAGCAGGGGCACATGAACTGCAATGTTTTAAGGAGTTTTTATGTATTTTATTATTTAATTAATCGAAATAAAGTTCCCATTAGTATGCACTCGCCCTATAGCGGAGGACATTTTGCAGTCACAGCATGTGGCCACTCGCAAGGATCAAATTTGTAGATAACTGCTAGGTTTACTTGCCTACAGAGTGACGTGCTGCACTATACTACAATATGAGCAAATGTCACTCATAACATTTGACAAGCAATTGATTGGAGAATAATGTCTTGCAGTTTTGGTTAATCCTATCCATTCAATATATACTAACACATACCATTATTTCCAAGATGAGTATTGTAGTATAGAATGGCAAAAGTACCCTCATTAGTGCAGTATTTGTGTGTGAATTCAGTGTTAATACTGAGAGCACATTTTACAGAAAAACACTAACAGTTTTATAAGATGGCATTGTGCTTATTTTCAGGTTTCAATAAGAAGCCTACATACTGCAACCCACAATCTTGTACACTTTTCAAAAACGCCCAAGTAAACAATTATTTTTATGATGCCAAATGAAGGATGTTGGGTACGTAAAGAGAGGAGGCGCTTGGTTAAAAATGTGTTACTGATGCAGTTTCATACTATAAAAGCAAGGTATGCAGTAGTTTTTGAGCTATTAACTTTTAATAATATGTGCAGTTGATGGATGGCGCTGGATAGGAGTCCAAGATGGCAAGTTCGTTAGTATGCTCTTGTCCAAGTCTCCAATTGCTATGACATCCAATCCACTGCAGGGGGCTGGTATGCCTTCTCCATCAGTGCCTCACTGTGACTTTTCAGTGGCCTTGTGGACGTGAGGACTGGAGCCCAACAGGTAAAGCAATCAAAACTGAAACCCTCGCTCTCCTACGGCAGGCCTACTAGGCCGCTTGTGTGCTCTTGGAGGCTGACCTGTGAGAAAGTGCCCTATTTCTGCATGGTTGCCCCCACTTTTTGCTGAACTGCTGATGTGCTTTGACTGAGTGTGCCCTGGGCTCCTGCTAATCAGGTACCCAGGGCCTATGTTCTTTCCCTAAAATTACATTGAAACCAAAACCCAATTGGCATCCCTGGCCACAGGTCAGCCCCTGGTAAATGGTACCCCAGGCACCCAGGGCACTGTGACCAGGGAAGCCCTCTAAGGGCTACAGCACTTATTGTGCCACCCTTAGAAGCCCTATACCATTACACTCACACACTGCCTTTGCAGGCTGCGTGTCTTGGTGCAGAACTAAGTGAAGAGTTGACATGGCACACATCCCTGTGTGCCATGCCTACAACCCACTGCCCTGGCATAGATCAGTCACCCCTCTAGCTAGGTGCACTATACCAGTGGTGAGGGTACAGGTGCATGAGCCCTGTACACCCTACAGTGTAGAAGTCCATTCTTAGACATTGTAAGTGCAGTGCTGCCATTAAGAGTATATGGTGCTGGGAGTTTGTCATTACGAACTCCACAGCACCATAATGGCTACACTGAAAACTGAGAAGTTAGGTATCAAACTTCTCAGCACATTAAACCCACACTGATGCTAGTGTGGGATTTAATGAAAAATGCACACAGAGGGCATCTTAGAGATGCCCCCTGAAAATTGACCTACCACTAGTGTCCAGGTTGAGTGGCTGCTTTCAGCTGCCACCACCAGACATGTTTCTGGACCCCTGGGTCGAGAGCCTGCTGCTCTCGGGGGCCTGAAACAATGCACATCCTGGGACGAGGTGCCAAGCCTCCTCCCCAGGATGGGCAGGCTCCACGAAGGGGAAGCTTCAAAGGTTTGCCACCTTTGTGAGCTTCCCCAGGCCACTTGCTGCTTTCAGCAACTGGTCCCCACTGGTTCTGACCCCCACTTTGGGCGGGAGAACCGGCGGGAAAAACAAGTGAGGAAGAGAGGTGTGCCCACCTCTGCCAACTCCACCCCTCAGGTGGGGGAGGCGAGGTGAAGCACAACTCTCAGTCCCCGCCATTTTGCAGATGGGGGGGGGGGGGGGACTCAGCCAACCAGGGTGAGGCATATGCCCCCCTCCCACTGGCGGGTGGCATAATAGGGGGTGTACCCACCCCAGGGAAGGGATCCATTGGTCCCAACCTTTTACCTACCTGTAACGCCCCTAAATCTAGTATTTAGGGGCACCCCTGAGCCTTGCTTCCTCAGACAAGAAACCAGAAGAAGAAAAGAAGAAGGACCGAACAGCCGTGCCAAAGCTAACAAGAGGAGGACGCCCACTGACTTGGCCCCAGCCCTACCGGCCTGTCCCCAACTCGAACCTGCTCCAGCGAAATCCCGGTGTGACCTGCAGCCAGCAACCTTGAGAACCCGGAGGACCTGCCTGCCTTCCATCCCAAAGACTGTCTCCTGTGGACACCGGATTTGTTCAACAACAGACTCCAGATCCGCGGGTCTGCCCCACTCTGCACCTGACGCCCACGGCCCGAGTTCGAGTGGCCCAACACCAAGAGGAGGTCTCCCCGGCGATCCTGAACCGAGATCCGGTGACCCCTGACCTGCCTCAAGCCTCCAGCAGACGCCTGCAGCCTCAAACCGGAAGGTCCCCCCAACCGCGACCAGGAGCTGGTAAGAAGATCTGACCCTAAAAGACACCCCTGCACCCGACGGCCCACGGCCTTGGGTGGCCCAACCGACGGTTCCTAACCAACCCCCAGCATCCCAACTTACCTCCCAAGTGGTGGTCGCACCCAGAAGACCTTCGTCCCCGAGCCTGCAGTGCTTTTGCAAACCGGAGACTCCGCATTGAAAGCTACAGGGCGCCCGACGCCAAAACAGCACTCTGCACCCGGCCGCCCCAGTGCTGCTGAGGGTGCACCTTTTGTGCTGGCTTGAACCCCCATTGGCCCTGAGCTTAAGTCTAGGAGCTTTGCTCCCACAACCCAGTGGCCTGCTCGTCAGCAGCCACCAACCGGAGGCCCCCTATCCCCCATTGGATAACATTGGGCCTCAGCACTCTGCACCCAGCCGCCATAGTGCCGCTGAGGGTGTAACAAGAGTGCATCCTTGACCCTGGGGGACCTGAGTCTAACCCCAGAATACCAACTCCCACACAAAGTACTTACCTGTTAACCGATAACACTATTTTCCTCCATAGGATAACATTGACTGTTTTTCTATGAAAAGTTTCTAAGTGTGGAGTTGGAAAACCTAAGAAATCCTTTTAAAATTGTACTAAATAAAAATGGTTTTACTCACCTGTTATCCCAGTGCAGTATCCAGGTATACTGCACTGTGTAAGAAAAGTAATCAGCAAAGTAATCTACTGGTCATTTTACTAAAAAGCCTATACAAAGTATATGTACTGCATTTCCAAAGCATTGCATTTCCAGTAACAGTACTGTAATCAAAACAAAGTGCATATACAATTGCAATCCAAACTGTGAAACAACTGCATTACTACTGTAAAGTATTTATTGCTTACCTGTGCCAGGCTTGCTTGGGTCTAGAAAATAAAATAACTAAAAGAATATTTTTATACAAAAACAATTGGTCTGAAGTTCAGTCTTTGAGTGTGTGAAATCATTTGCTGACTGAGTGTGTACAACAAATGCTTAACACTGTCCTCTGATATAGCCTTACTGCTCGACCACATACCACAAATGGAGAGTAAGGTGCTATCTACTTTTACCTCTGCCTACCTTTGGGGTTCCACTGGACTCTGTGCACACTATGCCTCACTTTGGTATAGTATATACAGAACCAGCTTCCTAAATGACCTGATCGTGACAACTCTCCTCTGTGGGAGACGGGGAGTGAAAAAAGATTCTCTGGGCTCCTTTGGGAGTCAAATGTAGTGATGAGGGTGTTTCATTCTTTTTGTGGGCCTGCAGCACAACCCGGGCTGAGGCTAGCTCGTCCGTTACTCTGTGAAGCTGGTGGTGGTGACGAGCTCGGCGGAGACAATGGAGTTTAAGACTGGAGCTAGCAACTTCTGACTCCCTGAACATCAGAATGGCAGTCTACTGTAAGGGTACCGTCCCTGATTTCGATTCCTGTCGCACAAGTTACTAACTTGTGTAACGATATATCTGTAAGAGACAGTAGTTAGTGACAGATTCCTTACCTTAGAATATCCCCAGGCGTCAGGCTGGATCCGGAAAGTTTTTGCGTAGCAGTACCCTTGCGCGTCGGTGGGCGGGATACCAAACTCTTCGAGCCCAGTCCGGAGCCACAAGGATGACTTGGGCCCGGTCGCGCCGAATCTTCTTCAACACTCTGGGTAGAAGTGGTATAGGCGGAAAGGCGTACAACAGACTGCAACTCCACTCGCGACGAAAAGCGTCGCCGAGCGAGTGCCGCCTTGGAAATTCCAACGCGCAGAACTGCTGACATTGCGCGTTCTCTTCGGTGGCGAATAGATCTAACCAAGGCTCTCCCCACTGCAGAAAGAGTCCTTGCGCCACTTCCGAGTGAAGACGCCATTCGTGATCCATCATGCACCTGCGGCTGAGTTCGTCCGCCCTGGCGTTCAGGGAACCTGCCAGGAGTTGAACCATCAGGAACATGCCCTGATGTTCCAGCCATGTCCAGAGGTGCAGAGCCTCCTAACAAAGGGTCCACGACCCCACCCCGCCTTGTTTGTTGCAGTACCACATGGCGGTGGTGTTGTCTGTGAACACCTGCACTACCTTCCTTGACAGAGGGAAGGAATGCCTTGAGTGCAAGTCGGATCGCCCGAAGCTCCAGAAGGTTGATATGGAGCCGGGACTCCGCCGGAGACTAGAGGCCTCTGATCTCCGCCTCTCCCATGTGACCGCCCCATCCCAGAAGGGACGCGTCCATCACAACTGTGTGCTCTGGCTGGGGAAGGGTGAGGGATCTGCCCATGACCCATTGCCGGTTCGAGAGCCACCACTGCAACTGTTTTCAATCAATCAATCAATCAATCAATCACAGAATTTGTAGAGCACACTACTTACCCGCGAGGGTCTCAAGGCGCTGGGGAGAGGGAAGGGGGGGTGCTGCTACTGGTCGAACAGCCAGGTCTTGAGTAGCCTCCTGAAGGTCAGCAGGTCTTGGGTCTGTCGTAGGCTTAGTGGAAGGGTGTTCCAGGTCTTGGCGGCGAGGTGTGAGAAGGATCTGCCGCCGGTGGTTGTTCTTCGAATGCGAGGGACGGTGGCGAGGGAGAGGTCGGCGGAGCGGAGCTGGCGGTTGGGGACGTAGAAGAAGAGTCGTCTGTTGAGGTAGGCTGGGCCAGTTTTGTGGAGTGCCTTGTGTGCGTGGATGAGGAGTTTGAAGGTGATCCTCCTGTCGACGGGGAGCCAGTGCAGGTTCCTCAGGTGGGGGGTGATGTGGCTGTGGCTGTGGCGTGGTACGTCGAGGATCAGGCGTGCAGAGGCGTTTTGTATGCGTTGCAGTCGCTTGATGAGCTTGGCCGGGGCTCCCGCGTAGAGGGCGTTCCCATAGTCAGTCCCCTCCGAGATCTGGACGTGATCGGACAGGTTGCCCTGGTGCTGCGCCCACTGGAACTTCAGGTCCCACTGCAGAGCCCGCATATGCCATCTGGCATGATCGACCAGCAGGATGCAGGAGGCCATGAGGCCCAGCAGCCTCAGGGTCATCCGTACCGATACCCAGGATAAAGGCTGAAAGATCGGAATCATAGCCTGAATATCCCGGACTCGCCGTTCGGGAGGATAGGCCCGAAACTGCGTCGTGTCCAGAACTGCTCCGATGAAAAGGAGCTGTGGAGAAGGAATCAGATGCGACTTCGGCACATTGATGGAGAACCCCAGCGAGTGCAGGAGTTCGGCCGTAGTCTGGAGGTGGGAGATGACGGCCTGGGACGAGCCCGCCTTCAGCAGCCAGTCGTCGAGGTAGGGGAAGACTGGAACCCCTGCCCGGCGCAGATGAGCTGCGACCACCGCCATCACTTTCGTGAACAGCCGAGGGGCACTTGTAAGGCCAAAGGGGAGCACGGTGAACTGAAAATGCTCGAGGCCTACCGTGAACCGAAGGTAACGCCGGTGGGCCGGCAGGACGGGGATGTGAAAATAAGCGTCCTGCAAGTCCAACGCTACCAACCAGTCTCCAGGGTCGAGGGCAGTCAAGACCTGAGCTAGGGTGAGCATCTTGAACTTCTCCTTCCGGAGGAAGCGATTGACGTTCCGGAGGTCCAAGATAGGACGCATGTCCTCCTTGTCCTTTTTGGGCACCAGAAAGTAGTGGGAGTAGCAACCACGTCCTACTTCTGGGGTCGGAACATGCTCGATGGCCCTCTTGGCCAAGAGGGCCGTGACTTCCTTCTGCAGAAGCACCAAGTGATCCCCTGACATGCGGTGGAATTGAGGTGGCATGGCTGGGGGTGGTCTCGAAGGGGAGGGAGTAGCCCCTTCGGACAATGTCCAAGACCCACCTGTCCGAGGTGATGGCACGCCAGTGGTGAAGGTGATGGCGGACCCTGCCCCCTACTGGCGTGCTGTGCACCTGAAAGGAGGGACTAGGAGGGCTTGGAGGCCGCGGACGGGGCGGAGTTGGTGGCCTGACCCGCACGCTGGTTGCCTGAACCGCCACGGCGGTAGCCACGTCCTCGGCCACGCGAAGACGCTTGCTGCGCGGACCGGTGGCTGGGCAGCAGACGTGACTGGACGCCCCTTCCGTGGCCACGAAAGGGGCGAAAAGCAGAGGTTAGTGGAGGGCGCACAACAGAAAGGCCCAGGGACTTGGCAGTAGCCCGTGAGTCCTTAAAACGCTCCAGCGCATGGTCTGCTTTGGAACCAAAAAGACCGACTCCATCAAAGGGCATGTCCATGAGTGCATTCTGGACATCATCCGAGAAACCAGTTGTTCTCAGCCAGGCGTGGCGACGCAGCGCCACCGTCGTTGCAAGCGATCTGCCCAGCGAGTCGGCGGTATCAAGGCCACAACGTATGGTGTACTTTGCCGCATCCCTACCTTCCGCAATGGTGCGGGTAAGCAGTGTCTGGACCTCCTCAGAACACTGGGGCAAAACAGCCGCCACCGAATCTCACAGGGAGTGGGTATATCGGCCCAAAAGGCAAGCGGTGTTGACGGACCGCAAGCCAGCACTGGAGGAAGAAAAAGCCTTCTTCCCAAATTGGTCCAGGCGTTTGGATTCCCTATCCGGAGGGGCGGTAGGGAAGGCGGTTTGGGAGGCAGAGGCTTGGACAACCAAGCTCTCGGGGGTGGGATGTTGAGAGAGAAACAAGGGGTCGCCCGGAGCAGGGCGATGGCGTCGGGCCACGTTCCTATCCACAGGAGCCCCTGTGGTGGGCTTGGACCAGGTGCCCAAAAGAACGTCAGACAGTGCATCATTAAACGGCAGCAATGGCTCAGAGGAGGAAGCTGCCGGCTGAAGCACTTCCGTCAGGAGATTAGTCCTGACAGCCACAGTAGGCAATTGGAGGTGCAAGGCTCCAGCTGCTCTACGCAACACCGTGGCGTAATTTGCTCCCTCCTCCGTAGCCACGGGAGGAGACAGTATGCCAGTGTCAGGGGAAGTGTCTAGACCACTGGCATCCCCAAGTTCCTCTGCCCAGTCCTGATCATACTCACACTGCTGTGTGAGAGGGTCTTCCGACCCCTCCCAGCTCTCCTGGTCCTCCTCTGGCTCAAAATATGGAGGAGGAGGAGGGACATCTGGGACCCAAGGTCTCATCGGCGCCGGGGCCGGCGTCGAGCGACGTCGGTCCGGCTCCATGTCCGGAACCGGAGAGAACCGGGGAACGACGCCGCCCGGAGCCCCGGGCGGCGTCCGGAACGGCACCGGGGACATCGGCGCCGTCGGAGGCGTGGTTAGGTCAACCGGCGTCGATCGGGGTTGCGGTACCACCAGAGCCGGGATCGAGGCCGAGGCCGGGATCAAGGCTGGCGGGACAGGCGACGCCGGGACCGGAGTCGTGGGCGACGCCGGAGCAACCCCATCAGGGCCCGCGGGGCCCGAAGGCGCACCGGAGGGACCTTGAGGCCCGAAGAGGCGGGCCATGGCCGACAGGAATTCCTGTATCTCGGCCGGAGTCGCCCCGAACCCGGGAAGGACCGGGTAATGCGGGCGCGGCGCCACAGGCACATCCGGAGCCGCGGGGACGGTGCCGACAGGGGCCTCAGCCGAGTCGCGAGACCGGCGAGGCGAAGTCTTAGAGCGATGGTGCTTCTTAGACTTCTTGTGCTTCGACTTACCCGAGGAGTGCGAAGACTTGGACTCCGACGACCGGACCTAGAGGAGCTTTCGAGACCGCTCTCGCAAAGCCTTCGGGTGTAAGGCCCGGCAGTCAGGGCACGACTTCGTGTCGTGGTCTCGGCCGAGACAGAAGAGACACTCTAAGTGCGGGTCTGTGATCGACATCATTCGACCACAGACGTCGCATGGCTTGAAGCCGGGCATCCCTACCGACACCTAGGAGTCGAGAAGACTCGAAAAGAAACAGTGAAAAAATCACCAAAAATTTAGTCAAAAATTGACTAGGGCACTGCTCTTCCCGGATCTGCGCTTACTGGCGCGGAAAAAGAAGAACTGACGTCAGCGCGCAGGGGCGGCGTCTAAGTACTGCCCGCGACGTCATCCCGGCGATCACGACACCGACGACGGACGCGGAGCCGCACGACGCCGCCTACCGACGCGCAAGGGTACTGCTACGCAAAAACTTTCCGGATCCAGCCTGACACCTGGGGATATTCTAAGGTAAGGAATCTGTCACTAACGTGTCTCTTTCAGATTAGTGGTGCTCCAAAGTTTCCTGATTGGTTTGCAATTGACACAAAGTTAGACACTTCCCTGAGGGCCATGGCAGAGAAGAAAAACAAGGACTTTTTTTGCATCAGAAAGTGGCACCTCCAGGTGCAGGCTGAATGATGTAACTTATGAAAACATGGAAGACTAAGATGACAAGTGGAGAGAGAAATTACTCCAGTCAATTATCTCTCTCCATGCATACCTGTGAGAAAAAACATGCTTGATTGAAGTTATAGTGTGTAATATTGAGGAGAAATTGGAGGGTTTAAATTGCTGGGTGTTTGGAGTTATACAGCAACATGAGACAACTAAGCACCACGTAGATCAAATGGTAGACCCAGTGACTAGAAACTCCAAGGCTGCAGGACCTGTGGATCTTCTGCAGTAATGCCACTGGCGCCATATTCAAACTGGAGAACATGTGGAAAAAGCCCAACAATGCACAATGAGACACCCATTTTCGGGAGCTGGGTATTCCCACTGAGGTTTGGTTGGAGGCTCTCCATGACTGTGTTGCTGTGATTCTGGACGGATTGTCAACAAGAAGTGAGGCGTACAAAGTTTCTGAGTGTCTACGCACTTACCCCAGGGAGCAAAAACCAGTATTTGATCCTTTGTGCTGCATGCTGAAGACAACTTTGATGCCAGGGGACAGAGACCTACTGTTTCTTCCTGACCTGAGCCCAGCCACATAGATCAGAAAAAGAGAACTGGTGGGCATACGCTAAGAACTCACCGAAAAGAGGCTCAAGATATCTGTGGTGTACAGGGTAAGGCAGAGGATCAAGAATATAAATAAGATCGGTTCCTTTTCCCAGGCTGACTCAGCCAAGTCATTCCTCAATAATTTACATCTTGGGTGAGGATGGGTAAATGCTGGTTCTCCACTTTCATTTTGCTGTGACAGAGTGGTGAAATAACTTTTGCCTGATGCAATCCTGGGGAGTGTCTCTATGTGGGGGGTGGAGGGACATTGCGGAGTTGCTGTTGTCATTCCATGTATTCTGTTCTCCAACTGCTATCCTCTTTCCCCTGCTGGACTCTTTAGTCCCCGTCACAATGTTTGACTTTTTGTATGATGTGAAGAGCCTAATCATAGTTGTGGAGTTCTTATCCTCCCCCGTGGGCATTCCAGGAGTCTCATAAGTTCCATCTATGGGTCTAAGTTTTTATTTTTGAGCTAGACACTGTATTTGGGTAGGGGACTTGTAGCTGGGTGATTTGTGCAAACTTGAATCAAAATTTGTTATAAGAAAAATGTGCGGTTGAGCTTGGATGAATTGACCCATTTGATTTCTGAGGTTGCGATTTCTGTAAATCACATTGGACTTTTTCAAGGAATGTGAATGGCTAATGAAGGAGAGCAATTTTTTACCCACTAACTTGAAAATTGCAATTGTGGTCAATTTTGCAGTTTTCGAAGTTCTGGTGGGGCGCTCAGAAGCATGGAAAACGGGAGTAATAAGCAAAAAAAGATAAAGGGTTTGCCACAGTAACATCAGGATTTTTCAGAAAATCGCAATCATGCAACCCACATTTTGTATTTAGAAACAAGAACCAAAAGAGGTGACTTTCATAAAAACCTCCAATTGCGAAATTTCTGATTTCTAAAGATAAAGCAAAAAAGGCAAAGGGTGGGTGAAGGCCCTTTTAGGGTGGATGTGCAGGTAGCGTCATGGGTATGGTTACAGGTGCAACGGGAAAAAGGTACATTTCCGGTAAATGTAGTACATTATAAATTAAAACAGGAAAGCATTGAAAAAAATACAACTAATAGTTAGGTATTGTTCAAAGAACACAAATGTGAAATACAACCCTGAAATTTAACAGTTATGCAACACCATCAAACTTTCTAACAGTTACATTTTACATGTTGTTATAAAAATCTAAATTCACCATTAGATTAAATCTTTATTAAATATAATAAATCTTTTAATGGAGTCTGTAGCTGGTACAAGTCAAGCGTTATAGACCAAGGTGTATAATCTATACTTAAAAGTTTCCCATCTGTCCGCTACAGCCTGACCAGGGACAATGTCATTTTGGGTTAAGTCACTGGGGGAACATACCATTTCTAATGATTTGTTCCACTCCTAACTATTTTGCATCCTAGAATGAGTGCTGCATGGTGTGCATAGGGGTGATTTATTTAATTTTGAAAAGCAGTCTTTACTACATGTGAAAAGTGTGACTTTAATAGGGCTGTGAGCAAGGTTCAAGTAGCTGATTGTCAAGCCACAGCAGAAGCCATACTTTCACTGCCACTGTAGAGGATTGCATAATAGGTGCTGCAGTCAGCAAGTGTCTTAACTTTCGAAGCCAGGGCTGTATTTCTGCACTATATACCATGGCCTAATAGAAAAGTTGAATGTGCCAATCAGATTTTCAGCCAATTTCAAAATGTCTTAGGGATGAGAGCACATATAGTGAGCACTAGATAGCAACGTCTCAGTGTTAAGAGTTCAAGATTACTAGCAAGACTCCCAAAAAAAGAAAAACTACAACATGCAACTCCTCAGCTATGTTACAACCAAATGGGAAATGAGTTTGTAACTTAATTATAGGTTGTGTGTCAAGTTGATCCATAGGTTTTTTGCATTGTCATCTTTTTCATTTCTTGTGACTGGATTGATCCCATAATCTCAACTTTGTCCAATCATTATTTTGATAATTTTTGTAATGTTTGGCCATGACATAAGAATATTCCTTAAGTGCTCCATAATACTTTTTCCCTATTGGTCAGATAGTTGTGCAAATCTAGAAACCAATTTAAGTTCTAATATTTTCCTACCCTTACTAACAAGTTTATCTAAACCATAAAAGTGAATATCTGTCCACCTATTATTAAAAGATAGAAGGGTAAATATAAACTTTTTTTGCAATCCAAACACTCTCTGGGAAACCTTAAAAAATGTTTTTAGAAACGTTAACATTCTACGAGAGGCATTTCTAAACAAAACCTTTACATAAACTTTTACTAAAATACACAAATCTCTCATGGAAAACCAATTAAACAACGACTTCAAATCTGTGGCCCAAATATGATCATGATCTGTGGCGAGACACATTTGCTCTCCATGTCTTTGGTAAAAAAAAAAAAATGAATGTAAAAACAAAAAAGACGGGAAAGCACTGGGATATGGAAACTCTTAATATTTACTTGAATAAAGTAATAAACCTGTTGAGGTAGTTGTGATATTTTAATGGAGACAAGTGACAAAAAATGGCAACTAACTGATTTTTAAAACCTTCACCTTCTATGACAAAACGAGAATAGGCTTTGGAATTGGAAACAATGGCGTCACATCCTTTTTATATCCTTATGCCATACAGTAACGATGCAAACAGAAACTAATTATTCACTTACAAAAGAAGAATTTCTACCTACTGTGTTGCTTAGTATATGGCTCTAGCTTGTCCTCACATTCAGCCACATTCCAAGCAGCATATTTTTTATATCGAATTCAAGAAAAACTCTTCTAAAATGACTAAGTGCAAAACTGACTGGTGAATTTCTCTGATCAAGGGCTTGGCCACCATAAAGATGGGAGTTTAACCCTTTATATCTCAAATGCTTCTGAAGTCAATTTCAATTATTTGGTTGATCTATTCATGTGTGGGCTACATGTGGTTTTGTACTAGAGTTAACGTTTAAACCCAAATGTTTATTCACTTCACTTTCAAAATTACAGAATATTGCTCTTTCAGGACTCAGGGTATTGAGATTTACTTAGCAGCTCTTATGGCCTCAAATGCAAAAAAAATCTCAGTAGATCCCTGCAGTACGTTCTTCACTAGGTTGGCCTCCTTATAACAGCAGCAAACATTTTCATAATCTGGCAGCAACAGAAAATGAAGAAACTAAGCTCTGCTCAAGCTGGACCCCCCATATTTAAAACATTTCCAAACCTGAATGAACCATACTCTGGAAAAGCTCCAAGGATCTGGAAAGCTACACCAACATGATGTCATGACAGCCAACTATTTAAGGGGATTGGATGGAAGCGGTAACTCTTTGCCCGTTTACGATGTGAATTAAGGGATGCCATGTGCAGGTAAGGGTGCTCTGTGGACTTGTGTCAACATGACTGGTTTGCCATTTGTGAATGGATTGGGCGAAGCACCCAAAAATGCTTTCTGGAAGCTGTGTTTTAACTCTAAACCTTTGCTCTCTGTGTAAACGATGGTCTTCAAGAATTTTGTTTTAAATTTAGGCAATGAGTATGATTGATAAATCACTCGTGAATTTATATTCATAGTTTATTAAACTTGGTTCAAGGTTTCCTTGTGCATTGTAAGAAAGACTGGTATGGGACGAGGAGTTGGACTCAACAGTCTAGATATTTTTATATACTTTTTTACAATAATTGAGTAAGTATTTGCATGGTACCTATAAACATCTCAGAATTTCTAACAGGAGAAAATTGTTTAAAGCGATCAAGAGGTGCAATTGTCAAATTACAAGGAACACAGGAGCCATTGAAGCTAGCCAGACTTGTAGCACGGAAGATCTGTCTTAATTATGAAATTCGATTGAACCTGTGAGGTCTGGGGGTTTGAGACTGCTGTAGGACGAGTAGTAGAAGTCAATAACTTTCTTTATCTTTTGTCTAATTAATAACTGTGCATCTATTAGGCATGTAGAAACTCCTTAGAAACATCAATAGTCGGAGAAAATTCTCTAAATGATAAATCTGTTTCTTGCCCTTCTTAACATAGATTTTGTTCAGCTCAGTGGGGTGTGATTGAAAAGGGCTCCATAATATTAATATCATGAGATCAAGGAGAATCCATCACAGGTTTTGGATGTTCACATACTATTTGCTTGGTGGTTACTGTTTAATTTGAATTTTGGCGAGTGTCTTAATTAGTGAGTGAGGTCATGATGTATATGTTCACAAGTGGACCCCACCAGTCTAAACTTTACATTTTTCTCAGATTTAATTACGTAATGGTAGTGATGTATAATCAGAATTTCTTGTGACTGTTAGTAGAAAGAACTGTGAAACCCAGTTGGATTTGTACCCTTTTTAGGTCTCGCATGCGCTGCATAGGAGGGCCTTTAGCCGTCGCTCTGCTCTTTTTGAAGCACACACTCGTGCTTGTGGCGGCATCCACCTTGCGGGAGCGAGCAGCGGCGTGCATGCTAATTGGCTGTTGCTCACTCCCGCAAGGCGGATGGTGCCACAAACACGAGTGTGCTTCAAAACAGTCCTTAAGCAGCGCAAGGCGCGCGCGCTTGTGTGTTGCTTTCCTATGGACCGTTCTGCCACTTCCCGCTTGCTTTCGTCATTTTCTTTTTACCCTACTGCATTTTCTACACCCTCTCCCTTTTTCCACCCTGCCCATCCCTTTCTCTGCCCCTCACACCCGTTCTCTCTCCCAGTCTCTCGTTTTCTTTGCTCTGCCCCCTCTCTGCTCACCAGTCCTCCTTCCCTCCCCTCCTCTTTCTTGGTTGATTTGGCCCTTTTCCTCTTAGGCTCTAAATTCCTCGCCACCTTTCTATACCCATCTGCCCTTACCGTCACCAAGTTCTGTTTTGCTTGTTTCGTTTTGTTTAGGCACTCTGAGAGAGTGCTTGTGTTTTCCAGCTCTCTCCTGTGTACTTCGCTGCCGAGTTCGCTCGTGTTGCTCGATCGCTGTGTGCCACCCTAGGCCTCCTATTTTGCCCGTGTGCTTCTCCCCTGCCCCATGTTGCTTTATCTCTCTCATCCTTATTCCCCCCTCTCTCTGTTGTTAACCCCCACCCGCGCCTGGATCTTGCTTGCACCTCCTGACTTCCTGTTGCCTCCCCAGCCCTATGCCTTCCTCTCCATTTTGCTATCCCACAACTATGCTACCTTGTTTTTCTTTCCTTCACCGCTCCAACTCGGATCGGTAAACAAAAGAAAACAAGCATTTGCTAATACAATAGGTCTCGCATTTACGCCAGTTTGAGCTATTGGCATTGTAAATGACAATGCCTTTAATTTTGTTTTGGTTTTTGAAAACATAAATAAAACGCAGTGTTGTTTACAATGCCGATAGCTTAAACTTGCGTAAATGCGAGACCTATTACATTGCAAATGCTTGTTAAGTCTGTTTGCAGGTGTAATTAGTAAGGTCCAAGATTAAGACATACCAATAAAACTACTCCAACTTCAAAATATCATTGTCCTTTGGTTGAGACTATTTGTGAGCTACGTTGTTAACATTTGAGGTAAGAATGTGGTTTTGGATGATTTTGTGAAAACTCTTGGCGTAATGATCATACTTGTATCTTATGAGTCCAGACTGACAGTGTGCAACTGAGGATAGAATCTAGTTTGGTATCTTTGCTCATCTCTGCCAGAGAAAAGACAGCATCATACAAATAAAATATTTAGGTTGGGTACTTTATAAAATAAAATGCATCTCTATAAAGTGGTTCAAATTTATGCACCTTTTAGTCGAACTAGATCAGGAGGATTAGCAAGTAATCAAGAATTTTTTTCTCCAATTGGGGTAGATTGATTATAATTCAAGTCCTTTATAAGAATATGGTTTACCTTTACAGCCCTGAAGAGGCCGTCATGCAGCGAAACGTGTTGGCTGTGGTTACAATAATCCTTCAAAGAACAATATAAAGGAATACTCACAAGAGTTAACAATGAATTTCAACATCTTTGGGCTATGAAGTTGAGATGGCTCAGCAAAAAACATCCACTATTTTGAATGTTCATTTATCTGTGGATGTTTTGATTGGAATATGATCTTTATAACCAGCTCTATGAATGGACTGTAAATACAGATCTTTTCTCATTAATAATAATGGCATTTTTCAATAAAATGACTTATTAATAAATATGCTAAACTGTCATATTCATTAGTGTGAGGATACTTTTTAAGCCCCCACAGGACTAACGTTTTACACATACGAAAGGCCAGATCAATCCACCCTTTTAAAAACTGCCGAAACAGCATTTCCTAAAAGACCTTTCATAATCTGTACAGTCCTAATTGTGCATCTCAAACTCTGCACTGCAAGGGCACACCTTTTTGAGTAAAGTGCTCAGCCGCCTTGTGCCCACAGTCTTAATGTGCTACGCCAAGCACCTAAATATATCAAACTATAGAACTCATCTTATCTCAAAAGGATATTTCTGCCATCACAGGATTTAACCAACTCTTGCTACAAAAGCAATTTACTATGCAGGATGAATTCTACAAAGAAAGAACACCTTACCTGCCACTGAAGTGTTGTGTAGATTTTGGCTTCCAAATTTCTACCAGTTTCTGTCAGTTCGGTAGCTGTAGGGTACAAACAAAAAACATTATGATGGAACACACCCGTAACTGATTGATGCCATTGTTTTTCAACATTCAATATGGCAAATGCTATTTGGGTGGAAATAAAGAAAAATAATGTTTAGAAGATTTCAGACAAGCAGAACCCATACGAAGCACTAACCTATTATAATTAATTTACAAATACTTAAAGACTACAGCAGCCTTAAGTCCCTTTTTCATAAGTGCCTCTAATGGGTACAGGAGAGCATGCACCCCTGCTTCGAACTCACCATAGCAAGCTGTAGCTTTTTGACCTCCGGCTCTGTATACACAACGATCACACGTGTGCGCTGGAGGTACTTTTGTGACATTGATTAAAGCAATGGGCATGGCTCTTAGCATAAACTGGCACAACATATGCGTCTTCTTTTCCAAGAGGCACTACCAGCTACTCAACAGATGGTGTGGTGGAAGTGGTGATGGGGAGCGGGGGCCGGGGAGGGTTGATTAGTCAGCACATTACATTAGTGGAAGCACTGTGTTCCAGAATGTAAAGTAGAATGTTGCCCATCTTGCACGGGTTCTGTCCCAGTGGTGTTGCAAGTACATGAGGAGTCTGCTTCACTTCCTGAGCAGAGGCTCCTTTTGACCTGGGATTTTCATAAAGTGGTTTACTCCATTAGACCGAAGTTGCCCTACTTCAGTGATGAAGAGGACTGGATTGAGAGTGTAGTACATGACAGCATACCTTGGAGGAGTTTGACAAACTCATAGTAAGAGAGTGCTGGACTACGTGTTACTGGTTCCATGAATAAGAATGTGGAGGCTGTTGTGAAGGACTGTATTGTGCACTCAGGCAGCGGTAAGATATGCCAGACAAGGCTGCCAATGGTACAATCTATAATGGTGTCCGAATTTAAGAGCATATAGTTTTGAATTTCATGAGGATATCTGGAAATCTAAGTGGCTGATCAGTGTAAATAATTGTGGTAGCAAACATCTTAAGCAAATGGATTATTATTTAAGTAAGTATGTATAGAGTTCAATTCTGTATAGTTTAGAAAAAACTTCATGCCATATTGGCAGAACTCATTACAGACACCAGAGTGCAGTTCTGTTCAGAAGAGATGAAGTGATTATCAGTAATGTCATAGATCAGTATAATAAAAATAAAGTATAGAAAGAAAGCCAATGGGTCGATTAATTATAGAACCATATACTTCAGAAGACTGTACAATGGGCAATAGTCAACGCACTGAATTACAAACATGTTGAGACCAATAAGGCATTGAAGGAAACTGGGCTTTTTTTCTTTGGAGTACTGTTTACACCCCACCCCCTCCCCCCACACACTCACTTTTGCCTGGTAATTGATGCAACTTTGAAGAGTACTGGGTTCCTGCTAACCACGTCCCCAATACAATTCTTTCCCTAAAAACTGTACAATTGTTCCCCCAATTGGCAAAACCTTTAGCACTTTGTCAGTCCCTAGTAAATGGTACCCTGGTACCTAGGGCCTGAGGTACTAAAGAGGGCCCCTAATGCCCCTAAATTCAGTATTTAGGGTAATCCCTGGAACCAGAGAGGCAGATCCTGCCGACCTACGAAGGACACGAAGAGCCGCAAAAGCAGAAGACTGAAAAGAGCACCCGAGTAGACCCAGAGTGTTGATTTATAGTCCCCAACAGTAGGAAAGTGCCCCTTTTTGTCATGGTCACCCACACATTTTGCACTGGTACTATTTGTCGACTGATCACTGATGCACTGGGTCCCAGCTAACCAGGGCCCAGTGCCCTCTTCCTAAAACAAGGTAAAATGGTCTAATTGTAACACAATTGGCACACACAGTGGCAACCCTGTAAGTCCCTAGTAAGCAGTTCCCCCTTGTACCTAGGACATGGGTACCAAAGAGCGGTCCTAAGGGCTGCAGCATGTATTAAGCCACCCTGAACCCCCATACAAACTGCATGCAGCCTGCAACTGCCGACTGCATGTCATGGTGCACACCATGAGCAAAAAACACTACATGGCACACTCACTGTGTGCTATGCCAAAGTCACTGCATGTAATATATGCAAGTCACCCATACAGCAGGTCTTGCAGCCCTAGGCCATGCATTATATTACATGTGAGTGCATATCTGCATGAGCAGATATGCCCCTGTGTTGTCTAGTTCAATTACTAGATGGTACAAGGGAACAGGGAAGCCATCTGAAGTATATTTACTGGGCACTGGTCATTACGAGTTCCCCAGCTACATGATGGCTTTTCTGAAACCTATGGTGTTTGGTATCAGACACATTGTCTTAATGTGAGAAAGTGCCTCTTTTGACATGGTCAGCCCCCACTTTGTCTGGTAATTGATGTGGTTTTGATTGTAGTGCACAGGGTCCCTGCCAACCAGGTCCCCTGTGCCAGTGCTTCTTCCCTAAAACAGATCCACAATTGGTACTTCTGCGTCCTGTATGTCCCTAGTAAGTGGTAACCTGCGTACCGAGGGCCTGGAAGCTGAAGAGGGTCCCCTGGGACCCCCCTCACTAGGAACATGCCACTGCCCTTGCAGCTTGCATGCCCTTATAAGGGGGGAAACGACAAAGTCGACATGGCACCCTGCCTGGGTGCCAGGCCAGCCAGCACTGTCTGTAGGCATAGGCAAGTCACCCCTCTAACAGGCCTAACAGCCCTAAGGCAGAGGGCACTAAACCACAGGTGAGGGCATAGCTGCCTGAGTAGATATGCCCCTACAATACTTAAGTCAATTCTTACATATTGTAAGTGCCAGTGAAGCTAGGAGGTGTACATGGGCTGGAAACTTGACAATTCGAGTTCCCCAGCACCAGGATGGCTTCACTGAGACAAGGAGTGTTTGGTACCAAACAGCTCCTTGTAATAAATCCACACTGTCAGTGTGAGATTTATTAAAACGTACTCAGAGAGCACCTCAGAGGTGCTCCCTGAAAATCTACCAACCCTGCTGTGGGCACCGACTGGCTTTAGGCAGCCTGCCACACACAGGCATGTTTCTGGACTCATGGGTGGAGAGCCTCTGCTCTCTTGGACCAGAAACAAAGCACATCCTGGGCAGAGGTGTCACACCTCCTCCCCCAGGATGAGCCAGTGTTCGAAGGGGAAGCTTCAAAGGCATGCCGCCTTTGTAATGCGACCCCCCAGCCTCTGCTGCTAGCAGCAGATGGCAGCCCCGGCTTACTCCCCCACACACTTTGGGTGGGAAAACTAAGAAAGGTTAGGAGGTGTGCCCACCTTTGCCAACTCCACCCCTCAGGTGGAGGAGGCAAAGTTCAGCACAATTTTCAGTCCCCTCCATCTTGAAGATGCATAATAGTGTAGTGACACCAGGTAAGGTGCCCATTGGCCATACCTACCACTTACCTAAAACGCCTCAGAAATTTAGCATTTAGGTGGCTTCTCCAGATCTAGAAACTAGATTCCTGTAACCTATGAAGAAGGACAAAGAAGAAGGACGAAGAAGACGCTGTGCAGCAAATCCTGAAGACGACTACTAACTTGACCCCAGCCCTTCCGGCCTGTCTCTAGGTTTGAAAGTCTCTGCAAAGAAGATGACGGTCCTGTGGCCAGCGCCTTCCAGAATCCAGAGGAAGCCTGCCTGCCTGCCCTTTAACAAATACCAGATCTCCAGAGGACAGCGGCCCTTGTCCAGAAGAATACAACTCCAAGGGCTCCGGATCCAACTGGAACCGCGACTCCTGCCCACTCTGCACCAGATACCTACGGCTTGAGTCTGAGTGGCTCACCTCTCCAGTGAAGTCTCCCCTTGTGATCCTGACCTCAAATCCAGTGTTTGCTTACCTCTCCTGAACTCCACAACGATGCCTGCAGACTGAATCCAGAGGCTCCCCCCAACCGCAACCGGCTCCGGTAAGAAGACTCAGACGTAGAAAGGCACCCCTGCACCCGAAGCACCTGAGCCTTGGTGAGCTGAATTGACGGTGCCCCTACGATACCCTACATCTCTACTTATCTCTGCTGTCGTTGGTCTCCCTCCTGCAACCTCCAGTGAAAGCAGAAACCGCATTGAAAGGCATTGGGCGCCCGGCGCTGAATTGGCACCCTGCACCCAGCCGCCCCTGTGCCGCTGGTGGTGTATGTTTGGTGCTGCTTTGTGGCCCTCCCTGTGCTTGACCTGACCCCCAAAGCTTGGCCCCTGCAACCGATTTCCTTACCTGCAAGCAGTGTGGCTTAGAGTACCCCCAATCCCAATTGAAACGCATTGGGCAGAACTCCGATTTTGACCTCTGCACCCCGGCCGCCCCTGTGCTGCTGGTGGTGCAGTTTTGGTACTCACCTCGCCCTTGTCCCTTGCTGACTTTTGGTCCCGGAGACTGGAACTGTAAATGTGATAGTTACCTGTTTAACCGCAATATCGTTTTTCCCATAGGATAACATTGAACCGTTCAGAAATTGTTCTGTCGACTTTTAAAAAAGTCTAAAGTATTTATCTTTAAAAACGTACTTACCTTTTTGCGAAAATCTTGGTCTTAAAATAAAATACAAACAAAGCTTATTTTTTTAAAAAGTGGTGTGGATCTTCTTTTTGAGTTGTGTGTCTATTATTGGTCAATGTTGTGCAATAAATGTCTTACACTCCTCTGTTAGGCCTAAGGCTGCTTGCCCACACTTCCACTAATAGAGCACTTTGGGTTTTACACTGAGCCCTGTACACGTTTGGGGAACCCCTGGACTCTGTGCACAGTATAACCACCTAGTGGCATACCATATACAGAGCCAACGTTCTACACTTAATACATCTGTACTGTTGCTAGTACAAGATTTATTTTGACATACATCCAGAGGGCACCTTAGAGGTGCCCCCGGAAAGACCTACCGCTATCTAGTGTGCTGGCTGACTGGTCTTGTCCAGCCTGCCACCATAGATATGTTTCTGACCCTTGCAGGTGAGAGCCCACGCTCTGAGGGCAGAAACAAGCAGGATGGGTAGTGATTTACATCAAGGACAGGGGCTCCAAAGACCCTACCGCCTTTGAAATGCGACCCTGGCTTCCCCCAGACCTGGGAGATGCCACCCTCTGCCCTGAGGCCCATTTGGCACCATGACAGGCAGAAAATTAGCTATGCAGTATGCGTGCTGAACCACCAGGCTGGCTGATGTGCTCCACAAAAGAAGGATTCCACCATCTTGTTTTTGGTGGAATTTGGAACTCTGTGACAGGGTTAATTAAGCCCACTCCCCACAGAAGTGGTCATATAAGGGGTGTAGTGACCCCAAGGGTGAGTAACCCATTGGCTACTACCCTTCACTCCCCTTTATGCCCCTTAACGCCCCTAAAAATCCCTAAATTCAGTATTTAGGTGGCCCCCTAACACCAGGAATGGAGATTCAACTGACCAAAGAAGAAAGACAAATAAGAGCTTAAGAACACAAGAACTGTGGACTTGGCGCCAAACCCTGCCTGCCTGTTTCTGTCTCGACAATTGCAAAGACCCGACTCGTCCTGCAGCTGTGCATCCTCCAAAAGTCTCGGAGGGCTGCCAGCACTTCACCAACCCGTCAGCATCTCCCTTGAAGTGGAGGAGCCACTTAGCTGTAGCCTTCAGGCACCGACCGCAACATCCAGTTCATATATCTGTAGACCACCGGGTTTACAAACGCAGCAGCCGCCAAGGTCACTGTGCTGCAGGAGGTCAGATCAGTCTCTACACTCAGTTTGGAGAAGTCAGGACCCCAGGAGCCGCCCTGTACCAATACCCGGGGTACCGGACCCCTTGCAGCACCCAAGGCTTGTTCAGTCTCCAACCCGGACACCAACACCACCAAAACCGACCTACCAACGAGTGAAGTCGGCATCACAGAGGCTAGCACCGAGAGTGGCACTGCTGTCCGGTTCTGTCCCCATCTCGTCGACCTAACAAGTGAGAACCTCCAATGTAAGCGACTCGCCGGACAAAACACCTTCGCACCTGAGCCCCACAGCCTTAGTCCGAGCCTACCGATGGTGCACCCTTGCCCCAGAGCCCCTCAGGAACCGAGCCACCTTTGGTTTCCAACTGACTTGTCCCCAAGTTCCCATTTGCAGCCAACTTCTGCTACAGGTTTTCTTCATAGACTACAGCAGTAGCGTTCGATGCTACCTTTGCGAACAGCACCTCTGCACCCCGACACACCAGGGTAGGTAAACCACAACTGCTGGTAGATCTGAGGACCTTGGTGCCTACTTACCTTAAGTCCAGAAGAACAACCCTGTAACTCGATTGCAAGTACCTTATGCAGTGTATGTATCTCCCAAAGGATAACATTACCGCATTCGAGGCACAAGCCTCAAATCTGACATCTGTATTTTCCAAGTGTCTTAAAATCACTAACTCAAAAAGTACCTACCTAATCTCGCAGATCTTGGCATCTAAATTTATATCAAATTCTATGTTGTTTTTCTAAATTGGTGTCGGATTTCCTTATTGACCGCATCTCATTTATTGACTGTGTGTGCAACAAATGCCTAACACTCCCCTCTGATAAGCCTAAGGCTGCTCGACCACACGACAACAAATAGAGCACCTTTGGATTGTTAAAGTAAGTCCATGTTCACTAGTAAGGGATACCTGGACTCTCTGCACATTGCACCTCCTTTTGGTACACTATATAGAGAGCCAGCTTCCAACACTAACATCATACAGTCACTACTTATGGTACTTTAATAATCTTCATATTTCAGTCAGCTCATAGTCAGGTTCCAGGTCTTTGTCCCACCCTACTTAGGCCAAGTTAATTACTCTGCTCTTCATTAAAGGCGGAACAAAGGCCTCACCACACAATACAGCCATTAACAGTGCTTCACCCAGTTCATGGGAAATGAAGGAGTAGGGAGGAAATCATCATCTGGTAATTAGCTTGTCCTGTCCCTGGACTGGGACAGCTCAGACTCACAGAAACAAAGGAGGGCCACTGGAGCAAACACAGTAGGGGACCCCCTGTATACTTTTGGTGAGAAGGGATTAAGCAGCTGTGTCAGTTAGGGTCGAAGCTGAGGCTCTAAGGGTAAACTCTTTCAACAGACAGCTTGAAGTCGCCATATTGGATTGCTATAGAATGCTGTGCAGGAGGGTTGTTAGTGATGCTCCTTAGGAGTGGCCAGGGGTGCATGATATCTAGAACTTTCCAGCCTCACTTAAAAACCCCTGAACAAGGGAGAGACAGATGAGAAGACACTATACCTAGGAGTGATGGCAGCAAAAGAGTGCCCGGCTGGAAGGAGAAGCCACCTGATGCCCTGCAAGGACAGACTTTGGGACTATCAATCCAGCTGAACCCCCAGGACTAGGATGGGTCTCTCCAGGGCCAGTAGTACTGGCCTTCCTATGCCTCTGAGGAACAGGTGGGTGAATGGACCTGCTGGGCGACTCTGGATGGTTCCCCTGGACTTTGTGGGATGACCCTTGACCCTGCCGACATGTGTGCCCTTCAAGAGGCCCTGGGGAGTGCACCAGGAATAGTACTCTGCTGGCTGGATATGCAGGTGTTGTGGATGATGTCCCCCAAGCAGAAGAGAGCACCAGCAGCCCTGACAGAGGACTAAGCTGCTTCGATACTCAGAGAGCATAGTGCTACAATGAGGTACTTGGTTCCTAGTAAAAAGGCAGTGGAGGACTCACTACTTGAGAAAGACTCACATCCTTAGCAACTAATAATCCAATTTGTTTACAGTATGGTTTAATTTTCAAATACATGTCACATAGAAAACCCTTAAAAGAAAAAAAAGCCAAGACCTAATTTACTAATCTCAGAACTGGATCAAATGCTCCAGCCATGTTGGGGTCTATAACAGACCAGGGAACAATTTTATGGGCCTCCGGTAGAAGAGAACCTTCCTTTCCAGGCACACCAAGTACACCCATCTCCAATGTGGCTGACAGTGTTGCAGCCTGCCCCTTCCCCAAACGCCACACACACTCCCTTTGAGTGCCAAGGCATGTGCTTTCATGCAACATGTAGAAGGCATGAGATATACTGCTCTTTAGTAATACCCAGGCACAGGTTGGTGTGTTTTTACAGACAAGCTGAGAGGAGTGAGGAGCAAAAGAGTGTGGCAGCAGAGGTGTGAGGGGGCAAGCACCACAAGTGGGAAAGAAAGACTCCTATGAAGTGCTCAAATAAAATTTAAGTAGTGTTCCTTGATGTGAGCCGAGGAAGGATACAAGTAGGTGTGCAAGTAGGGGATGGAAAGCCATTGAATAAGAAGAAAGCAAATTAGACTGACAAAAAGCCAGCAAATGATAAGCAATGGGCTGAACTAAAGCCCACTCCAAGTATTGGCGCTGCACACAACAGGTATTCAACAACAGACCACTGTAAGCTACAGATCGATTTTAGTGTGGTAAAAGTTGAAGAAAAAAAATATAGGCAAAAAAGTCCTAAAAGGGTTGACTTGTATAGGACTCACAAGGTCACAGTGGCTGGTGAGGAGACCACTGATAGTCGGGGGGACTAATACGGTTAAGGTAATTTAAAGTACATCTGGCACTGTTCTGGGATCCTGAGAACAGCCAACACAAAACAAAACATTTTCTTTTGTAAAAAGGCTGACTTTTTGTAAAACTCCTTACGAACTTTGCTAAAGAACTTGATAAAGCATGCCTCCTTTAATTGGTGCCTGCCTTGCCGCTGAGCACAAGAATTAGAAATGGATGTACAAGAGGAAGGCAGGGGTATTGCTTCACCTTTCCCCTTCGCTGAGTGGGATGATCTAAGCCAATGATAATGAAAGCAAGCTCTAAGGACAGGACAGCCAAAGTAGCACCAGCTGTGCTAATTCAGCCCCAGAACTGTCAACATGAGGCTCCCACAAAATTGCAGATTATTCTACTGCATCCCTGAGTGTACTGCTATTCTCTGTCACTGTAAGATGTAGAAGTCATGTGTCTGGTTTAGGAATACTAAAAGGAAATTGGAAATGAAAAGTGAAATGCTTAAATACCAGTTTAGTTCTATGCTCCAATGTTCTCGCCCCGACCCCCCAAAACCCCAATGAAGTAGTATTTCAAAAACTAGAACAAAAAAAGTGAATACCTCTGAAGGAGGAGACAAAATCAACTTCATTTATGACCTTCATGTATATATGTGCTCCTCGTTAACAGTAATTATGGAAACAATGCTTCAGAAGTGAGGGGTTAAAGCTCAGTTTTAGAAAGAGACAAATTCTGCCCTATGAAAAGAATTGCAAAAAAGAAATCCAAAAAGGAGGTTTGATACTGTAAACATCACCACAGTCCCACAGAGCAAAAACAAAAAGGTGGCTAAATGGTTATATATATATATATATATATATATATATATATATATATATATATATATATATTTAAAAAGTTACTGGAACCGAAAATAATCACGGACTTCCTTGTCCAGCATGCAACACTATGTTACACCTACCTGTTGCCGATTGGAGGGCTTAAACAAGTCACATGCTGTGAAGCGCCTTCTTAAATGAAAGACTTTCCCATTACATGTCAATGCCTGTGATCAAGGGGCTTGCAGCCCCGAAACGCGTAAGGCGAAGCAATATGCTCTGTGCATGAATAAGGAAAATGCTACTTACCAGTATGCATCTGTTCTTGGCATGTAGAGCTGCAGATCCTCACACTGTGCATTAGATCGCCATCTGGTGTTGGGCTCGGATGCTTGCACTTTGTTGTTGTCTTCGAAGAAGTCTTTGTAGTCATGTGATAGGTGACTCCTCCTTTGGACAATAGTGCGCATGGGCATCGACTCCATCCTCAGATTGTTTTTCGCCATATTGGGGAGTGATGGAGTTAGTAGAAAAGGAAAGAGATGTCCATGTGTGTGTATATCTAATTAAGATAGGACTGGAGCACATACAGGTCCCAGGGAGGTGGGTGGGCGTGCAGAGGATCTGCAGCTCTACATGCCAAGAACAGATGCATACTGGTAAGTAGCATTTTCCGTTCGAGGCATGTGAGCTGCAGAGCTCACACTGTGCATAGACTGTACAGCAGTATCTCCCCTAGCGGTGGTCACCTGTATGTGTTGCAGTAGTTTGAAAAAGGGTTTTAAGGACAGCTTGGCCCACGGAAGCTTGTTGCTTGGCTTGCACATCAACACAATAGTGTTTAGTGAAGGTGTGTGTTGTAGACCACGTGGCTGCCTTACATATGTCTTCTAGGGGAATGTTCCCTAAGAATGCCATGGAGGCCCCTAGTTTGCGTGTTGAGTGCGCTCTAGGGGGAACTGATAATGTGCGTTTGGCTTTTTGGTAGTAGATTTGGATACATTTAACAATCCACCTTGCAACCCCGACTTTTGAGATGGGATTACCTTTGTGTGGTGGAGAGAAAGCTACAAACAATTGTTTGGTTTTGCGAAAGGATTTGGTTCTGTCAATGTAATACATAAGGGCTCTTTTGACATCTAGGGTGTGGAGAGCTCTTTCTGCCACGGAATCTGGGTTTTGGAAGAACACAGGTAGTTCTACTGATTGGTTAAGGTGGAAAGGCGAAATGACTTTGGGAAGGAATTTTGGGTTTGTTCTGAGAACTACCTTTTTATGATGTATTTGTAAGAAAGGCTCTTGTATAGTTAGAGCTTGTAGCTCACTGACTCTCCTGAGAGAAGTGATTGCAATTAGAAACGCAACTTTCCATGTAAGGAATTGAAGTTCACATTTATGTAAGGGTTCGAAAGGTGGACCCATGAGCCTGGTAAGTACTATATTAAGATTCCACACTGGGGAAGGTGGTAATCTGGGAGGTATGATCCGCTTAAGGCCTTCCATAAAGGCTTTAATGGCGGGAACTTTGAATAGTGATAAGTGTTGTCTGTTTTGTACACTTCCACTGCTCTAGCTTACCCCAGCCCAGCCAGGATAGCCAGTATACAAACCCTTGTCCCCAGGTTTCAAATGCAACACTCTCTTCCAGCCAGAGTGTTTATGCAGCTAATCGGCATGATGGCATCCTGCATTTTTATCGTCCCTCATGCAAAACTTCAAATGCGTCCTCTACAAGAGTGCCTAGCGCGCCAATGGAACCAGGCTCATGGACATCTTACAGATCTGGTGTTGGTGGACAGCCGCACACATCGCTCTCTGCAGTGGTGGAACACCAACAATTTGTCCAAGGGGCGGTCGTTCCTAGAGCCGGTTCCACAAGTAGTACTAACCACGGACGCATCCCTTACAGGATGGGGAGCACACCTGTTACATCATACAACACAAGGCAAGTGGACCACTCAGCAGAAGCTGCTCCACATCAACCACCTAGAGTTACTAGCTATATTCCTAGCTCTCAAGTCCTTTCAACTCCACGTACAAAACAAAGCTGTCCTGATCCGAACAGACAACATCACAGCATAGCAAGGGCTGCGAGGTGCAGACGTATGGATGAGTATGCAAGATTACATCTTTGCAAATGTAGCAAATAGCAAATGATGTTTTGCGTAGAGGCTTGTAATGGTTGGATGTTATTATTAGTGCAGTAAATAGCGAATCTTTTCCATTTAGCTGCATAGCAGGCTCTGGTAGTTGGGCGTCTAGCTTCTTTTATAACGTCCATGCAGTCTGGGGGTAGTTTAAGGTAACCGAATTCTAGGACTTCAGGAGCCAAATTGCAAGGTTCAGCTGAGATGGATCTGGGTGCATTATCTCTCCATGGCTCTGCGTTAGCATTGTTGGGGAGAGGTGTAGTCTTTGGTATAGGACTACTGATAGCTCCAGTAGTGTGGTGAACCACGGTTGGCGTGCCCATGTAGGGGCTACTAGTATCATTTTTAGAGACTGTTGTCGAAGCTTGCGTACTACAAGTGGGATGAGTGGGAGCGGTGGAAAAGCGTACACAAATCTGCCGGACCAGTTCATCCATATCGCATTGCCCTTGGACTGCGGGTGTGGAAACCTGGCGGCGAAGGTTGGGCATTTGGCGTTTTGGTGTGTGGCGAACAGATCTAAGTCTGGCTGGCCCCACATCTGGAAGAATGGTAGAAGAACTTGTGGATGTAGTTCCCACTCGTGAATCTGTTGTGTCTGTCGACTTAACAGATCTGCAATCTGATTGTGAACCCCTGGTAGGTGTTCTGCTAGAAGGTATATGTTTTGTGGAATGGCCCACCTCCAAATGTCCTGTGCTAGTTGGGACAGTTGTGGAGAGTGTGTCCCCCCTGTTTTTGTATATAGTACATAGCTGTGATGTTGTCTGTTCGGATCAGGACAGCTTTGTTTTGTACGTGGAGTTGAAAGGACTTGAGAGCTAGGAATATAGCTAGTAACTCTAGGTGGTTGATGTGGAGCAGCTTCTGCTGAGTGGTCCACTTGCCTTGTGTTGTATGATGTAACAGGTGTGCTCCCCATCCTGTAAGGGATGCGTCCGTGGTTAGTACTACTTGTGGAACCGGCTCTAGGAACGACCGCCCCTTGGACAAATTGTTGGTGTTCCACCACTGCAGAGAGCGATGTGTGCGGCTGTCCACCAACACCAGATCTGTAAGATGTCCATGAGCCTGGTTCCATTGGCGCGCTAGGCACTCTTGTAGAGGACGCATTTGAAGTTTTGCATGAGGGACGATAAAAATGCAGGATGCCATCATGCCGATTAGCTGCATAAACACTCTGGCTGGAAGAGAGTGTTGCATTTGAAACCTGGGGACAAGGGTTTGTATACTGGCTATCCTGGCTGGGCTGGGGTAAGCTAGAGCAGTGGAAGTGTTTATTGTAGCTCCCAGATATTGAAGGACATGGGAGGGCTGAAGGTGGGACTTGGGATAGTTTATTGTGAACCCCAAGTTGTGTAATGTTTGTATTGTTTGGTGAGTGTGTTGGACACACTGGTTGAATGATTTGGCTTTGATAAGCCAGTCGTCCAGGTATGGGAAGACATGTATTTGTTGTCTTCGTAGATGCGCTGCTACTACTGCAAGGCATTTGGTAAACACTCTTGGAGCAGTGGTGACTCCGAATGGGAGTACTTTGAACTGGTAGTGCTGCCCATTGAGAACGAACCTTAGATACTTCCTGTGAGCAGGATGTATGGGAATGTGAAGTAGGCGTCCTTGAGGTCTAATGTGGCAAGGAAGTCTTGTTGTTGTAGTAAGGGAAGCACTTGTTGGAGAGTGATCATGTGAAAATGATCTGAGTGTATGTATTGATTGAGAGGTCTGAGGTCTAAAATAGGCCTGAGAGTGCCGTCCTTTTGGGAATGAGGAAGTACAGGGAGTAAACCCCTGTGCCCTGCTGTAGCAGAGGCACTGGCACTATGGCGTGCTTTTGAAGCAGGGAAAGTACCTCTTGTTGTAAAAGTGTAAGATGGTCTGTGGACATTGGACGCTGCCTGGGTGGTATGGTGGGGGGGTAGCTGTTAGCTCCAGGCAGTAGCCATGTTGGATAATCTGTCTCACCCACCTGTCTGTTGTAATGGAGTTCCAGACAGGCAGGAACTGTGATAGCCTTCCCCGACAGGGGTGTTGTGGTCGGGGGGAAGTGGAGGAAAGTCACTGTTTGGGAGTGGTGGAGGTACGGGTGTTGTTATTATTACCTCGACCTCTGCCCTTAGAGTTGTTGCCTCTGTAACCACCCCTAAAGTATCCTCTATTAGGAGAGGTTTGGGTGTTTGTTCGATAGGAAGAGGAACTGTCTGCGGTGGTATTCCTGGAGCCCCCTCTGTAAAAGGAGCGGCGAAAGGAGCCACGTTGCTGCGGGGACTGCAATGCTCCCATTGATTTGGCAGTGTCAGTATCCTTCTTCATCTTTTCTAGTGCTGTGTCGACAGCAGGACCAAATAGTTGGTTTTGGTTAAATGGCTGGTTTAGTATGGTAGTCTGGACTTCTGGCTTAAAACCTGAAATGCGAAGCCAGGCGTGTCGTCTGATAAGCACGCTAGTGTTAACTGACCTAGCGGCGGTGTCGGCTGCGTCTAAGGCGCACTTAATGGAGGCATTTGAAATAAGTTTGCCTTCTTGAATGAGGTCAGTGGCTTGTGTTTTGTATTAATCAGGTAGATGTTGAAGGAGGGTTTCTAGCTGATCGTAGTGTGCCCTGTCGTACCTAGCTAGTAGAGCTTGGGTGTTAGCGATGCGCCAGATGTTGGTGGCTTGCGCAGCTACGCGTTTGCCAGAGGAATCTAACAATTTGGATTCTTTATCAGGGGGCGGAGCATCCCCTGAAGTTTGGGAATTGGATCGTTTTCTGGCATTAGAAACGACCAGTGAGTCAAGGGGGAGCTGACCTTTGATGTAGGTGGGGTCATCGGGGGCAGGTCTATATTTTTTATCCACTCTAGGATTAAGGATCCTGGCTCTGACTGGGTCGTTAAAAATTTCAGGTGCGTGTTTAATGACACCCTTGATCATGGGCAAAGTTTGAACAGTTTTTTGAGACCGTTCAAAAGTGTCTAGAAGAAAATCTTCTTCTGGTTGGTCGGTGTGAATATGCACCCCATGAAAACGGCCGCCCTATGTATGAGTTGCCCAAAACCTATGTGATCATCTGGTGGAGATGGTTTTGTGGGATAAGGTGGAGGGCTGGGGAGGTCTGTAGGGTCTGGGGGGTCATTATAACCCCAGTCATCCTGTGGTGGATTATCTGGATCCAGAAATAAATGAGGGTCATCCCCGTACCCCATGTTGTCCTCATACTCATGTGGGGGAGAATCCGCAGGTTGAGGAGGTGTGATAGGGATGTGGAGAGGAGGGGTGTTAGGAGAGAGGTATAGGGGAAGAAGGAGGCATAGGGGAAGTGGAAGAGTCCTTCTTTGGAGGGACAGGCTTGTGACGTGGCACAGAGGAAATGTGTCCTGTTTTAGGATTGATATAAAGCTTGTGTTGATTAGGATCGATGGGATCCGGTGTAAACAGTTCCTTTGCTTTAGAAGGCGTCGAGGCGTCATTCGGCTTAGCTACAGGCTCGACCGGCTTTAGTTTAGGGGGTGTGTCGAGTAGCTTCGGTTTCGGTGCCGAGGGATCCGCGTGCTTGGAGGCGGATTTGGGGACCGAACTGGATTTCGGCGCCGGGTGGTCTTTGTGTTTCGGCGCCGAAGGTGCCGGTGTAACGGGCACATGTGGTTTGGTCGGTGCCGAGGAACTAGAAGGTTTTGTTTTCTTCTTCGGTGCCGAGCCCGGAGGCGGGGCGTCCGAGCACGCTTACGGTCTCGACTGGGGCCCGTAGGCGAAGTGCTGACCGGTGCCTTCGATTTTGCAGGGAGGGTTGGGGCAGGGGCAGTAGTACTCACACGCTGCCCTGGAGGGATGGAACCGTCGGAGTCCTCTGCCTCGGAGATGATAGCGAGGTCTTCGGAGTCTTCTTCCGGAACATCGGGACCCTCATCGAAGATGTTGACGGGTTCCGGAGCGGACCTGTGCGCCATGATGTGCCTTCGGGCTCGACGATCGCGGATTGTCTTCTTGGAGCGGAAGGAGGCGCAGGCCGGACAAGTGGCCTCGTTATGGTCTGGTGAGAGGCACCGATTACAGACCTGGTGGTGGTCACTGTGAGGAAACTTTGCTCCACATTGGGGGCATTTTTCGGAATGGCGTCCTTTCCATGGGCAGTAGGCCTTACGGCGTCGATGGGCCCAACGGCCCGCGTCGACGGCTGGAAAGGAGATCGAGGAAGGGATGTCGATGTCGGTATCAGGTGTTGAAAAGTGGAAAACGCTGCAAAAAAACAAGTTTCGAACCGGAGTGTCGAAATTGCATCCGAACCCGATGGCGGAAAAAAACAATCTGAGGATGGAGTCGATGCCCATGCGCACCATTGTCCAAAGGAGGAGTCACCTATCACATGACTACAAAGACTTCTTCGAAGACAACAACAAAGTGCAAGCATCCGAGCCCAACACCAGATGGCGATCTAATGCACAGTGTGAGCTCTGCAGCTCACATGCCTCGAACATGTTGTTCTGCTTGCGAAAATCAGCTGGTTCTGAGTGCGTTTTCATTCGAGGACCTTTGGCTTTCAATATATATATATATATATATATATATATATATATATATATATATACATATATATATATTTTAGAGTGGCATAGTATGTGAATCCCTGTGTGCGCAATCAGCAGTTTAGCAGAAGCCTGCCACTCCCCACACAGGAAGGTGTGGCACAGATTTATAAATTACTGAATAAAAAGAATGGCAAATGCTGCAAAAAGTTGAAGAAAAGTTAATTATATGCTACAAAATGTACCACAAATTTTGCTAATCTATGTACAAATATTCTAGGTGGTCAGGACAGAGCCCCCAAAGGGAAGGCTGAAATGCCTTGGTAAAAAAGGCAAAAGGCAGCCTCGAAGATGTCAGTGATGTAGAACAAAGGGGCTACCTGGTGGATGAACCATGAAAAGTGAGTCAGAAACAACATGTCTAAGATCCTTGAGGGGCCTATGAGCAACTGCTGGTTCAATGCACACATGGGCATGTTGGGCACCTGTAAAAGACCCTAAGATGGGTCCTAATGCATTGTGGAGTGGGCCTGTTAAAGTTTGGAGTACGGTCACAGAGGAACCCTAAACCTAGCTTGGTATGGACCACAGAGTCCAGCAGGTTGTGTCTACTTAACGGGCAGAGCAGCTACTTTGAGCAAAGCCAGGTGTAAATCTCACGAGGGTACCGTGGTCAAAATCTACCATGAGGTCTATTAAAGTGCCCTGATGAAAGATTAGTTTATGCCCTGGGAGGCGACCCTGGGAATCCTTATGTAAAGCCATCTGAAGGGACTCTGGACACAGCCTACTAAGAGACACAAGAGGAGTCTCAGGTGATGCTTGGTAAACAATCAATAAAGGGACCTGCATCTAGGACCAACTAGGGACCTGGTAACAAAAGGTTTGACGGGATTATGTGCTAACCTAATCTAAAGCCTCAATGGAGAACTCCAATCCAAAGGTCAGTAAAGTAAAAAAGACAAACGCTTATTGACCAAATAAGAGGATACAAGAAAATCCTGGACCAAAAGAACACAAAACACTACCTCTCTGTTTAGCTAATCAGGAGTGTTAATTAAAACCAACAAAAACTTATGCAAAAGGAAGATTTCACAACTGGGCAAAAATAATTCAAAGTATGACAATACAGCAAGGACTGAATGCTTGCTGTGGCACATAGTGGGCTGGGCCTGGCAAATTAGGCCCTGTGCAGGTGTCAAGTATTCTGCTTTTTTAATAGAATTTATGCTGCACAATATGCCTCTGCATTATTGCTTTAACATAAGTCTGGACAAATGTGGATTAAAATGGAGACTAGAAGTACCAGTACCTTCGGTTTGTGGACTTTAAGGCAGGTGCTCTCTGGACTAATGAGCTTGTGTAAGCGCACACACTTTGGTGAGCAGAAATGTAAAGGTGTGCCAATATGTATACATAACTGCAAAGGTACAGACTACTTATACATTTCTTGGTGCTTCCATCTCTTGGTATGAATTACCTGTAGGAACCTGCATTTACAGAAATTTTTATTATTCCATAAAACCATTCTTTTGGGCTACGTTTGCTATGAGAAATATCGCTGTGTGCAGGGATGCGATACTCTATGTGTTGGAGTCACATACAGGTTAGCTACCTTAAATAAATAAATTGCCACACAGTATTTATGTCTGACAAAACGTTGGCCTTTACTTTTCTGCAGAATGTGTTTCAGGGAGGATGTGCGAGTGGTAAGGGTTTTTGGGAGTGCTAACACGCACAGCAAATAAAGATTTATTTTCCATGTGAGTATTGCTCCCTGCTTTGTCACCAATCATTAATCCGCTTCCTGCTCTCCGACTGCTGTATCTCAGTTTCTCTTAACTTATCTCCTATCCATCTATGTGTCTATCTTTTACCGAGATCTCCATTTCAGGTCTGTCTCCTTAGGGTTTCTAACAACTGTAAACGAAGGCTCTCTAAGTGCACCCCTCTTATCGCTGTACCTTTGAACAACTTTCTTTTTGCCTCATATACTTGGGTTCAAGGAGAGGTGTCTAAAACAGATTGAGGAAGGATCAATTCCTCAGAAAATCTCCAACTTTCGGCTGTCACTACTAAACCTGCTCTTTGATTTGTGGAAGGGAGAAGGTGTGTAATGAAATGTGGCATAAGCTTCCAATCCTCATTCTCTTAGAGTGCTCACCTCCCAATCTTCCCCCATGTTAAAACGAGAGCAGGCAGGATATGAAGTGGGTTGGGAGAAGTTGGGCAGTCTTTGTATTTACAGGTGGGAGCTGAAAGGTGGTTGATTAGATTGGATTTTTACTCACAGTGCCTGCTAAAATTGTATTACTTATATGCAATTTTTTTCTTCTACACCTTCAGTTCCTGATCGGTCTCATGCTGCTCATCAGACAGAAGTAAAAGTCTGGAGACACTACGGGCCTACTCTCCCTCACAAGCAACAAGCTTGTGTGGGTCACAAAAAACTGTTCGGATAAAAGGAGTGAGATAAGAAGTGACAAGTTTGGCATGGGCCGTGCAGGAACAAAGACAGGAAAGGGACATCACGGGGTACAGGAGAGATATGGAGCAGGGCACAACGGCAAGTCAGTGGAGCAGCATGCGCAGGGAAAACATTCAGTAAAGCAGAAAGGGGAGGTGCAATACTGACTGAGGTTGTGTCTCACTTAAGAGACTTGAACTGACCTTGCAATAGCGTTGTTTGATAGCATCAACACAACATCCAACTGTTGTTGTTGCAATATCTCTAAACCATTTTCCTTTGGCTGAATAACTTTTCATATCCAGGTATAGAGAAAGAAAAATGATTGAAAATGTACAAGCAACCAAGCAATTGCAATAAGGCAAAAGCTCCGGAAAACAGGAAAGTTTAGAGTTCATGAGTGATTTGAGTATACAAAATGAACATAAAAACAGATCAGCAAGACAGACCTTGCAAACCGGACCTTTCAAATCACAAATGTCCAGTGTTGGGAATAAATGAGAATTACCTCTGTTTTTCAACCTTGCAGCCAGTGGCAAGAAATATGAAGCAAAGAACTTGAGCTCTGTGTTCTTAACATGGTCCCGAATCACTGGAATTAGCCAGCTACGAGGAAAATTGCAGTTCTCCCTAATAAAGATAAGAAGAAAAAGTAAAGAGAGCATTATCAGAAAAGATCAACACAACTTAGCTCAAATAAAATGACTGCACAGTAGATTGTATCATTTATAAATCCCTTTCCGTGTAACACTTAGAAGACAAATGTATCCCCAGTCATAAACAAGCAAACCTATAATCAAACTAGAAATACAATAATTGGTAAGGTCAATTCATTTTTCCTTCTAGATGTTTATTATTGTGCTGCATAACAAGACAAAAGATGCACCTGTGTGCACGTCAATCCGCTAATGATCAGACTATGAACCCGGATTTTAACTTCAAAACTAGGAATAGGCAACGTTGACCATGGCCTAGCAAAAACAGTCAACATCTAAGTCAAAGTTTGTGTAATTCTGGTCAAATGACTAGTGGTTATGCTTCCAAACGCCCACTGTTTCAACCTCCCAATTCTAGGGACAGACGACAAGTAAATTCTTGAAAAAGAGATTCGGAAAATATAATGTTTGAAGAAATATCTGCCAGCAAAACAGCAGGGACAACTTTCATTAAATCATGGTTATGCTGAAAGCTTTGACGCAAAAACTTCCACCTACAGTGGGAGATTATTCCTCTTGGCAATTGCTTTCCTAAAAATTTTTGATCTCCACCCACAATCTTCTAAGTTTTTGAAATATCTTTTTTTAAACTTAACTTTAACATATTTAATCTCATCACAAGAATTACTGCATGCAAGTATTTGTTTTAATTCCAACCATATACAAGCATGCAATGACAGAATTACATTAAGTACGAGCCTTTGACAAGGGACTGGTCTGCCAAGAGCCCTCTAGGAACCCATTAGGATGCTACAATATTAAGAAGTGCTACCCAGGGGTTTCTGTAGGCAACTCCTGGCTCAATAAACGGGGGTTCCAACTAACATGTACCTACATACACCACAAAGCCATTTCTTAGCCCCAGCATATTTCTGTTTCTCCAGTACGCAGTAAAGTCTTGTTTTACAATGAGGAGGCCCCTATTAATGAGGGTCTTCTTGCCCTGGAAGAATTCAAGTGTTCTGCAGGTCCAAGTATTACAAATTTCTGTGACAACCTCCAGTCAACTAATGCAAATAAATCATTAGCAACCTCTGTCCAAAAAGTCTGGCTGATGCAACACAATGTCTTAAAGAAATTATCAATCAGGCACACTAACCAGTCAGAGGCTTGATTTTCCAGAGTTTCCCTTTGATGCGATATGTTTTGTGAAGGCAAATTAATGGCATCAGCCAGTGCCTTGCGCAGACAATCACCTCTCACTGCACCAATCTCTTTTTCCCTGTCAGTCTTCATCAGTTCATTGCCTTAATCTACCATTCAGCTTATTCTTTGGATAATGAAACTGTCAGGATCAATAATCTCTAGCACTTTTACCAGTGTTAATTTTGCTTCCATACAAATTAACACTGACAGGTCCTCTATATCTTGGAAGGAGCCAAGGATTTGTCATAATCGGAGTATCTGTAAAATTCATCAGGCTGTAGCTTATATTCAGTTTGTAATTCTGAAAATGACTTCAAATTGCTGTGACTGAGCACAAACCGAAGTCTACCTATGCCAATAATGGCCCATCCTGTGAATCATTCAAGAATGGCTTCACCATAAAGCGTTGCTGATATTCATAGAGGAGTCTCCCTCTGAAGCCAGCCAATCCAACCAGTCATTAATGACGCAAAGCAACGACGACGCACCATCTGGGTAGCTGTGATAAGACCCGCCAGGCACCACCATACTACAGAAAATGCTTAGAGTTAGTGCCACCAAATGACCAGGGTTCAATTCGGATCACAGGGTCATCCATCTGCTCAGTCAGTCATGTAACAAGATTAAACTTTCGGCTCAATAGTCTACTTATCCATTGGTCATTTGTCATCCCTCACCGCCCCACTACATATCAATTAACAACCTTTACCTGTAGAGTCCAATGGCCCAAAGGAAAGAGAGCAACTGTACAGTGAATAGGTGGAAAAAGTTCCACAGGATCAAAAATGATCAGCAAGGAACTTAAAATGCGTTTATTTTAACAGAGTGAGGAGTTATTTACATTTTGGTCTCCAACTAATCTAAATGAAAGATCTCAAAGTACAAACAATTAGGAGAATTGCAACACCAGGAGTTACTTGAAAGATGAGAGATTAACTTACTCATTGCCATCAATTTCCAAAGGAATAGCCTGTAATACGACCTCTGGGCCCATGCTTTCCACAGCAGCACCCACAGCCTGGTCCAGCTCACCAGTGTAAGGGAAATGTGAAGAATTTCGCAGGTCTGCTAAAGTTTGCAGGCACTACAAAGAAAAATCAGGCAGATTAGTAAGTTTTAGGGCTAATATGCAATACTAGTTCACAAATGAAGACTTCCAGAAATTGTATAAAGCATTGGTTAGATGTGATCAATTTCCTCACCAGGAATCAGGAAAAGAAACTGGGAACAAGCTGAAGTTGAAATTCAAAACTGCCCAAAAAGTAAAGAAAAACGTTGCTTACCTGCAACAGCACTTTTTTAGCTTATATTCATTGTAAGGCATATTACTGCCATCTAGTGTAACTATTTTTGTGGCAAATCAATCAAAATGAGCAAAGAGGAAAGTTTAGATGATAAAACCTTCAAAGGTCGACACATCAAATCATCTTCAGATTGCATTTTACCTGCAGTATAATACATGGGAAAACATGCTTATGTACGTGTATAAAAGTTTTCAACCCATCTTACTCGAGGAAGGAAAGATGGATCACTTGAATCTACGTAATCTGCACAAATCTTCTATAGATGCACAGCCCATGCATAGACTTAATAGCAGTATTCTTCCCCCTTCATGCAGAGGAGGGTGCTGCGTTGGACTAATAGAAAGGAGGTTCCTGATTACCTGCCATATCACTGTTGAAAATGCTTAGGAGATCCATTCCTTAGGAATGGAGATGTGGAGAAGTGTGTGTGCTTGGCCCTGCGTACCTCTAGGAATCTTCTTTTGCGTTCTTCTAGTCTATTTATATTTCTGTGCCTGTAATGATCATTGAAGTGCGAGATGTAATTGTAGGAAAGAGCCCCTTTTTAGGTCGAGCCTGAGTCAGCGCGCATGCGCTGCTCTGCAAGACTTCTTGTGGTGGAGTATAGAAGAGAAGCTCCGCCCACTCCCTCGCACATATTTGCCATTGGCTTGGGTCATTGTCCTTCGTAAAGGCTGGCTTGCGAGTTGTTAGGGTTGTTAGTCCCTCCTTGGTACCGCCTTGTCTGCATTTGTAAACACCCATGGCGACTGGCCCCTTTACTTCGGATGCGACTTGGTATGCCTTATTTAGTCTGTAAGCACTCTTTACTTTAATAGGTTTCTCCTACTGCAGGCACTACGTGCTTTTTAGTGCGCCATGCCCGCTTTCACTTTCAAGCATCCCCGGACAACGGGGGCCACTTCTGTGAAATGAAATAGGTCTCACATTTACAAGAGTTTGAGCTATTGCCATTGTAAATGACAATAGCTCAAACTCTCGTAAATGCGAGATCTATTGTATTGCAAATGCTTATTAATTCAAAAGCAGCCTTTTTAATTAGTTAACTAATACTTGGCGAGCGTGGTCCAAGGATTGGTAGTTTTGAATAATTAAGACTGGAGCGTCGCTGCAACTCCCCCTGATGCTTTGCTTATTTTAAAACATTTGTTCATGCCAGAAAGGGTTATCATTGTAAAAGGGTGCTCCCATTTAACATCATCCGGAGACGAGGTTTCTAAGTGCAAGGTCTGCCGCTTTGTGCACTAGAATTGCAGCTTGTAGAATGGGTTAGCACTTCAAGACCACTGGAAAGTAGCAGCAGCGCTTTCTAACAACCCCCAAAAATGTTATCAATGAATGTAGTGGCATAACGGCAAAATAAAAGGCAACAATCACTGTGTTAATTTGTATTTTCTCGTTTTAGCTTGTGTGAAATACTAGATTTGTAATCACCGATGTGATCCCCGTTGCCTGGAAAAGTCAAGAAATACCACACTATGAACATTATATCTTTTCTGTATAGAAAGCGGCACACATCCTATTATTCCCAAAATAGATTTAACGATCACCTGAAGCAAAAAAAAAACAACAAAAAAAAACACACACTCAGAGACCCGTCGTCAAATATCACAAGATAGCACTTAATTTGTACATAATCTGGGAGTGTGTGGTCTCTTCTCACCTGGGGCATTCACGCTGAGGCGCATTTTGTGAACTCAGTTTTACTTCGCTCCGTTGTGAAATAATTCCTATATCAGGCTGGGGTATTTCCAGTGTTCATTGTTGGGAGATCATTACAGCTAGTTGCCCGTTTATGGGAAGGCGTTCATGTCAGTTTAAGTTGCTAAAATAGAACTGCGGCGAAGTGTTATTTCTGGGTGAAATTTTGTAACGAAACTCTTCCCCCCCCCTTCCTATCCCCATTCTTTGAGTACAGCCTTTCACCTTCCACTGTTCGGGCTATTCTTAGTGCAAGGGACATGAAACACTCTCCGTTTGAAGTATAAGCAACTTGTAACTCCTTCCTGGTCTCCACTCGCTCCCTGCAGATACCGTCCAGTAATCTATGGGCAAAGTCTGCGCCAGCATTACCTTTCGCTGTTCTTGTGTCGTTGATCGGACAGTTCCTTACTTTCTTTCGTTTGGATCTTCTTTCTGTGATGCGCAAACTCCGGGCCTGCCTCCAGCAGCCCTCCTTTCCCCCGCTTCAATACACAGAGTTTCTTTTGCAATGCAATGCAATAGGTCTCGCATTTATGCGAGTTTGAGCTATTGGCATTGTAAATGACAATGCCTTTTATTTATGTTTTTGTTTTTAAAAATATAAATAAAAGGCATTGTCATTTACAATGCCAATAGCTTAAACTCGCGTAAACGAGAGACCTATTACATTGCAAATGCTTGTGGACATGGTCACCCCCCGTTTTTTGCCTGGTATTTGATGCAATTTTGACAGAAGTGCATCGGGTACCAGCTATCCAGGTCCCCAGTGCTAGATCTCTTTTCCTAAAACTGTACAATTGTTTCTCCAATTGGCAATATTTTTAATACCCCAGTAAGTTCCCTGGTAAATAGCACCCCTGGTACCTAGGGCTGGGAGACTAAAGAGGGTCCCTGAGGGATGCAGCATGTATTGTGCCACCCTAAGGGACCCCTCACAACACTCATGCGTACTGCCATTGCCTTAGAGGTGCCCCCTGAAAATCTACCTACCTCTAGTGTCCAGGCTGACTGGTGTAGACAAGCCCGCCACAACAGACAGATTTCTGACCCTGCAGGTGAGAGCCCACGCTCTGAGGGCAGAAACAATGCCTGCTTCTGCCGAAAGGTGTTGTCACCTCCTCCATGCAGGATGGCTAAGTAATCAGCATATGAAGGCAGGAGGCTTTAAATGCCTCTGTCGCCTTTGATATATGACCCCGGCTCACCCCAGACTTGGGGGATGCCACCCCCTGCCCTGAGGCCCATTTGGCACCAGGACAGGCGGGAAAATTAGCTAGTCGGGAGACGTGTTGCCTATCAGACGAGTTCCACGCCTAAGGTGGGCTACCTGATGCGAACGCGAAAACTAGAATTCCACCATCTTGGTTTTGATGGAATTAGGCTCACTGGGTCAGGGTCATGCGCACTCCCCACAGGAAGTGGTCACATAGGGGGTGTAGTCGCAGTAGGTAGCCCATTGGCTAATACCCGTCACTCCCCTTATCGCCCCTAAATTGAGTATTTATGTGGCATCCCTGATGCCAGGAACGCATTCGACAGATCCAGAAGATGAGGACAAAGAAGAGCCATGAAAAATCAATAACTGAAGACTGCTGTGGACTTTTGACGCCAAACCCTGCCTGCCTGCACCGGTCTCTACAATCATGACCAAGTGGCTTGTCCTGCAGCTGAGCCACTACCAAGAATTCAAGTAGACTGCCAGCCCTTTTTAGGTCTCGCCTGAGCCAGCGCATGCGCTGCTCTGCGAGACATTTTGTAAGTGGGGTTTTCAAAGTGCTACCCCACACGCTTTTGCTGGCCTAGCGCTTGCGTGCACGCAAGCGTGCACGCGCGCAGCCGCCAGCTTTCAGCGCCCGAGGCGCCATCTGGAGCGCGATCGCGCGCGCAGCCGCCAGCTTTAAGCGCCCGAGGCGCCATCTGGAGCGCGATCGCTTTCGCGGCCGCGCGACTTTCACGGCCGCGCAGCCAATGCTTGTTTCTTTGGATTCCAAGTATAGCTTTTTGGGATGTTAGATGTACTTCTTCCCCAGCTACATCTGATATGTCCACTCCTATGTTCTACTAGAAGTGTTTTATTTACGTACACTCGGATAATCCATGCAAGAGGGTGCAGCCTTCTGTTTTACATTTTAGGCAGTTTCTTGTGTGGGGACAGAAGGGGCCCTTTTGCAGAGTCGGCCCCTGTGATAATGTGCTCTAAGCAATATCTTTAACTGGATTAATAGGAGGCTAAATCTGATAGCCACTTTTCTCGGGCGTCTGAGTGTATTCATAATTGTCGTCCTCTAGTTACCCATGGTCTCTTTGCCATCTTTCTGCCAGGTATTTTAGATTGTCAGGGGTATTGTTAATGGTCTTCTTTTTAATGGTGTTTCGTCTTGCATTTCCGTCTAGTTCTCTTCTAATGTTTCAAGGGCGTTTTTCACTTGCATGTATCTACAGCGCAGTGAGGGCTACAATTTATATTTCTTTTGGAGTGGTGTGAAATCTTTTAACCCCTGTCCCCCAAGTAATTTTCCCAGATCTGAAATACCTATGTTATCCTATCCTGCTGGAAACCCTTCAGTTGCGCCACATCTCCCATCGATTTTCCCTTTAATAACACGTTTTTCCGGGTTCTTAACTTAACCCATCCCAAAACAGCAGTGGCCATTTTTCCATACTTTTATTACAACTTTTGTGGGTCGCAGAAGATTATCCTTTCAAGTTCCATTGTATAAATAGTGTAAGAATATTTTAACCCGCATAGCTTGCCTATCTTCTATCAACTGACGGGTCCTCCTGGTCTTCGAAGGGACAGTATTTTGCCACCACCAGCTGTGAAGCCCTGTGATGATAGCGGATGTTAGGCAGAGCTTTGTCACCCACATAGACTGTTGTATAGAGTGCTATTTTGGGGATTCCTTCATCCGCTAACACCACCCTCAGTTACTCTTCTAGTTCTCTGAAGAATAAATCTGTGAGATTGAAGAGGATGACTTGTACTATGTACAGGAAACGCAGCAGCAAGATCATTTAAACAAGCATTGGCATAGTATAGGTCTCGCCTTTGGGACCTTATAAGTATTTAGTTATGCAGCACAATATCCTTACTGCAACAACATTAACTGTTGCATGGCTAAACACTTATAACGTCCCAAAGGCGAGACCTATTGGCTATGCCAATGCTTGTTCAAATTGCCAGCAATCTCCCTTGGAGTACAGGAGCTACTCCCCTGCAGTCCGCAGACACCGAAGAATCAGAGTCTGGTTCCCCATTATGCCGCTACCAGCCCAGCCAGACACAGCAGCCACCCCCCCCCCCCCCAGGAACAGGTATGTACTCCCGAAGATCAGATCTGTCCCCCCCACCCAGTGTGAGGACACCAGCACTGACTGAAGCCGCACAGCACCAAAGCCCAGGGTACCGGGCCCCTTGCAGCAACCAAGGCCTGTTTAGGTCCAGTCAGGACACTAACAGCACTGAGACCGAGCAGCCGTTGAGGGACGTCAGCACCGCAGAGACCCACTTCCAGAGTGGCCCAGATGTCTGGATTTATGCACCTTCAACCGGCGAGACAGACCACCGCGAGGTCCATTAACATACAGGTCCCAGCTGACCTATTCACTCTGCTCCCGAGCGCCCCAGCCCAGGTTCCCGAGAACCGGCTGTGGTCCCTTGCTCCCAAGATCCTTGTGACCCGAGCCCCCCGCTGGGAGCTCCTGGATTTGTCCCCAAGTTCCCCTCTACAGCCTGCTTTTGGGTGACCCCCTGCCCTTCTCTCCATCGGCGTAGCGCGCAAAGCTACTAACGCGACCAGCACCTCGGCACCCGGAACCCCCAGGGCAGATAACTAGTAACTGCTGGTGGTACTTTGGACCTTGGCCCCCTTCGGCCTCAAGTCCAGAAGGAGATCCCCCAGAAACCGACCGTAAATAACGGTAGGCAACATATGACTTTTTCCCCCATAGGAAAGCATTGCTGCGTAAAGATGCATTGAAGTGAATATTTTACTTGCATGTAAAAATCGATATTTAAAAAAGTACTTGATAAAGGTCTTGGTATCAAAATTGACATGAAAATAAGAATTATTTTTCTAAATTGATCTCGGATTTATTCTTGAGTGTCTTATTTATTGCCTCTGTGAGTACAACAAATGCTTAGCACTCCCCTTTGATAAGCCTAAACTGCTCACCCACACTACCACAAAAGAGAACATTTAGTTTTATCATTTTTGCCTCTGTAAACCAATGAGGATTGCCAAGACTCTCTGCACAGTGTACCTCGTTTTAGTACACCATATAGAGAGCCAGCTTCCTACAGTGGTAATGTGTGAACTCTTCTCAGATTAAGTTTGAGACACATCCATTCAGGCAATAATATGCACGGCAGAGCACAATGACTGACTTGGCTTGAATAAGGAGCATGTTCCGGAATCTTTATAGTCCTAAAAGCATTTAGTGTGTTCGCTTAGTCTTAGTCATGTGGCCAGGTCACCAACATCTAGGAGGAAAAGTGTCAGGCTGAGATCAGTATCCAAGGTTATTCTTACATTTTAGAACTGTGTTTCAATGAGAATACGCTCTCTGAAGAATGTGGGAACAGGATGGCGTGTCTAGCTTTTTGAGAAAACAGGAGGGGAAGAACCTAAGAGTAGAATTTCAGTGAGACTTGTTTAATATAAGGTAGGTTTCATCATCTGTGGTTATATTGGTTTGAGGACATATGAGATTGTGAGAACTTGTCCTGTTTGTCTCATTTATGTTTAAATGGACTACTGTAGCATCTGATTAGGTGAGAGGTGTACACGTACATGTGTGCAAGAGTCCTGCAGTAATGTACAGGAATAATGTGCCTTGGGGAGGTAAGAGAAGGTAGAATAAGTCTCATCATTGTTTGCAATTGTACAAAATGAATCAGACTCTCTAGGAATAGTGATTTCAGGCCTTCAGTGAAGAAGTGCGCAGGAGGTGTAGGAGAATGTTGTGAAATATAAACGCTGGCTAGAGATCAAAATGTGTGAGAGGGCATGGTTGACAGTGATGGGCATGCTGTACTATAATAATAGGAAGGTATTTTCAGTAGTATGGAGCCGGTTAGCATCCGTCAAGGAGACAGCGGGCCTTGTGTGGGTTGGAAGTAAGCTGAAGCACTTTTTAAAGACAATTAGAATTTCCAAACCTGCAATTGTGTGGTTATTCTGAACTCAAATGGGTTTATAAAGATCTTTTTGAAAGAAAGGAGTCAGAGTTTTCGGACTCTGGTACTTCTCATTATAGAAGGATATGGTCAATTCGAGTTGTTGGATTCATTGTGATCTGTTCACTGGCTGACGCAATGGACTCCTGAGTCTTTGCTGGGTACAAGAGGCAGCAGTTTTCTCTAAGGGTTGTTCTATTAGAACAATACATTTATTTGGCACTCCAGATTTTTTATACTCTCTATGTGAAGAAGGCGGCTATATTTTCAGTTTCTGATTTCAGAGGATGTTAGCGACTGGGTTCATAAACCTTTGCAGTAATTTAATTAACTGGTGGGGACAGTATGTGGCTTCTAGCAGGTTAATGGAATGTGGCTTCTAGCAGGTTAATGGAAAAGTAATAATGTTGACAGCAAAGACTCAGGTGTCAGTTAGCATATGACAGCCTTGTTAAACGAAATGTTCCTAAAGGAACAAGGAAAGTATAAGTCTCACCAAATCTCCTGATTATCACAATCACTTTCAAATACATGGATTCTTATGCACAGAAATACAGTGCCATAATTGTCAAATAGTCTGTTTTCCCGTGTGTGCCATTTGGGGCTATAGAGCTACACAATGGGGCTTTAAGATACACTTTTATATCTCATAATATGTGATTTAAAATAACCCTGTTACCCCATTGTCATAGAAACTGGACCAGAGCTGTCGATTGCCTTATTATTCCATGCCATAAAGCCCATTGTCATAGAAACTGGACCTGGGCTGTTGATTGTCCCATTATTCCATACCATGCAAAATCCAAATGAAACCAGGAATGCTTCTCCGAATGTTTAAACAAGTGCAGCTTTCACAAAAACATTGTTAAATGACAAGACTGTAGCACAGAAGGATTTCCCTCTCAGCAAGTATTTTCTAGCTGACCTTTCAATTAGTATAATCTGATAAGTCATTCTTGAATTTGTGACATTCAAACACTATGAATAATGGTTAGACATCTTTTCGCACCCAAGTTTCTTTATTCAATCTAAAATAAACATGATTGCTGAGCCTTATACAAACCTTCCAAAGATACCCCTAGACTACAGAACTCAAAGTAAATTGTAGTTAATTGTTCCAAAAACAGCAATTAAATGTTTTACTTGTTTAGCTAATTTTGTTTTACATCTGCTGTTTGAAAACTCTGCACGCATACTTGAACAGGCATTTCACTGTGTCAATTAATGTTACAAGTGAATTGTTCTGCACTCCAACCTTTGTTGCAAGAGATGGGATTAATCAGTTAGTCTCTCCTTGTTCCAAAGTCTAATGCTCAATACTTCAGTGCGGCCCTTTGCAGAGATAAAGGCAATGTGACCCAGTAATAATCAACAGTCTACTCAGAGGGAGTGCACCACTGCAACAGCACATATTTAGAATAAGGATGGATGAAAAAGAACGTGCTCAGTATTCAAGCTGAGCATTAGTGGTATTTTACCTTCTTCATGACCGGATGGCCTTGCTTCCCAGCAACCTCGAAAAACGCCCCCAGTACCTGAAGTACGAAAGCCCAGGAGGCATGGAATTTGTACGTCAAGCCTTCTTCAACAGCTCTACAACACGGAAAATAGATGCAGAATGAGTAGGACTTTTGAAACGGTGCATACAAATGTGAACAAATCAAGGCCAATTAAATTCAAATGAGAATACGTAATTGTAACAAAACAAAAAATCAGGATAGTAGGCGTTTGAGACTAAAGCCTGCATCACACATTAAGATGTGATTGCCTTCCAAAACAAAAGTAGGAAGCAACACACGACATTGTATTCTTTCATATCTGATCAGACAGGATTAATGGTTTAAAAGACAGAGCCCAATAATCTGTAGCACACCTTTCAAGTGATACGCAGACTCTCTCCAAGAATGGCACTGCTTCAAAGAGGTCCATAAGGCAGACCCACAAGAGTCCAGTGCCCTAGGAGATGCCGCGTTCGCCACAAGTTCCTAAGAGCATAGAGAAAATACTGAACAATTTGAACAAAACTGAGAACTTGAAAAGAGGCGACAAAGGGACGGAGTAACGCAGAAGGAAGGACTCCAAATGTTGGCTATCCACAATTTACCTCGTCTTACATCACCATAATGATAGTCATGCGGTCACTCTCGTTAGGGACAATATACAATAGCTAGCTCATGAAAAGAATTTGATTTGCTACCTCCCCCACTTACATGATGTAACGTATCTCATACACATCTGCCAAAGTAATCAAGCAGTGGTATGTTGGCACTAGTCAGAATAGAGCATATAAAGTAATGTGGAGAGGACACTACTGAAACGAATGTGGGTAAAATGTCCATCTTGCAGCTTCTTGACTCTTAAATATGACACAAGTGTACCTAACAAAACTTCAGAACGTTATAAAGAAAGGTCTGAAAAAAAGTAAAAAGAAACACATGACTTGAAACATGTTCTGTTCATGGTAGCAAAAAAGGGAAAATCATCAACCCCATCCTTCCCCTAAACACAAGTGTTTTTCACCTGAACATTTTGCAGATATAAAAAGCAGGTCCAGATTTTGGAGTCGAGGAGAATACACCAATATCAGCAATGCAAGGTGCAACACATTCTTTTAACAGGACCTGCAGATTAAACAAGGTAAAAAACAATTATGCCAAGTACTCAAACAAGAGGGGCACACTACATTTACGATTTGCAGCGAACGTTCATCAGTTTACATAAAATTAGTTTTACTTGATGACAATCATGTTACCCAGGTGTGGAAAAAAACTTCTCACAACAAATTAGCAGTTCAAAAGAGGGTGAAAGAGAATAAATGTCCTCTAAGAAGCTCTCTTGAGGCTGGGCACACATCAGACCCATCTTATGGGCTCACATAAGGTTAAATCATATAAGATTAAATCAGACCACATTTGTACAGCACTGTAAAATAGGTTCTCTCAAAACGTGGGCATAAAAATATCATAGGTTCTGCATATTTAATTTATTGTACAAACAGATCGACTTCACCCACAGAAGAGAGCAATTAAACAGTGCCAACATTTCCCAAACACCCTCCAACACCATTGAAAACGCTCTCTGAGCCGAGCAGAGAAAACACCTAGGGCCAGATGTAGGTGGCCAAATAGCGAGCGCTAAAGCTGAAATTCGCAGAATTTCAGCGTTTGCGATCGCTATTTGGCAGCGAGCAATGTAGGTAAGTTGAAACCTACTAGCAAAATAAGGAATCGCAAAATTGCGATTCCTTATTTTGCTCTTGCATTTAAGGAATCGCAAATTGCGATTCCTTAAATGCAATGTAAGTAGCACTAAAGAAAGTGCACTTTAGCCTTAAGGAATCGCTAATTACCACCAACTTCAAGTTGGTGGTAATTAGCGATTTCCTTTAAAAAAAAAAAGCACTTTTTTGCTTTTTTCTAAGTGCCATGTGGCACACATTCATGCCCTTAGGGCATGTATGTGCGCCACATAGGCACACATGCACATTTCAGGGGTGTAACAGGGTGTCCTTTTGGAACCCTGGCACCCTTGAAATTGCGGGAGCAATTTGCGAGTGCCTCTTGGTGACTCGCAAATTGCGGGAGCAATTCCTATTCATTCCTATGGGCGTCTTGGCCCATAGGAATGAATGGGAAGGTATTCCTTAATTGCGAATCGCAATTTGCGATTCACAATTAAGGAATATTAAGGAATCGCTAAAAATATTGCGATTCCTACCTACATGGCATTTTGCGATTCCTTAATAGCGATTCCCTAAAAATCGCTATTAAGGAATCGCAAACATGCATTTACCTACATCTGGCCCCTAGTTGTTCTGGCAGTTTTCAGACCACTGACAATGAATTATATTAATTATAAATGACTCCCTGGGAGAGAGTTTACTTGGATACAATCTTCGCATCAATGTTAAAAACACTTGTAAGGAAACGCCTCATTTTGTATGGTGACACCCAGGTTTTTGGTTTGACCCCCTTATTGATAGTTTTTTTTCTGTACAGGACTTCTTCAAAGGTGGACTGTATTTATTTTCAATAATTTGACTAAAATGTTAGTACCTTCAAAGCCTTTGCAGAGGCAGACACGACCTGGGTGTGGGGCGAAAGGAAGCAGTTCACAGCAGTAGTAAAAAGACGAGGCAGGTGCCCCAGGCACATGTCACCCTGCAAACTTAATGAGAAAAAAAGAAATGTTAAATTGGGTCCACTTTAATTTCAAACATGTTATTCAAGCAGTATTGTACTACTGTCAGAAATACCTGCCGGACATGTACATCTTTGGCACTATTCATTCTACTTAACAGAGCATATGATTGTTTTTAATAAATAGCTGAAATTCAATGAAGTAGGTAATAGAAATCACTGCACCTTTCATATGCATGTACAAAGCAGCACATATCCCAACTTGCAAAGTGCAAGGTGGTGCAAATCTGGTGAAAAAGGAAAGCCTGCAACATTGTACAAAGTATAACATGGCCCAACACAGTAAAAGGTCACCAATGAATTGGTACAGAATAATAACAACTGTATGGACTTACATGGATGCAAGGCTAACGTGTGATTCACTGGAAAGTACTGAACCAGGACTTAAGGGTAGAACCCAACTACACGCAACTCAGGAAACTCAAACTGACTGGTCTTTGAAAACAATTACAGCCCCTTTGGTAGAGAGTGAGATTTAGCAACTAGGACCATGTCCCACATTCAACATGTGAGCAGAATAGTGCCCTGAAGTGGTCTTGAGGGTAGTGGAGAGCTATATAAAACTCATAAATAAATATATAATGCACACAAAGAAGCAGAGCTTAAAAGTCAGTCTGAGTATAAACTTTAAGAATACAAATAAAGAATGCTTCCCTGGAATAGAACCCTTTGTTTTTTGTTGCCTTCTTTTGGCAGGACGCCACCAAATAAACGCTATATTACATTACTTCTGCAGAGTCAACAATTATTTACAATCACAGGATTAATAGTGCAAGCCAAATATGACTGAAGGAAAGAGTAGCTTACTGTGTAAATATCAGCTTGCAATTTTAGTGTTGTATACAACATGATCTGCCCACTCCTGCCATCTAATGTTGGGCGAGGATGTTTGCAAGATCTTTTTCTTCGAAGCATAAGCTTTGGTTTTAATATAACTCATGATCCCTTCCAAAAACCAACAGTGTAACAGGGCAACGACTCTACCTAAGATTGTGTTTTGAAATATGAATGAAATATGTGGAGTAAAGAGGAGCATGAAAGTAAAAACTGTATAGGTGCATTGTGAATGAAAGGAGAATGAATGCAATGATAAACGGTTGTATGTTGGAACAACTAGTTCCTCAACAACAACTCCCTAAACCACGCGGTCTGTACTACGACCGCGTCTCAACAACAATTTCTTTTACCACAAATTTTCGTGATAAAGGAATGCATGGTAAACCACCCCCTAAATTCTATTTCGAACCCCTCCTACTCCCTAAAATCTACCCCGTACCCCCCGACCTCCCACTCCCTAAAAGCGTAGAGAACCCCCAACCTCCTAATAACTAACACTAACCCCTCCCACCCCCTGAAAACTAACTCCAACCCCTCACACCCCTGAAAATGAATACAGACCCCCTCCCACCCCTAAAAACGAACACAAACCCACCACTCCTTTAAATCTACCCCGAACCCCTCACACCCACTAAAAACTAACACCCAACCCTCCCTCCCCACCCCGAGCCACTCTTACTTCTCCTGTTCCTCCGACGCTCCAATGACTGCCCATCTGGAACACTAAACCGTCTTAGCCTGAACCACGCACATGCGTGAAGGCTAAGTCGTTGTTCATGCAAGTCGTTGTTCGGCCTGCGTGACTCCGTCGTTGAGTTGTTTCTTCAAATGGATAGATATAGGATAACATTTTCTGTTTGTGGCATGTGCTGCTGTAGATCGATCACAAGTTCTTCACAGACTATAAAGCAATTTACTGTCACTAAAGCGGTGGCCAGCGAGCAAACAAGGCAGATTGTTTTTTAACAAAGTTATGTTTTCCCAACTTGTGTTTCCAACTGGGCTTGAATGTTCACACAATAGGTCTGCTAACAGTAAGTTGCCTAGAAAAGATATTGTAGTTCATTTCTTTGTAGTAGAATGTGTTTTATGCACAGAAAGAAGATTGCATTTAGATTTTACATACAGTCTCGGATGCATTTTACTATTTATCTCGGAAGACCCGATTTTGAAATGTGGTTTCCAAAATGAGTTTAAGCTAACTCAAAGAGTTGTTTCATTTAGCAAATAAACTTCGTCCAATCATTAATATCCTCTTAACATCTGTGTGTAATGTTTTCAGCCACGGTCTCAGGGGTGAAACTAAAATGGGTAAATCAGTGGTTTGACATGAAACTGGAAGACCACCCTTGCCAGAAGCGAGGAGTTTTCCTCAAGATGACGAGTCAATCTTTGTGAACGTGGGTGAAAGTCTCCTCCACTGTTAAATGTTGCAACTCACTTACCCTGCACAGGGAAATGATTGCCACCAAGAATGCTACCTTCCAGGAAAGATATTGCATTTCACAAGAATGCAGTAGCTCTGAAAAAGATACCCATGAGTCTAGTGAGGAACTACTTTAAGGTTCCACTATGGGACTGGTGGTTACTTTGGAGGAATGACTATTTCCATGAAAGCAATAATGGCTGGAATTTTGAATAATTATCTAGGTTGTCTGTTCTGGATGTATATGCCAACCATGTCTTTTGAATGTCTAAACAAATAGAATATTACGTCCTGAACCAACGGTTTCAGGGGTTCGGTTTGCCTGTGTATGCAGTAGTGAAGAAAAAGGTTTCAGTTTGCAAATTTAAGTGGTTGGTTTGCAAAACACGTGCAAAATGGCCATACATTCCTCCTGTAACTAAGTAGCCAAACTCTAAAACCTCATATGCCACCCATCACATGGTTCATTTCTTGAGATTTGGATGCCTTAGCTGACCCCGATGAGGAGTTAAGAGGCCCTCTGATGGGCAACATCTCATGCGAATGGACAACATTTCAAGTAGAACTGAAATCCTAGGATACCTAAAATAAGCATCAAGGACGCATGTCTTAGCCTCCTCACTATGTAAGAGATCAGCGGTAGTGGTGGAAAAGCATAAGCAAATATCTCTTAACAGTTCATCATAGTGTACCCCGAGCCCATGGACTCGGGGTAAGGATACCTGGTGGAAACGTATTGGCATTTTGAGTTTCCAGTAAGGCAAACAAAATGACTGTAAGCATTCCCCATTTTATGAAGTACTGACACACTGCTAATGTGTCCTGCTTAACGGTTCGGCAAAGTAGTTATCCATCGTAGCAGGTGCTCTGCTGGGACCTGGATCTGGTGATGATTGGCCTAATGCCAATCGAGTTCGTTAGCTGAGATAACTTGGGACAGCTGGGACAATTGTGCACCAATTGTTTTTGTATGTAGTACATGGCAGTCATTTTGTCTGTCATTACCAGAACAGTCGAATGAGAGGGAAAAATGGTATGAGTGTCAGATAGGCTGCTGTCCGCTCTAGAATGTGGATATGACACTTTCATTGATCCTGCATTCAGGTACCCTGATCAGTCATGATGTTCAAATGTGCTCCACACAAGATAAGAGACACCTGTGGTAATGGTCATCTGAGGCTTAGGGTCCAGTAATTTTCTAACTAATACTCAAATAATGGAGCAGCAAGAATTTGTTGTGACCTTGCCATGACAGACATACCTGTAGAGGTTGCTTGTGGAGCTGACTGTGCGGCACTACGGCGACACACAAAGCCATCATCCCCAACAATATCATGAGCGTTCTCAGTGCCAAAGTAACGGACATCTGAAAAAAAAGTAAGTGGCCTTTAAAATGCCATCACCTTCTCTTGGTTGGAATAGGCTTTGCCGGTCAGAGTTCAGAACTGTCCCTAAAAAAGGCTGCATTTACTGAACACAAAGATGAGACTTTCTTTGCACTGACTGACTCTTTAACAATGAACAAGTGTTACTACTGCTGCAGCATATGTTGGGAATTGCAGATGGCTGCTGCTCTTTATCAACCAGGTGCCCAGATACCGAAACAAATGAATGTCACTTCAGCGCAGATGCACTGCGACCACCGCAAGAAGAATGATTAATACCCTTGGGGCTATTGTGACCAAAAAGGGAAAAACATTTAACTTCTTCCTGGGTGGCTGCAGCGTCGGTTGTCCTGGTAAGCGGCAGAACGGTGAACCGGACCTTGCTTCTTTAGTGCAAGCGGCTGCAGGGGGAGTACCTCCTCGACTCCAAAGGAGTTCTCTGGTGATTTGCGAAGCAATGGCAGCCCTCTGGGTTTCTTGGAGTCTGCACAGCAACATGATGAGTCGGTTTCTCCACGAGGGTCGGGTGCAGCAGGCAGGGTTGGCACCAAGTAAGTCGCTGCTCCTCTGTTCTTATATAAGCAATCTTCTTTGCCCACTCCTCCTGGTCTGTCGAATCTGAGGTCCTCGCATTAAGGGTGGCACCTGAATACTGTATTTAGGGGCGCTACAGGGAGTGTCAGGTAGTAGCCAATGAGCAACCTATCTTTATGGGGACAACACCCTCTATATGACCACTTCCTGTGGGAAGTGGGCATAGCCCTGACCCAGAGAACCTAATTCCACCAAAAACAAAGATGGTGGAAGTTTCCTAGTCGTGTGCACTTCAGGTAGCCCATCTTAGGGGTGGTACTAGCCTGAGAGGGGATCACGCATCCTGACTAGCTAATGTTCCCACCTGTCCTGGTGCCGATGGGCCCAGGGCAGGGGGTAGCCTTCCCCACATCTGTGGAAGTTTTGGGTCGCATATCAAAGGCGGCAGAGACCTTTGAAGTCTCCTACCTTGATATGCTGATTTACTAGCCTTCCTGGAGGAAGAGGTGTAAACACCTACCACCCGAGTAGTCAATGTTCCTGACCACAGAGTGTGGCTCTCATTTCTAGGAGATCAGAAATTAGTCTGTGGTAGCAGGCTGGACTGGAGCAGTCAGCACACTAGTGGGCTAGTATAGTTCAGGGGGTACCTCTAAGGTACCCTCTGAGTGCATGTATTAACGAACAAGTTACTTACCTTCGGTAACGATAAATCTGTAAGAGACATATATTAGTTATGGATCCCTCACCTTAGAATTACCCCAAGGCGTCAGACTGGATCCGGAGAATTTTTCTTTAGCAGTACGCCTGCGCGTCAGTAGGTGGCGTCGGTCGACTCCGCGTTAGTCGTTGGCGGTGTGGTCGCCGGAATGAGGTCGCGGTATCTACTTAGACGCCACTCCTGCGCGCTGATGTCAGTTCTTTACACGACATTCCACGCCAGAAGCGCAGAGCCATGCAAGACACGGACCACTGGTGCACAAACACTAGGGCCCTGAAAGGAAGTCCCTTAACCTAGAAGTCAGTTTGCAGAACGGGGAGGATGGGTGGGGCGGTGAGGAATCCATAACTAATATATGTCTCTTATAGATATATCGTTACTGAAGGTAAGTAACTTGTTCATCTGAAAGAGACTGTTATGGATTCCTCACCTTAGAATAGATACCCCAGCAATACCAAACCCGTAGGTGGGTCTGCAAACTAAGTTCACACCAGAAAGTCCTGGAGAACTGAACGGCCAAAGAAGCCGTCTCTCCGGATTTGGCTGTCAAGGCAGTAATGTTTGGTGAACGTGTGCAAAGAAGCCCACGTGGCTGCCTGGCAGATGTCAGGAAGGGGGACTCCACGTCCCAAAGCAGTAGTGGCTGCCGACGCCCTGGTGGAATGGGCGCGCAACCCTACTGGAGGTTCCTTTTTCGCTAGGGAATAACAGGTTTTGATGCAAAGAACGACCCACCGAGAGATGGTCCACTTTTGCATGGCCCGACCTTTTTTGGCGCCCACATAGCCAACAAAGAGCTGATCATCCACCCGGAATGGTTTTGTGCGATCCAGATAGAATGAAAGCGCACGTTTTGGATCCAGGCGGTGGAGCCTCTCCTCCTCTTTAGAAGGATACGGGGGCGGGAAGAAGGTGGGCAAAGTGATGGTCTGTCCTATATGGAAAGAGGTAACCACTTTGGGAAGAAAGGAAGGTCTAGAGCGCAGGACAACCTTGTCCGGATGAACAGCCAGGAAAGGAAGTTTCGAAGAAAGAGCCTGAAGCTCACTCACCCTGCAAGCAGAGGTGATGGCAACCAAAAAGGCAGTTTTGAGGGTCAATAGTCTGAGAGGACAAATATGTAGTGGCTCGAAAGGAGCGCACATAAGGTAAGTCAGAACAAGGTTCAAGTCCCACTGGGGCATTACGAAAGGAGAGGGAGGAAAGAGATGAGTAATGCCCTGTAGAAATCTATTTACAATCGGAGACTTGAAAAGAAAAGGCTGATCAGGAAGGCGAAGAAAGGCCGAAATGGCCGAAAGATAGCCTTTAAGAGTGCCCAGAGCAGAGCCCTGCTGGGCCAAAGAAAGAATGAAGAGGAGAACCTCCGAAAGAGGGGCAGGAAGGGGATCCACAGCCTTTGCTGTGCACCATGCCACAAATCTGTTCCATCTACATGCGTATACCGTTTTGGTGGAGGGACGCCTGGCTGCCAAGATAACGTTACAGACTTCGGGAGGAAGGTCGAAAGCTGTCAACTGTTGCCGCTCAATCTCCACGCAAGGAGGTGGAGGCTGGACAGGTTCGGGTGAAGGGCCGTCCCCTGCTGCTGCGACAGAAGATCCTCCCGAAGAGGCAGTCTGAGTGGAGGATCGATGGCCATGCTCAAGAGCTCGGGATACCAGACTCTCCGTGCCCAATCCAGAGCCACAAGAATGACTTGGGCCCGGTCGAGCTTGATCTTCTTCAGCACTCTGGGCAGAAGTAGTATAGGCGGAAAGGCGTATAGAAGACCGCAACCTCACTGGGGACGAATAGCGTTGCCTAGTGAGTGCCGCCTTGGAAATTCCAACGCGCAGAACTGCCGACATTGCGCGTTCTCTTCGGTGGCGAATATATCTAACCAAGACTCTCCCCACTGCTGAAAGAGACCTTGCACCACCTCCGAATGAAGATGCCATTCGTGATCCATCATGCACCGGCGGCTGAGTTCGTCCGCCCTGGCGTTCAGAGAACCTGCCAGGTGTTGAACCACCAGGGACATGCCCTGATGCTCCAGCCACGTCCAAAGGCGAAGAGCCTCTTGACATAGGGTCCACGACCCCACCCCGCCCAGTTTGTTGCAGTACCACATGGCGGTGGTGTTGTCCTTGAACCCCTGCACTACCCTTCCTTTGACAGAAGGAAGGAATGCCTTCAGTGCGAGACGGATCGCCCGAAGCTCCAGAAGGTTGATGTGGAGCCCGGACTCCACCGGAGACCAGAGACCTCTGATCTCCGCCTCTCCCATGTGGCCGCCCCATCCCAGGAGTGACGCATCTGTCACCACCGTGAACTCTGGTTGGGGAAGGGAAGAGGGATCGGCCGTTGACCCAATCCTGGTTCGTTAGCCACCACTGCAATTGATGTGCAGTACCTCCGAGATCTGGACGCAATCAGAAAGATTCCCCTGATGCTGTGCCCACTGGAACTTCAGGTCCCACTACAGAGCCCGCATATGGCACCTGGCATAGTCCACCAGCAGGATGCAGGAGGCCATGAGGCCCAGTAGCCTCAGGGTCATTCTGACCGAAACCCGGGACAGAGGCTGAAATATCGGAATCATAGCCCGAATATCCCGGACTCGCTGCTCGGGAGGATAAGCCCGAAACTGCGCAGTGTCCAGAACCACTCTGATGAAAAGGAGCTTCTGAGAGGGAATCAGGTGTGATTTCGGCACGCTGATGGTGAACCCCAGCGAATGCAGGAGGTCGGCCGTAGTCTGGAGATGGGAGACAACAGCCTGAGGAGGCGTCGGAGGAACAGGAGAGGTAAGAGGGGCTCGGGGTGGGGAGGGAGGGTTGGGGGTTAGATTTTAGGGGGTGGGAGGGGTTCGGGGTAGATTTTAAGGGGCGCTGGTAAGGCCAAAGGGGAGCACGGTGAACTGAAAGTGCTCGTGGCCTACCATGAACCGCAGGTAACGCCGGTGGGCAGGCAAGATGGGGATGTGAAAATAGGCATCCTGCAAGTCCAACGCTACCATCCAGTCTCCAGGGTCGAGGGCAGACAGGACCTGAGCCAATGTCAACATTTTGAACTTCTCCTTCCGGAGGAAGCGGTTGACGTTCCTGAGATCCAAGATAGGACGCAGGCCTTTGTCCTTCTTGGGCACCAGAAAGTAGTGGGAATAACAACCACGACCTACTTCTGGGGCAGGAACTCGCTCGATGGCTCCCTTGGCCAAGAGAGCCGTAACTTCCTGGCAGAGAAGGGCCAAGTGATCCTCCGACGTGATGGAGTTGGGGTGGCATGGATGGAGGGGTAGTCTCGAAGGGGAGGGAGCAGCCCCTTCGGACTATCTGCAAAACCCACCTGTCCGACGTGATGTTGAGCCAGTGGGGAGGTGATGGCAAATCCTGCCTCCCATTTGCAACTGGTGGCCCTGAAAGGTCGGACTAGGAGGGCTTGGAGGCTGCTGCAGAGGGGGTGCTGGCACTCCCACTGGCCCGAAAACCCACGACGCTGGGTCCCACGTCCCCGGCGCGCAGAGGCTGAACAGCTTTCGCAGGCCTGTGGCTCCGGACAGGACGTGGCAGGGCACCCCTTCCATAGCCACGAAAGGGGCGAAAAGCAGACTGCGCGGGCGAGAGGTGGTAGCGAGGACGTAGCCCTAGTATCCTTAAAGCGCTCGAGCACGTTGTCTGCTTTGTCGCCAAACAAGCGACGGCCATCAAAAGGCATGTTCAAAAGTGTAGATTGGACATCACCTGAAAAGCCTGTGGACCTCAGCCAGGCGTAGCGTCTCAGGGCTACCGATGTTGGATTCGTCCTGCCTAGCGAATCGGCGGTGTCCAGTCCACAACATATGGCGAACTTCGCTGCGTCTCTACCCTCGGCAACTGCATGGGAGAGCACAGCCCGGGCCTCCTCCGGGCTCTGTGGCAGCACCTGCACGACCGTCTCCCACACAGAATGGGAGTAACGGCCCAAGAGACATGCGGTGTTGACCGACCGCAGTCTTAAGCTGGCGGAAGAAAACATTTTCTTCCCAAAATGGTCCAGCTTCTTGTATTCCCTATCAGCTGGAGTGGTAGGGAATGCGCCCTTGGAAGTTGAGGCTTGGACCACCAAGCTCTCGGGGGGGTAGGGTGTTGGGAGAGGAAAATGGGGTCGCCGGGGCCGGGCGGTGGCGTCGGGCAATCATCCGATCCACAGGAGCCCCTGTGCTGGGCTTGGACCAAGCGCCCAGAAGGATGTCCGTGAGGGCCTCATTGAACGGCAGCAGGGGCTCCAAAGAGGCCGCTGCCGGTTGAAGCACCTCGGTTAGGAGGTTGGTCCAGACCGCCACCGTAGGAAGCTCAAGGCCCAAGGTCTCAGCCGCTCTACGCAACACCACTGCGTATGAGGCACCCTCCTCCGTAGCCACGGTAGGGGGAGAAAGCATGCCAAGGTCTGGAGAAGTGTCCAGACCACTGGCCTCACCCAACTCCTCTCTCCAGTCTGGTTCTTCTAACTGGTCTGCCAGAGGGTCCACAGACCCCTCCCAGTCCTCCTCTGGTAGCCACTCAGGGCGATAGGGAACACCTGGGAGAACAGGGGTACAAAAGTACCAGTCGGCACCGGTCGACGTCGGTCGACGCCGGTCCGGCTCAGTGTCCACGTTGAGGGGGAGGCTGGGGGCAACGTCGGTTGGGGACTCAACTGGCGTCGTAGGGGGCGGAGGTGTCGCCACTGGATTCGGCGCCGGAGGTGTCATAAGGTCGACCATCGCCGATCCGGATCCAGGCCTGGGTCCATGGGGGCCCTGCGGCGCCGGGACCAAAGCCGCCAGCATCAAAGGCCTAGAGCCCCCAGCTGAGTCCGCGAAGGCGCGCCGGCGGAGTCGGGCTGCCCAAAGACGGAGTGGAGGGCTTCGTAAAAACTAAGAAGTTGGGCAGGGGTCGCTCCGGCTCCCGGGAAAGGGGGGGGGAGGCTCGGAGTCGACCCGGAGTCGACCCAACAAGCTCAGCGGACGGAGCCAGACGACTACCATCCGCATTCCGCATCGGCCGACGGAAGGGGAGAACACGAAGAGCGATGGTGCTTCTTCGCCTTCTTTTTGTGCTTCAACTTACCCGAAGACTTCGACGAGGAGTGGTGGTGATGGCTCCGCGACCTCCCTCTCGACCGGGACCTCGAGCGGCGCGGAGCAGACTTCCGGGCCTCCAGAAGCTTTCGGGACCGCTCCAGCAAAGACTTCGGGCCATGGCCCGGCAGTCGGAGCACGACTTCGGGTCGTGGTCGCGCTCCAGACACCAGAGGCACAAGTTATGGGGGTCAGTCACCGACATCAGCTTGTGGCAGGAGCCACAAGGCTTAAAGCCAGTTCGCCGATGTGACATCCCTGTGCACCAGAAGTCCAACGACTCGAAAAGAAGCCAACAAAAAGTTTCTCCGGATCTGCGCTGGCTGGCGCAGAAAAAGAAAGAACAGACGTCAGCGTGCAGGGGTTGCGTCTAAGATACCGCAACGTCATTCCGGCGACCACGACGCCAACGACGAACATGGAGTCGACCGACGCCACCTACCGACGCGCAGGGGTACTGCTAAAGAAAAATTCTCCGGATCCAGTCCGACACCTGGGGGTAATTCTAAGGTGAGGAATCCATAACTAATGGTCTCTGAGATAAATACATCACTGGAATCAGTGTAGGTTTATTAATATGAGGGGTTTGATACCAAACACAATAATTTCAGTGAACCTATTATGTAGCTGGCAATCTCGTTTTGACCAGTGCCCAGTACATACCTTAAGACGGCTTCCCTGTTTACTTGTAATATCTAGTGATGGAACCATACATTACAGGGGCATATCTGCTCATGCAGATATGTCCTGACATGTAATCTAATGCACCCTGCCTTAGGGCTGTAAGACCTGCTGTAGGGGAAACCTACAAATGTCACATGCAGTGTTAGGGGACATGGCAAACGTGTGTGCCATATTGTGTTTTCACTTTTTAGAGCACCTTGCCACACAGCCTGCAGTGGCAGGCTGTATGGGTTTGGTACTGGGTCCCTTAGAGTGGCACAGGATAGGCTACAGCTCTTAGGGACCCTCCGTACCTAGGTACCAGAGGTACCACTTACTAGGGACTTACAGAGGTGATAAAGGCTTGGCTAATTGGGGATCGATTGGCCAGTTCTCTTGCTTTGGGGAAAGAACACTAGCACTGGGGACCTGGTTAGCAGGAACCCAGTGCACTTCAGTCACAATTGCATCAAATACCAGGAAAAAAATGTGTGTGGGGGAGGGGAGGAGGGACTACTGCAACAAACATGCAGCTTCCTACACCACCGGAGCAGGTAAGCCATGAACTGGGCATTTGGGGCCCCAGGGGACATACTACCATTGGTACTGCAACCCTGTAGACTCGTGAGTAAACCTCCGAAGGGAGTCAGAGGGGAGAACTCTTGAGTACAGCCTAATAGTTTACATTCCCTGGATGTGGTTATCAGAGAGTGGGGAATAACATAGAAACCATTGAACTAAAGTTAGTAGAACATGGACTGGACTGACAACTACTGGAGCCCCGGCCTCAAGGGGGTAGCTAACCTTTTCATGTGTAGAATTATAATTAAAATACTTATTTTTATATAAAAACAAGTTATTTGACTAGACATTGATTTACTGTTCGCACAACCTGCACGTTGAGTTATGAGTTGTGTTCACGGATCTGTATCTGTGCTCCCCCGCCCACAAATGAGCCTTGACTGCTTGTCTGATGCTACCTAACAGAGTCAGGTGCAGAAGGTGTGCTTGGCCCATTTGAGAAGGTCAGGCGCAGGGGCATCAGGAGTAAAAGGGCTCAGCCACCATGAGTGGGCCCAGTAACTCATGCTTGCCCCATGGCCTACTGAAAGGGGTTACGACAGTGCACAAAGAACAGGACAGTGACATGGAACATGAACATGTGCTGGTCAAAATTGACTTTTGCACCAAAGAGCTGCTAAAGGTGTAAAGTATAGCAAATTTGGCAATCATCACACTGGTTTAGAATAAAAGACATTGCCACCTGGTACCCAACTGAAAATAAGATTATATGCAGTGCGCAGCTGTGAATAGTGGAGCAGATGCAATTGGATTCAAAGGGTAAGGTGCATCCTCTGCAACTCACATAAAACTTCTAAACCAAACCACCGAAACCTCACTTTCCTTCCTTGCATTGGGACCACTGGACCCTAGCTACACTCCTGTTTACACGCCAAATTCAGTGTCTACACAGCAGAGGGAGGAGTTTATTAGTTACAAGGAATAGTAAGTAGAGCTCTAGGATAAAAGGGACTTTAGGACGTGAGGATAAAAGGTGTGCAACAAGCCACATTTAGAAGCTTGTCGGAACATGGCAATTTTCAGTACCTTTCTAAAACGTAGGTAATTTGGAGAGTAAAAGGTGTTCAAGTTTAGTAGCCCAAAGACAGAATTCCCTCAATACTTGTTGGTTCTGAATATAGACTTCCACCGCATGACTGGATCTCACGCTTCTATTATGGTTTTATTTTTATGACAAGCTAGACGCAAGATTTTACAATTTGTCAGGATAAGTTATGTGGCTAGTTCTACCTAACTGGATTGAGCAGCTGCCTTAAAATTATCAATTACGTCATTCATTTGATTACTTTAATCGCCCGGGGAAGACAGAGTTTCATGTTGAACAAGACCTGTAACCTTTTTATGAAACGCATTGAGTGTGAGCACAACATTTGAAATACATTTTGAACCAGAGCAATTAGATGAGGAAGTGTAATAGAGTATGATTTAAACAAAGTATTAAAAATGTGATCTTTATATTTAGCTAATTACACACGTGTATTTTGTCAAAGGACACATAGAAAGAAGTACAAGTGAGATACAAATAAAAAGGTCGAGAAATTAGGCTGCAATAGAGGCAAGGCGATGGAAGTATAGTGAGGAGCAAGGTTGGGAAGATAAGAAAAGTCTTCCCCTTCAGAAAGTTTGACTACCTTTATTTATACAAGTCTAACATAACTGGCTGGCAAAATGAAAACCAGATTTGAAATACATATAGTAGGGAGTTACCTGGACAGGTGAATATGTGCTTTCTCCATGACTGCCAACCATGCCAATAGTGGCTGAAGGTCATTCTCACTGGGAAGGTAATCATATAAAGCCTAAAAAAAAAAGCACACTGTTAATTACAGGCACAAATGCTAAAGGGCCACATAAGAATGCTAAAGTAAATAAAGTTGATGGAGATTCAGAGCAGACTCAGAAGAAAATTAAAAATGTTATGACAGCAGCGGTGGACTGGATGATGGAAAATGAGCTCCAGCAAAACACTAGAAAAGTGATGGCAGAGTGGTAGGCAACAAAGCAGATATTTGTTCAGTTTCCTGATTGCCATGTAATATAGGACAATCTCCTTCTCCATCTGAGACAGTCAGGAGCCTAAGAGTCATACTGGATTCCACGCTTTCACGGAGTCCCCGGATCACTAAAGTATGAGCTTCCTACTTTACGGATCCAATAACTCTCAGAGAAAACCTCTTTTTTACCTACCAAATGTAGAAAAACGATAGATCAGGCAAAAGTGCCATCCCACCTGGACTTTGGTAACTCACGTAATGTGCAGTTACCCAAGTTCTTGCTGGCTAGATTTCAAATAGTGCAAAACAGGGCAGCTGGACTGATTAAGTAGCAGAGAGCTTCCCATCATTTCATTAACCTGGACAGGCTTCCAGTTTGGAAACATGTCTGGTTAAAGAGCCTCTCCCTAGCACACTGAGATTTCTATGAACCAGAACCATCTTCCTAAGAATACAATTTGAAAAATATCTTCCTTCTCGCCAGATTGAAAACTTCTATAGTTTGGAAGATATATGCTAGAAGAAGAGCCCCGGCAACATGAACAGCCAAACTCTGGAATGAATTGCCAGTTCAGATAAAAAATGTCAAGTGACTATGCTAGGAGGGATAACTAGAAATAATTATTCTCAGCTTTTTCATTTTGCTGGTTTACATTTCTTCCTCAGGACCTAAGGAGTATCACTTGGCACTGGGATATCACGTGGAATCATTGTTGAGCTCTCCAAGTCATCAATTAACGACAACCAATGTTGTAAACTGCATGCCCTATCCCCCTGAATGTGCCAGACCTACTAAAAAGACAGCCTCAAACACTGAGGAAACGTATGTTGCATTATTTGTGGCACCGGATCAATGCACCTTGGTAGGTGAAACAATCAAAAAGACTGACCCTGGTTACCAGGTCTTACTTGGAGTGCTCTGCTGTGACATTCCTACTTTAGGCTTGTATAAGAAGGAAGTCTTTTTCTCACGACTTGATCGATTGTCCATCTTGCCACTCTATTCTCGCAACACAGTTACGCTACGGTACAGACTCCTTCCAGCCACTGGAGATGCTACATAGTCTCAGGAGACCCGCCATCCTATCCCCTGGGCAACCTCCAGGAACCAGTCCGAATCCAACACACAACATAGTGGGGATTTTTATCATAAAGTCAACCAGTGGATCGTGTCCAGAGACCCACTTGTATATTTCTCAATGCACAGCACAGAGTATATCGGTCTATAGGAATCTGCCTTGCACACCCTGCTCAGGCCATTCTGCAAGTCCAAGGGTTTCCCTCAGTCCTGTGGCCCCCATCTAACCCGCTCTCGCAGATCAGGAGGGTCATAACTTGCTGCTCCTTGAACAGCAACCGCCAGTTAATCATTATAGTTGGCCACGGTAGCTGACTTAAAGGAGTCTCACATCCACTTCATGTTTCTGGCATGCCTCAACATTCGGACACTGCATCAGCTGGTAAGAATGCCTCTCTTAACTATACTGCTGTATAACTATTCTGCCAAATTAAAGTATTAGCAAACCTAAGTAGGAATACATAAGGTTAGGAAATTTGTAAACTGTTGGTGATTTTTTTCTTCTTCAAATGTAAACATTTTGCATGTGAAGTCTTATCTACCACAACACTACTAGTGAAATGGGGTGCTCCATTAAGGTTTACAAATCTCTTAAACCCCTTTTACCAATTCATCTTAGTTTTACAAGTACAGAGACAGTGTGGGAAAAGCTTTGCAAATGTTCGTGTATATACACAAAGTTACCAGTTACTACGCGTCTGCTGTAAATGCAAAATACCTACATACATAGCTGAAAAGCAAAGCTAGTAAGTCACATTTCCACCCACAAAAATGCAACAATCCATTAGTAAATTAGCATTGGAATTTACATTGTGTTTTGCTCTTCCCACACAGTAATGTTTTTTGAGACTCAGATCTGTGAACTACAGTAGATCTACTCAATGGCTTGTGATGCTCACCGTTATGATCTGGGCGTTCAGCTCAGGAGTCAAAGTAGAGAGGTTTGGCTTGGCGCAGAAGAGACCATGGAATGCCTGCATGGCACATGCTGTAATTAACTCAAAAGAAAACAAAAGAACATGGATTAAGTAGTGATGTAGGGAGCCCTAAACAGTGTATGTTTCTTCCAAAAGTGAAGGAAAACCAACATGTTTTGCAGTAAGTGACTTTTCAGCTGCGTCTATAGGCCTCACCATTTAATGTCTTATATAGTGTGGAGTGGGGTACATTGGGATGGGGCGGGGTAGATTGAGTGTAGAAAATTGGAGTGAGGTGTACTGGATTAACGGGAGGTAGATTGGAGTGGAGTAAATTGGGGTAGAGTGGGGTGGATTCAATGGGATAGATTGGAGGAGGATAGGGTGGAGTGGGGTAGGGTAGATTTAAGTGGGATGGATTGGTGTGGATTGTGGTGGAATGGGTTAGATTGGACTGGAGTTGGGTAGATTTCGGTGGCATGTGCTACACTGGAGTGAAGCTGAGTGGGGTAGATTGGGTAGAGTGGAATGGAGTGTGGTAGACTGGGCTGGACTGTTTTAGATCGAGGTGGACTGGAGTGGGGTAGATTGGGGTAGAGTGGAGTGTGGTAGATTGGAGTGGAGAGGGGTGGAGTGGAGAGGGGTGGAGTGAAGTTGGATAGAGTGGAGTGAGATAGATTGGGGAAGAGTGGAGTAGACTGGGTAGATTAGAGCAAGGTAGATTGGATTGAAGAGGGATGATTGGGGTAGCTTGGAGTGGAATAGAGTGGAGTTGGGTAGATTGAAGTGTGTTGGATTGGAGTGGGGTAGGGTAGATTGCAGTTGGGTAGGGTGGAGCTAGGTAGATTGGGGGTAGAGTGGAGTAGACTGGAGTGGAGTAGATTGGAGTGGATAGGGGTAGAGTGGAGTGGGGAAGATTGCTGACAGTATATTGGAGTAGGGTAGATTGGGGTGTGGTGGTTTGGAGTGGGGTAGATTTGAGTGAAGTGAGTAGATTGGAGTGGGGTAGATTGGATGAAGTGGAGTGGGGTCGATTTGGTTAGAGTGGAGTGGGATAGAGTGGAGTGGGATAGAGTGGGGTGGAGAGGAGTTGGAATGATTGCACTAGAATTTGGAGTGGAGTGGAGTGGAGTGGGGTAAACTGAACTGGGGTAGTTTGGAGTGGAGTCTTGTAAATTAGAGGGGAGTGGAGTGTATTAGAGTGGAGTGGGGTAGTTTGGAGCAGAGTGGGGTAGATCTGAGTGGAGTTCTGTAGATTGGATGGAGTGGGGTAGACTGGAGTGCGGTGGGGTTGATTGGAGGGGACTGGCCTAGATTGGGGTAGATTGTAGTGAAGTGGGGTAGACTGGATCATAGTGGAGTGAATTGGGGTAGATTGGAGTGGGGTAGAGTGGGTGAGTAAATTGGAGTGGGTTAGAGTGGAGTGTGGTAGATTGTAGTGAAGAAGATTGGGGTGGGGCAGATTTGGGTACACTGAAGTGCAATGGGCTAGATTGGAGTGCAGTGGGATAGATTGGAGTGGGGCAAGTGGAGAGACGTGGACTGTCGTCGAGTGAGTGACGCAGACTAGTGTGGTGAGTCGTAGAGTGTCTAGAGTGGCGTGGCAGAGTGGAGTGGCATGTCGTGGCAGAGTGGCGTGGCATAGAGTGGAGTGGAGTATGCATGGTGTGGTAGCACACTGCCATTACAGACAACACATTTTCAATTGAAATTACCATTACATTTGCACCAAAATACGGTTTTACTGCACATAGACAATAATGTGTGCAAAAGTCATCACCTAGTGTACTAATGTGTTTTGATCGTATTCACATATTTGTTTCCACCACACTTCAGAATTACAAAAAAAATGTATTTCAATTGTACTAATTCTGATATAGTCTGAAACATCAGCAGAGTTCATTTTTTTATTTTGTTCTGTGCTAGAAAAAAAGCAGCCTACACCCTCTCCTCTAACATGGATACTCAGCAGGATTGTCACAAATTCACCCACTTTGAAGTCAGATAAAGAAAAGTAAACACCAAGCTCCCTTAAAAGAGAGAGCTTGACATTTGACCTCCGTCTTTCAATGCACAGCAAATGTGACAAGATAAGAACAAGATTTAAAGGTCTGTTTACAGAAATCAAGTTCGTAGAAGAAAAGAGTAAACAAGATAAACGGGAGGTACGAACTCAAGCTGGACAGCCTAAAGCAAATAAGGCCAGACAATAGAAAACCAGAAAAGTTGAGTTGCAAACCACAAAGCAAAGGGTGGAATGCATTCCTAGGTCAGCTTTCTGAATGTCTCCAAGATGTCTTTAGCAAACTAGATAGCTGCGCTTGTCTGGTATGCTTCAACCTAAAAAAGGCAGTACACCCTTTATAGACTAGTCTAAGAAGTAATTTTGGGTCCAAGGACATACAGCTGTTATTTGTTTTGCACAGTGTAGATTACCACGTTGGTCATAGGGCCATGACCAATGGTGAACTCTACCGGCACACACAAGTTACTTTCTTTCTACACTTGACTCTCAACAGGCAGCAAATCCAGCAGTCAATATTTACTCTAGGAAGTGGAAGACTTGCAGGGCACAATGAAATACAAAACACAATCTTCGACTACAGCTTTCATTTCTAGGAATACATCTTTAGGTAGGGGATGAAAAAACGGGATACTCCATGGAGCAGACAGGTTTAAAACCACAGTTTGCTCTAGATTTTTGATATCATGGATTCCTATCTCCAAGGATATTTTGAGAAAATTGTTTGCTTTACTCGGTCTTAAGGAAAAGTGGGTTCAACTACAGTCAACATCCAGCCAGTCACAGCTTCCAGGCAGAGAAATTTAACAAGTTGGAAACTATCAATCGGCCCCACCCTTGTTAATTAGTAGCCATGGGTGCAAGATATGATAACGCAGTGAGTTTGATCCGGTGCCTCCAGTTTCCCACAAAGTTCAAAAATAAAAAGCAAAAACAACACCCAAAGTGGAACAGGGCACATAAGTCCCTACACTCCTGGGGGAGAAAAATGAGCCTGGGGGAATCCACACAACCTATTTAATGTGTAGAGTACATTCCTTCTTGATCATATCAGAAGGAATGGGTTTTTCCTTCAACGATCTGCTCATGACATCAACTGACTATGTCTTGGTATCTCTTCCTATCGAAAGGACAGCTGCATGGCTTGCCTACTAAACTCATAATCTGGATGCACCACATCTGTCTGCTGCTCACTGTATGCATAAAAGAAGGATTTCTTTTTGAATCTTGGGGTCAGATCAATTGTGTGCCAATCAGCAAAGTGTTTTTGAGAAAAACTAACTTCATTAACAAGATGAAAAATTAAGCCATATTTGTTGAGGACGGCTTCTGAATTCAAGTTAATTGACCTACATGATTCCTACAAATCAATGCTGTTTGTTTTGAAAACCAGACTAAACTTTGCAACACACACTGCTTAGAAAAGAGGTATGCACCAGGCGGAATATCAGAGGAGACTGGGCCATATCACAGATGCCCAGTGCATTAAACTGGCTTAAACTCATGACAAGGTAAATAAACAGACATGTTTGTGAATTATTCACAAACTACTGACCATTTGCCTCCCATGTATAAATGTTCCGAAAGTCCATAAAAAGGCTCATCTCTTGGGAATCTTCTCATCCTCCACCTCCCATATGCTTTGTTGTTGGTTAGAAATGATAAGCATTGGGTGCTTATTGAACTTCAGTAAAAATACTGCTGAAGTGTGCCATGGATGGAGGAACCCCTGCCATGGATAGCAGTGCCCTACAAGCAGGATGAGAGCCAGGAACACAATGTACGTTTTCTTACTGCCAGTCCACAGCAGTCACAATAACCAAGTGTAAGCAACTCTCAGTGGACTGACTGCCTCCCCTCTGAATGCAGTAGCAGGGAGAAGCATGTAGTGACTCCAGAAGGCCTTCTTACAATGTGCACATGAATGATCGGCACCCACATGGATTTAAGATGCAGAGATTGCACCGCAAAAGTAATGACGGAGATTGACTCTCCAATGCAGTCCTCTTTCAGTGAAGTGCACAGTAACAGGCCCACACCCGAACGGTGACAAATGCCTAGAGTTAGGCTTAGATTTATTTACAGTGCACAGCCTCCCTAAACAGAAACTGCGGAGCTAACAGAGTTTAGTACCGCCTCCGGGTTCAAGACCAATCTGCAAAAATCCTTGGCCCTCGCTATAGCCATCCCAGTGCAGGAGACAGCGTGTTTGGCAACTCTCATGCCCTTCCAGTAGGCAGAGAACGGAATCCCATACCTGGGGTTCCAGATCCATCCTACACTTTTGGCCATGGTGACCCAGAACTACGGCCTCCTCCTAGCCAACACGCGATCTACTCTCACCATCTGGAATGCCCACAACCTGTCCTGGCTCTGACGCATAGCAGCCATTGAAATTATATTACTACCTAAAATTCTTTATGTCATGCAGACACTACCAATCCAACCCCACCCCCTAGACGATCTTGGACAAATTACAGACACTGGTCTAGGACTTTATCTGGGCGGGCAAACGTGTCAGAATAGCCAAAGCCCGAGCCTACTTGCCATTAAAAGCGGGTGGACTGCGGATCCCAAATCTTCGCTGCTACTATCAAGCAGCGTAATTACGCTACATAGTAGAGTGGTCCCGCGTCCTAACGTAGAAGCATTGGTGTTTTGTGGAGCAGGCGATTGCGGGCATGCACATTTGGAGAATACCATGGCTTCCAAAGACCCGCAGGCCGCCTAGTGTCTATATCTTGCCAGTGATCCGAGCCACCGTAGGGATCTAGTTCAATTGCAGCATGGGCTCTCCACACCACTATCTCCCCAAACTGCCCTGATCAGAAACCCAGACTGCCTTCGACCCCCCCATATCCCCCCTCCCCGCAGCCACAGGAGTGGAGTATATGGCGAGGCAGGAAGCCAACTGCAAACATGTTGGCTACTTATTTGATTCAGAGGGCCTTATGGACTTCCCAACTCTACAAGCCGCCTACGCACTCCCTGAAGCTGCATGCTGGCAATACCTTTCAGTTGCACACTGGGTGACAGCCTTGGATCAGGCCACACACCAGCAGAGTATTGACGCCCTTCAAAAAATAGTTACTCACAAGATATTTGGAAAAGAAAATACTATCTGACCTTTACACCTTCCTGAATGCACCACAGGCCCCACTAAAATCACCAGCACGCACAAGATGGGAAAGGGAATGTGAGAGACCTTTCACTGACAGGGAGTGGAACGACATACTGCACCACACCCGCGCATCCGCCCTAAACACTACCAATAAAGAGATGCTCCTAAAAATGGCACATTACTGGTATCTCACACCGGCTAGAATGGCCGCATGGGTTCCCGATGGAGGAAGACTGCTGCTGTGGCCAACAGGGCATGCTTACTCACCTCCTATGGCAGTGCCCCAAGCTGTAATCCTTCTGGGACAAAATCCTGGAGGAGGTAAATACTATTTACACAACAGATATTACAAATTTTCCAAGTTATACACTACTGGGCCTTCCCAACCCTCTCACCTACCCACTACGATCCCCCAGGGGTAGAGCTATCACCCTCGCACTAGGGGCAGCCAAACACCTCCTCCACAGCAAATGGGCCACAGAAGCTATCCCGACACATTTAGATTGGCTACACAAGCTATGGGACACAATAGGGATGGAAAAGCTAACAGCAGTGGTAACGCAACGCCTCCCCCTATTTGATAAGATGTGGCAACCCTGCCTTGCATATCTGTCTGCTGAGTTTCGGGAGCTGTTCTGTCCTCGCTACTTACACGAGTCCTGTGTTTAATACCAGTAGCTGCGCCTAATGAGCAACATGCCACCGGATTGCATCCCCCAGTTATACTGCTTACGAATAGCAGCGCCAAACCCCTCCCCACCCTACTCTGTTTTTTCTTGACCTGCCTTTCTAGCTTGCATTTTCTATTTGACCACGTAAGGTTCAGTGCCTATAATGTCCATACATCTCAACATCTAAGTCACCACAGGCCAATGGATGTAGGCGGGCAGTTTTGTATTGAACCCATTTTGAAAAAAATAAAATAGATCTAAATCCTAAACAGAAACTGCCTCCACTAGCTTTTGTGTGTAGAGTGCACAAAAGGTGGCTCAAGAAGCAGGCATACAACACAGTCCTTTCACTCCACTGTGCTACAATCATGACTGAAGAAGCATGTTTTAATCTGGGGGTTTTTTAAACTCTCCTATTCAATCTTCAAGAAGCATTCTAAGATTAATCTTATTTTCAGACAAGATGACAACGTGCTCATTTAAAATGCCCTCTTGAATCCATCTTCCAAATTACAGTTCACTGTTAATTTCTGTGTGTGCCTTGCCTCTAAATGAGGTATTCCTAGCCTTTTTTACTTCAACGGCGCCCTCAGAGTAGCCGTCTCTCACATTGCTAAATTGCATAATTTCACCTCAGATTTAAACTATTAGGGGATTTTTTTAAATGTCCCCCCTAATATTCCAGGACAGGAATTATAACAATAAATAAACCTCATGTACTGTTTGGGGAAAGGGTGCACAATGTTCATTGATGCCCAAGTTCTCTGAGCACACAGAGCGTCTAGGAGGGGCATAAAGCTCAATGACAGATTCCATGTGTTAACACAAACTTACTTCATGAAGAAACATTATTGGCATAACAGGAGATCTAATGAAAATGCTTCACACACTGCCGCAGTGTCATCATCAAATAAAACAGGTATATTTAATGCTTTCTGATTTTAGAATATTTGTTTACATGTTACTATATTAAACAAAATACATTTTACAACCTGCAAGAGTAGTGAAGAAACCACCTGCCTACTGGAATCCAAACAGAGATACACCCCCAAAACCAGAGCTCCTTTGGCATACCACACTACACATGGATTTACAACCCTGAGCAAAACCAGTAAAGTCATTCAGCAGGCAATGAATACTTCAGTAAATGATCAACATGGGAAGGTTTAACCCATATATGTCAATAACAACATCATTTTAAATAACCCATGATAGTTCTGGCACTTACTACATGGCTAAGGGTCATAACCCTAAGCAAGGTCTCGCAACAGGACTTCACTGCACTGACGGGAAAGCAAGGCAACAGGTCCTTCAGGAGCGTCAGAACATGCAAGGTTGTAGTGGCTTCTTTACTGCCTAATGAAATGGAAAACAATGGTACAAGTGGGCATGTGTTACCACTGAATTCTGAAAAATACATAATTATGCACTACTGAACTCAACCTTAATTTCTTGTTCAACATAGTGTCAGTTTCCCACGACACATGCACATGCATATCTTTTTGGAATGAGCTGCTAAAAGCAAACAAAGAATCAAATAGCAAAGCCATTAACGCAAGTGCTCCGCCACCAGGGTACAACGATCTTTCGGCTTCCTGGGGGACGGATGGAGTGTTTAGTCCTTAGTCCCAATCTTTCACCTTTCCCTGGTGTTCTGACAGAAAGCTCAATAGACAGTAGGGATTTCTTGGGGAAAGAGAAAGTATGAGGGCGGCCCACCTTGGCATCGGACCATGCCCCCAGCCCAAAAGGGGCAATGCACTGAACATCAAGGCAAAAAAACCAAAAAGAGTGGGGTACCCCGCTCGGGCATCAGACTGTGACCCATCCAATAATGGCCGAAACAGTCTTCCATCCCAAACTCAATAGCGGCTAATTATGGGGTTTTACACCCAGACTGCCCCAGGGTACTGAGGTGCAGAAACCCCACTAGATACCAGGGGGAAAAAAAGGGAAGTGGTGGGCAGCCTGGGCATCAGGCCGTGCCCTTATCCCATAAGGGCATCACCAGTCTTTTTCTCCCCCCCCCCCTCAGGGGAGATCAGGGGGGTAAACCCCCAATCTGCTCATAAAGGAGGCAGAAAGTTAACTACCCAGAGGCATGCTTTTTTTTTTTTCTTTTTTTTTTTTTTAATTAAACAGACCGGGCGTGTTTCAGCGGGCTATACCTCCATTCCCCTGCCAGGAGGGGGCAGAAATATCCCTATCATCCAGTACTGATGTGGGGTCAGTCCGTCATATGAGCCCACACTCACACCCCTAAGGTCCCAATAGTCTTCCTGGGGCCTGGAAAAGCCCCATCTCCATGGCAAGCAAGAGGAAATTTGGATTCTTTTGGGCATAGTTTTGACATAAGGCCAAGCGAGAGCGGGTACATTTCCTCCTGCTTTCCAAGATAATTAGCTACACTATTCAGGCATTGAGCCTACTGGCAAATGAGGAACCTACTAACCCAAGGCATTTCTGAAACCTAGAAATCCAGGCGAATTCAGTGTTGTGGCTTGAGTGGATCCTGCTTCGTTTTCTTACCCAGAACACCCGCAAACCTCAAACTGGGGAAACATCATACATTTTCTTCACAATTCTGCTAGGGAAAGTTTCGGAATCTGCAGGGATCCACAAAATTCCTACCAACTAGAGTTCCCACTCTTTCCCTGATAAAAACAGTACCCTGCTTGTGTGGCTGAGCCTGGGCTGATACCGGACATTCATTCCTTCTTGAAAGAAACTGAGGATTTTGGAGGTCCCACTGGGAATCCAAAATCAACTAGGTTCCTGAGAGTGCTGGTGAGACTGGACACTGCTAGCTCCCTTAAAAAAGCTCAGAGAATTCTGTCATCACAGTATGGGTAGCAATGAACCTGTTGCAATTATAGTAAAGAAGCAACTGGAGGCACTGTTAAAACCATAAATGAACAGTCCTATAATAGGCGTGAAATGCATCACATTTTTGAACGTGACAATTCATACAAAGTCAATAATCTGCAAGTCTACTTTTTTTACAGCCTCTGTCTCTTCAGTCTATTTCTTCACAAAGAATGGACTGCACAGGTCTCCTACCTCCAGAATTCTCTATTTCCTGGATACAGAACTTGGCTGTCGACTGGGAAGCAGGATGGTGGAGAGGTGCATTTTCCCCAAACAGGAATTCACTTCCCTTTAAAATTGAGCAAACACCGATTTGGGCTGCTTTGCGAATCTGAAATGAAACGATTTGGAAAAAAATAATGATATTTAGCAGGCGCAATAGGTGAAATGGTTATAGTATTTTAGTCACATGTTAATTCGGAGGCATTAAATTCCTTACACCAAATTACAAGCTTACCTTCAATGTTTCTCTTCCTGCCAAAGGAAGCCTGACCAATATTATCAAGCATGCTGCGATTTTGTCCAGAACCATTATCCTTTGCCAACGGATTAGTTAAAGTACACTGATGATTCTTGGAAAGCAATGAGATCACCAACCAAAACAATCACAAACCAAGACAACATTTGTACTAGGAAGAAAGAGCCCAACTGGGAAGTAGCTGACAGTGGTCGGGGGAAGAGCAGGAAGTTGGTAGGCTCTTTGCTGGGATTCCCATTATTAGGTCCTTTCATTTACCAGTCACCTGCAGACTAAAGGCAATTAAACAGTGATCATGGGAGACTAAAATATGGGTCGACAGGCAAGGCTCCACGCCTGCCAAAGACCGATAGAATGCATTAAATTCTGCTTCAAGCAAGTGGGGTAGCGGTCAACCGACTCAAAATGATGCACGCATGGTTGCTGTGGCTTGTTTTACTAATGCGTTTCCAAATGGGAATCCGGTGTTACCCGAATCATTATTTTGTTTTTCCCTACGCTTAAAACTAGTCTAAATAATATATTGCGTCTTGGATTAACAAATGACTAAAAACGATAGCAACTTACTGGGGGAGTCTGTTTGCAGCGCATGTCCTTTGCGTGTGATTATCAAAAACACCATATTGGTGTTTTTCTAATGTTCCGTTTGGAACTAGAAAGAAGACTACACCACCCTGCGGGTGTTTACAAACATGAAAATAGAACTATACTATGATGGATTTTATAGTGGCCATATTGAAACGGTGAATACTTAAAGCACTACCAAATTCTTGTTCCGGTGATGGGTGAAAGAATAGAACAAAATAAAATGGAATGACCCCACTGTGTATGAATGAATATGAAAGACCCCACTGTGTACGAATTAATATGAAAAAGGTGCAAGTGTGTGGTGCTAAATGTCCATGCATTTAACATTGAACCTAGTTATACTGAAGAGATAAATGAACAGTGAACGATTAAGTTCTACATAATAAACGCATGAAGCAACTTTACAAGTTACATGCATGTTCCAGACGGCCGTTCAGACTTTTGGGAATTACTGAATCCAACTTTTTTTGGTCAACAAAAGTTCTCAGTAAAAGTCGTTTCATGCATTTATTACCAAATTATCAATTATAATAATCAAATCCTGTTTTCACAGCTTCCCCTTCTGTGAATAAAAAAAAACCAAAAAAAAAAACCTTGTGTGTGAGTGTCCACTGGTAGCAATAAACAACAAGGAGACAAAAGGATAAAAATACAACCAAAAGGGAAGCTATCATTCCTGGTAAAGCGGGCTCAGCTCTGTGCCCCACGCTTTTATTTTCTACATGCGCAATTCCCATCTCTTCCTATTGTTAGGTTTCTATTCATCATCCAGTGTCTGCATTATTAAGTACGTTTTCAATGGATCCCAAATATCTTTTGGGCGTGATGATGGTGGAAGTAATTCCGCATATATCAAAGATTGTTCCAGCCAGAATACAAGATCGCGGATCCAGTCTTTGAATTTAGGGGCCCTTCCCCTCCCCCATCTGCAGGCAACCCTTCGTTTAGCTAGTAATAGCCCCAATGCTACGTACTTCCTGCATCCTGCAGCTATATGTTCGGTATGTCCTAGTAAAGCCAATAGTGGGGATGTCAGTATTAGCGATGATGTCATTTGTGTGAGTACTGTAAACACTTGTTGCCAGTATTGATTAAGGTCACTACACTCCCAGGCAAGGTGCATGAAGTCTGCACCTTCAGCACCACATCTGTCACATTGATCATTGTCTCTTAGTTTAAACTTATGCATTTTAGCCGGAGCATAATATATGCGATGCAAAAACTTATAATGGATGATGCTTAAGCGGCTACTTGCAGAGATGCGCCCAGTTTATGCGCAGCAGTACTCCCATTGTTTATCTGTCGACTCATATCCCAGCTCTGTCTCCCATGCCATTCGTGCAATGCAATGACCCGACTCAAGGTTGGTTTGTATGTTATGATATAGTAAGGAGACCACATGTTTTGGTGTTTCTAACTGTAATAATGTGTAATGGAGCCAGAATCGGCGGCTCCGAAGGATAGTCCGGCGTGTACGTTTTTATACTTTGTCTTAGTCTCACATAGAGAAATATATCCATAGATGTAGGAGTTGTTCCGTTAAAGAATTGCTCCCTCATGCGGAATTTACCATTTACGTATAAGTCGCCCCAATTTTGTATGTTAAGTTTACGTAGCATTTGTTTAAAACCAATTTCTTGCAATATCTGCATACGTGGATGGTAAAGGAGCGGTAGTAAAGGAGAGTATATCATTGGGGCCTTTATCATTTTGCTAATGCGTTTCCAAGCGACAGCAGTGCATGCCATAGTTGTAGGGTCTTTTTCCCCGAGGTTTGTGAACAGTGGTAATGTCCCCTACTAGAGGGATCGGATCCGTGTAACTTTGTTTGACCGCTGTGTGTGGCATGTATGGAGGTGGATTGAACCAATATGCTGTGTAGTGCGCTTGAGCGCATATGTAAATCAACTCCAAATTTGGAACCTAAAACCCACCTTGTGCATATGTCTTGGTGAGCATATCCCATTTTAATCTCGGCTGCTTGCCTCCCCATGTCAAACTTATCAATTCCTTCTTTAGCGCAGCAAAGAAATGTTTACCAGGGTAATGCGGAATATTCATAAATAGATATAATAATTTAGGGAGAATGCCCATTTTAATGAGGGAGGTTCTTCCTGCCAGAGACAGGGGAAGGGATATCCAGCGTGTAACCCAATTAGTTATCAAGTCCAGCGCTGTACCATAATTAAGCCTCATTAGTTCTGCCCGGTCAGCTGTTGTGTATCCCCAAATATTTTATTTCGGTCTCGCACCAAGTTATCGGATATTCTATTGAACATGCTGTGGTAGCAGGTGTCAAAGGGTATATCTGTGACTTTACCCAATTTATATGTACGCCTGAGATTTCCCCAAAAACAATGAACGCTCTCATTACCAATACTTTGGCACCAGAAAAAAGCAAACATCCTAGAGTGAGGCAGGTATCATCCCCTTGGTACACGAATGATTTAAAGTTGATCAAAATTAAATGCAGGCATAAAGAGCGTACCTGGAGGACTGATTATAGCTCAACCCTCAGGAAGGATTATTGTTTAGCCCTCGAGGAGTATAAGACCGCCATAAAACAGGCCAAAACAGCCTATTTTACTAAAAAAATCCAGGAGGCCTCTAACTCCTCGAAGGAGCCATTTAAAACTGTCAATGCCCTGTCTAGTTGCCCGAGAGACGCTGTATTTGCTCCGGATCAAAACTTTGTGAATGATCTGGCTGTGTTTTTTCAAAGCAAAGTTCAGAGCGTATACAATGATTTTGCAAACACAGCTGTAGCAGGTGGCATTATTCATCAGGGAGATAAATCAGAGAAATCATCACAAGGAAGCTTCACACAAGTCTCTGTGTTGGAGAAAGAAAAGGTCCATGAGCTTTTGCTTCAAACAAAATCCGGGTCTCCTCTTGACCCTTGCCCCCCATATATTTTACATCTGGCTGCAGAGGAGATTGCTCTCTCCCTGACGCCACTGTTAAATCACGTCACTAGTACCGGAATTTTCCCATCTGACTGGAAAAGGGCTTGTATAAGACCTATACTGAAGAAGCCCTCGCTTGATCCTTTAGAGGCCAAAAATTATCGCTCCATCTCGTGTCTTCCTCTGCCGTCCAAGGTTCTGGAGAAAGCCATGAATGTCGAATTAACATCATATCTAGATCATAACAACTTACTAGATTCCACTCAACATGGCTTTAGAGCCCGGCATTCCACTGAGTCTGCCTGGATACTGGCGACAGAGGAAGTTCGTAAAGCAATGGATGGGGATGGGTGGGCGGCCCTTATCCTGCTTGACCTCACAGCTGCCTTCGATACGGTAAATCACGAAGTGCTGATACATAGGCTCCAGAAGGCGGGCATCAGTGGAAAGGCCCTAGCCCTACTATCATCTTTTCTGTCAGATAGGGAACAGCTAATACATTGGAATGGACTTAAGTCACACCGGTTCACTCTCCCGGGTGGAGTCCCTCAGGGCTCTGCTCTATCTCCCACCTTGTTTAACATTTATGTGACTCCTTTAGCCAGTTTAATAAAGAACCACGGTTTCTCGCTTGTGTCCTACGCTGACGACACAGTTAGTGGTGTCCGTAACACACAGCGTAGACGCTACGGCGGAACGTTTTCGAAACTGCATCACAGACTTGATGATCCGCAACTTTTTAAAACTAAACGCGGGTAAAACCGAAGTTGTGAAATTTGGCACAAAAGCATCTGTTTGGAGTCAACCATGGTGGCCCTCTGAAGCTGGAACGTGCCCGGTGCCGGCACCCAAAGCAAGAAACTTGGGTGTCCTGATAGACAAAGACCTCACTCTTGCTCCACAGATAAACCAGGTGTCCTCAGCCTCTTTTTACACCTTGAAAGTCCTCCGGAAGATCTTACCCTTCATCCCTTTCTCATTGAGGAAAACAGTGGTTGGAGCTTTGGTGCTGTCAAGGTTGGATTATTCTAATGCTCTATATCTGGGAGTGGGGGCAGCCCAGCTTTCCAAACTCCAATCATTACAAAACGCAGCCGTAAGAGTATTACTTAATCTTCCTAAGCACCACTCCACATCTGCCGGGGTAAAGCTACTACACTGGCTTCCAGTCAAACGACGGGTGGATTTTAAGGCTCTGTGTATAGTCCACAAAGCCTTTTACGGAGGAGGGGCGTCTGATTTACAAGCTCTCTTCCCTCGCTATAATCCATCGCGCCGTCTTAGATCCTCCAATGCGGGACTGGTGTCATGCCGCCGCAGCCACATCACACCCCACGAGAGACCTGCACTGGCTCCCTGTCAACAAGAGGATAACCTTCAAGCTCCTCACCCATGCACACAAAGCACTCCACAACTCCAGACCAGCCTACCTCAACAGACGACTCAGCTTCTACACCCCCACCCGCCAGCTCCGCTCCACCAGCCTCGCCCTCGCCACAGTCCCCCGCATCCGGAAAACGACAGCCGGCGGCAGATCCTTCTCCCACCTCGCCGCCAAGACCTGGAACACCCTCCCCACCAACCTTCGGCAGACCCAAGACCTACTGGCCTTCAGAAGACTCCTCAAGAGCTGGCTCTTCGATCAGTAGCAGCACCCCCCCCCCTCTTCCCCCAGCGCCTTGAGACCCTCACGGGTATGTAGTGCGCTTTATAAGTGACCTGATTGATTGATTGATGTCCTAAGATAAATAGAGTGAGGTGGGGGGAAAGAGATTCTCATACTTAGCTGCAAAATTGTGGAACTCACTTCCGACACCACTCCGACTTCAACCAAGTAGAATACTTTTTAGGAAGCAAATTAAAACATGGCTTTACTCTCAATGCTAACCGATCTAGTCGCACTTGCAGGTACCTTATCTTAGCGCCAAGACGCCTCGGCATTAGTGCGCTTTATAAATGTCTAGTCAGTCAGTCAGTCATTACAGGGTTCAGGTTGTGTTCTGGTTCTCCGATATATAAAGTGACATCATCCGCATAAAGGGATATTAGCACCCGACGCATGGGATACTGCAGAGCTCTGTCTCGAAGATGTTGTCTGAGTTTGGACGCTAAGGGCTCGATGGCCAAAGCAAATAGTAGAGGAGACAGAGGGCAACCATGTCTTGTCCCTCTAAGGGGAGCATTATCCTTAAAGTAATGAAAGAATACCCGAAAAATGATTGACCAATACTTGTTGGTACACAAATGAAATAAAATCCGGAACTGTGTCAGTTTCTAAGAAATGGGCATTAACTGTACTCCAAAACAGGGTGACCTTGTTCGTTTTCTTTGCCTGGGCCAGATTTAATCAGGCCTCCTCTCTAAACACCTTGTTCCTGGAAGTCAGTGCCGGATTATATTTCTTTCTTGGTTGTTTAAAGGCTGAATGGTCCCAGAGAGAACTATGCAAGTCTGTCTTTAGTATTTTAGATGCCCGAGTACACGAAATATTGAGCTAACCATGACTCTTTGTGGTTCTTGGTCTAGAGGGTAATGTAAATATTGCATTGAGAGACCTGGCGATATTTCCAATAGCATACAGCAACCTGTCATGGTTTACCTCAGGGCGCAGACAATAATTAAACTCATGTGGGCACATAGATAATAGCTTCTGCAACATGAAACAGGCATCATTTTGGCCTAACTGGAGTGACCTTGGTAATAGAAGAGATTTCTATAGAGCTCCCTGCTTGGAAAAACAGATACAACTAATGGGTTGTGATCACTCGCAGCAGTTAGGATGATTCTTAAATTGCGACCCAGGACTCTAGCAGTAGAAAATATCAGGACATGCTCAATAGTGGTGTGGGCATCTCCATTAATAAAAGAAGGAATCTGCTCATTACACTCCATATAGCTACTCTCCAATAGTGAAAATTACGGAATTCAGAGATTTCCCATACACATTATGTGGAAAATGTAGAATTCCTGCTCCCGCTACATCAGTCAGCCCACACATGCGTCTTGCAGGAAGAGAGCATTTTTGTAAGCTGAAATCACCAGCCCAAAAAATATAACATTTCTGATTAATTGGGCGTAAAAACGCTTCCAGGCCTACATCAAGAGCTAGGACAACATCCTTGCAGGAGAACCAAACGATGGATTTAGGCCCAGATCTCTGTACTGGGGTGAATGTATGACATTGTTCTGCATTCTGTCCATCAATTGTTGTTTTTGCATTTGTCAGCCCGAGTGGGACGGGTATGCCCAGACGTGGGTCCCGTGCTCTCCATGCCGCTGGAGTCAAGCTATCCTGGCTGAAGAGGGGTGAAACCCCGAAACCGGTCCTAGGATGCTTGTTTCCAGTCCAGGGAGGACCTGGCCTGGCAGTTCGGGCTGGACTGTTCCCATAGGGCACAGGGTCAAGACTGATTTGCATATGGCTGGGTTCAAACTGGAATGGCATGGTGAGCAAAAAAACGATGGATTTACGCCCAGATCTCTGTACTGGGGTGAATGTATGACATTGTTCTGCATTCTGTCCATCAATTGTTGTTTTTGCAGGAGAACCAAACTTGTCATAAAAATTCACCACCACCAGATAAGATTCGCCATTGAATGATAACCATAAAAACTGAAAATAAGTAGAAACAGACCTTCTAATCACAGGTAGCAAATTAAATATTAAAATCTGTAAGCCCCCTTTGGCCCAACCTGCATGAGACGGTATAGCTGCTGAGAAAAAAAAAAGAGGAAAATCCTTCAACATGAATGGGATCCACACAACAAGTTTCCTGGAGGCAAATAACATCCAAGACTAAAATAATATAGTGCTAATCCGGGGAATTTAGGGGCTCATTACGATGGCGAAACGATCGCCACCTTTACCCACTGCCATATTAGGATGGCGGTGGGTATCGCGGCGGACGCAAAGTCCGTCCGCCGCTTTTCTGCCTGTGGCAATCGCACCGATTGCCTGGCGGACGGAAAAGGGCCACTAATATGGTGGCGGTGCCTAGCAGGCACCGTCCTCCATATTAGGATGTGCTTGTGTAGAGGCCTTTCCTTTTCCATGCACCAAGTGGCAGGCACTGCATGGTGCCTGCCACGTGGTGCAGGGAAATGCGGTGCAAGCACCTTTTACATTGCGGACGGTGTTGCAGCCAGCAGCACCGCCCGCAACGTTAAAGGCCCAGGATGCGCCCGCCAGTAGGACGGACGCATCCTAATCGCAGTGGTGGGACCGCCGCATGTCTGGCGGGCGGTCCCAATCACCGCCATCGTAATCAGCCCCTTAGTTTGGTTTGAAGCCCAAATAAATTTCAGCAAGTAAGATTACAGGTCCCTTCATAGCCTCGAAGTTTTAGTTTTGGAGATCGGCCCTGATTACGAGTACAGCGGTCTCCAACAAACCAACAAAAAAAGTTGACTTGGCGCGGAGAACATTCCACTGATATTGATATTTGACAAATGCAGCCTCTCTAAGAGCTCTAAAAACATAGCTACATTACTACAGGTAAAAGGTTGAGGGAAGCTCAAAGGCTATGTAGAGGAAGAAACGTGAGAACAAGACTATTTGCGTTACAAAACTACTTTCACAGGAAACAGCACAAAGTACTAAAACACATTCCCCTTTGTTAATTAGTGATATTGGCATCAAAGATGCTATAGGTGTTCTTACCAATACTTTATTAAAATGATTGTGCAATCACTAGCATGTAGCTATATTTAGGACATTAGGATAACAAGGAGCTCTGAATTACAAGGCCAAGGACTTGCTAATCTGCTCAATATTACTGGGGCTAAATTTCAGATTAAAATATGACAAAATATTGTCTCCTGAAAGAAATATTTTCAGCCACTAAGGTATTTAAAGCTCTGCTGAGTTCTTACCACTACAAAAAGTTGACCGGCACTAACCACCATCCAAGATATTTGCCTGGCTTCAGTGTCCAACAGTTGCCTTTGAGTAGGTGGGCATTAAGGGGTCCTGCATGTGGAATGTCACTCTACATGAACTCTGGTCCTCACAACTGCTCTAGGTGAATTGCAATACATATTTCTTCCCTATGGATTTTCCTAAAGTGTGCTTTACTGGTCCTGATGTTGATTGTGTTAACTTCCTTTTCCTGTCTTTATTTCTCTTCGGGGTACTCAACATTCTAAGCAAGGGTGTAATTATTCTCAAATGTAATTCACCAATCTTTGTATTTAAAGTGGCTCCTAAAAAGGGTTTCTAGTCAAAATTCTTGGGAGAACTACCTGAGATACATGGTGTAACCAAGGTAGAATTGGGTGCTGTAGGCCCCCTGGTAACTAAACCTCTCTACCACAGTTGATCAGACTGATGACGAGGGAAAGAACCTGTAGCGCTCGCTATTGGGGCTCAAAGGACAGATCTCAAGATACTTTGAGGTTCCAAATTGTGTTTTTGTTGTATTTAATTGATTGCCAAAATAAAAATAGATAGTTAATGATTTGTCAAATGTCAGGTGAACCAACAGACGTGCTACACTTGGGCAATTAATCCCTTGAGTGAAACACTGGTTGACTGGGTCACTCTAAATCTATCAAATCATAACGAATACTTTTTTTCTAAATCAATGAGTTAAATAAATATGAATACAAAATAATGTTAAACCTGAAACTGCTTTGACATCCATACCTGGAGAGTTCTACAGCGTATTTCACTCCTCATATTTAGAGAGTGACTATGTCCTTTAATATAGCCTTATAGCGGGGGCGCTAGGTGGCGCACGAGCGGAATGGCCGCACTTGCGTGAGGCTCCCGCAGTTCGGCTTATTAATCCTCTCAAAATCCGACTTAACGGGACCCAACAATGGTGAAAGTGATCCCGATCGGCTGCGAAGACCTCCGACCATCAGCGGACTAAATGGGGACGCTGGGGACACACAGATCCTATCCTTCTGACGGCCTGAAGATACGCCCGAGCAGGGGCTGAGGAAGGAACGCACAGGATCGGCGGCGTTGGCTGCTACGAAAGCGGCGCGGCTCCCCATGTGGTGACCAGGCCTCCGCATACAGCCTCACTGGCTGAGCCCGGCGTGGTGAGTGACAACAGCCCCATATCGACTAATAATAGCAGCGGAGGGGAGGGCTGCGTGAATTGCCGGGTTGCACCGTGACACAGTATTGGACACAGTATTGGAAAGTACGGGCTGGCTAGATATATTGCAAGATAGGAGCGCGCCGCGCGGGTGGCGGATCGGCCATTAGCGGCGGCGCCATCTCTCGCCACTCCGGACCAGAATTGCCGCGAGACACATGCCCGACACCCGCAGATGGCCTGAAACTAATGCGCTGTCTCCAGGAGGCTGCAACACGGTAGGCAATGTGTGCGTGATGTGGAAACAACCCAGACAGAACTCAAATATTGGCCATATTGCGGGGGGAGGATTGCTGAAGTGCACGGAGCATACTAGCACTGGACAACCTGCTTAACAGTGGTGGCGTCGCAATTACCCCATAATCTGCTGCTGCGACAGCCGCCTGCACAAGACTCGATAAAAATTGTACACCAGCTCAGACCGCCCCGGAGTTTGCCACACAATAACTTGAGCGAAGGGCATGAGGTGTGCGGTGTAACCGTACAAGCAGAGGCGCGTTGACAGGCAGTACCCGGGATAAGGAGACGGCCATTGTACACTGAGGCGAGAATTCTTCGCTCATATGTGCCCACATCACCGCGGCCAACAGCAACGGGACCAGTATCCGATACCTAGAATCAAGGCAGCCAGGTAACGCAACTAACGGACTCCATCATAAATATATGTAGATGGTAGTGGAACTACAGGGGGCACGCAGAATAAGATACCATATGAAAACTGTGCTGTGACTCACCTGCGGGGCTGCTACTAAACGCATTTTAGAGGACGGAATATCGGTCACTGGCGGTGGCGCCTTCCAAATACCCCTGGAGGCAGTGATAATTGATAAACCTACTAACTTGCCTGTGACGATACGCTATTACACCGTCGACCCATAAGGTAGTGGATATCCATACAATCGGACGGTGTAGCGAGAGGTGTGGCGTGGTGTGGATCTGCGGGGAGGCGAAAACGCCCCGAAACACAGTCTGCATTTTTGAGAGGGCGGTAGGGGTACGAGCGCAGAACTATTCTTCCTGCTGCAGATGACATACGACTGAGAAGCACCCAGTCGTGGGTTCTGTGATCCAACTCACTGCTGAGCATAGTGTCTCTGAGACGCGACGTCCATATAAATAATGGGGAAGCCAGACGCCAAACAACCTCGCCTCCAGTTTGAAACCAAGAAGACCACGCGCTCGCAGCAATCCGACAACGATGGAGATGCTGAGACCACAATGGCTGAGACGGGGGCTCCAACGGGTAGCGAAGTGAAGGCACTTATGCTGGAAGTCCGGCAGGGACTAACCACACTGGCAGACAAAATGGACGCCATGAATTCCCGCATGGACAGCATTGTACATAAAATTGACAAACATGAGGAGCGTATTACCCAAGCAGAGCGGCGCATTTCAGATACGGAGGATAGCACTACACGACTTCAAAGCACGGTAACTCAGATGGACAAGCTCCTAAAAATAATAGCAGCCAAAAATGAAGACATCGAAGCGAGGAGTCGAAGGAATAATATTCGCGTACTAGGAATACCCGAAAGCACCAACACGGGAAGATTGGAAAACTATATGGAAAAACTACTCTTAGAAGTGGTGGGGGTAGCAGCATTGTCCCAACAGTTTGTGGTGGAGCGGGCACACAGGTCACTGGGCCCTCGGCCTCCTCCGGGTGCCCCACCACGCCCCATCATAGTGCGCCTCCTCAATTATAGGGACCGAGATACCGCACTCCGGATTGCCCGTGAGAAGAAACAGCTGCAATACGATGGAGCACAATTTACCATCTATCCGGACTTCACGGCCACTGTGCAAGATGACAGACGGCGCTTCCTCCCTGTGAAACAGAAGCTGAGACAGGCACAGATCGAATATGCCCTTCTCTACCCTGCACGCTTAAGGATAACTTATCAAGGCAAACAATTGATCTTCACTAAACCCCAGCAAGCGGAGGAATTTTTGAAAAGTCACAACTCACGACCATCCGCCTCGCCCGCCACTAATGAACAAGCGGAAGAAGACTGAACACACTACAAAAGTTGGACAAAGACATGATATCCTTTCTATGTTGCCCTCGAACACTGTCTGATTGGATGGGAGGGTATGGGTAAAGCCAAATTGGATTGCCACAACACGGCAGATAATAGATAGGATACTTAATACAGCCTGATAAATGCTAGGGGCCATTAAGATAAATATGCCGGACACCCTCTGACCCTAATAGAAGGGGTGAATTCCAACTAGGTACCTCAGGGTTGGAGGGATGAGGTGAGCCACTTAGACGTGTACCCCCACAAGGGAGAACCCCAGACAAGTAAGAATTAATGAATCGTTTGTTAGAATGTTTATGCGTCACTAAGGCGCCTGTTATGTTGGGAATAAGGGAGGGGGAGGGACAGGATTCTATGGCATGGTTGGGATGCCACAGTGGGTGGGGGGAGGGAAGCAGGGGTTGTTATAATTGATAGCAATAGGCTTATTAGGCAGCATTGGCAAACACACTTGACCAAATATGGAATTTGTAGGACCCACGGACACCAATGTACTATAAAACACACGCATCATGAGTACGACAGATGACACGACACACACCTCGCACCTGGGGTTTCTTTCATGGAACGTTAGGGGCCTGGGGGATCCCCGAAAGCGTAGACAAATTCTGGCATACTTGGATCGTCACCATGTCCAGGTGGCGATGTTACAAGAGACCCACATGGACCCACAGATAACTCCTACATTTGCTGGCAAATGGGCGGAGCACAGAGCCTTTGCTTCATATTCTACCTACGCGAGGGGCACAGCAATCCTTATTAAGAAAAATACACCGTTCATACTTACTGGCACCGATACAGACCCCCAAGGCAGGTATGTCTTGATGTGGGGAGTAATGGGTGGAGATACGGTCACACTGACATGCTGCTACGGCCCCAATGTAGATGCGCCCGAATTTTTCACTACCCTGTGGGGGAAAATACTGGAAGTGGGTTCCACGCACCTTATTTGGGGAGGCGATTTTAATGTGGCTATCAACCCTGCCATGGATAGATCCAACACTGCTCCACATCACTATACCAAAGCTCAGGCTACACTTCAGGAGATTATTCAGGAGGGGAACCTAGTGGATGCTTGGCGCCATCATCACCCGCAGACACGGGAGGGGACACACAATAATAATTGCACTGCCACCTGGGCGCGCATAGACTACTGCTTACTCTCGAAAGGGTTGGGCCCCTCCATGATAGCAGTTTCCCACCTGGCGAAAACATTCTCAGATCACTCCCCAGTCAGGCTTTTGCTCCTACCACCGGGATATAATATGCCCAGACGCCATTGGAGATTGCAACCCACAGCCCTTTTAGATGCGGTTTTCCATGCAGAGCTGGGCGAGGAAATCAATGATTTCTTTCAGAGAAACAGAGGCTCGGTTGACTCTATAGAGATACTATGGGAAGCATTCAAAGTTACAATACGAGGCTTTTGTATCGCAAAAAGCTTTGGGGTCCTTAAAGACATTCAGAGGACATTGCGCCGCCTGGAACTAGAACTTAAAACATTGGACACTGAAATGGCTCAAGGGGGGGGAACACAACTTAAAGTAAAATTTCGGGATAAACTGGACGAGTATACAGAAACCGCAACACGAGAATCTAATTTTAAGGGGAAATATTGGAAAGCCAGGAAATATGGAGAGGGCGAACGCCCAGGTAAAACACTAGCCGACATGATCAGGAGGCCTAGGGGCTCTCAACATATCCTGGAAATTAAGGGGCTTAATGGGGAGAGGCATAGGGATACAACTGGAATGCTGACGTGTTTTACAGCACATTACTCCACACTATATACGACACAACGCCAAGATCAACTAGACCTTGACAATTTCCTGGGCGAGGTGACGTTGGGCTGGCTGGAGGAACACCAGAGACAATACCTAAGCGCCCCGTTTGAAATCGACGAAATCCGCGAGGCCATAATGCAACAAAAATCTAGTAAGGCCCCGGGTCTCGATGGTATCCCTGCTGAATTTTACAAGATGTACATAGATATTATGGCTCCAGTGCTGAAAGAGGTGTATGAAGAATCAATGGAGGGGGGCACCCTACCTCCCTCCATGCGGGAAGCCCTGATTACATCCCTTCTTAAGCCTGGTAAAGATCCTCAGTCCTGGGACTCCTACCGACCGCTATCTCTGCTGAACTGCGACGCAAAAATACTAGCTAAACTAATAGCCAATAGATTGGTATTATTGATAGACAAATTGGTCTTACCTGACCAATCAGGTTTCGTGCCTGGGCGTGACACCACACACAATCTCCGCACCTTATTTACCATTATGCAGAATGTCGCACCCGAGCTTCCACTGGCGGCGGTCTTCTTAGATGCCACGAAGGCATTTGACACTATAGAATGGGACTATCTATTTAAGATTCTATGCCGAATGGGGTTCCCAGAAATATATCTGTCGTGGATCCAATTGCTTTACAAGCAACCCACGGCCCGAATACTCATTAATGGTCACACCTCCTCAGCTATAGCCATCTCAAGAGGAACTAGGCAGGGATGCCCACTATCGCCTCTACTGTTCGCCCTAGCGGTCGAACCACTGGCTAGTAAACTGCGTCAGCATCACCAGGAATGTGCGCTACGCTGCGGCTTGCGACCAATATTGATATCTCTATATGCTGATGATATGACCTTATATGTCAGAGAACCACAGACGAACTTAAATCCGTTATTACGCGAATTTATAATATTTGGACACCTCTCTGGTGTGCACATTAATTGGGCCAAGTCACAGATGTTGCCCCTTACGGCGGCTGTGGAGAAATTTACATTAGACTACCCTTTGGTATGGTGTGACACCGATTTACGCTATTTGGGGATCCAAATCGGAGGCAGTAGAGATGAGATAATCCGACTTAATTATGGCACGGCAATGGAACGACTGGCGCGAAATGTCACGCGCTGGATCGCACTGCCGCTCTCTATGGCTGGAAGGGCATCATTGATAAAAATGGTAATCCTTCCACAATTACTATATCTTTTTATGAATATCCCGTACCACCCTGGCCGTCATTTTTTTGTCTCACTTCGAACTGAACTACTACGCCTTTTTTGGGGAGGTAAACAACCTCGCCTACAGTGGTCCGTACTTACGAGACCCTATGCACAGGGGGGATTTGATATCCCAGACCTTGAACTTTACTATGAATGTGCACAGGCGCAATATGCCTATTTTTGGATCCACCCCCCCCGGTATATGCCCCAAATAGCGGCGGAACATTGGCTGGCGGACCCTCTCCCATTAGATGGGATACTTCACATGCCACTCCCTACCCGAAACGAGCCATTTACCACTATCATTGGTACGGTAGCCGCATGGCATAAAATTGCTAAGAGACTGGACGCTGCGCTCCTCTATTCGCCAATACTGCCCCTCTCCTACCACCCCCAGCTGTCTCTTCTCCAGGAATTGGGATTTCATAAATTATGTGCTCGTGAACACGTCGTTACATGGGGGGATCTATTCCTCAATGGGACATTTCGCACTCCTGACCAATTGTTTCGACAAAAGGCTCCCACCCCATTAGATAACTTCCTATACACAAGACTGAAACAGGGACTGCGAGCCATTCTCCCGGGCTTTCCACAGGAGCCGGCGTCACTGATGCCGCTGCATGGCATGTTGCGTGCTGAGAACCCACGGCACTTGGTGTCCACACTCTACAGTAATATACGCCTCCAACAGCCAGAGTCTACACATGCAGCATTGGCGCACTGGAATGAAGACCTAGGTTCCATCGTCACACCCGAACAATGGACATATTGTTGTTCACAGGTTGCACATATCTCAGCCAGTTGCAGACTACGCATTATTCATTACAAATACATACAGCGTATGTACTGTACTCCAATCAAACTATACAAATTCAAATTGCGTGACACAGATAACTGTGACAGATGTGGAAGCCCGGGCGCTGGTTTTTTGCACCTGGCCTGGGAATGCCCGCAGGTGCTGGGATACTGGGAGCAGGTGTTCGAAGCACTGGTATGCATGACATCCGTCACAATGACCTGCAGTCCACTCATTGCACTCTTAGGATACACGAAGCAGCTACCCAACTCCTGTCGACGATTTGTCACACTTGCTCTGTTATTAGCAAAGCGCAGAGTGGCCTGCAGGTGGGGGAGAGGTCGTGCCCCCAAATTTAAGGAGTGGTTAGATGACTTGATATACAATCAGGACCTGGGTGCTATATACGCTGAAACATTACCACTTAAATCCAGACCCAAAGACATTTGGGGCCCTCTTACACACTATCTTCTACTTCAGAATGCTGAAAATACTAGTACCGTATCTGTGCAGGGAGAAAGTTAAGATGATGTTTACCTTTGAAATTAGATATGCATGAAATGGATGGGTGGTAAACAAACTTATATGATGTGAACTAAGACGATATTAAATAACTTTTTGCCTAGTGGGGATGGATTGTACGAATATGAGATATGGCCGTCTGTGGAGCACGGGTGGCAGTGACGCCATGCTGAACTGTTCCCCATTTGTGGAGTCTCAGCTCCATTGAGAACCGAACTGCACCGGGCACTAAAAGCGGTCTAGCCTTATAGGATACTGCCTACTAGGGGGAACTCCAGACCTGCCTGTCGATGGGTGCATTGTGTGACCTTTACATGCTATATAAACCTGATCTACTGTCAAGTGTTATATGTATTGCCAGGCTGATAACAGTCTTCTATGTATTCTTTTTCTTTATGAATAAAAACCTAATAAAAAAAAAATAAAAAAAAATATAGCCTTATAGCCCGCCGTAGCGGGCTATACTGGCTATTAAAGGCCCGCTCCAGCGTTAACAAGGGAGCGGGACTTTAATAGCCAGTATAGCCCAGCTACGAAGGGCTATAAGGCTATTAGAACATTCTGCCACTAGAGGGCAGAATGTTCTAACAAATAAAACAAAGGCTTCAGGGAGCGCGAGGGGATTGAAATCCCCTCAGGCTCCCTGAAGCCTTTGTTCACAGCCACAGCTGTGAACAAAGAAACATTGGAATGTTGGAGCTCCGGGCTTATACCAGCCATTATAAGCCCGGAGCTACTCCATTGTTTTCAATGGAGCTCCCAACATTCCAATGTTCTAATATAGCCTTATAGCCCGCTGCCGAGGGCTATACCGGCTGTTAAAGGCCCTGATCCCGAGTTATAGGCCCGAGCCGCAGGCGAGGGCCTATAACGAGGGAGAGGCCTCTAACAACCGGTATAGCCTGAGGCAGAAGGGCTATAAGGTTATTAGAACATTCCACCCACTAAGGGTAGAATGTTCTAAATTAAAAATGGAGAAACAAAAAGACAAACATTGGAATGTTGGAGCGCTGGGCTTATACCAGCCATTATAAGCCCGGAGCTACTCCATTATTTTCAATGGAGCTCCCAACATTCCAATGTTCTAATAAACTATTAAAGACAAAGTTTAAGTTAATGTATCTTCAAAGTAAAGTGTCTACCCAGCACATGCTAATGCAGGGTTTGATGGTTTATGGTGATGTAGGTGTTCGTATCGCATACCTAAATATTACTCCATTAACGAAACCTTGAAGGAATATTGCAGCTTTTCCTGCATTTGGAGTTATGGCATTCACTTCATATACTTAGGGCCTAAATGACTTACTGAGCCATCTAACCAGCATCAACACATACCAATAACAAGTGGAGTAAGGTATAAAAAAATATATATACACCATACTAAGATATGTAAATGAAAACATCACATTCTTAAATCTCGAAGAAGTTATAAGAGTTTCTAATACGAGGAGAAAGTATTTTCTGTATAGTGGTAGGACAGTTTGCTAAATATCTACACACCACAGTCCAAATGGTAAGGTGAAGCTCAAATGAAACACTGCTGTATACAAAAAAATGAAAAATGGAATGCTTGAATTAATCTCAGCCACTGGAAATTACTTGTGACTGCATCACAGTCCACTGTTATTTTATGCACTATGCCACTTCAGTTAGGACCCAGCCATATGCAAATCAGTCTGGACCCTGCTAAAATGGGAACAGTCCAGCCCGAACTGCCAGGGGAGGTCCTCCCTGAAGCAGAACACAAGCATCCCAGGATCGTTTTTGCCCTTATTAGGGCTCATCAGCCCGGTATGTTATGTTGTGATGATTTGTATAGCGCACTTATCACCAGAGGTGTATCCAGGTGCTGGAACAAATGAGTAGGCCGATTGGGCTCCTAGATGAGTAGCCATAGCTGCAGGTTCTTGGGGAACTCAAGAAGGGATGGGGAGTTCCTGATGTGGTATAGAAGGTCATTCCATGATCTGGCGGGGATTTAGAAGAAGGAGTGCCCTCCTGATTTGCTCCTGCGGATGTGGGGTATTGCGCAAGGTGGAGTGTGGCTGAGCGCAATTTTCTGGTGGGTTGAGGGAAGTTGAGGCGGTGGCGTAAGTAGGCAGGTCTGATGTTGTGGAGGGCTGTGTATGGCTCAGTGATGATCCTGGAGGGTAATTTAGATAAAAGGTATAGCTTAGTGCCAATAGACCCGTGTGCACAGGACCCACGTCTGAACATATCCGTCCCTCTTTAGCCCTCACACTGAAGAACAGAAAAAAGTGATGAATGGAATGCTTGAATTAATCTCAGCCACTGGTAATTACTCTGGGCAGCATCCAAGTCTATTGTTATTTTGCACATAAATAAAAACATTAAGTGTAGATAGATAGACAGATTAATTACAGAGTGGCAGTAGCCACTCCGTCGTTATAGTTAGGGTTACCAGAGATAGGAATTCCTCGTATTTTTCACCATGAAATGACTTGGTACCCATTTAACAAATCTCACAAAAAAAAAAAAAAATCAGACCTTCTGCTTTTTCTACATAGGTGGAGAATGGAAGGTTTCGCAGTAATTGGTTCAGAGGGAGCAAAGATAACAGGGGGGTCCCAAAACACCTTTGGGCACGAATGCATTTTTCCATATACTTTGCGATCATGTGTTACAGCCAAACTCCCAGTCAGATTTCCACTAAATTTGGCAGGATTACACATTATGGTGTGCAGATGATCCTTTTGGGCACTGCAGGTAAGTAGGGTACGTTTTTAACGCTATAAGGCATTTTAACTTAATGATATCTGTTGTTGCTGTACTTTGGCAAAGTTTTCACGGAAGTACCATAGTACATAGCGATGAAAAGGCATTATGTGACAGGCTAATGACTGCCTTTACAAAAGTTAAAGGCAGACATGTTGCTTTTACGTTCACTTAGGCTGCGTTATCGCCCTTCGATATAGGTATTAGGTTTGATATTTTTCTCCTACCCATTATCACTTTAATAAAGTGGTAGTAGGTAGGGAAAAATATTTATAAGCTTCTATATATTTAAAAAAAATTACGGAATACTGCAGTTCTTCCTGGGGAGTACTGCGGTACTTATGACCGTAAAAAAAAAAAAAAAAAAAAAAAGAGTACATAGAAGAATTTTCTTGTGGGTTCAATGTTGAAAGTGTGTTTTAAGCAATCGAAGATCTTGTCCAGTAAGGTTTATATGGTCGGGCAGTAGAATGACATGTGGGCCAAATCTCCCTCATGAAGGTTGCAGTTCTAGCAATTAGGATTTTGACTAAGGTTAGGCTTGTGAAGTCTGGTGGGGGCCCACTATGCTCTGTTAATAATCATATATTTTGCTTGGGAAAGCTAAGGTGAGATCTTGTTTATAAAAGGAGTCCTATGTATGCGTCTGCAAACAAAGCCAATATATTTGGTATTTAGTTCTGTTTCTCATGTTAGTTCATTACAAGTGTGGGCCTTACGAGGATTTGGAAGAAGGTTAAATATTTTAGACAATGTATGTCTAGATTTAAGCAGTTGTCCTATCAGAGAAGGTAGAGGGGGGCTAACAGTCTGTACTGTGTGTTTTGTGATCTGTACTTTCAGTTTCAAGAACTTATAGAAGTCAACTTTATCTAAGCTAAACTGTGTTTGCAAAGTAGAAAAGGGCCGAGGTCGATTTCCCTCATAGATATCTTTGATCAGGTTGATGCCCTTGTTTGACCAGTTTTGCAAATATGTTAGTTGACCATCAATTTTGAATTATACTATATGGAAGCCATGCTGGAGTTGCATAGTCTAACCTGTGAATGATAGTCTAATCGCAGTAGAGCTTTTTTGGTATTCTGAATGATGTACTTAGAGGGCAGGAGTTGGGAGGTGTGCATTGTTAATATTGCAGGGAGAGGGATGTTATTTATGAGTGATTTCTCCACTTCCACCCATATCGGTTGGTATTCAAGTCATTAGCAAACAATTTGACTCCCTTTTTACAGAGGTAGGCTGTTTAGTGATTTCTGAAGTTGGGGAGGCCTAATCCCCTCTGTCTTTGGCCAGTTAGGGGGTGATAAGATAATTGGTAAATTCTAATCCTAAATATTTAATGCAGCCTGGTTGCCATGCCAACCCAGAGTTCCCGATTATTTCTTTGTTGCCTTGGTTGTTAAGAAGTTTAACTTCAGTTTTATCTTTATTAAGCGTGTATCCGGATATCTCAGAAAATCTTTGTATCGAGGACATTAAAACCGATATGGCAGAGCGTGCTTTTTCGGAGACCACCAGGATGTCATCCGCATATGCGGCTATTTTGATTGTGGTATTACCAAATATGAGGCCTGGTATTCCTTGGTCTTCTCTCAAGTGGTGTAGAAAAGGTTCTCTAGCTAATAGAAATAGAGAAGGGGAGAGGGGCAGTCTTGTCTGGTTTTAAGATTACAAATTCTAAAGTTAAATTTCTACACTAAATTTGTAATTTACACAACACCTTTAAATTACTATAATGTTGTTTATTCTTTAGATACAAACAAAACTTAAACTACACAAAAATTCTAAACTTATACCTTTAATTTATCATTTACGCAACCCTTTTAGATTATTTTAACTAGCGCACCTCCATACACAGTGTATTGAGTTTGGTAGCCACACTAAATTAACTAGAACTCCCCACTCCAACAAGCACTGCATTCTCACAAATTATGTGATTTGCAATGTTACAAGTGTTACTGTAAATGTTAGTTTAGATGGTGTAACGAATATAATAAAATGGTATCAATATTACCTGGACAAGGCGAGAGTTATAGTTAAAATAATGGGGCTACTGAGCTCAATACAATGTGTATGGAGGTGTGCGAGTTAAACTAATTTGAAGGAGCAGCGTAAATTTTAATTTAAAGGTATAAGTTTCGAATTTAGAATTTTTGTGCATTTTAAGTTTGATTTGTATCTAAAAAAAGAAATAAAGTTATAGTAATTTCAAGGTGCCTGTTAGAACCGGGGTCACCGATTCCGACGCGGTAGCTTGGCGCGAGGCAGGAAGGCACCCGAAGGCAATGTGTTAAGCACTTGTGCAGCACACACTCACACTGACTCAATAATGCGCAACAATAAAGGGGGACACCACACCAGGCTTTGATGTAAAAACAAGATCCTTTATCTCATTTAAATTAGCAGTTGATGAGGCAGATAATCTTAGGCAACATTTCAATTCATTTTAGCTTCATAAAACTAGTGCGTAAATTTCATTCAAGCACATTAGAACAGTAGAACGTTACGCCATTAAAAAGGCAGTAGCAATAACCTCCTAGAAAAGCAGGTAACACTGTAGGTCATAGACTGTAGGTCAAAAACATAGACTTCAATGCATTTAGCGACATCCCATTAGCAAGGACTTAGATGCACATTACGCTGTAGATGAGGAGGAACCCGTATCCACTTAGGCGCAACCACATTCAGTACAGTGGGTATCTCAAAGCAGGTAGGCCTACAACATAAGAACACTTTAACTCTTGGCAGGTAAACACCCAGGCCCAATTCATGTAGGTACATTCATTTCATTACGGGCCTTACTGTAGATTAACCACTCAACAGGGTAAACACTTCCCTCATTAGGAGACTTAATGCAGGCATGTGATGAACATAGAAAACACGTTTACATCATCAGAACTAGTTCCTCGCAGGGGGATAGAATTACAGGATCCCAGCTCAGGCCCTGTTCGTGAGGCCCAGGTGGTAAGGACTGAACTGGTGTACAGGGCCGGTCCCAGATAAAGGGGGGAGCAGTCAGCGCAGTCACATGAGGGCTCCTGCCCTGCTCAATCTACTCAGGACAGTGCACGGGGGAAGCGTCTCTGGTCGGAGACCTTCACGATAGCAGGGATTCCCCCCCAGGGCCTCCCGGGCTCACCTGACTGTCCCGGTATTGCTGTCGGGCCTGGATGGGGCCGGGCGCCTCTCCTCCAGTCAGCCCGCTTCTATCTGCACATGGGGCCCAGACCGGGGGAGGCGGCCCGTGCTCCCGGACTCTCCGTGCTCCTTGCGGTCTTGTGGGGATCTCGGGGGCTCCCTCTGGCAGTGGAGCCCCTCCGGCGTGGTTCTTCCCTGGGCTCCGGGCCTCAGTCGGCCTCCGGACCCGGGGACCAATGGCGTTGCGGCTTCTTTGGGGGCGCGGCCTCTGACGCGGCCGGTGCTCGCGTCGCCTAGCAACGCCTCCCGCCTCTTTCCAGGCCCAGCGCGGCCTTCACTGTTCCCGCGGCGGCCCTCCCCTTGCTACGGGGGGTCGCGGCGGTGCCCCGGGCGACACAATCTTCCTCCCTCCCGGCGCGGGACGGCGGCGGTGATCCTGGGCGCAACGCCCCTTCAGGACAGCGCGGGGCCGTGGCGGCAACTTGGCAGGCCTCCGCTTCTTCTTCCACGGTCCCTGGGCCGCGGCGGTGAGTTCTCCGGCCCAGCAGGCACACAGGGGAGCGCGCTGCACAGCGCTCAAGGGAACAGTCACGTCTCCGGCCAGCACCTCGTGGGCAGCAGGTGCTGGTGATTCAGCGCTAGGGTAGCGCACAGGGCTGGGGTGCAGGACGCAGGTTATGGGGCCCAGCGCTTAGAAGCACAGCGCTCTGCAGCAGGACACAAAGGGGTGACAGTCCAGCGCTTCCTCAGGGCACAGCATACAGCGCTTTACCTGGTGATCCCCAGCAGTAGCGTAGTTGGGGTTGTTTAGTTTAGTTGCAGTTTCTTGATTGTTGCAGCAAGTTGATGGTGGTTACAGTGACTTTGGGGGGGGGGAAAGGGGGTTTGAGTTGGTGGGCACAAGAGGCAGGTAGGTGCCCTGCAGGCACACTGGAGGTGGTTCCCTGGGTCCCCTCACGCTGGGCAAGGTCAGTGGGTGGAAGGTGTTCCTCAGCTATCTTAGATCAGCAGTGCCTCAGCCCAGTCAGTACCAGTAGTGTAGGTCTCCCTCCTAGGCCCGACAGCCTATACTCCGATGGAGGTTCCCCCAGGTCCAGTGGTGCCCCAACTGACTAAAAGGTTTCCCTCCAAACCTCTTATACCCCTAGGTCAGGTGACCCTCCTGAAGGCGGCAAAACATAACTCCTCCCCGAGCTGGAAGGTTCTAGAAGCTTCCCTCATGTCTGGCTATGAGGCCCAGAGGCGGGGACGGCATGGATACTGTATCATTATGTCCCAGCCTGATCCTGACTACTAGTATGTGTATGCAAAGGCCACTCCGCAGTAGCAGGGGCCTGTGGCAGCCATCTTAATAGGAGAGAGCACCTGCACCTCAGCACTGTTTGGCAGTGGTAAGGCGCCCAGAGACCTAGGTCCAACAAAAGTGTAGTGGCAAAAATGAGGCGCAAAGAGAAAAAAGCGGGGTAAGACCACCCTAGGGCTGACAGGTCTAACAGTGCCCATGTAAATTATAAATTTAAGGTGTAACCAAAAATTTACCATTTGAAACTTTTGTGTAGTTTAAGTTTGGATTGTATAGAAAGAATAAATAAAGTGTTTAACTGTGTGGCTCTGGAATGGATCACTTGCTCCCACCTGCCTTCCACAGAACAAACAGTTAAACTCACACACTTCAATTAACTTGTACCTTTGGCTTGGCATGAACTGTGAAGCTGAGTAATCCATGGTAAACCTGCAGAGTTGAAGGGTAACTCCATACAGTTGGGTCCTGTTTCCGCAACAATATCGCCAGGCACGACAGGATCTGTTAAACAAAGAAACAATTCTTAAGAAACAGAGCATAAAACAAATACAAATAGGCAGAACTTGTTTGACACTGCACCACCTCTGCTGGTAAGGTCACGCTCACAGAGCAGAAAGTGATGCGGTACGTGTACATCTCACTCTTGCTTTGCCCAAGCTCTAGCTCTCTGCAGTGCTTCTAGCAGGACCAAAATCCACTACCCAATTCAAAAACACATTACTGGAGCAGCTGCACTGTTGGAGAGAAATTGCCACTGTACGTACTGGAAAGAATTATTTGCTTGAAACTTTCAATCAAAGAGATGGCATTAGCTGCTGTCTTCAACAGAAAGGACAGGGAAATGAAACAAGCATTTGCAATGCAATAGGTCTCGCATTTACACAAGTTTGAGCTATTGGCATTGTAAATGACAATGCCTTTTATTTATGTTTTGGTTTTTTAAAACATAAATAAAAGACATTGTCATTTACAATGCCAATAGCTTCAACTCGCGTAAATGAGAGACCTATTGCATTGCAAATGCTCGTTTCATCCCAGCTACTTGGCACTGCCCTGCTTGGGAATTCCTACCTGGAGAATGACAATGCTGTCCAGAACTGCCATTCCTTCCTGACTTCAGTGACCTTGCATGGCCTCCACTTTTACCCTTACTTTATCAGTGCCACAGAATCAGTACTTTGAGGTTATTTTCTGCCCAAATCTTCTTCTGGGGCACAGTTCCATGGATTTACAACACAGTCAGTAAATCAAGGCCATTACACTACAAGTCTTTGCTCATAGGCAGGACCACTGGAATAACGCAATATTGTGGCCGCCGCGTTCTCAGTATTTACATATTTTCCACACTTGCCGCATGATTCAGATCTTCTGTATCAGTTGCAAACATTGATTCTAGCTCAGATGGATCAAAAGAGGCTTTAAAAAGCATCAGCCGTGGTCCCCCGGGGGGGACAGACGCTTTGCAAAGATTAACTGTCACCATTTCGTTGCTGACGGTTGTATTCGGGTGTTAGAGTGCTGCTAATGAGGAGAAACGTTTGCCCAGACAGTACTACTGTGTTGTAAAATGACAAAATAGCAAAATATTGCGACAGAATGTGCCATATTACGCTGCATCATTGCACCTCTTCTGTGTCTGATTACGTTTGTACCTCTCCAGTCCCTGCAGCACCTTTTCTGACCTGGGTCTCAGGCTCTACAACAGCTCTGCTGACCTGGTTCTCAGGCTCTAGAGCGGCTCTGCTGACCTGGTTCTCTGGCTCTACAGCAGCTCTGCTGACCTGGTTCTCTGGCTCTACAGCAGCTCTGCTGACCTGGTTCTCTGGCTCTACAGCAGCTCTGCTGACCTGGTTCTCTGGCTCTACAGCAGCTCTGCTGACCTGGTTCTCTGGCTCTACAGCAGCTCTGCTGACCTGGTTCTCTGGCTCTACAGCAGCTCTGCTGACCTGGTTCTCTGGCTCCACAGCAGCTCTGCTGACCTGGTTCTCTAGCTCTACGATTCTGCTGACCTGGTTCTCTGGCTCTACAGCAGCTCTGCTGACCTGGTTCTCTGGCTCTACAACGGTTCTGCTGACCTGGTTCTCTGGCTCTACAGCAGCTCTGCTGACCTGGCTCTCTGGCTCTACAGCAGCTCTGCTGACCTGGCTCTCTGGCTCTACAGCAGCTCTGCTGACCTGGTTCTCTGGCTCTACAGCAGCTCTGCTGACCTGGTTCTCTGGCTCTACAGCAGCTCTGCTGACCTGGTTCTCTGGCTTTACAGCAGCTCTGCTGACCTGGTTCTCTGGCTCTACAGCAGCTCTGCTGACCTGGTTCTCTGGCTCTACAGCAGCTCTGCTGGCCTGGGTCTCTGGCTCTAGAGCGGCTTGCTGGCCTGGGTCTCTGGCTCTAGAGCAGCTCTGCTGACCTGGTTCTCTGGCTCTACAGCAGCTCTGCTGACCTGGTTCTCTGGCTCTACAGCAGCTCTGCTGACCTGGTTCTCTGGCTCTACAGCAGCTCTGCTGACCTGGTTCTCTGGCTCTAGAGCGGCTTGCTGGCCTGGGTCTCTGGCTCTAGAGCGGCTTGCTGGCCTGGGTCTCTGGCTCTAGAGCGGCTTGCTGGCCTGGGTCTCTGGCTCTAGAGCAGCTTGCTGGCCTGGGTCTCTGGCTCTAGAGCAGCTCTGCTGACCCGGTTCTCTGGCTCTAGAGCGGCTCTGCTGACCCGGTTCTCTGGCTCTAGAGCGGCTCTGCTGACCTGGTTCTCTGGCTCTAGAGCGGCTCTGCTGACCTGGTTCTCTGGCTCTAGAGCGGCTCTGCTGACCCGGTTCTCTGGCTCTACAGCAGCTCTGCTGACCTGGGTCTAAGGCTCTAGAGCGGCTCTGCTGACCCGGTTCTCTGGCTCTAGAGCGGCTCTGCTGACCCGGTTCTCTGGCTCTACAGCGGCTCTGCTGACCCGGTTCTCTGGCTCTACAGCAGCTCTGCTGACCCGGTTCTCTGGGTCTACAGCAGCTCTGCTGACCCGGCTCTCTGGGTCTACAGCAGCTCTGCTGACCCGGCTCTCTGGGTCTACAGCAGCTCTGCTGACCCGGCTCTCAGGGTCTACAGCAGCTCTACTGACCTGGTTCTCTGGCGCTACAGCAGCTCTGCTGACCTGGTTCTCTGGCTCTACAGCGGCTCTGCTGACCTGGGTCTCTGGCTCTAGAGCGGCTTGCTGGCCTGGGTCTCTGGCTCTAGAGCGGCTTGCTGGCCTGGGTCTCTGGCTCTGGAGCGGCTCTGCAGACCCGGTTCTGTGGCTCTACAGCAGCTCTGCTGACCTGGGTCTAAGGCTCTAGCGCGGCTCTGCTGACCCGGTTCTCTGGCTCTAGAGCGGCTCTGCTGACCTGGTTCTCTGGCTCTACAGCAGCTCTGCTGACCCGGTTCTCAGGCTCTAGAGCGGCTCTACTGACCTGGTTTTCTGGCTCTACAGCAGCTCTGCGCTGACCTGGTTCTCTGGCTCTACAGCGGCTCTGCTGACCTTGTTCTCTGGCTCTACAGCGGCTCTGCTGACCTTGTTCTCTGGCTCTACAGCGGCTCTGCTGACCTTGTTCTCTGGCTCTACAGCAGCTCTGCTGACCTGGTTCTCTGGCTCTACAGCAGCTCTGCTGACCTGGTTCTCTGGCTCTACAGCAGCTCTGCTGACCTGGTTCTCTGGCTCTACAGCAGCTCTGCTGACCTGGTTCTCTGGCTCTACAGCAGCTCTGCTGACCTGGTTCTCTGGCTCTACAGCAGCTCTGCTGACCTGGTTCTCTGGCTCTACAGCAGCTCTGCTGACCTGGTTCTCTGGCTCTACAGCAGCTCTGCTGACCTGGTTCTCTGGCTCCACAGCAGCTCTGCTGACCTGGTTCTCTAGCTCTATGATTCTGCTGACCTGGTTCTCTGGCTCTACAGCAGCTCTGCTGACCTGGTTCTCTGGCTCTACAACGGTTCTGCTGACCTGGTTCTCTGGCTCTACAGCAGCTCTGCTGACCTGGTTCTCTGGCTCTACAGCAGCTCTGCTGACCTGGTTCTCTGGCTCTACAGCAGCTCTGCTGACCTGGTTCTCTGGCTCTACAACGGCTCTGCTGACCTGGTTCTCAGGCTCTACAGCAGCTTGCTGACCTGGTTCTCTGGCTCTACAACGGCTCTGCTGACTTGGTTCTCAGGCTCTACAGCCATGGGCTAAAACCCCAAATACAAATACCAGACAAGCTGTCGCCATTGTGAAAACAATATAGTGCTTACCGACTAATGAAGGAGACCGTGTACGCCGCAAGTAAAAGATCCAGTCCTGATGGGCGGTCCCAAAAGGAGACAGGGCGGTAACAAGGAGGGACTAAGAAGCCTCATTATCAATCGGAAGCCAGCACTTACCATGGACGATGACCCTAGCCAATGAAAAATATGGGCGGGGCTCCCACACCCCTTCTAAAACATACCCTAATATAGCATGCCTCGCAAAGCGAGCAGCGCATGCGCTGCAACGCTAGGCTCGACCTAAAAAGAGCACAGTGGTTGAATTAACATGAAAGGAGCATAGATACAGTGCACTATGAATTACTCCTTGCTCCAAAGTGAATTGTGGCACTTGTATCTGACCCAACACACAATTGGTTTTACTTATTTGTTTTGCCTGCCGTTGAAGTGCATTCTGCTTGAATCATTCCAATCCTCAGAGACTCCTCTTAATTGCAGTACTACAGAGCGTCACCTTTTGTTTACCTTCAATTTAATAATTACAAATTATTAGGAGGTAGTAGGTTGTAAGTGCAAGGTGCCAGGAGGGAAAAAGTCTGATCAGCTTAATGTGTCCTATGGCATTTTTCTGCGCACTAGTGCAAGACATTTTTACCAATCGCCAGTTCAGCTGTGGCTCGTCTAGAGAGAAACAGGCCTTCACGGCCTGTCTCTGCGAACAAATCCCTCTTTTGTTGAAGGGAACTTTCAGCATTTTTCTTCTTTCATCCAGCAACTCCTTACAGGTGCATAGCAGGTGCAGTAAATCCTCAATTTCATTGCCACACAAGCGGCAGATCTTTGGCGCGGGTTCTCTCAGCCAGTGGGGCAATTGGGATGTACAAGGTAGGAGCCCCAGACGAGATTTCAGAAATTGCTCTTTGATGAATCTAGGAAAGCCAATGCTGAAGTATATCTGGGGTGCTGGGGCAATATAGGAGTTTAATGACATCCAGGCATGAGCTTTAGCCGAGAATGCCGCCTTATCTTCCACTGAAGAGAGGAGTTTAATTATTTCTACACTGATTTTCTGAACACAGAGTGGCTGGTTGGGATTTCCCATAGCTCAGTCAACACCGTCCTAGCCAAGGATTCCTTGAGATATGATCTGGCAGGCGAGGAGTCCCTCTGCTGGAGCACCTGTCATAAGTAGTAGTTGAGAGTGCTGGGAGCTGCTTCCCTGATTTTGCCCCAGAAGTTGATGAAAGCTCCTCACCTCGCCAGGGACTGCTTTTGCAGACCAAACTCCAGCCTGATTTGCGCTGGCAACGTGTGCTTAGGTAGGCTGAAGATGATCCTGTATGCTTTCACTAGTGTGCTACTAGGATTTTGGCGTCCCTGCCTCTTTGGAGCTCGCTGCCATGTTATTGTTGGTAGGAGTTTGGCGTCCACTACCCGGAGGAGAGGGGAGAACAATGGCCTGATTATTTTGATTTTAGACTCTTTAATGATGCTGCTAGTGTCAGGCCTTTCCTCCTTTTTATAGTGTCTCTTCGTTGACAAAGCTGGCAACTTTGTGCAACAATCACCCCTAGATATTTATAGACACTCTTTCAGATCTTAAAACACTGATGAGCATGGTATGCTTACTTATTTAAGTGCCATTACCTCTCAAAATTACTTTGCCACTCTAGACATGGAACAGGCAAAAGGGCCACCTGTAGGAACTTTTGCAGTCACAATCTGTACAAGGATACGACTGAGGACCTGTTATGGAGCTCATGCTACAGACTTCGCTCCATTAACACCATTCCTCAACTGTTCATCTGTTTCGTGGTACCACCTCTTTTGGCGAAAAACAAAACCCTTGGGACAGGGAGAACAAACTCATCTTTAAAGCACGCATCGGGAGGTTGAATGTTCAATTGTTTCAGTTTGAGACAGATACAACAATTTCTTCCGTTTATAAACTAGTTTCACCATAAAGCAGTTCCTGGAACACTGATCAATGCAAAACCAGATTACAAAAATGCAGTGTTTTGGGAGGGGGTGGGGACACTACCCAAAGTAAAGACTTATGTGCTGCAATGGGTGAAGAATACAGCAATTCATAAAGACTTTCAACTTAGAAAGGTAAACAATTTTTTTATCAGTGTGAAAACGTACAGTCTATCTGTAGGCAAATGAATTGCTTTCCAAAATCCTATGTCTAGTCTGCATGTGTGTCAGGACCCAGATACCCAATGTGTCGGGGCATTAACTTTTAGGAAAACAGTTTTAAGAATGCTGCATGCATTGGGTGCAAAATAAGGCAACATTAATCTGATTACAACTGAATATTAATTCAAAACAGAAAGTGGTGTATCAATTGGTGGATTAACTTATTTATTGCATTCCAGAAAACCATGCACAACAGAAATGTGGAAGGGTGATGTGAATTCTACGTCTAAGCATATAAAACAAATGTGAATCATCACTGATGCGGAATTGAAATTAGTATCTCCAGCCATGTTATTTTGCGGTTTCCATTTTGAGTGATAACACATGCCCTATCTACTTTGGCCTCAGATTGCGTGGTTTCTTGAGACATTCTACTCAAAACCCTTGCTGAAAAATCCATAACGCCCACTAATTTTAAATTACTACATCCAGCATTCTTGAAAAAACACAAACATCACAGAAGAGGTGTGTCGAGGCAAGCAAACATTTTGTCCCTTACAGAAAGAGGCTTAATTTCTTGGGCGGCTCCCTTTCCTATGCCGTGAAACAATTGGCATGTGATAGCTGCTTCCACCTGGTTGCTGGGCCCATGGCGATTTTGTCTGTTGATACTGCCAGTGCCTGTATAGTTTGCCTTAAAGTCTGTGTTAAATCAGTCCTACCGAGGAGGCTGTTTGCTGTAAGGCACCTACTTCTTTCACAGTTTTGGTGTCCTTTCTTGTGCACTCCAGTGCTTTATCCACAATGAGTCTAAACAGGTGGTACACATCGGAGGGCATATTAAATCTATAGTGCTGCATCTCATGTATGAACCTTACATGCATATCCTTGAATGGAGACATATTATAGGACTTGCTGTGCGCCTTCTAACGGTAATGTACGTGGATATTGTTGATCTCTTAATTTTGAGTGGAGTTACTGGAGTTCCTGTATAGTTATAAGACTAGTATATCAGTTACAGAAGTTTTGAAAGCATCCCGTCCCTAATGAATGGCACTTTGAAGCATTGACACATACCGGCTCTTGCACCGCAGACGGCTTAAAGAATCTAACAGAAAACTAGATTTCTCTATTTATTCATTAATTTATACATCAAAGGTTTGTGCAGGTCTCAATCACCCACTGGTATGTGGGAATATCTCATTTGCAGACAAAGAGCAAGCCTATTAGTAGCCTGGAGAATGATCTGCAAATCCTCCCAGATTCTCCCCTCTATTTTCTATACATTCTATGACTCTTCCTGTTTAAGAGTGTAAGGCACACCAAGGAGTTCATCCTCTTCTGTATGATGGTGTGAATCAGTAGGAAGTGGCAGATGATCTTCTGTGGTTTCAGGTTCCTACAGTCCCCTCTTCTGGCTTAGGAGTCCTTTAACAATATAACACTTTCGAACTCCATCAAAAGATTTTCTCCTGCTAGAAAAGTTTTGCATTTCGATACTGGTAGACAAAAATATTTTTCCGCTGCTCAATGTCTTGCATGGCTTTTCCAGTGTTAACACAAAAAACTGCTTGCCGAGGGTTTTTCAATTATCAGCATCAAAAGTATCCTACATAGGTCAAAGAACATTCTTTAGATTAAGAGTAGAATCAGCTCAAAATGTGTTGACCCTTTCAGCACTATGCACATTTATCCACTTGAGCACCAACGTTCTCTGCTCTTTAGCCGTTCTGGATGTCAAACTTGATTTTTCTTTTTTGATTTAGAGTGTCTTAGTTCTTTTACAAATTAAAATAACTAATGGATCTGAACTAGGTAGGTCGACAAGTGACTCCTGATCTAGTTTCTAACAAGAGTAAGAGAACTGCTTTCACTGTGCCAATTTTGCTCATTTAATATTTGAGCCCTCTATTCCATGTGCCAAGACCTAAGTTGTCTTAATTTGGTACAGTTAGCAACGATCCTTTCTTCCCTTGGACGTGCCCCGCCGCGCCCCCGCCTCCCCCTTTGTCTTTTCATCCTCTCCTGTGATCCGTTCCGCCCATTATCTAGCAGATGTGACAGTGGAGCAGACTCCTTAGGAGGCTGCGAAGAAGCCCATCTTCTCTGGCATTGTCAATGGCAAATAAAGCTCACTGAACTTTACTTTTCCAGTGTATACTTATAAAGTAGGTCCTGTGAAGTGAGCTGTGAAAACTTCAACGCTCGGTACTCAACAATACTGCACAAGAAGACCATTGTTTTTCTGACTTGGTTTTTTCGGCTTGAAAACCCCAGGATCCTTAAATTAAGTGTCATCTTAGTGTAGCACAAGACACAAATTACACACTCCATATATAAATACCCAAAGGTATCAAATGTGACGATTCAGGCAAAATCTGAAAGGGGTTGTCAATAATTACAATCAACAATATTATTTACAAGCTGTTTCCATCTGAGAATAATGCATGCATGGAATTGGATGATGACATAAAACATTTCAAGCTTTGTATTAAATTAAGGATACAAACCAGTGCCTAAGTTAAGCCTCCAGAGTTTGGCTACAATATAAAATTGGAAGGAGACTGAAATAGGTCTGAACTCTCAAATAGCATGACAAACTATTGGTCAACCTCTTCAATTCATACTGTATTATTTGATTTTCAATGGTTTTTACTGCTTCATTTTGCAATATAAAAAGGGCTAATCAAAACATCTTTCCGTGGGTGCAAGCGCCAACATTAAACTACCAGCCCCCCTCCCAGTTTCCCAAACCTGCCAGACCCTCCCCCCCCAACCCACCGGACCACCCATATATTGAGTAAGGATATTTACAATTTATAGCTCATCCATTTTCCAGAACTACGGAGGATCGAGATAGCAAAGTGGGGTCAGACAGTCCCAGAGCTTGCTGAGTTTGTGGACACATCCTACCCCTGTAATCTTTATTCAGATATTAAAGAACAGGACTCCATAATTTAGTAAACAGGTGAGATTTATCAACTGGATCAGCATACAAAGAGGCAGCCGGGTTATTGACAACTGCACTACCTAGGCCAGTCACGTAGTATGTTTGGTCTTTGTATTGCCCGCCTCAAATGGTCAGCTGCCACATGACCACAAATAGAAACATAAAAGAAGATAGATGAGAGGCAATACACACGAGCAGCAAGTTACAAGTTGTAAGGTGTACAAATTGATAAACAATCATGTCGATGTCGTATGTCTTTTTTTCACACACGCTTGGTGTACATCTTTAGAGACAGCCAACGCGTTTCGCCCTAGCAAGGGCTTCTTCAGGGCTGTAATAGCATACAACAAACATAATTTAGACATCTATGGTGGAAAATCAAAATATCACTTTTTAGAGAGGGAGTAAAAGAAAAGTTAAGATTATGATTGGACAGTCATAATTCAAGAGAAAAAGGACTGCGCCTCAATATTCTTATGAAAGGAAGGAATAACCGTGTTGTGAGAGAGTGATGGTTCGAGGATGAGAAGGGTTGTGAGAGTGAAAGAGAAGGAAGAAACAGGAATGTCTATGCCAATGGATCGCCAGAGCCATAGTGTAATCCCATAGTCAAGTCAAACACCCAAGTGCCAGTCTGAGATAAGAATGTTTAAAAAGGTCTCATAGTTAGCCACCTTACCAAAAGAGTAGTGGTGGAGTACGTGTGCCAAAGAGATTCGATCCGGTAATGCGTAATCGGTATGGAGCGTCCTATTTATGGACGTAGTCTCAAAGAAAGAGGCCTATAAGGGAAACAAGCATTTGCAATACAATAGGTCTCGCATTTACGCAAGTTTAAGCTATCGGCATTGTAAATGACACTGCGTTTTATTTATGTTTTCAAAAACCAAAACAAAATTAAAGGCATTGTCATTTACAATGCCAATAGCTCAAACTGGCGTAAATGCGAGACCTATTTCATTGCAAATGCTTGTTTTCTTTTTGTTTGCCGATCCGAGTTGGAGCGGTAAAGGAAAGAAAAACAAGGTAGCATAGTTGTGGGATAGCAACATGGAGAGGAAGGCATAGGGCTGGGGAGGCAACAGGAAGTCAGGAGGTGCAAGCAAGATCCAGGCGCGGGTGGGGGTTAACAACACAGAGAGGGGGGAATAAGGATGAGAGAGATAAAGCAACATAGGGGAGAAGCACACGGGCAAAATAGAGGAGGCCTGGGGTGGCACACAGCGATTGAGCAACACGAGCGAGCTCGGCAGCGAAGTACTCAGGAGAGAGCTGGAAAACACAAGCACTCTCCCAGAGTGCCTAAACAAAACGAAACAAGCAAAACAGAACTTGGTGACGGTAAGGGCAGATGGGTATAGAAAGGTGGCGAGTAATTTAGAGCCTAAGAGGAAAAGGGCCAAATCAACCAAGAAAGAGGAGGGGAGGGAAGGAAGACTGGTGAGCAGAGAGGGGGCAGAGCAAAGAAAACGAGAGACTGGGAGAGAGAACGGGTGTGAGGGGCAGAGAAAGGGATGGGCAGGGTGGAGAAAATGCAGTAGGGTAAAAAGAAAATGACGAAAGCAAGCGTGAAGTGGCAGAACGGGCCATAGGAAAGCAACACACAAGCGCGCGCGCCTCGCGCTGCTTAATGACTGTTTTGAAGCACACTCGTGCTTGTGGCAACATCCACCTTGCGGGAGCGAGCAACAGCCAATTAGCATGCGCGCCGCTGCTCGCTCCCGCAAGGTGGATGCCGCCACAAGCACGAGTGTGTGCTTCAAAAAGAGCAGAGCGACGGCTAAAGGCCCTCCTATGCAGCGCATGCGAGACCTAAAAACAGAGGCTGCCTAAAAAATGGGATCGTAAATGGGCAGCATGGAATACATATAGAGGGGAGATTTGCCTGTCACCTACAGTGGAGTTGCGACGTATTGGGGTCAAAATGCATGAAACATTTACCGCTGTTGAAGAATTGTCAGAATAACTAGTCACTGTGTTGTCTAGGTGTAGTTTATTCATTCATGCTGATTGTATACCTGAAGATATGCCGGGCCTTGAAGGCATTGTTGTACTGTTTGTGGTATTTCTCAATAAAAACAGTTAAAAAAAATATATATATGTTGCATCTTTTTGTGGCACTAACTTCTGCCCAGCACCACTTTAGGGCAGTGCGGCCGCTCTGGGCGCTGACCTGTGGAAGGGGGCGCTGGTCTCAGGGGAGGGGCTCTGTGTTTAGCAATATCTCATGATTGGAGAGATGAGGGACACTTTTGCCCAGTGGTAGTAAGAGAATCTGAGGAGGCAGTCTTGGGGCATGGGGGCGCCAAAAGTGATTGTCGCACCGGGCGCCACCAGCGCCAAAGCCGGCCCTGCTCAGCATTATTTTGTTCAGTGTGAGCCTAAACTTTGTGAAGGATATTTTACAACAGCATCAGTTCCAGCTGCACACACTTTTAGCTCTTGTTGCCATAAATTATTTGTTAAATACGCTAATAATATTTTACCTTTCTAGCCTTCAATTTACAGTGACAGCTGCATCTTATATGAAGATCTCAGATAAGAAAGCACAAAAAAGAAAAGCAGTATTACAGTGTCTCACATCCATGACTCAGGCCCTGCTGGCTGTTTTAGAATGAAAAAAAAGTTCATGTCTCTTCCAGATTAAAATCAAAAACAGGGGGAGGATTTCTGGCGCAGAGAATGTAAAACAAACTGGTACAAAGCTGTGGTAGGTAACAGTTGTAAAATAATACATTTGCGAAATAGCAATTGCTGCTCAATGCAAAATAAAATTACAACCGAAACATATCATGCCTGCAACTAAGCCCCTGTTCTACAAATAAAGCAATAGTTATTTGACAAAAGCAGGCATATTCACATTTCTATACAAGGTCATTGCTCACAACTCTATTACTGCTGCTGAGTGTTTATCTGCTGCTACAAAACAGTTTCTGGTTCTGGCAAGCACTTCTGGTGTAGAAGGGTTGTATTAGATTGTTTTGTATAGTTTTGTAGTGATTACTGCGATTACTCCCACCCCTGACCCCCCTGGTGGAGCACTGGAGCGATTACCTAGATGTGTAGCATGCTACACCATGTATAGCATGAGATTGAAAGGATGTTATTTTAGTTTTGAGCCTATGTGGGAAGTGGTTCCATGTTGTGCGTGATGACCACCGAAATTGGTAATGGTGTTATGGGACACAGCGCTTGGCTGTTTGATCGATGAGTGTAGTGAGAGATAGAGAGAGAGACAAACTATAATTGTATTAAGGACCAAAAGACATAGGCAGCTGCACAGTACTAGCCTAATCATAGGGGCAGGACTGACTATTGCTGAGCAGAAACCAAAGGTTGATTGTTTATCCTAACACCTTTGTCATAGCAAAGAGCGTCTCTCTGCAAGCAACCCGCAGCACCCATATACAAGGTGCACCGCATTCTCTTACCTGAACTGAGTCACTCACAACAAGACTTTTACATTTCCTAATTCAACCCCTTACTCCTAATCCTAGGAAGGAAGTTAAGAAAGTGGGCACCAGGTGCGAGGGCCACCTTGTTACCCCACATTTCAAGCCAGGGCGGAGCCTCATTGGTAGATGACCGGACATCACACAGCCTTCATTGATACAGCTCTGTGATGATTGTGCCTGCTGCAGAATCCGCAGGCAGGTCACAGGTTGTAATCCCAGTAGACTGACTCCACCTGTTATCCTTCTGAGGTTACTGTGATAAAATGAGTAACCTTGAATTTCGCGTTGATGAGTAGAGCGGTTAGTAAGGCTTTTGGACTGAAAGACTGTGGCAGCAAGTGCCATTTCAGAATAAGACAGCTGTTCTTTGACAATTGTCAATAATGCCATTGTAACACATATCCCTATGTTATATAGCAGTGACGCAATATCCTGTGCCTACATACCAGTGCAGTGCGCATTCACAACGTAGTGAAAATCCTTTTTGTAAGCCTCGCTACCTTTGGCTGCCACACATGCGTATACAGTTCTCTTCTCTCCCAGTACACTCACTTGAGAGACTTGTGCTTGGCTCGTGTCTGCTCACTGCGGTTGTCATTTGTAGTGTGTTATATGCGTGCGGGTGTCTTGCAGTCTTCGGAGTTCAGAACCGTCTATGCTTTTGGCCTGTGGAGCTTGAGCCGTTCTTATCCACACGCTGGAGAAGCCTGGGACCTTGCCCTTACTCAAGATTGCCAGAGAGAAACTTACAATATAATTTTGAGTTTGCAGCAGGGTTCTGAGCTGCAGAAGCTGCGGTCATTCATAAAGGAGAGGGGCAGGTGAAAACAAGTCCTAAAAAAAAAAAAGTAATAGAAATAGAGCGAGCGTGCGGAGAGCGAGGAAAGGATTGGAAGAGGGGGGGGGAGAGAAAAAGTGTGAACACTTGGAGGAAAGAAATATATGGAAAGAGAGACAGAGAGATACAGAGGGAAAGAGAAAGTAGAAGACAGCCGCAAGAAAGGACAAGCCCGGCAGGGAGTGGTGCGCGCGCGCGCTCATGTTGCTGGTAACTGCATGGAAGGAACAAGCCCGGGAGTGGTGCGTGCGTGGTCTGCTAATTTTCAAGCACTGCACTCGTGCTTGTGGCGCGCCCCTGCTCGCTCCCGCAAGGTAGATGCCGCCACAAGCACGAGTGTGTGCTTGAAAATGACCAGAGCGACGGCTAAAGGTCCTCCTATGCAGCCGAGACCTAAAAAAGGTATCAGTGGTCTGGAAGCCAACTAGTATGTGAATGGGTACAAAGCGGACGAGTCGCTAAGTGTGCGGACGAAACATACCTTAGGCTGAAAGAAAATGCCTGTGTATCCTTATTGGAGATATACCAGGCTAAGTTAATAGGTCAAAGGCCAAAGAGCCTCCAATGTTCTTCAGAGGAGTATCTGTGGTTAGGGTGGAAGAAGAGTAAGCTAAGATGGTCAAGACGATCTGGTATATCTGACAGTAATTAGCTGTAATACTGCGTGAGTTATGCTTGTGCATATGTCAGGAAATCCATAGTTGATGGAAATGCCAGCGGGGTTGGAAACGAGTCACCAAGTAAGGTGATCAAGACGATCTGGTATAACTGACATTAATTTGCTGTAATACTGCGTGAGTTACCCTAGCGCATATGTCAGGAAATCCTTAGTGAATGGAAATGCCAGCGGGGTTGGAAACGAGTCACCAGCTAAGGTGATCAAGACGATCTAGTATATCTGAAAGCAATTTGCCATAATGCTGCACGAGTTACGCTTGCGCATGTGTTAGGAAATCCATGGTAGATCCCATCACTCTCTCACAACACGGTTACTCCTTCCTTTCATAAGAATATCGAGGCGCGGTCCTTTTTCTCTTGAATTAAGACTGTCCAATCCTAATCTTAACTTTTCTTTTACTCCCTCTCTAAAAAGTGATATAGAGATTTATCAACACTATTATTTGGATAAGTATGTTCTTGCCCATGGGCAATTTCATGGTTCTTTTTTGACTGCCAAAATAGTCCCTATACTTGTAGACCCATTCATCTACTTGATTCTATAGGGACATAAGGAAACCCTAAGCAAGATATATACTTGTGTCTGTATAAAACCATTTTTTTAAGATCTTTGCTATAACTCCTACAATAAACAAAATTATTCTATGGACGAAGAACTAGGTATTAAAAGTGTAATCCATCAAATGGCTCTTCATCCTTTTCTATATTGAATCAATCTATGGTGCAAGCCTGGAGGCTCCTTGTAATTGCATGATGCAAACATTTTTTTTATCTAGATTGGGAGCTGTAGGCCAACACATGCTAATTCACATAAGGAACCGTCAATTCAATTTAGGCCTACTGGTTATCGGATAAACAGCCGATAGCATAAGGTAAATTCACACCATACGATTTGGAACAAAGTTTATGAAACAGAGTTTGACACATAAGAAAGGTCAAGAAAAAAACAAGAATCATGCCACAATTGCACTACTCATTGTTTACCCAGCGGAGCGAAGGCGTGCATCCAGTGCTTGCTTGGGAGGCCATGATGTTCATAAAGGCTTTCGATGTATCCGAAAACTTTCTTATCAGCACAGGGCCTGGAACCCTGAAGACAGCATGAAAATATAGAGTAGTAAATAAAGGGGAGGCTACCAGGTAGAGAGAGGTTCATTCTTGCATTATAGATCTTGGTAGCTTTTTCTTTAGATCATTCAACAAATAAAAGTAGGTACTTTACCATAAAACAGTCAGACATTACCAGTGCAAAACAGTTTACTCTCATGATGCAGCACCCTTAAGTCTTCTCAACTTAAAAACTGGGAGGTAAAAGAAAAACCTAATTAACAATAGTGGAAACTGTCTTACAGCTATAATGCCATGAGACTGAGAACAGGTCTTCTCATTCATACCTTGCTAGCTCTTTGCATCTCTACCACTCTCCTTTGTCTACTCACTAGAGAGCAGCACATTGTTCCTAGAGTGTGGCAAAATTCTAGACCATAAAAGGTCAGCCTTTGTAAATGGAGTGGTCCTGCTACTAGGAGTACAACAGTTACTCCAAAATTGAACATTTTCTTAATATATTTTGTCCCTCAATTCAAAATCGAGAGGAAGATCACACACAAAACATTACACAAAAGAAAGAAACAGGATGATAGAAACCGTGCCAGTGACCACAGTTCAGCCACACATTTTAAAGGAATTCTGTCCAGAAAACAGCACTTGTTAACAGCAGAAGAGGTTGTGCTTCATTGAGAACATTATATGAGCCTATGGAAAGTGCCCGACAGCGCCTTGCCTGACTGGGCATATATGCCTGCCACAATGGAGGTCACCCTGACAACTCTGCATTTGCCAAGAGAGAAGATTACTAACCACTCAAAGCAAAGGCAGCAATCCTATATGGTAAAGGCAATCCACCCTCTCCCATGTACAAAGCAGTAAAAAGCATGAAAAATATATTGCTGCACTACTGCAATGACAGAGAACCTCAAAAAGAGAGAGAGGCAACATGAACAAAACACGTCTTAATAGTTCGGAAATTAAAAAATTAAAAAATAAAAACACCTCCCAAGTAGCACCTTTTTCCAGTTAAACATTATACAGGCTTATGAAGACGAAAGTGGTACTAACTAGTTCACCTGAGATGACGACAACCTAAGCTGATTTCTTAAACTTCCATGATTTAACATAGATAAATATATCAGCCACGTTGTACTCCCAATTTTTATTCCATAGTATTGCGCCTAAATCCTAAATAACATTTCAACCTCATTTTACAATGCCTAGCAATTTTCTTCCAAAATGTTCCTTGATTGGAGTTAAAATAGTAACTAAGACTGCTTCGGCAAAAAATGTATTTTCCCGATAAAATCTAGGACTGGAGGTAGAACACTAAATTACTAGCATTCTGCATTAGCACTAAAACTATTGGAATAAATGCAAATGCCTCACCGTTTCAGGACAAGGTTGAGCAGGTACGCAACAGCAGCCAACGATTCAGATGACTCAACAGCCTCTAATGTGGTCATCTATCGGAAAACAAAATCTGTGCATTAGAAATAATACAATACACACTAAAGTATTCACCCTTTTACCACTCAGAATTATCTCACAGAATCCCATAATCAGGACACAGAAAATGAAATGTTTACACTGTCCAAAATAATTTAAATAACCCAACACTAAGTTCAACAGGTTCAGGAAATTAAAAGCACCCTCCTCTAGCATGCAGCACACCAGCAACACAGGCATTCTAGACGTAATTTAGAAAGCAAAAGGGCATAGTTCTCTGCAAAAGATGGGTTATACTTGCAAAAGCTTGGAGTGCTGTTTTTTTTAAAAAAAATTTAACACTTCTGTGAATTAAGTTTCCCAAAAGGGGAGGGGGAGGGGAGTCCCTGTAATGTTCCTGGAAAATTAGCTGCAGCCTCGTGTCAACCTTCAGTATACGGTCATAGGTCTGCAGACAGCTGGGGTAAGACACTCTGGGGAGGTTGGGAGCAATATGCATAAACAGGTAAGGGGGCGTGGCTTACGAGCCGATGGCGACGGACGCGTGAACTTGGAGCTCCGCGCCGGCCTGCATAATTATACTGTCCAACTGCAGTTGCCCCGATTCCGGGGGCATGTGCCTGACCCCACCATGACTGGGCAGCGCCTGGGCCTGATGTTCGGGAGTTTTGAGTGCCCGTGGCGCCGCGGCAGCCGAGACCAGCGAGAGGTGAAGCTCCATCTCCGAGTCACCAAGATGGCGGCGCTCGCTGCATAGGAGCGCTCGGACCGGCGGATGCAGAGGGGGCCCGCCTGAGCTCTGTGGCCGCCTGCCTTGCCTTGGAGATTGTGTGGGGGCTCTGCTGCCCTAGATTTGCCTTCCGGGGGCCGCTGAGGTGAGCACTACCCGACGCGGTGTTCTCCCGGCGTGGAGACTCAAGTGCCGCGACGGAGCCCCCCGCCTCTGACTGCGGTCCCGGCGGCTGTTTTGGGGCTGAACTGAGCACTACTATTGATGCAGCACTCTAATTTTATGGACTACAGGCGGGGCCCCCCCGTTGGACACCCCGGGCCCCCCGTTGGACACCCCGGAGGTGACTCGCTGCTGGCAGGGATAGTGCTCTTGGAAGCCGGCGCCATTTTGCTGCTGGTGCGGCGGGTGGTGTTCCCCCGCCGCGGCGCCACTGAAGTACGCTGCCCCCTCCTTGGACTGCTGGGACGGAGGGTTCCTGGTGGCGGACGGTGGTTGGAGGCGGGGTCCCTCAGTGTGGGTCACCGCGCCACGGCCATGCCAGCGTGAGTGCCGCTGCTTATATCGGGGGCCTGGAGACTAACTGAGGTTGCCCCCCGGGGTGCTGTGCGCCCCTTCTTGCTGCCTGCAACTGGGCGGTGCGGAGCCCGGGCATGTACCCTCGCGGTCTCTGATTTTGTGACCCCACGGACTGGAGGAGAGAGCGGTCGTTGTCCGGCCGTCGCTGCAGGGTCCCTGTTCCTCTTGGGGTTTTGATCCTGCCGGGGGGGGGCAGTCGAGCCCCGCTCCTGCCAGAGCTGCCGCATGCTGACCTTTTTGCCCGGAGGGGAGTGGGGTGCACGTCATCAGGGTGCTCCATATCACTGACTTTGGAACTGTGCGCGGTGATCAGACGCCGGTGCCTAGAGCTTTGTGGTCAACATAGGCAACCAACAGGGGCAATACCTGGTCGACGCCGTCGCCCTAATACGTGGGGCTGTCACTTGCACCTAATCTGGAGGACGAGCTGGTGAGCACCGTTGTTTATCTATACCTGGTGGGTGACATTACTCTCCTGGGGATATGGGGAAACCCAGGGGCCAGCAAATGGGGGTTCCCCCGAACCAGGATGAATCGGCTTCGGAACGAAGACGACCGGATTCACCTGAACCGCCAGCTGACAACTTAGTCCAGCAGCAACTGGCCCAGATCTTGCAGGCTATAGCGGATACCAAAGACACTCTGCATCAGGACATTGCCAATGTGGCTGTGGGGCTGGGGCTCCTGCAGGCAGAACATACTAAACTGGCCGACCAGGTGAAGCACACAGAGGCCTCCCTGGCGGATATGGCACCGGTGCAGCAGTCCCTCTCTGCCCAGATGGAGGATATCTCCCACAGAGTTCAGTCACTGGAGAAGAGGGCTGAGGATGCTGAAGGGCGTTACCGCAGAAACAATATACGAGTGCTGGGTCTCCCGGAGGGAGTTGAAGGTTCTAATATGATCGCCTACCTGGAGGGCTGGCTCCGAGATGTGGTTGCACCTGCTGGGTTGACCCAGTTCTATACTCTAGAGAGCCCACCGGGTCCCTGCCTGACCTCCGGCACCGGGGAGGCCTCCTAGACCGGTGGTCGCCCGACTTCTTCCTTACAAAGTCAGGGATTTCCTGCTGCAGAAAGCGCGCTCATCGGGGCCCTACACAGTAGATAATAGCAGAGTGTCGATCTTCCCTGACTATACGTTGGAGGTCCAACGCCGTCGCACGTCCTTTCTAGCGGTCAAGAAGGCCTTGCGCGATGAAGGGCTCCAGTACTCCTTGATGTTCCCGGCTCGACTGCGGATTATCCTAGATGGCAAGACACACTTTTGTGAAGACCCCAAGGAGGCTTGGGACTGGATTGAATCCTACAAAACTGGCCGCGGACCGGAGACGCGCACCTCCCCCTGGGGTGCAACTCCCACAAAGAACTCGACGGACAAGGCATCATCGCGACCCCATGCGGACACCTAGTGCCTCCGAGACAGAGAGGGAGAGAACTGATGCACTGCGGGTGGTATCTGAATTATTGCAGGACCATAAAATGCCGTCCGGAGCAGAAACTGGGTAGGAGAAGGCATCTGACGCCTCGGCCTCAGATGTGTCCCAAGATGACAGTGTTAAGTTACCACATGTTACTCCAGGCACAGCTGATGATATTATTTGATTGATCTGCTGCCTTTACTGGCTCTCCCTAGCTCTTTCTCTTCCCTCTTATCTGCTGCTTATTCTTTTCCCGGGCTTTCCGGCGCTGGCCTGTCTTTTCTTTCACTGTTGTGATGATGGGAAGGTGGGGGAGGGTCTCTAAGTTTATTGTTATGCGCCCCCGGGTATGGGGCAATGTGTGTTCCTAAAGGCATAGGCGCCGATTTGGTTATTGCTTACGTTGCAAGACAACGCCGGCTCACAGCCGCTTTCCCCCTTGATCCTCTGTAGTTACTAGAGGATACCGAGTGTATAGTTAGTTTGGATGGGGACTAGCGTTTTAGTGCCTGTTCTTGGAGGGGAAGTTGGTCTTTTTTTCTGTTTTGTAAAGGGATGTTTTTGGGGTCTCGGCGTGTCACCTTAAGAGGATTACTAGGGTACTGTGCACAGCTCTCTCATGGGTTTGTTACTTGAATTAAAATGCATATCTTGGAATGTCAGGGGCATGCATACAATGGTGCGCCGCCACAAAATACATGCGTACTTAGTGCGTAGAGGGGTTCAAATTGCTTTTCTTCAGGAAACGCTCATCACACGACAAGAGGGTCTCGCCCTGCAACGTAGATGGCGGGGTCAGATTTTCTATACAACTTATTCTGCCTTTGCGCGGGGAGTATTAATATGGATCAGGGCGGGGGTTCCTTTCCAGCCCACGCACCAACTAGCAGACCCAGAGGGGAGGTATGTGATGGTTGCGGGACGACTAAATGACAGGGATGTAGTGCTGAGCAACATCTATGCGCCCAACACAGAACAGCCGGCCTTTTTTACCCAGCTGTCAGGGAAACTGGCGCAAAATCTGACAGGGTCAGTGATTATGGGCTGGGACTTTAATTCTATTCCTGATGTATCCCTGGATAGGTCTCATCCACCCCTCCCTGATGCACCTATTCATAAGGTTTCTAAGGCTTGAAAGGATTGGCAGCATAGATGGGGGTTAGTTGATACATGGAGAGCACATCACCCGGGAGTTCGTGATTATTCAGTCTTCTCGGCGCTGCATGAGCTCCATGTTCGTTTAGATGCGATACTCTGTTCCCCAGATATTCACACGGCAGTCAAGCATAGTGAATACCTCACCAGAACACTCTCAGATCATAACCCGCTACTCCTGCGGATACATTGGGCCCATGCGCGTCCTACGATTCCGGCATGTCGCTTGAATCCAGAACTGTTAGAAGATCAGGCCTTTCGCACGGTGGTGGGTAATAGTATTACTCAATATTTTCTAGAGAATACTGGCACGGCGTCCTCATCTGCTGTAGAATGGGATGCTTTTAAGGCTGTGCTGCGAGGTCAACATGATGGGGGTGCGTAGGACGCTATTACAAGAGATCGAGACCGCGGACCAGCGCCTGCACGAAGCGGAACAAGAACGGCCTGGGCACCCTGATAGACAGCAGGGTTTACTGGAAACGCGGGAGGCGGTCGCCACATGGGTCGAGAGATTGCGCTGTTTTGATTATAAAAAATACTTAGCGCATGCTCATGCAGAGCGCGACAAATCCTGAGCGTTGTTGGCTTGGTTAGCCAACCCCGCTAGACGTGGGACGGTCATATTGGAATTGTGTAGCCCAACTGGGGAAATTTGCTATACCCAGCAAGGGATTAATGATCAGTTCCTGGCTTATTATACGGACCTTTATCAGAGCAAGGTGACGTTGAATGATGGGGTCCTTGGAGAGTTTCTAGCTGCAGCTGATCTTCCAAAATTAGATAGGGCACAGGCGGAGCTGCTGGGTCAAGATATAACCATTGGAGAAGTTCGAGGAGCGATCAAACATATGGTGCGGAAAAAGACTCCTGGGGCAGATGGCCTGCCGATTGAGTTTCATCTGACCTACATTGATCTTCTGGCTCCTAAGTTGGTGATACTTTATAATGAGGCGAAACGAGCGGGACAGCTGCCCGTCACCACTCGCGAAGCAATTATTATTCCACTGCTGAAACCGGGGAAACCGCCTTCTGATAGGACCGCTTATCGTCCACTGTCCATGCTCACTACTGATTATAAGATTTTAAGTCGAATCTTGGCAACCCGGCTGCTCCCATATATGGTCCACTTAATACACAGGGATCAAGCGGGATTTATCCCGACCAGGAACACAGCCATAAATGTGAGACGCCTGCTTAGTATATTAGAAGCTGACACTTACCCGAAAGAATCCGCTGCCATTTTAGCGGTAGATATAGAGAAAGCATTAGACAGTCTAGAATGGCCCTATTTATTTCAAGTCATGCGCAGTTTTGGCTTGGGGGATACTTTTGTAGCTTGGACAGCTTTATTATACAAGCACTCCACTGCTAGGGTTAAAAAGGGTGGACTGATCTCGGACGCCTGTGCTGTGAGCCGTGTGACGAGGCAGGGCTGCCCGGTCTCCCCTCTGTTATTTGCCCTGGCCATGGAGCCGCTAGCGGCCCAGGCCAGGACGGGGCTGAGATATCCGGGGCTTTGTGTACATTGTCAAACTCATCACATCGCGCTTTACGCCGATGACCTACTCATGTTTTTAGCGAATACTGCTGACGCCCTCATCGGAGCAAAGCGTCTACTTCATGACCTTGGCGCTGTTGCTGGACTCTAAGTGAACTGGGCGAAGTCTTGCCTGTTCCCCGCTGCCCCATTGACTGGTGGCCCTTTAATTACAGACGGGATGCAATGGGAGTACCGATGCCTGACGTATTTGGGGACCCGAATTTATCATACGCAGACTGACTTACTGGAGGGAAGGTGGGTAGAGCCATCCAGGGTCATAAAAGCAATTTTGAGTTTTGGGGAACTCTGCCTCTCTCTGTGGCTGGCCGAGTGGCCCTCCTTAAGATGGTGACCCTCCCCAGGCTGCTGTACTATTTTAGAACCCTGCCAGTTTGGATACCTGTGTCGATTTTTAAACAGCTTCAGTCAATGATTACGGGGTTTCTCTGGGCTGCTGGCAGACGGAGGGTGGCGCTGAAAATACTAATGAGACTGAAGTCCGAGGGTGGGCTGGCGGTCCCTGACCTAGAGACATACTACTTGGCGGCCCAACTACAGTGGCTTACCCAAGCGATAGCATTGGAATTTTGAGGACCGGGCGGACGGGACAGAGGGCAGGCCCCCGGGCAGGTACTCTCCCGAATTATTTTACAGCTGCCGCTGCGGCTTAAGGCACTCACTAAGCCTCACGAAGATGAATTACGGACGTTTCGGCTTTGCTGGAATTGGAGTCAGAGGAGGGCGCAGGTCACCCGTCCTTATGCCCCTGAGATCACTTTGGCCATGTGCATTGCTCTACCGCAGTGGTTCCCAAACTTTTTTGACCTCCGGCTCCCTTGACCTGTTGGCTGTTGGCCACGGCTCCCCATTATGTTACTTTTTTTGGGTGGGTGGGGGGGATGTAAGCCCAGCCTCGAGAGTACTTCCATTTTTCTCCCTGAAAATATTTGGGATGAAGCCGATGAAGGCATTATAATCATGGAGTATGTGAAAGTGTGTCGATGGTAGGCTTTGATGTGTGTGACAGGTCAGGTAAGACCTTTAGGTCAGTACTTCCATGTAGTCATTTCACTCACAAATGAGTTTTGAAGAATTATTGCTTTAACGCCAGACTTTGCATATATGCCTGCTTGTGCACGTGGTGCTCTGTCACTAACATATGTTGCTTTATGCAACAAACTGCATTGTTTGCATAGATGGGGAAATGTGGCATTCCGGCTACATAGTGTGATTGTACAGGTTGCATGATGAAGCGTGTGAAATTCTGGAAGCATGGAATGGAGTAGTGGCAATCACAAAACTAGGCTAATGTGTCCTGTCACCCACCCCCTCTCTCTCTCTCTCTCAGATAGCCTTGTTAGTCTAGCAGGGAAGGAAAAGCAAACCACTTCACTGGTAGAGATATGCCTCCTTCCATTCACCCTCAACTTGCAGGTACAGGGAAACCTGGTATTTACAACACTAAAAAACACAAAATGCATAACTGAAGTAGCATGTGTTACAATTTACTATGTGCAACATATTTCACTGTGTGTTATGGTAAAGCTTCAGATACGAGCCAATACGGAAAGGCAATGTCCAGTGCAGTGCATTACTCACTTTAACAGGATGCTGCCAGGACATATTCTCCGTAGTTTTCTTTGTTATCTGGGTCAGGTCACTCACTGTCCTGTGGTGTTACTACAAGAGGATTGGTAGGACCAATACAGGGGCACTGTGGCCCCTACAGCAGAGACAAGAAAAAGCCGTGAACCAGACACACACAGAAAGTGATCCCCTGCAGAAACTGCTCAGGTGATAACGCAGAGCCCCAGCTCCAAGTAGGTTGAGCACACTACAGGCTCAAGTTTGGACCACAAATGAGCATGCAATTACTAAATGTAACAGTAAGCAGTACAGTTTTTTTTTTAAAGTATACGATTTTGAACATATTTGTTTTAAAGGGAAAACCCTTGTTTAAAGTGCTTGTACGAATACAGCTTTTTTGTTAAATAGTGGGCATTTGCATGATCTATATGTAACTGCTGCAACGCAATTGGCAACAAGAACATGTGGTAGTAAATATGTTCTTGCATGTTTAAATGTTGCAAATGGGCTGCAATTTAAAATAACATGAGGTTAAGGTGCCTGCAACCAAGATATTTGTGTACCCAACAAGTTCTGTGGAGGGGGAAGGGACGTACCTGCCTGTCCTCTTCGAATCTGTGCACACAAAGTACTTTAGTCAGTGTGTTAATCCACTTTTTATTGTCCTTAATACTTTGTACTTATGTTATTTAATCTTGAAGCTTCACAGAATTCTTACCTCACCAAAACACAGGTCAAGAGTGCGCTGCTGTACACTGAAGGCTTCTTTAAAGGCAGAGTCTATATGCCAGACACACTATTCAGTCTCCATCTCTACCATAGCAGCCATCACTGTGTTCCCAACATGTAATCAACACTTCAGTAAAGGCTTCCACTGGTGGCGTCTGCGCATCCTCCCTGCTCCCCTTGTAAAGCCCCTCCTGTCAGCCCCTCTCTCCACCCAGGCTTCTTTCTCCTCGTCTCGGCCTGCTCTTTTAGCCCCGGCTTGCCAGGTTCAGCCCAGGTCTCTGCACAGCAGCTGCCACCGGAGCTTTATTTACAGACACTAGGAGTGACTTTGGCCCGACCCCGGCGGCCGCTGTAGGTACTGCGCCCCTCGGCAGCATTTCCCTGTTTGTGTGCAGGCGTGCATACTACTGTGGATTGCGGACTTTCTCTACAAGTAGATTTGCATTTGTTGATCGATTTTTGTATGTAATGGCAATTCCGCACCGTTCATAGCACATACTGTCTTGAACTATTGATTAACAGATTAATTTGGTTCCCTAACTGTGCGTTTGGTGCGCGGCGCCCCTGGATAGTTTTTACGGCGCACTGGGGTGCCGCGGCGCACAGATTGGGAATCACTGCTCTACCGCATGGGGGCAATTGGACCGCGCTGGTCGACTGGAAGGAGAAGGGACTGTCTACGCTGGGGGATTTATACGAGGACAACACCTTGCTTCCCTTCGGTACACTGCAGGAAATGTACGATCTACCTCGCGGGGACTTTCTGCTCCACTCGGCCCTTGTTGCGGCCATCCAAAAGCATTGGAGAGAAGGGCTGATTGTGCCACGAACCTCAATGGCCTGCCAGTACGTAGTATTAGCGGCAGGAACTTTTAAGGCAGTTACCTGCCTATATAGGCGTATGACGCATGAGGCACTGACTCCGTTACTGACACTGCGACAGAAGTGGGAGGAGGACTTGTGAAGAGGTTCCCGAGAAAGTATGGGCTGAGCTAGTCGAGCGGGCGTGGAAAAGTTCTAGAAATGCCCGCTTCCAACTGGTGCACTTTTTTATACTTCACAGGGCGTACCATACCCCGGCAAAAATTAATAAGTATTTTGGCACGGATGCGGCAAGGTGCCCGCGCTGCAACACGGAGGGTGCGGATTTCCGTCACATGATGTGGGACTGCCCCCAGCTTGGGACTTACTGGGAAGAGGTGGTTACGCTACTGCACGACATCACTGAGAGAGATGTAGAGCCCACTCACTATAAGCCTTTGCCTGCTGCACTGGTTCCCCCACACATCCAAGAACAAGATTACTAGCAAGTTTTTGGACTTGGGCCTTCTCTTGGCTAAAAGAGACAATACAGCACATTGGAAATCCAAGAGGGGCCCAAGTGTTCAGCGATGGAAGGCTGTCCTCCTTAAATGGGCGGAATGTGAGGGCTCCGTTAGATTACAGCTGGCTAACCGAGCAAATAGCGAGAGCTTTGGAAGCAGCTAGGGCTTGGGAAACGTTAGTGGTCTTGCTGAAAGTCCCAGACGCTGATCTGGACGATGACCCCATGGCTGGCGACCCGGCTGTCTTGCCCTGACCACTGCATATTCAATAATTTGATGTATGTGCTTATTGTGTCCCTGACTACACTTGCCTCTGGCACCGACGAGCTCCTTGATACTTGCTGTAGTAAACCTTTATTGTGTTTTTTTGTGATACACCTTGATGTTCTCATAATTTTCGTTATATGTGACACGCCGGGGAGGGATAAGAGAGAGGGAGGGGAAGTTTTGTTTAGCAGTCTCAAATGTGCGGCACGGGTGTCTTTGCCATTATTCTCATTGACAACTGGTTGTTACTAATACATTTGCTTATCAAGGGTCCTATTGACATTTGGCACAACTGCATTGAAGTACGGTACGTAATATATGTTGATTATGGCTATGTCACTTCTCCCTGGGTGCAACCAGGTTGTATTGTCGTTATATGAGTACCTGCTTGCCTACGTATTCTGATAATGATTGAATTGGTATGTTTTGGAAATAATAAAAACATTTTAAAAAATGCATAAACAGGTAAACTGAGTGATGAAGACAGTCGTTTGACTCTGCCTGTAATCTGAGCTCAGGTTGCTTTGTGGTAGATGTGCCCTAGTCTAACTTTTATGGGGTCTGCCACCTAGTGATGTTGTAGTGTTATAATTCATATGGATACCAAAAGACAATATATCTTTCTTTCTGGATAAAGTGTACTGCCTGTATTATTTTTTTCCCCCATTATGCACTTGGTCTAAACTGTTTAAATTATAACTTTTGATTGACAAATACTACAAGAACCAGAATCAGTGCACTGTATTTATAATTGTGGGGTCTACATTTTAGATCTAGTGATCAAATATACCATTACTTAATTCTTTCAATACAATTTGCTTTCAGGGAGGAATGGTATCACTTTTAGACAGTCTTGATATTCTTAGCTTTGTGCTCTTTGAGATTAAGGTTGGTGTACAGGGTGACTCAGAGTGGCTTGGCATTTGGTAAATGTTGGGCTTCAAATCCATCCTGGTTCATGTTGTTAAGCCAGTTTTGCATTAGTTGTTCCATGTTCTTGGCAAATAGGAGGAATACTGTTTTTGTGCGGTTAAGCTTCAGGTAGTAGTTTGACATCAAGGAATGGATGCAGTTCAAGCAGTTTCTGTGGCAATGGATGTCTGGAGCTTAGGAGACCTTCAACTATGATTTATGTCAGCAGTATATTGGTGGATTTGGATGTCCTTACCTGTGAGTAGAACCCCAAGGGGCTCTATGTAGAGGTTGAAGTTTACTGGAAACAATATGGACCTATGGTGAACTCCCCAGCTGATTCGGATCTTCTGTGGCCTGAAGTGCCCATATCTGGTGTCCGATGGCTAGATAGGAAGAGTAACAACAATAATCGCAAAACAATGCTATGTTGGACACTGTAGTGCCTAACTTGGCACCTAATCATTCTTTAGTAAGCAATAGCCCTATTGATGGTCAACAATTGGGTATACTCAGCTAAAAATACCTTACAGTAATCCTGGGTCTACCGTATGTTATTTTTAGCTGATCTAGATCCCTTTCTGTACAGTATACTTTTATTAGGAACTCCCTCTTACACAGGTTGAGTCTGCCCTGGTAGTATCTTCCCAGGGTGGGATGAGGTTACCAAGGAAAATGCATGCCACTATCAGTAGGTGAGGCTCCCTCATTCAGTCTAATCGGCACTATAGGGTTGAATATAGGTTATGTTATGTTATATGACTTTTGTATAGCGCAAATCACCTTCAGGTCTCTAAGCGCTTCTAGAGAAGAGTGAGCAAGTCACTGGGGTAGAAATAAAATAGCAGCAGCGGTGGCAGAAGATTACGCGGTTGTTAACGCCTCTCTAAATAGGAAAGTTTTTAAACGCTTCCTAAAGACGAGCAGAGCCGGTGACCATCAATACATCTATTACTTAGTAAAAATTGTTTGGGTGCCAAGTTAGAAACTAGAGCATCTGCCATCGCATTGTTTTGTTGTTGTTGGTTCTCTGGAGGATATGCAGTGGTGCACCTCCAACTCTCCCTTTGTGATATGTGTAGACAGGAAGAGAACCAATTAAGGACTTTTCACATGAATTTCACTTGAGGCTTCAGGGTGTGGATGCGAGTGGAGTGGCGGTCTATTTTTAGCAATAGGTTAAAACTTAGTGGTATCAATAAAACTGTTTTGGAATGGTTTTCCTCATTCCTTACAGGCAGATAACAAAAGTGATGTTTAATGAGTTTATCTCTTCTTCCTCTACTGCCTCCACTGGTGTCCCCCAGCGATCAATCCTGTCGCCATTTCTCTTCAACATTTATGTACACCCCCTTGGTCACCTACTAAGGAAATAGGACTGGTCCATTTATACCTACGCCAATGACAGAGCTTATTTTCTGCTTTAACAGCTCAGAGGCTCAACTTGATGCATAGTGTCTCTCAAAAGGCAAAAAATGGAAGAACAAAAATGGACTCAAGGTTGCTATTGAAGAGGCAGAAGACTTGGTAATCAGCAGCAACATTCTTGCCTGATCATCTACCTGGCCCATCTAACTTGAATCCTTTACTTACTATAAATCAGTTGTGAAAATCCTAGAGTTCAAATTTAATATCAAAGTCAAAGATGCTTTTATGTCCTTTTGGCTGAATAAAGTTTAACACAGGAATAAAAACCATACAAAGCAATGTTAAAAAATCCGACAGCATAGATCTTTATGGATAATAAAATCGGTCAAAACAGCGAATATAATTTAAAATTAATCTGTTTAAAATATTACAATAACTTCCATATCATTTCTGAATATAAAGGCAGTTTTTATAAAATTTAATATTGAATAACAATTACCAGGAGCCCAGGATTACAGGAATATAAGCCCTTCCTTATAGAGTCTCAAATTCGATTTGCGTAAAATTGGTACTAAAAAGGTGCACCTCGGAATCAAATATAAAGTGCAAAATAAGATAAAGTAGCTAGTGCTCAGTTATAAATTACCATCGCACCCGCAGTGCGGGAGATTCCTTTTCCAAACGCCTGCTGTGGGGAAGGCAAGTTTAAAAAGTAATCTTCCCAGCCTAAGGAGTGTCAGTCAAAGTCGATATGTGGGATTCTCGATCCACCCCTGATAAGGCTCAATGCTACGTATTGTGGACACAAGGGCATATCTAACAATTAAATCCTTAACCCGGGCTCTTTCCAAGCGTATATTTATAAAGTAATCCATAGAGGATTGTTTAACAAGCAATTTAAGTTTGGGGCCGACCATGGAGGGATTATCATACAGATCCATTCAAACTAGTAAATGGAAGGTGTCTCTCACGTAAGATAACCATGGTATCTGAAAAGCTTTTAAACACCACTCATAATAGAGGCTCAGATCTCCGACCCTTGTCCAGCAAAAGTGCTAGTGTCTATAGCACAGGCAATTAATCCGGTGGTAAATAAAATTTGCAACATTTCATTAGAATCTGGTCAAATGCCATCTAGATGGAAGCAGGCAAACAATTCAGCCACTGCTTAAAAAAAACGTCCGCTGACCCGAATATTTCAGAAAGTTACAGGCCCATCTCCCTTCTCCCCGCCTTCTCTAAGGTGTTGGAGAAATATGTTAACTCGGTGATTACTGACTATGTGGAAACCAGCAGCCTTCTCCACAGTAGTCAGTCCGGGTTTAGAGCCAACTATAGCACTGAGTCTGCTCTATTAGAAGTCTCCGAACACATTAGGGAGAGCCTGGATGGGGGAGGAAAAACCATTCTGATCCTGTTAGACCTTTCAGCAGCCTTCGATACCGTGCCCCATGATAAACTTTTGGACAGGATCCAGGCTCTCGGTATCGGAGAGTCAGTTCTAAAGTGGCTTGCCTCCTATTTGAAAGACAGGGATCAGGAGGTTTGGATTCCTCCCTTTGCAGCTGGAATCCCGGGAATGGATGTGGGAGTCCCTCAGGGCTCCATTCTGAGCCCCACATTATTCAATCTCTATATGTCCCCTTTAGCTGTCCTGGCGGAGACATACAGAGCGAAAATTATTTCATACGCCGACGATACTCCGCTCCTTTTCTCCTGTGACAAAGGGAAAGGTTTCGAGGGATCCAAGATCAAAATTTGCCTTTCAAAAGTGTTCGCATGGCTAAGACCGAACCAGCTTAAATGCAATCCGGAAAAGTCGGAAATCATCTTTTTCGGCACTCAACCGCCAGACGACTGGAGACTCTGGTGGCCAGAAGATATGTCGCCACCTCTCGCTGCACAACAAAAGGTACAGAATCTAGGCGTCTTGATAGATGATTGCTTATCCATGAAAGCCCAAGTCCAATCTGTGGTGGGAACGTGCTTTGATCTCCTCAGGATGCTGAGGAAGTTCCTTCCACTCCTGACTTTAGACTACAGGAGATCTGTGGTCCAGGAACTGATTAATTCAACATGTGAATATACTCTACCTCGGCCTTCCAGAATATCTTCTCAAGCGTCTGCAGGTGGCACAAAATGCCGCCGCCAAACCCATTCTCAGGCTTCAAGCTAGGACTCGTATTTCCCCCCACCTCAGAGCGCTCCATTGGCTCCCGGTAAAGAACAGAATCAGATTTAAAGCTATGGTGCTATTCTTTAAAGCTTTGCAGGGAAAGGGGGCTAAGTACCTTTGCAGAAGGATTGCCCACTATGTTCCTTCTAGAACTCCGAGATCCTCCTCGATGAATCTGGCCACGGTTCCTAGAATTTCTCGCGTTCGGGCTGGGGGCTCCTCGTTTGGGTTCCTTGGTGCTCAGGCCTGGAATGAGCTTCCCGCTTCACCGAGAGCGGTGACAGATTTAGCTACTTTCAGGAAGAGTCTCAAAACTTTGCTTTTTAACCAACAATTGTGAGTAACCTGCCCTCGCTCTCTATTCTACCCTCTTCCCTTTTTAGGTCTCGCCTAGCGACGCAGCGCATGCGCTGCTCGCCTTGGCGAGATCTATTGTCGTCGGTTTTTCGGCGGAAGGGGGACAGGAGATGTGCACGCGTACGGACAAGAAATGTGCACGCGTGCACATCTCCTGTCCCTCCCTGTCTCCTGCTCGCTGTGCCTGCGCGGACAGGAGATGTGCACGCGGAGACAGCTTGTTAGAGTCTGTATTGGTATGAGCCATTACACCCACCCCCTCTCCCGCAATTGAAGTGAGTTCTTCATGTCTGAGCCTGCAGCCAGCAGGGTCACCCAGCGAGACCCCGCACTCCAGTCTTTGTTCTCAGTTAACAATGTGGTTTTCAATCAGTAGCTCACGTGGGAGGTAAGGATTTCTCCAAGTGAACAAGATGTCATGGGGCGCAGTGCCAAATTTTAACAAACATGTAAAAATGTGTAAATGACGCGTCAAATGGCGAGCTGAAGAAATGCAGCACTTGAAAAGTTGCATAGCGCCCTGCATCCATTTATTATTTATTTATTTTGTGTTTTTATCAAGCTGTACTGCCACGCTGCCGGTTTATGGAAATAATATATCGGTATGGTACCGGTGTCAAGGGGCTCAAAATCCAGTAATATCTGTCAAAGCCAATAGATTGTTTGAAACTGATTGGCTTCAACAATCCCATCACCCGCGCTTAACTAAAGTAAAGCGCGGGTGCCGCTATTGTTGAAAAAGTAAAGAAATAGATTTTTTTTTCTATTCCTTTACTTTTGTAGCAATCGTGGCACCGCGCTTACCTTTAACCATGTTAAAGTAAAGCGCGAGTGTCGCAATTGTAGCAAAAGTAAACAATAGAAAACAAGCATTTGCAATGCAACAGGTCTCGCATTTACGCGAGTTTCAGCTATTGGCATTGTAAAAGACAATGCCTTTTATTTGTGTTTTGGTTTTTGAAACATAAGTAAAACGCATTGTTATTTACAATGCAAATAGCTTAAACTCGCATAAATGCGAGACCTATTGCATTGCAAATGCTTGTTCTTTTATGCAATTGTAGCCAGTAGGGGGGGTGGGGGGGGAGGGTCTACTCCAGGGGCCTTTGATGCGCCGGGACACTCGAGTAGCTGTGCGCTATATAAATGCCTTTATTAATTCATTATTCATTCTGCAGCGTTGTCCCATTTACCACAATTTTGGAAAGCTATTTTTTGCTACAATTGGCTAAAGACGACTACTGCAATGTGCTTTATTCAGGAATCACCAAGCACCAGCAACTTGGATTACAATCTATTAACAAGCATTTGCAATGCAATAGGACTCGCATTTACGCAAGACCTGTTGCATTGCAAACGGGAGTCATCACGGACAACGGGAGGGTGGGAGGAGGCACGGACAATGGGAGTGCAGACGGAGGGAGGGGGGAGAAGGCACGGACAACATGAGTGCGGGCAGGGGGAGGGGGGAAGAAGGGGGCGTGAAGGCATGGACAACGGCAGAGCAGCCGGGGGGAGGGGATGAGAAGGCACGGACAACGGGAGGGAGGGGGAGTAGGGAAGGCAGTAGGAGAACCTCATTAAAGAAAAATAGTGCTCACAATCTAAATAGCACGTACCGTGTAACGCTCGAAGTAAAAGGGCCAGTAGCCATGGGAGGATACAAATGACAACATGGCCGTCATAAGGAGGGACTAACAAGCCTTTAAACCAATCCGAAGGCAGCATTTACGAAGGACAAAGACACACGCCTATGAAAAATATGGGAGGGTGACTGGGCGGGGCTTCCCTCACATACTGAACTACAGCAGATCTTCACCAGAGCAGCGCCTGCACGCTGCCTCTAGGCTCGACCTAAAAATCAGGCTGTTAGACCAGTAACCTTTGTGCCTCGGTCTAACTTCTTAATAATTAATAAACAATAGTTATTCATTGAAAAAAAAAAAAAACAATTTCAAGGCTCTTAGCTTTGAAACATTTGTATGGTACGTCTCCTCAAATCCGAAGATCCAAATTTACCAAAAGCAATGTTTTGATTGTTCCTTGGCTGGCTGCATATCTTTTGAACACCCCACCTCAGGACATGGAGGAAAAATCCTCCTACATTTAATTTAAGAAAAAGGTTAAAACCTCTCTTTTCTCAGTAGTTCCCTCGTTTCTTAATGCCTTTCGTTGATGCATTTAGTGCCAAGAGACCTTGAGGTGAACATTGCACTATATAAATTCCATACATAACATAATATGGCAGTGGGAGAGGTCCACGAATATCAAGAGCTAGAGGTCATCGTTATCTCTGGTGAGGAGGGCAACATTTCTGATTTATATGGTTGCAGTCTCCATGCTGAACCGAAGCCAGACAGAGTTGCGCAGGAGAGGATTGTTGTTGTGAACTTGTTTTCTTTGATTCTGCATGTGAAGGGTAGATGTTTGATGGCCTGGTAGTTGGCAAGGTCATCCAGATTTATTGTCAGTTTCAGCAGGGGTGGAAGGACCTGGCCTGCCTGCCTGGAGTGAGGCAAGTGTTGGTGGTGAGGGCAAGGTGAGACAGCTTCTCCTCTAACGTACTGCTACAGGTACCAGGATGATGGAGACATACAACCTTAACATTATCCAACCAAAAACAGAGTTAAAACATGGGCCTTGATATTGCAGGTATGTTTTTCCAAAATGCCTGCACCCGTCAACAGCCAGATTTGAAGGTGTGCCCATTTAATATAGTCTCAACCACTCGGGGCTTGATTACGAGTGGTCCAGGAAAGATACTGTTATTTCTAGGCCTGAGTGGAGTTCGCGGAGTTCCGCTATGCGAAACTCCACGAAGTGAGCAAAAAACTCTGCCGCACACCGGGGAGTTCTGCAAGCGGTGGAGTGAGTTTGATCATGCCGTACGTTTTGATTTTCAGTGCCAAGTGTTTGTCCCGCGCTGTAAAATCAGCACGGACAGCATCATTGATAGTACAAAAGGGCGCTGCTTCTTTTCTTGCCGCTCTAGTAGATATTCTACTTGAGCGGCAGCTTTCTCAGCGCGAATGGAAGGTTTCTCAAGCTAGCAATTTAGGACCCCACTTCCAACCCTTCTCTTGGCTGAGACACTAATCCATTTACCTTTCCAAGCTTCTTAGTGCCTTTTTTTTTTTTTAACCCTTTTTTAAACATCTGAAAGACCTCTTTTTTGGCTGCTTCCAAAGGAGGGTTCTGATTATAATCCCCAAACAACATACTTAAACATAGCTCTTCATTTTCAAAAATACAATCATTTTTGGGGGGCAACACCTGTCGCAATGGCATACCAACTTGAACACAGACATCCTTTAACACTCAAGAGGGTACAGACATTACTAACTTTCGCTTCGTATCATCCTTCTTAGAACTCACTGCAAGTTTTGGGTTAGAAAGGCCTAATTTGGTTACATTCTGCATCTCAAATAAAATTGCGGACATAATTTCTAATACATGATCAGATACATGATCAGAGCTTAACGCAGTTTTTTCTAATAAAGACAAGATAGAAAATAATACATTTTCAATACAGAATAAAATATCAGATGAAACACCACCTCCTCAATTATCTGTATTCGATTGTGTGCTTGTGAGAAATAAAATCATGATCTAGTTCAGAAAGGGATCTCCCGGGGAGATGAGCTACAGTACAGTGGAGGGAGAGGTGGACGCGAAGTTCGAAAGGAGGAATTTAGGTTAGGTTGGCCCTCTTCATCCAATACTTTCAAAGGGGGGGGGGGGGCGCGCAGATGGAAGAACCCGCCCTTCCCTTCATTTGCAAGTCAAAGTCAATGTCAGGCAGAGTAAAATCTTCGCCAAACACATCCTCCTTATCGACAGCTGTAACAACTTTACCGCAAATTTCACTACTCAGAGAGACTTCTGAAACTGAACATACACCCGCGGAATTAGAATACAATCTTCAATATCATTATCGAAGGGTTAAAAGGATTGGGGGCTAGAGAGTCTGTTGCAGACGTCTCCACGGCGTAATAACGGGAGACATGGTCCAAACCCTCTTGTACTCTGCAACCATTGAAGTTCCAGAATCAACACTAACCCCCTTTAAACATGCATGAGCTGGGGGCAGAGAAGACATAACCACAAGTGGAGGCACCAGAGGACAGGAACTAGGAGCTTCCACCACTTCCTGAGAAACATCCTTAGACATTTTCTGAAAAAAGGCAGAAATAGAAGGAGATTTGTAAAAATACTGCTGAGAGCTTCTGTTGCCACAGATGGATTTCTTTGTTTTTTGATTCGGGATTGAAGGAATTATACGCCCAGATCGCAGTCTCTTCAATGGAATCATTTCTCGAGTACCCCCTCAAAACCAGCACCTAAATTCTTCTGAAACAACTGTTGCTGACACGAAGTTTCCTCGTAAGCACAAATTACGCACTGGTTAGTGGGCGCAGAACGCTCAAAACAGTACTGCCGTGAAAGAGCACTGTATCAACTATGTCCACTGTGCCCACTACATTAGGTCTCAATCTTCTGGCCGAAAGACACGGTGCGGAACACGGCAGACCAAGGCAAAACATGGCAAGGTGCAGGACCTTCACAGGCTAGGGAGAGGGGGCCAGATCAGGAGCACACCGAACCAAGCAGCAAACCACACCCACACTTAGCTGAGCCACTACCGCGGGGGTCGGGCTCACTTTTTCCATGATGGTCGGCAACAATCACGCGCTCTTTCTCACAATCCCTTTAGCATAGGTACAGGTACAACACAGCACAGTACCTTGTCTGCAGTGGTCATAGACGGACGACTAAACGAGGCCCGGAGACTAAAAAGCAACAAGCCTGGGGCCCCCACCGGACTCACTCAGCCTCGCTGTCCCAATAAGCCGAGATTTGCCGTTTTATGTTGAAATGGCATGATGGTGACCAACAGGTCGACAAACTCTCCAGCCCGAAGATGTTTTTGGCAGTTCGTAGCAATTAGGCGATTAGGCAAGCAAGTGGGCGTGCAATGAAGGCTCTGAACGTGAGCAATAAGCGAGTGACAAGCAGCAATTGGCAGCAGCAGTGGCAGATAAGAGATTACAATGTTGCCAATACAGCCAGTAACGTGTTAACTTCGCTCACACCCTGCTCTTGGCCCGCTTAGCCTGCTGCGAATTCCAAAGCTCAGAACCGCTTGGGACAGCTCGGCGACCACTTGGGGGCCTCACAGAGTACCAACAACAGCTCCTCGCAGCCTCTGCCACGACCCTCTATGCACGCGTCGTGTCCACAGCCTGTCATGCAATACATCACATATTTGGTTCCAGCAGATTCTGGTACTTTTCCTCACTAGAAATGTGAGGAGAAATCCATGATTTTAGACACGTTTTGACATTGGCAGGCCATTGGGAAAAAAGAATGCAGTGGGAACCACAGAATTAACACGCTGTGCTCCAGTCAGTATCTAGTTTTCAAAAATGTATTTGGTTAGTTGGTTTCAGTGGGTGCCGGCTAAACCACAGCCCAAATACTGCAGCGACCCACAGCCAGAATGAGTGAATTTGAAAGGAAAAACCTTGATGTTTGCTTGTTTTGCCCTGGGGCTTATTGTGTTGCTGGCAATAGGCCCACCCACACAAGTGGGGTGCCAGTTTTAATTGGGAGAACCGTGAAAACAATGTAGGGGAACATTTGATATTATCATTTGAATTACGTATTCTTTTTTGGCTTCCAAATGCAAGTCTGTGTGAAAGAAAAATGGCCACTAAATCACATGAAAATATGGTTATCCCACCATTTAGTGTTGTACAAATAGCCACCATTTCTAAACTCATATTAGAAACGCACATGTTTCTTTCATAGTCATTTTTCATTCAACAAACAGACTATATATCCCTGCAACCAGAACAGTCTGACAAATTATTATTATTATTTTTTTATTTTTTTTTATTTTCTTAACATTTTTAATGGGAACATGTTAGTACAAACGCTCAGCAGTAGCATCATCAAGATACAGTGGGATATTGATTCATCTACAAGCATGTAGGGTAACCATTAATAGCATCAGCAATCCTCACACCAGACAATTCTAAAAAAAGGAAAGAATCATATAGAGGCATGTTAGCACATAGCATCAGTCATGATCTACAGAAGTATAGACTCATCTGCGCGTGCGACAGTCAAGCGTACCAGCGTATGTATAGGACTGTTCGTAGGGGTGTGATGGTCTGAGGCAGCATCCGTCAAGCCATGGAGGTAAGTAACTAGCGGTCCCCATATGTCATGCGGCCTACGCGCTGTCGGCATGAGATTCCAGAATTCTGTCAATTGTGTTTGACAATATGCCGCATCAGCGAGCCAGGATTTGGGCTTTGGCGCCGGTTTCCGCCCCCAGTGTATTGCCACTCTGCGCCTGGCTAAAACCAGCAGCATCGCCACCAGGCGTTGCCAGGAATCGGGGATTACTTTAACATACCCAAGCAGGCAGAGAAGGGGATCGGTGTGATGGTGATTGAGGTAATAGCGCTTATAGTCTTGCATACCACCAGCCAGAAAGAAGCCACTTTAGAACAAGACCAGGCCAAATGCGTGAAAGTGGCGTCAAGCTCCGAGCAGCGCGTATCCGCACTGAGGCCATTTTGTGCAATGCTACAGGGGTACGATAAAGCCTGTAAAGAAATTTGAAATGAATCTGCCTCAACCTATAATTGGGGGAGAGTCTCTCTGTCTGGTTGCAGCAGTATTGCCATTGCTCAAGCGTGGGGCTATCAAGCAGGTCCGCCCCCCACGCGCCGCGCGCACGTTCCGCGTCAGTAGAGGGCGCTGCCATAGATAGTGAATATAATCTAGTAACAAGTTTCCGATGTGAGGTAGTTGTGTGCATGTATTCTAACGCCGCGTTGGTGGGGGGTGGTTCCGGAAACGCGCTGTTCCCATTTTTGCACGTTGCGCGAATCTGGTGGTACAACAGACTGTCTAGAAATGCTGGTGTTAATGTCTCAGTGCGTTCAGGGGGGGGGAAGGAAGTAGCCCTCCGGGTATAGGTCCACATTTATGCAGATTCCTAGAGTCTTTGCGCGTCGCGCCATACCTTTATTTTGTAATGGAGGGAAGGCAGGATTCTCAGCGAGTTGCATGGAGGGGGCATATAGGGTATCTGTGCCCACGTGCTTACGGAGACCCTCCCATGCCCATCGCAGGCATTCAACTGTATTGATTTCTTTTCTAGGGTTTTTATAGGGCAGAAACAGCGCCGTGCTGAGCGGCCAGGGAGAGGTCAGGTCAGCCTCTACAGTCGTATGGGGCTGTAACGGTGTCGGGTGAAGCCAGAAATGTAGGAAGCTAGCCTGAGCGCAGTAGGCATATAGTTTTAGATTAGGGGCGCCGAGTCCGCCTCGTGCCAAAGGGAGCATCAGGATATCATAAGCAATTCGTGGCTGGCGTCCCGCCCATGCCAGAGAGATTAAGTTGGAGCGCAACCTACTGAAGAATTGCACCGTGAGGGGGAGTGGTATGTTTAAAAACAAGTAAAGAAATTTTGGTAAAATTATCATTTTGGTAATGGCGATGCGGTCTGAGAAGGAAAGCGGAATTTTATTCTAGACTGGAATTTTTGCTTCTAGCCATTGCATGGCCCTACCGTAATTCGCCGACCAGAGTTCGTCCGTATTTCTGCTGAGCCAAATACCCAAGTATCTAACCGGCTCAGTTGCCCATTTAAGTGGAAACTCAGTCGAGCAAGGTAGCGTTGCATCCGTAAGTGGGAATAATATGGATTTGCTCCAGTTAATGTGGACACCCGAGTATCCGCCGAAACGTATGACTTCCCTGGTCATGGGATCTAAATTCTTGTGTGGCTCGCGTATGTATAATGTGACGTCGGCGGCGTACATAGGAGGTAACCAAAGCCCGGGCGGAGAACCCAATGCTGCGGTAGTTGTGATGTGGTCGTAACCGAGCAGCGAGGGGCTCCATGGCAATGGCAAAAAGTAGGGGCGAAAGGAGGCATCCCTGCCTTGTGCCTCTGGTGATCATAATGGGTTCGGTGATCTGTCCGTTCAGTTTTATGCGCGCAGTAGGGAGTGTGTATAGTAGTCTAATGTTGCGGATGAAGCCCACACTGAGGCCAAGGCGGGCCAGAAAAGAGAACAAAAAGGGCCACTCCAAGAGGTCAAACGCCTTAGTGGCGTCAAGGAGCGCCGCCACTGCGGGAAGGGTGGGATTTATTTGATGTATGACTGAGAAGATGGTTCTGAGATTATGTGAAGTGGCGTGGCCCAGAATAAAGCCAGATTGGTCTGGGCGTATGATTAGCGGCATGAGGGGAAGTAGCCGGTTCGCTAAAACTTTGGCCAGTATTTTATTGTCTGTGTTAATGAGCGAGAGATAGGAGTCGCATGATGTTGGCGGCTTATCTGGTTTCAATATTAGGGTGATGAGTGCCCCAGCGACGGAGGAAGGCGTCCGCCTTCAATGGATTCATTATACATTTCTACTAAGTGGGGTATTAAGATTGGGGCGTATTCTTTGTAAAACGCTGGGGTAAGGCCCTCCGTGCGCAACAGTCTGACAAATGTAACATTATAGTATGTTTGTAAATAGTCCATGAAAGCAAAAATTAGATGAAAACAGTTTCCTCCGTTTCTATTTTTCCTACTTTTTTTTCATTACTGTTTGAATTCAACAATTAAGGCCTGATTACGATGACGTTGGGACAGCCACCGTCAGGCCGTCGGTGGCAGTCTCACCGCCATCCAGCCCATTGGATCCGACCGCTGCATTAGGATGCAGGCGGTCGAATCTCGGCTGACGGGGGGGGAAAAGACCACCACGTCCAACAGGATCAAGGATCCCGTCACTGCAGCGGTCGGACTCCTATTCCCTACAATGGGGCAGTGGCTGCTCAGGAACCGCTGTAGGGATTAGGATGTCCCTTTCCACCGGCCCTTTCATAGCTGTTAACCCACCATGAAAAGGCAGGCGGACAATGACTTTGGGACCCCCTAGCAGGGCCCCCTTACCCCCTGGCCCTCCACTATGGGCCCTTGTCCCCTAAACATTCCTGCACCATGTGGCAGGCACTGCATGGTGCCTGCCACACAGTGCAGGGATGTTTAAAATGTGTATATTTTGTACTGCGGCGTGGGCCGCAGCTCGCAGCACACGCCGCAATGCAAAGAATACACATTGCGATCGCCGTGAAGGCAGTCGCATCGTAATGCGGGCAGCGGGACCGCTGACTTTTAGTCAGGCGGTCCTGCTTCCACCACGGTGCCGATCGGACAAAAGTTCGACCGGCATCGTAATCAGGCCCTTAGTATCTTTGGGGAAACTTTTTGATCTACACAAATGAGCCCTTGTCGAATTCAGAATTTGGTGGCCTACGTTTCAGAAATGTGTAGCTCTCCTGGTTGAAACACAGATTACACACCAGTTTCCCCCACAAACTTCAAGTAGATAGAAACCATGAAATAGGAAAACTGACTACCACTTAAAAAAATGACCAGTTTTTGCCATTTTCTTTTTTGGTTTTCTGAAAGCTGGGAAGAAGGCGATCTTACCACAGCAATCTTTTTTGTTGCTGCCATTCTTAGAAAAAAAAACACTTATTTTCTCGTGCTGTATCCCCCACCCCAATTTTCAGCTCAACACACACAACAATGAAATCTTTGCTTTCGACCACTTAACCAATACATGGGTAGCAGGCCTTAGATATTCAACGCTTGGACTTTATCAACACCATTCTTGCAACCTATGGCTTATACTTTTGATTTACGTTCCACAGCCAGAGCAATTAGCAAAGCTTAATGATGGAGGTCAATCTATATGGAGTCTTCAGCGAAAATGTTAGCAGTGACAAAGTAGAGGAGTCACGCTGGAGTATTGGGTTCAAGGCCTCCATAAATACAGTGTGGCCCAGGAACGCCAAAGTGCAGGGTGTATCGCAAGGTCAACCCACCTTGTGTAGCTTCCATATTCAGTTATAAGGAAGACCCATTGGCTTGGTGTGCTGTGAGAAATAAACACAGCAACTAGTTTATGTGGCCATGAAGTGCATGTATTGCAGCCGGAAGTAATAAACTATTTAATACACACCCACTTACATACAAGGAAATTAGAAAACTGTATAGACAAGCAATTTTCACTTTGGGTAGAATTACCTTACAATATAGGATTGTTTTCCACAGCATACTGAATGTAGATTCATATTTGTGTTGGTGTATATTTGGAAGTCAGTCCAAAAATATGAAAAATACCATTGTCAGTGATACTGTGAAAATCTCCTGCAATTTAATCATAAATCTATTTTACCTCAACTTCAGAAGTGAAAACGTTTTGTAGCCATGATTCAGTTCAAAGAATTCCAATAAACATAGGGAAGAATTAGTCTCTGTCTGAAGCCAATTGATGAAAACAAATGGCAGTATTACAAAATAAATGCTCTGCTTTAAAAAAAAAAAAAAAAACAAGACGCTAAAGCCAAATTAAAAAACAAATAGAATGGACTACTTTTTACACCATTACCAATTTTAGCTGCAAGTGCAAAAGAAAAACACCTCTGTGAAATGTAGTGGGTTGATGCCAAAATCTGATGAAACCCAGGGAGCCAGAGTAAAGGGGCTTAAATAATCAAGTCAATCACTGAAGAGTGCAGACTCAAAGCCCTTTTTAGTATCTTATACTCTGTGTGTTCTGTTATCTTTGTTTTGCTAACATGAATGGTGCCCACCCACTAAAGCTCTCCATAGCCAAACCTAAAAATAAAGACAACACTCATGCTTGTCTCTTTACCTATGACAATCTAACCTAAAATGTGTATGTTGGCTATAACTCTGCAAAGTACATACACATGAAAGCAATGTCTACCTGAACCTTTTCCCAAAATACACGTCCCATCACATATCACAGAGACTCACAAAAATATCAGAAAATCCAAATTTTACCTCATACTATTGTTTCCTTTTAAATCCACCTTAATCCAAATCCACACGTTCATACAATACTTTACAAAGACAGATGTATCCATAAAAGTCTGACAGAAATTGATCAACATTAATTAATAAAATATAATACACAGTGTATCAAATGTTTAGCCTCCTTTGGAATTAAGCACTATTAAATACTTTTTAGTACATTTAAGAAAAAGCTGTAATATTTTTGTTAAAACTTGAGATATGCAGTAAAACCACCTGGAGTCATACACTCTATGCTGCTTTATATCGCCTGAACACATGCTGGTTGGTCCAACTTCAACATACTTTTCTTGGTAATGCACAAACTGCCAAGATGGGAGGAACCCAACATTTCTGGTCTTATCAATTAACCCACCATGACACGAAAAAAAATATACTAAATGAAACCAATATTAACCCTTTCACTGTTGGGGTGATAGTGCATATTAATGCCAAACATTTTTATAATGTGTACCGACTGCAAACAATGCAAAGGAACTTTTGTTTCAAAATATTTGGTGCACAAGGCTAGGGCGGGGATATATGCACATTAAAATAAATGGCATACAGGATACAGCATTTTGTGATGTATATGCAATTGAATAGGGCAGGGAAAGTGTTCATTTCAAATGACCTAAGTGGTGAAGGCTCAAACAGTCTGCAAGGTACTGTGTTTTTAGGTAATCTTTCATGCTCGACAAACTCTTACATGCAGAGTAAGATACTCTGATCATGGCATTAACGCACAAGTTACTAACTTGTGTAACGATATATCTGTAAGAGACAGTAGTTAGTGACAGATTCCTAACCTTAGAATATCTAGGCTGGATCCGGAAAGTTTGCGTAGCAGTACCCCTGCGCGTCAGTAAGCGGCGTCGTGCGGCTCCGCGTACGTCGTCGGCGTCGTGATCGCCGGGATGACGTCGCGGCCAGTACTTAAATGCCGCCCATGCGCGCTGGCGTCAGTTCTGTACACGACTTTCCGCGCCAGATACGCAGAGCCATGCAAGAAACTGACACTGGTGTCTGAAAACTAGGGCCCTGAAAAAGATGTCCTTAACCCTAGAAATCAGTTCGCAGAACGGGGCGGATGGGTGGGGCGGTAAGGAATCTGTCACTAACTACTGTCTCTTACAGATATATCGTTACCCAAGTTAGTAACTTGTGCATCTGAAAGAGACACGTTAGTGACAGATTCCTTACCTTAGAATAGATACCCCAGCAATACCAACCCCGGTGGTGGGTCTGCGAACAAAGATCAGACGAGGAAGTCTCGGAGGACAGAACGGCCAAAGAAGCCGTCTCTCCGGACTTGGTTGTCAAGGCAGTAATGCTTGGTAAACGTGTGCAGCGAGGCCCATGTAGCTGCCTGACAAATGTCCTGCAATGGGACACCACGTCCCAAAGCCGTGGTGGCGGCTGTCGCCCTGGTGGAATGGGCACGTAGCCCAACAGGGGGCTCCTTCTTAGCCAAAGAATAGCAGGCCTTGATACACAAGACGACCCAGCGGGAGATGGTCCGCTTGTGTACCGCCCGACCTTTTTTGGCACCCACGTAGCCAACAAAGAGCTGGTCGTCCACCCGGAACTGCTGTGTGCGGTTTAGATAAAATGAAATTGCACGTTTTGGGTCCAGACGGAGCCTCTCTTCCTCTCTAGAAGGATGCGGAGGCGGAAAGAAGGTGGGCAAAGTGATGGTCTGCCCAATGTGAAAAGCAGTAACCACCTTTGGCAAGAAGGACGGACGCGTCTTAAGAACAACCTTGTCTGGATGGACAGACAGAAAGGGGGGCTTGCAAGAAAGAGCCTGGAGCTCACTCACCCGCCGAGCGGAGGTGATGGCCACCACAAAGGCTGTCTTCAGAGTGAGAAGACGAAGAGGACAGTTATGTAGAGGCTCAAAGGGAGCGCACATTAAAAAGGTAAGAACCAAGTTCAAGTCCCACTGAGGCATTACAAACGGAACAGGAGGGAAGAGGTGTGTAATGCCTTTAAGAAACCGGTTAACAACAGGGGATTTGAAAAGGGAGGGCTGATCAGGAAGCCTGAGGAAGGCCGAGATTGCACAAAGATAGCCCTTGATGGTACCCAGGGCAGAACCCTGTTGGGCCAGAGAAAGAAGGAACAGAAGAACCTCAGAAAGAGGGGCAGAAAGGGGATTCACAGCCTTTGCTGTGCACCATGCCACAAACTTGTTCCACCTGCAGGCGTATACCACCTTAGTGGAGGGACGCCTGGCTGCCAGAATCACATCACAAACTTCGGGAGGCAAGTCGAAAGGAATCAACTGCCGCCGCTCAATCTCCACGCAAGCAGGTGGAGGCTGGACAGGTTCGGGTGGAGGACCGTCCCCTACTGCTGCGACAGAAGATCCTCCCGAAGAGGCAGACGGATCAGGGGATCGATGCTCATACTGAGTAGCTCGGGATACCAAACTCTTCGAGCCCAGTCCGGAGCCACAAGAATAACTTGGGCCCGGTCGTGCCGAATCTTCTTCAACACTCTGGGTAGAAGTGGTATAGGCGGAAAGGCGTACAACAGACCGCAACTCCACTCGCAACGAAAAACGTCGCCGAGCGAGTGCCGCCTTGGAAATTCCAACGCGCAGAACTGATGACATTGCGCGTTCTCTTCGGTGGCGAATAGATCCAACCAAGGCTCTCCCCACTGTAGAAAGAGTCCTTGCGCCACTTCCGAGTGAAGACGCCATTCGTGATCCATCATGCACCTGCGGCTGAGTTCGTCCGCACTGGCGTTCAGGGAACCTGCCAGGTGTTGAACCATCAGGCGCATGCCCTGATGTTCCAGCCATGTCCAGAGACGCAGAGCCTCCTGACAAAGGGTCCACGACCCCACCCCGCCTTGTTTGTTGCAGTACCACATGGAGGTGGTGTTGTCTGTGAACACCTGCACTACCTGCCCCTTGACAGAGGGAAGGAATGCCTTGAGTGCAAGTCTGATCGCCCGGAGCTCCAGAAGGTTGATATGGAGCCGGGACTCCGCCGGAGACCAGAGGCCTCTGATCTCCGCCTCTCCCATGTGACCGCCCCATCCCAGAAGGGACGCGTCCGTCACAACGGTGTGCTCTGGCTGGGGAAGGGAGAGGGATCTGCCCATGACCCATTGCCGGTTCGAGAGCCACCACTGCAACTGCCTTGCAGTTCCCTCCGAGATCTGGACGTAATCGGACAGGTTCCCCTGATGCTGCGCCCACTGGAACTTCAGGTCCCACTGCAGAGCACCTGCCATCTTGATCAGCCCTCACCTGACCCTGTTCCTGCTCACCCACCAGGACATTTAATCTGAGAACTTTCCCTAATCAGCTGAGACCTAGCCATTTTGACTGATGCCCGGTGGAGCTACCTCGCGAGCTAAAGGGGAGATGGACTATGGATTCCCTCCGTGGCCATCACCTACCCAGCCGGTCTTTGTGCAAACTCTCCTGCGTCTCTCCTGTCCTTATCTCCCTCCTCCCCTTCCCCCTACCCCCTACCCCTTACCCCCTACCCCCTACCCCTTTCGCTCTACCCCTCTCCTCTTTCCAGCTATTGACCTCTGCCCTCGCCCGTCCTTGCTCATAGTTCCCACCCTGATTACCAACTGGACTTTCTTCTGTGAACTTCCCCTCGTCAGTTGAGACCTAGCTATTTGACCGATGCCCGATGGAGCTACCTTGTTTAGCTATAGGGGAGACGGACTATGGATTCCCTCCTAGGACGTCACCTACCCAGTCGGTCATTGGGCAGACCTCCTTTCGTCTCTCCTGCCTGTCTTTTCCCTCATCCTCATCCTCCCCCTTCACACTTCCCCCCTCCGCTCTATTTGTCCCACCTGCCTTTCCTCTCTCAATGTGTTGCTTATTCTTGATGTTATGTGTAATTGTTATCTTTTTCTGTAACATTGTGTAACCTATTGTAAAGCGCTCTGATACCTACGGGTCTAGCCAGCGCTATATAAAACTCTTAAAAATAAATAAAATAAATCTGGCATGATCGACCAGCAGGATGCAGGAGGCCATGAGGCCCAGCAGCCTCAGGGTCATCCGTACCGAAACCCAGGATAGAGGCTGAAAGATCGGAATCATAGCCTGAATATCCTGGACTCGCCGTTCGTGAGGATAGGCCCGAAACTTCGTTGTGTCCAGAACTGCTCAGATGAAAAGGAGCTGTGGAGAAGGAATCTGGTGCGACTTCGGCACGTTGATGGAGAACCCCAGCGAGTGCAGGAGTTCGGCCGTAGTCTGGAGGTGGGAGACGACTGCCTGGGACGAGCCCGCCTTCAACAACCAGTCCTCGAGGTAGGGAAGACTGGAACCCCTGCCCGGCGCAGATGAGCTGCGACCACCGCCATCACTTTCGTGAACACCCGAGGGGCGCTGGTAAGGCCAAAGGGGAGCACGGTGAACTGAAAATGCTCGAGGCCTACCGTGAACCGCAGGTAACGCCGGTGGGCCGGCAGGACGGGGATGTGAAAATATGCGTCCTGCAAGTCCAACGCTACCATCCAGTCTCCAGGATCGAGGGCAGTCAAGACCTGAGCTAGGGTGAGCATCTTGAACTTCTCCTTCCGGAGGAAGCGATTGACGTTCCGGAGGTCCAAGATAGGACGCATGTCCTCCTTGTCCTTTTTGGGCACCAGAAAGTAGTGGGAGTAGCAACCACGCCCTACTTCTGGGGTCGGAACATGCTCGATGGCCCTCTTGGCCAAGAGGGCCGTGACTTCCTTCTGTAGAAGCACCAAGTGACCCCCTGACATGCGGTGGCATTGAAGTGGCATGGCTGGGGGGGTAGTCTCGAAGGGGAGGGAGTAGCCCCTTCGGACAATGTCCAAGACCCACTTGTCCGATGTGATGGCACGCCAGTGGTGAAGGTGATGGCGGACCCTGCCCCCCACTGGCGTGCTGTGGACCTGAAAGGATGGACTAGGAGGGCTTGGAGGCCGCGGAGGAGGTGGTGGCCTGACCCGCACGCTGGTTACCCGCCTCGGCGGGAGCCACGTCCTCGGCCACGCGAAGGCGCTTGCTGCGCGGGCCGGTGGCTGGGCAATGGACGTGACTGGGCGCCCCTTCCGTGGCCACGAAAGGGGCAAAAAGCAGACTGCTGCGGAGGCGCGAGGCGGAGAGGCCCAAGGACTTGCCCGTAGCCCGCGAGTCCTTAAAGCGCTCCAGCGCGCTGTCTGCCTTATTGCCAAAAAGGCGGATGCCATCGAAGGGCATGTCCATAAGGGTGTTTTGGACATCGCCCGACAAACCAGCGGTCCTCAGCCAGGCGTGACGGCGAAGCGCCACTGTCGTAGCAAGCGATCTGCCCAGCGAGTCAGCGGTGTCTAGGCCACATCGTATTGTGAACTTCGCCGCGTCTCTCCCGTCTGCAATAACACAGGTGAGTAGTGTCTGGACCTCCTCAGGACACTTAGGCAGCACTTGCGCCACCGAATCCCACAGAGAGTGGGAATAACGGCCCAAAAGGCAAGCGGTGTTCACGGACCGCAAGCCAGCACTGGAGGAAGAAAAAACCTTCTTCCCAAATTGGTCCAGTTTTTTGGATTCCCTGTCCGGCGGAGCCGTAGGGAAGGCGCTTTGACAAGTAGAGGCTTGGACAACCAAGCTCTCTGGGGTGGGGTGTTGGGAGAGAAACAAGGGATCGCCCGGGGCCGGGCGATGGCATCGGGCCACGTTCCTGTCCACAGGAGCCCCTGTGGTGGGCCTGGACCAGGTGCCCAAAAGAACGTCAGAAAGTGCGTCGTTGAACGGCAGCAGTGGCTCCGAGGAGGTAGCCGCCGGCTGAAGCACTTCCGTCAGGAGGTTAGTCCTGACAGCCACTGTAGGGAGCTCGAGGCGCAAGGCCGCGGCCGCCCTACGCAACACCATTGCATAACTTGCTCCCTCCTCCGTAGCCACGGAAGGAGGAGACAGCATGCCAAGGTCTGGAGAGGTGTCCAGGCCACTGGCATCACCCAGTTCCTCTGCCCAGTCCTGATAAGGCTCACATTGGGCTGAGAGAGGGTCTTCCGACCCCTCCCAGTCCTCCCCGTCCTCCAAAACAGGTGAAAAGTAAGGAGGGCGGACATGAGGGAAGAAAAGTCCCGTAGGAATCGGCGTCGGCCGACGTTGATTCGGCTCCGTGTCCGGTGTCGGGGAGAACCTGGGGACGGCGTCGTCCGGGACCTCGGACGGCGCCGGGAGTTGTACCGGGGAGGTCGGCGCCAGTGGAGGTGTTGTCAGGTCAACCGGCGTCGACCAGGATCCAGGCCGGGATCCGAGAGGGTCCTGCGGCGCCGGGGCCAGAGCCTCCGGAGACACCGGGGCCGGAGCCGCCGAAGGAGGACCTCCACTGGGGCCCGCGGGGCCCGAAGGCGCACCGGGGTAACCCTGAGGCCCGAAGATGCGAGCCATGGCCGACAAGAGGTTCTGGATGTCGGCCGGAGTCGACGTCGGACCCGGAACAGGCGGGTAGGCCGACGCCGGCTCAACGGCTACTCCCGGAGCCGCGGGGGCGGTACCAACAGGACCCTCAGCCAAGTCGTGAGACCGGCGTGGGGAGGTCTTAGAGCGACGCTTCTTAGACCTCTTGGGCTTCGCCTTACCTGAAGACGAAGGCTTCGACCCCGATGAATGACGACGGCTCTGCGACCGGCCCCTCGACCTCTCCCGGGATCTCGAGCGGCACGGAGCCGAGTGCCGGGCCTCGAGAAGCTTTCGAGACCGCTCTCGCAAGCCTTCGGGCGAGAGACCGACACTCGGGCACGACGTGGGGTCGTGGCCGCGCCCAGGCAGAAGAGACACTCGCGGTGCGGATCCGTAATCGACATGATGCGATTACAGACCTCGCATGGCTTGAAGCCTGGCATCCCTACTGACACCTTGGAGTCGAAACGACTCGAAAACTTGGACAAAAAGTCTCAAAAATACTCAGTCAAAAAATGACTGGGGCACTGCTCAATCCGGATCTGCGCTTACTGGCGCGGAAAAAGAAAGAACTGACGCCAGCGCGCATGGGCGGCGTCTAAGTACTGGGCGCGACGTCATCCCGGCGATCACGACGCCGACAACGGACGCGGTGCCGCACGACGCCGCCTACCGACGCGCAGGGGTACTGCTACGCAAAACATTCCGGATCAAGCCTGACGCCTGGGGATATTCTAAGGTAAGGAATCTGTCACTAACGTCTCTCTTTCAGATACACAGCCTATCCAAATGGGGATCTTCCACAGCATTTACATTTTCCTTCCACACGTTTTTAATTCTACTTCTGACAACTTCAATCCATATCTTACTGGGCTAAAAATAGGGATTAAGATTCAAGAATACATTTCTCAGCGCTGGTAAATTAAGGGCTAACGTTATTCGCCATGGGGCATTATCAGAAATTATTATTCTTTCAATTTGTGAGTTAGTTATATAATCCACGAGACAGTTTTCAAACAAATAATCAATTTGAGTAACAAATGTGCAATCCCATCCATTCTGATAGACCATCTCCACAAATCCATTAAAATCCAAATACAGATTAAGTTATTCCAGAGTTATGTTAACTGATTTTATAATGCGCATAGCTACCCAAAAAGGGTTTCCCAGCGCAGACCCGAAGGAACCACAACAAAATAGAAAAGAAGTAAAAATGATTGAACAACCAAGTTTTTACTAATTTACGGAAATTTAAATGACGTGTTTCTTTACGGATCGCTATGGGAAGAGAGTTCCACAAGAGAGGGCCAAGATAAGAAAAAGAGCGGCCACCCATTCTTGTGAGTTTAATCCTGGGAACCATAAATGTTTCCCGTGACGTAGAGCGTAACAGGCGAGAAGGCTGATAGAGACGGACAAGTTTTTGCAGGTATTGAGGGGCAGTACCAGTCTTAATCTTGAACATATAGTCCAGGGCTTTAAACTTAGTCCGATTTTCCACTCTAAGCCAGTGTAAATCTCTCAAAGCATTAGAAATAAAAGACATTCTTGGGATTTTGCAAAGCAGCCTAGCGGCAGAATTCTGCACCACCTGGAGCTTACGTAACACATCCCTGTTTGCTCCCAAAAGAAGAATATTCCCATAGTCCAGTCTGGATGTAACAAGTGCCTGGACTACAGTCCTTTGGGTAGCATCAGGGAGCATCCAGATGATTTTCTTCAACCATTTTAAAATGGTGAAGCAGGTGGCTGCAGTTTTTACCGCATGTTGTTTCATGGATAATTTATTATCCATAATAAATCCCAGATTGCGGGCTTGAGGGGTGGGCAAGGGTAAAGGCCCCATTTCACTGGGCCAATGTTGGGGGCCCCAGAGGTCTTCATTTTCCCCAAAAAATAAGGACCTCCGTTTTTTCACCATTGAGCTTGAGTAGATTGGTTTGCATCCAAGATGCAATGTTACTCAAGCCCATTTGAAGAGTTGAAGGACCTGGCAGCTTTCCCATAGACAGGGAAAAAATTATTTGGGTGTCATCGGCGTAAGAAAAAAGAGACAACCCAGCCTCTTCTGCAATCACTGCCAAAGGTTGTACATAGACATTGAACAGAAGGGGACTTAAAATTGACCCTTGAGGTACCCCATAAGGAGAAAAAAGAATTTTAGAAGTAGCCCTAGATCAGAGGTCTTCAAACTGTGGGGCGCGCCCCCCAAGGGGGGCGTGGAAACATCTCAGGGGGGGCGCAAGCTTCACAGAAAGATTTCCCTTTACATCATTCATTCCGACGTGTGAAGCACGTTTACTGCCGTTTATTCTCGAATAAAGGCCATCGCAAACAGGACTCTCTGTTTGGAGGCAGCAGTCAGAGCAAATAATAACTGTGTGGAGGCGTCAACTTTGACATTCCTTTAATCCGAGACACAGCAGCATAAAGGCAGGAAATGGCAGCGAATTTCACTTTCATACGAAATGAAACATAAAAACATATACTGCTTTGCAAGGAGAGCGGTGCTTCTTCTCTGGCCTTAGCTTTTCTTGCTGGTGCCTTTTGGCGTCCTAGCTGCTGCCTTTAACATCGGTTCATTGCGCAGCTGTCTAGACATTTAAAGCTAGTTGTAGGTCAAGTTTAAACATTTTCCTGCAGTATAATTTCCTTATTCCCCCATCTTCGCTCTACGTCTGTTTTTTTTTTACCACTGCCAAACATAAATTGAGTTTTGCCTCACAGCACTTGTACAAACATTATCACTCAACAGGTGTTCACACTATCAGACAAGCTGATATTCACACATAAATACACACACAAGTAGGGCATGCAACAGTTCCATGGACTGTACACGTACTTGAAACAGGGAAATGTTTACGAAACTTGGGTGGGTTTAAACACCACCAGAAGGGAAAGGAATAATAGTGACTCGGAATGTAATATCCAGAAACTTTACCACGCGCTGGCTTTCAGATTGCAGCCACTGAGTCACTCCAATTCTACTAATTATGGGTCACACCAAAAGGTACAATTCTGGATTCACTTCTGTCGACCTTCTCAAGGTCCGGGTGATGCTTTCTTTGCTGAGAATCTTTCTAAAAGGCAGAGGAACACCCTGATAGCCAGACAAAAGGAACCATTAAATAAAAATAAACTGGAAAAAAATAGAGCGCTTTGAGGTCTTACACAGGGCATAACTGCGCCGTGCAAATGCTGAAGACCTAGCAGCCTTGCACTTTGTTGTCAAGTGGTCTCAGTTGAGAGTCTTATCTCTGTGAGTCCTGGCATTTTAGCTAACAGCAGTTTGGCCTCTGCAAATCTGCTGTGATGCAGGCATTTTCAGAGCTTGAGGCAAAATTACATTTGACCATTTGCCATAGTATTTTCCATAATACGGCATTTTCAGGCCATTTGTTGCAGTTTTGCACCCACTCCTGTTCATTTGTGATAGTGCTGTCGAGAAGCCTCCTGCACAGCCTTAATGTAGTTTCAGCCCAATAAACCCTTATACTTGCTGTGTATTCCTATCCCAGCTCTAGTCAAGGAGGCCATTTTCGTTGCCTGCACCGGGGCCCATGGTATCTATACTGCTTTCACATGATAATACAAAATAAACATATATGGAGGTGAGAATTTTTATTGATTGAGATGTATTTTCAGAGCAAAGACCTTGCCCCGAGAATGATGTGGTTGCCAGGTCTGCCATCATTCTGCTTGTTCGCTAGATCAGGCTGCATGGTATTATACGTGGTCCTGAAAGGTGGGGGTGCATGCACTACCTTGTGGTGGTTTTCCCCAAAAGAAAGTTTCCCATCAAAGGGCGTTGAATGAGTTCAGTGGTTGTGGGCCAGATTTACAACTCACGAATCTTAACTTTACAAAACCCTGCTAATGTTGTTTTGCTGTTGTGAAAATTAGTTGTCAGCTGACACCTCAGGGATAAACAGGTTGTCAAAGATGCTAAATCCCAACTTCCAGAAATTTTAGTGATGGGGGGGCCCGGCTCCTAAAAAATATTGCCAGGGGGGGCTGGGCCTAAAAAAGTTTGAAGACCTCTGCCCTAGATGAAAAGACTTGAAAGGTCAGTTTAGATAAAAAAAGAAGTCAACCAGCCAAGTGCTCTCCCGGTGATGCCAAGTGACTGCAAAGATTTAATTAGCACGGTATGAGAAACCGTGTCAAATGCGGCACTCAAATCTAACAATATGAGGGCCACTGTGTTACCTGTATCTAAACGTTGTCGTAACATTTCGGTAACACCAAGAAGAGTCGTCTCGGTCGAAAAGCCCGCTCTAAAACCAGACTGAGAGGAGTGTAAAAAGTTTGAAGATTCAATTAACTTGGATAGTTGTAAGTTTACATGTTTTTCCAAGATTTTGGAAAAAATAGGAAGTAAAGAAATGGGCCTAAAATTAGATGACTGATCAGGATCAGCATTAGCCTTTTTCAACAATGGGAGGACCATAGCATGTTTCCAATCGGACGGAACCAAAGCCTCTTGAAGTGAGGCATTAAGTAGTTCCATAACAATTTCCAGTAATGGCTGCTCAATTTGTAGAAGTACAGGAGCAGGAAGAAGGTCACAGGGAGATCCTGATTTAATGCTGCCTAAAAATTTTTTAAAGAATTAATGTTAAGAGGCGCCCACATTTCCAATTTCATAGCAGGTTCAACTGTAGAGATGGGTTCAAGAGGGGAAACTGACTGAATAGGCACCGTAGGCCAAATTTTATCCAATGTCAGATATATTTGCTCCACTTTATTTATAAAGAAGTTGGCAAGAGTGTTACATTGTGATTCATTTAGGATAGGAGAAATGGGCTGCGTGTCCGAGCCAGCCAATTTTTAACCATTGTGAACAAAGTACGGGAGCAATTTTGTGCATTGGAAATAGAGGAGGAAACATATTCTGCTCGAGCTAGTTTACATAAAACATGATATTTTTTAAAGCAGTTTTATATGTAGTTTTAGAATCAATGGAATAGTCTTTCCTCCAACATCTTTCCAATGCTTTACATTTACTTTTTCGATTTTTAATTGTTCCGTAAACCAGGGAGCAGGGGGACGATGATTATACAATTTTTTGACAGAGAGTGGAAGGCAGTCATTGACTGCATTAGAAATCCAGCTATAAATAGTATCCAAAGACGATAATGATATTAAACCAGTACTTGGAATATTATTGGACAAAATTCGATTAAAAATTTCCATATCCAGTTTTCCCCAGTTTCTGGATTGGGATTGTATTCCAGTTGCAGGTATGAACAAGTTCAGTAGAACTGTACATTGAAACTTGATCGCAAAGTGATCTGACCAGCATAACGGAAGAGCAGGAAAGCTTTGGATGTGGGATAAATTAGAAAAAATAGGATCTAATAAGTGACCAGCCATATGCGTCAGGCCACTATTGCAAAGTGATAAATTCATTGCAGAGAGGTCCGCAATCAGTGCGCTGCTAATTGTACACTCAGTATTATCAAGATGGAGATTAAAATCACCCAAAATGGTGAAATTAGCCATTTTAAGTAAGTAGGGGGCAATCAAGTCTGGGAATGACGACGCCCAGAGACCAGCTGGTCCTGGGAGCCGATAAACCAACATACCAGAAAGAGTAGACTGTGAAGTCAAGGTGAGTTTAAATAGAGCTGCTTCACAACCGGCAAAAGGCAGGTCCTCAAACTTGCATGAGTAACATTTTTAAAGATTAGTGCAATGCCTCCTCCCACCTTTAAATTTCTATCTTTTCTAACTATTGCATAATTGGCAGGTAAAGCCATGGCCACATCGGGTCCTGAACTAGCGTGTAACCATGTTTCAGTTAAAAAAATTGCATCAGGCTCTTTGCTACTTAGTAAATTAAAAATATCTTCCTTATGTTTAGGGAGGGATCGACAATTAATATTCCAAAAATTAAAAAGTTTGTTAGAAGAAAGGCCATTTTGTATTTTGGGATATGCTGTCTGTTGATACACTTCTAGCCAAGCAGTGTCAAGGACTGCAGCTAATTCTTGCAAGTACATGTACATTCTTTACACCATTCTTCCTGCACCAACTATCTCTAGAGATGCCCCATCAATTGCTACCAAAGTTGCAATGCTTCGCAAATAAATTGATAAAACTGTAAGCTCATCCTCTACTAGTGGTCTGATTAGTACCCTTCTTTCCATACCATCTTTTCTCATACACACTGTTTACCCTCACTTTTGTTTGTCAATCTGAATATTCAGTCCTCTAGTTTTACAGATACCAGATGCGTTTCTTTCCGTACAACATACATTTTCACTTTTCTTGCTACCTCATCAATTAAGTGTATCCCTTGTGAGAGCGCAATGTCCGTTTTCATTTCCTTTTAAAGTACAAACATGTTTTCCTTTCCACAGGGTGTAGTTCAACAACATTACAATATACAACTTTCACCTGGCTTGACAGATATCCCTTTTCAATGCCATATATCAATTCAGAGGACCATACCTCCGAATATACAAGTGACACAGAAAACATAATTCATATAAAGTCAGATATACCCATGTATAAAGCTACATTATAAAACTTTCTACAAATAAATTCCATATACCCTGCTTATGTCAAGTATCCAAAGTATGTTGCTATTAGGTCCAAGTGACTGAAGAAATCAAGTTATTCTGGGACTTTCCTAAGGCAATCAGTTCAATACATGTCCCCCTCCAATTACTGCTGCACTAGCAGCAAGATATATAAACTCTCATGACACTGATTAGCTTACAAATTCTTCTAAACCATTCTTCAAAGCCTCACAGAGCACTCACCAATGCAGCAAAGTACTCGGTCTCACTCTCTGTGCCTCCCTGAGAGCGAATGACTTCAGTTACAGCGGCAAGCACTGCACATATCTAAAAAGAAAGAGAATATAAATAACCCAACAGGAAAACCTTGTACAGTTAAGTTCTTAAAGATGTAATTATTACAATTGCTTGGTCAACTGAAGGAATAATGCTTTTAAAAAGTTTACATAACATAGACTTGAGCCAAAGAGTCATGTATGGTCTGAAACCACTTTCAATTTCTTTTAAGCATGGGTGTGCGAAATTCGTGTAATTTGCTTTCGCATACTTACATGAAATTTTGGAAAAGTGTGCAAAATTGTGTGGAATTACCAAAAATTAAAATCTCTCATTTAGAGTCATATTTTAGCACTGATCACATTATTCCTGTGCGCTCATAGTAAGATTTTACAGAGAATGGCACAGAATTAGGTAATGTGATTTTACAGAGAATGGCACAGAATTAGGTAATGTGGTGTAGAATCAGGTGTAACGAGCATAACGTGAAATTCCCAAAACTAGGCCTTTTACACTTGCATAATATAGATTTCACCTGGGCCTACTTTAAAATATTTTTTTCTTTAGAAATCTTTGGGTTCTCTTTGTTCTATTCTTCCAAAATGGGAACGGATACTGCCATCCAAACAGTATGTACGTAAGCATGGCCTAAACAACAATAACAGTTTCTCTCAGGTAAACGTTTGACAGTTCATCTACATTGGAGGGAACATGATCTCTCAAAGAGATTGCTGAGAGGACTGGTAGCAGTCCAACAAACAACTTCAGATTTGTAACCATTTGGCAAGTAACCCGACATCTGTCCAAATTGGTTCGAACAATGGCTGAAATACAATTGAAATACTGTCTTAGAGCAGCAATATCGATTGGATAGTGTCACCTTTCTACTCCAATTATCAATCAGTGAAACTTTCTGTTCTATACAGTGTACCAAATGTTTGACATAAAGATTGAATAATGCAGGGTAAAGATGGCAGCCTTGCCTGGGACCTTTTTGCATACAAACCTGTCTTTAAGAGCAATATTTAGGATTCTGTTAAAGTTTCTACCCAGCCCAAATTGTATCAATACCTGGCACAAATAGGACCAGTTGAATCCATCAAATGCTTTGGCAGCATTGAAGCTATCAGTGGAAGAGGATTTTTTTACAAGACTAAATCAGTAGTATCCATTCAAAAAGGGTTCAATTTAACATGTCTCTCCAAGGAAGAAAGCCCTTCTGATTCACATTAACTTGGGCAAGAAGACCCGATTTCAGCCTAGCAGACACAAATTTAGCAAACAACTTGGCATCTGTTTTAAGAATGGAAATGAGCTATTAGCTTTTGCAAATAAGGGGACTCACTGTCTCCACCCAGCTGTCAGGTGTAGAGCCCCCCTTGTAATGTGAAAACGTCATTAAGGCCTCATGAATGTAATTCATCAGGCAGACTGTCAAGTGCTGCTGCTTCGCTCTATTTGGACTTTTCATAGCATCTTCCAGATCTTAAACCACGACAGAACTTTCCATAGCATCCGTTTCCCCTACGTCAGTTTTTGATAAGTGCAGACTAGATAGCCAGGACTCTATACCTACTCAATCTGGAAAGAGTTGTTACTGGGAGATGCCCCAAAAGAACTAAACAAGTACTGACAACACCAATAGGTCTGTCTTTCATTTGGAGACTTGACTAAAGTTTTTAAAAAGAGCCTGCAGCAGTAAAAATATATATTATTTTACATTCCTTGTTTTATACGATGCATCCATAAGACAAAGAATTACATTTGTGAAGATTTAGTGTACTTTGAGAGGTAAAATAGTCCTTTGTGCATTATAATGCAAATACCCTAAAGGAGGAGGAATGATACATAAAACGCCCAACAGAATGACGTGACAGAGAAATACTGCTTTGGGTGGAGTCCACTCTATGTATATTTTTAAGATATGGTAACAACAGGTCAAGGACATCAAGTTTATTTTGTTCACCAAACAAATAGACACAAACCCCTGCAATGCAAACCCATTGGCTTTAGATTAACTGTTTCCAATATGGTTGTAGGAAGGCGGATGGTCTTGCTGCTATGGCGAGATATGCATCCATATCCATAAAATGTTCAAAACTATGCAAATGGTTCACCAATACAATACCTTCACCATTAGGGTGGGTACTCTAAGTAAATGCATTGCGCTGTAAGCTCAGCTTGCATCACGGGCAGGGATTCCAATTCAAAACATGTACAAATATTTGCAAAATGAAACAAGTACATGTAGAAGAACGAAGGCAAGATTGGGTTTAATTTATATTGAAAGTAAATCACCCAAAAAGTGGTCATGCAATTTTAAATGGCCACATTCTATAATGCATTGATAATAAATAGTTAGAAGAATGGTATAACCGGAGCTCGTGGTAATCAGAACTCCGGCTTAACAAAATCGCTGGCATATTGAGGGCACTACGGTGAACAATCTGCATCTATTCATAAATAGAGCCTGTGAATATTCATATATTTGAGAGAAACAGAACACTGGTATGTTCAGCATTCGTTATAATCAGAAATCTTGCGTAATCAGACCCTTGCCAGAAACCAAACCCTGACATAACATGAACACTGTCATAATCATAGGGGGATATTATCAGAAGTCTAGTATGAGAACACTGGCATAACGAGTTTCCTCACTGCATGGCATCAAATGGAACGAGTGGATTTTTATTGGGCAAGTAGATTTGTAAAGCAGCTTGTCCTTTGGACAAGTAGAGATTTTATAGACTTCTACACCACTGAGTGTGGTGCCTGTTTGCTAATGAATGAATGAATATTGAATTTATAAAGCGCTAAACTTAGCCCAAGGGCGTCAAGGCGCTATTACGGCACTAGTGGGCAGACAAGCTGGCATGCTTATACTAAGATCTGTGAGAAAAGCCAGGTTTTCAAGGCTTTACGGAAGAGCGAATGTGACACCTGACCCGAAAGCTCTTCCGGGAGGGAGTTCCACAGCTTGGCAGCAACAGTCGAGAAGGCTCTACCTCCCCATCTAGCCTTGTTAAATCTTGGTACTATTAACAAATTCTTATCTACAGACCGAAGCTGTCTAGTTGGAACATAGCGATGAAGCATTGCCTTGATGCCCTCAGGGCCTGCGCCATAGAAGGCATTATGAGTAAGGCAGAATGTTTTGAAGAGGATCCTACGGTCCAAAGGAAGCCAGTGTAGCATCCTGAGAGGGGCCGAAACTGAGTGAAATTTTGGAAGACTCATCACCAGTCTGGCCGCAGCATTCTGCACCAGCTGCATACGTCGCACCAGACCTTTATTAATGCCCAAATACAGGACATTACAATAGTCCAGTCTGGACGTTATCAGGGCAATGACAGCATGTTTGCGTGAGTCAAATGAAAGAAAATTGGAGATTTTTCTGAGGATTCTAATAATCCCAAAACAGGTGGACACTGTCCTATTGACCTGCCTGCTCAAGGAGAGAGAATTGTCCACTAAAATCCCTAAGTTTTTCCCATGGGATACCGGGCAGGGACAGGTGCCCAGTGTGTCCGGACACCAGTCGCTGGACCAAATGTCCAGTTTGCTGCCAAAGATCAAGACCTCAGTCTTCTCCCCATTCAGTTTCAGGAAATTGGCCGTCATCCAGGAGGATACTGCCTGCATACAATTCCTGAAGTTATGGGCAGAGTCTTTGATATTATGAGTGATGGACACCATGATTTGGGTGTCGTCCGCATAGGACAACACCTCCAACCCAAAGGACCTCACCACTTTAGCAAGCGGGGCAACATAAATATTAAAAAGTGTGGGGCTCCCAAACTTAAGCTGATTCAGCTCTATTACCTGCATGCCGCGTATCTCACTCCCTTGCGCCTTTTCCGAGCGGGCTTGCGTCCGGATGCGTTATGTGCAAGATGTGCTCATGCCACGGCGGACTTCATCCACATGGTTTGGTTGTGCCCACGTTTGGAGCACTTTTGGAGGTCCATTGAGGTAGAACTTACTGAGGTGTTGGGTTGGGAGGTTCCGCATGAGCCACGCCATTCATTATTGGGGATCACGGATGGGCTGGATGGGACCAGGAACGAAAAGTTATTCTTTAACACAGCTATGATTGTGGCCAAGCGGGACATAGCGGCGGCTTGGAAAAGCCCTGATCCACCTGACCTGGGGAGATGGCGTAGGGGGTGGACTGGTGTGCGACCCAAGAAAAGCCCTTTACATAGCCAAGGGGTGCGGCAAAAAGTATCGTGAGAGTGTGGGGGAAGTGGTTGGGTAATGTGGGGGTTTTGAGTAACCAGACTCCATATCCTCTATGTGCAAGTCTTTTGGGGGTTTGTGACCGAGGGATGCATTGCATACTGGAATGTATTAGATTCAATGAATTCTGTGTAGCTGCTGATTTGTTTCACCGGTTTGAAAACAATAAAATTTGGTTATCAAAAAAAAAGTGTGGGGCTCAGGGAGGAGCCCTGAGGAACACCACAAGACATGGAATTAAAGGCCGAGTAGAATTGTCCAAATTTCACAGTCTGTACCCGGTCACTCAAGAAGGAGGCAAGAAGCCCCAAAGCAGAGCCCCCGATCCCTATCTCTCTGAGACGCTCAACCAGTCTCAGAGGAGACAGGGTATCAAAAGCTGCGGTGAGGTCAAGTAGAACTAGCAGCGTGGTGTGCCCTAAGTCCACTTGAGTACGGATGTTGTTAAAAACAACAGTTAAGGCAGTTTCCGTACTGTGATGGCTTCTGAAGCCATGTTGTGAGCTATCAAGAAGTTGGTGCTCCTTCAGATAGGCACTAAGGTGGGAATTTAGATAGGTTTCCAAGATCTTAGCTGGAACTGGAAGCAATGAGATCGGACGATAGTTTTTCAATTCTGAGGGGTCCAAAGAAGGCTTCTTTAAAAGTGGCTTTACCACTGCCGTCTTCCACAAGATGGGGTACTGTCCCTCTGAGATAGCTACGTTTAATGCCACAGTAAGGTGAGGAACAATGGCTTCTCGACCAATTTTAAACACCTTAAGGGGGCAGGGATCCCGTGGAGAACCAGATTTAACTCCTTCTAGAAGCCGATCAGTAACATCAGGCGATAAGCAAGGAAAAGTAAGTAGCCTGGGGGAATCCTCCATAACCACCTCTCCGTTAAGAAGGGAGATAGACTGAGCAGGTAACCCCGCATTGGAGGCTTCAAGCAAGGAGTAAATATCCATGATTTTGGTGCGAAAGAAGTCGGATATTTTATCACAGAGCTCCTGAGAAGTCTCTGAAGGGTCAGTGACTGGGGGGGAAGAAAGGGAGTTAATGATATTAAAAAGATCCCTAGAGGATTTCATTGACTCTGTGATCTTTGTGTAATATAACCCCTTTTCTTCCATAATGGCCGCTTTATATTTCTTCAGACACTGTTTATGCAATTCCCTACCTGACGGCGCTAGATCAATACGCCACAATCTTTCCTATCTGCGGCACACGCCTGTCTCATCTTTCTGAGTCTCTCGGAAAACCAGTGAGCAGAGGGCTTTCTTCTTGCTGAATAATGCTTACTCACTGGCACCAGGGTGTTTATTGCTACTGACAGTTGTTGCGATAGTTCGGCTGCTGCAAGATTCGCATCCTGGTGCCCGGAGGGCTGAAAGCTATGCAAGAAGTTGGTAAGTGCCTCCTTACTAATGAGCCTAAGGTTTCTCCTTTCCTCCCAATTACTGTTTTCAGAGATACCACTTCGTGATGTCAAACTGCGCAAGTCAAAAGGGATGGCCGAATGATCAGACCAGGCGAGGGGAATGGGTACTGCCACCAGGATTCGAGGGTCAATGGAAAAAATACCATCTAGGATATGCCCCGCCAGATGGGTGGGACTCCTAACCAGCTGTGTGAAGCCACAGCCGCTCAAGGTGTCCAGAAGACTGAGTGTCTTTACATAGTGTGTTATCTAAATGGAAATTAAAATCACCCAAGAGAGTGAGATTAGATCTTTCTAGGTAGGGTTCTAGGAGGCTGCTAAAATTCAGGCTGAAAGCCGCCCTGGAGCCCGGTTGTCGATAGCATAGGACACCAGAAAAACTTTCCGTCGGATGCAAATTAATTGAAAAGTAGAGGGCTTGGTAGAGATCCGAGGGTGCGGTCAAGGGCTGAGTACGGCAGACCAAAGTCTCTGTGGAGAATACCCAACCCCCCCACCCCGCCTGCCTACCCTATCCAGCCTAGCAAGACTGTAGCCAGACGGGATTGCATCCACAAGGTCAGGACCTGAAGAGTCCGTGTCCCATGTCTCAGTGATGAAGACCCAGTCAGGCTTTCTTAATGAGACAAAGTCTATGAAGGCCAATTTGTTCTTGATCATGGTTCTTGCTTTAATGAGAAAACCCTGTACTATGTGCTCTTTAGAAAGAAGCATTAATGAGTCATTGCTAATGGGAATGTTCCCAAAACTGGTCTGTTTCACATGGATACTGCATAAAGTGCATATATAGCGCAGTTTTTTTACTAGGAATTCAGGGTCAATAGTGTGAAGGCATGGAGCTGTTACCAACCGAAGGTCTAAGAGTTCCTTTCTATTATATCTAGTCCATCCCAACCGGTCTGACATGAGAGAGGCAGCATTTCTGGCGCAAGGCGCGAGCTGGGGGCGGACGGGCTTCACTTTGGCGCGCCAGCGGCGCGCCCGCCGCGCGCTTCCGCTGCGCGACGAGCAAGTCATGCAGATTAAATAGCCAGAAGTGATGCAAAGACCCCTGACTCCGCCCCCAACCAGCAGGAAGTGACGAGAGAAGAGCCGTCAGCACCCTCCACAACAAACGGGAAAACCCGCGGTGGAACGAGGTGCGGCGGGAGCAGAGAAACAGTGCAAAAGCAGGTAGGAAGTGACAATACAATTTAAAAAGCTCCAACAGTATTAAAACGTAATTAAAAGATTTTAACAGTCTAAAAAGCTAAGTTGCCACAGATTCAGCATGTGCTTGTTGTCTGCTCGCGTCCGCCCTTTAACACCTCAGATACATTAATACAATTACAAAACATTACCTGTTCTGGAATATTGGTCTGTATTTGCTCAATAACAAGCAATACACTATCCACATTTTCATTTTGTGATTTTCATGTACTATTCTTTTTTAACCCTCTCCATCGGTTAAGTGCTCTCTGCAGTGCTGTGTCAGCTTGTTACTTTGGAGGGACACAGTATGATGATGTGGTTCTTTGGGGAGAGGATGTAGCCTTACGGCTAGAGCGGGCGACCTCGAAGCTGGGGAACCGGGTTCGAGTCTCGGCAACGACGCTCAACATCCTGTGATTCTGGGCAAATTACTTAATCACCCCGTGCCTAACAAAAATGAATGTGTCCTCATGTAACGCAACTGGTGCTCGTGTAAAGCGCTCCAATACCCAATGTCTAGTTCGCGCTATAGAAAACTCTTTAAAAAAACAATTTTTAAAAAAGGTAGTTGCCAGTCAGAAGAGTTCCTAATCACTGCTCCTCCTTGCAGATATTTTTTGTGCAGTTGCTTTTGCGGGACAGCTATTGCCAAATGAATTACTTGATTTTTCTAGGTCTTTGCAACACCATTTGTATGACTTGTTAGAGTTCCTTTATCCCATTTAACAATGGAGATTCTTCTTCCACATACAGCTGATGGTTTGTCAATAAGACTCTCCAAGTTTCTTGGGTTTCTTTCACTCCATGCATTTTAGTATTACAAACACTGTGTTGCATGTTTTGAGCAGGTGTTTTCTTTTTGTGTCCCAACTATACATCAGGGTCAAAAGAACTTTCATGCAGACACTCTAGTATGTGAACTAAGACCATCAAACTCAATCGAGTTTCACTATTTGTGGAGCTAATAATTTGAAAGGAATAAGAATGCTTCGCTTTACTAGCCCCTAAACTGAGTTTGAGATCTGAGGTAGTCAGAACATTACTGGTTCACACGATTTATTATTTCTCCAACGTGATGGCACTCTGGTAGCTTCAACCCTTACGCTGCTATTCTGCTTCTTAAGCAAGCTGCTGCTCTGTTTGATGCTGTTTGAGCGGGTGTTTTCTTTACTAGCTGTCCTTGTTCTGTGGTTGATCTGAGCGCATATATCCATGCTTCCTTTATTTTGGCAATTTCTGGAATCACAAATTTATAACTTTTTCAATTCCAATAATCTACTACTGCACTTTTCTTTGTCTTAAACTACAGTTGAGCTTATCCCAGTTGGATCCAAGATTATACCTTATTTCAGCACCTGCACTGCTTTACTTGCTCTTTTCAAATGTGCGCTTTTTCCTCTCTTGTGCACAACAGATTTTACTGGAGTAAGCCTGCTACCGGAAATCTTGTTTGTTTCAGTTTTACTATTTCTTATCCTTTCCCTTAGGCTGTCGATTACCATTCTTAAGGCCATGAGCACATCTTTAATCTGAACCCATGCATAATTTCTTGTCGCTATCATCACCTATTTTTACATGGTTGTGAAGGGTAATTCATGCAGGTTTCGCTTGCTCCGTCTGATCCGACAATTCCTGCTCTATATGCCTGACCCTTTATCTCTACTGTGCTTTTATTCCACACCCAAAAAACAGATTTTTTTAGAGTTGTTTTTTGTTTCTTTTATTTAGTATACTATATATATTTGTAGAAGGACAATGTGAACAGTCTTCGATTTTATCTGTTCCTTTTTAAGATTTTTCTTTGTGGCCCCTTTCTGTAGAGCTCTTAGTTGCTTACGTGCACTAACCCAGCAATGCATTCATGGTTTCGGAGGGGCTGGCACAGAGGTTTTTTAGTCCAAGTAGAGCAATTACTGGACTACGACATTCTAACATTTGTTGTTTAAATAGGAACAAGTTAAATACAAGGTTAACCAGCAACAAAACAAATAATGAAGTAGAAGAATACCATCATGTCGGCCTGTGGTGAAATACCCAAATTACCAGACCCATATGCGGTCTCTTTGCAAAGGAAGAAGGGTAAAGTCTAGACAAGGTGAATTTGTATCAGTTCAACTTACCAGTCGGGTGACTCAGCTGCTTCACCATATTGTTCATCTCCCTTCTCTCAATATGGTCCCTTCCTCCGCTTCTGACCAACAGGACATATATTCTCCAATCTCTGATTTACCCTATTCACCCCTCAGCTCACAAGCTGATCAGCAAAGACCACTCCAATCTGTGGCTAGCCATCAGTTATTTCTGACATAAGATTTTCACTATCTAGGGTCAGTATGCAAACATAGCACATTCTGCTAGGCATACACCAAGTTCCTCTACAGGAGTGCTCATCAAGTCTTCACTGTACTTTCACTGGTATGGTACGTTTTGTTTTTTACCACCACTCTCCACTTTGTTACTCCAGAGACTGATAAGACACGCAAGCAAGGACAGAAGATATGTCAAAGGTTAGGGAGAGTGGTTCAAAGAATTAACATAAGGCAAAACGCATCGTAATCACAGGTGCTCGTTGCTGAGGTACAGAGTGTTAATGATTATAGTTTTCTAAGCAACAACGTATACTCTCTGAGTGTGGTCTGTGTTCTGCTGCCAGTGGAGAACAATGCAGGCAAGCCACACTGCTCCAATAGCTTCTACCACCGTTGAACACTACTCTCAGGCTTTTCACCAACACATTCGTCGCTTAAAATTCTGAGAACTCCACTAGTGACACAAACAATGTGGAACACTTCAGTGGCATTTTAGGATGCGATGAAAGGTACACCATATCTTTAAAATACTTAAACACTGGATGTGTGCAGGATTTCTTTCCAGAGCAGCAATTTGAGTGACAATGCAGGAATGTTTTATTTGGGCAATGAAAGACGTTTAGAACCCTTAAAAGAATTCTTCTATAAAACAGAGGATCAATAGTTACATTAAAAATGTAAGAGGATGAAGCTCGAGCAATCTAGCTTGCTTGGGAGTATTCACCATGTTCCTCGACTGTGGTACAGCTTTCATACTACAGTATCCAGAAAGTAATTCAACATACTCAAAATGTAAAGCACAGGGATTCAAGTTGAAGCAGGTGGCTCAGAGAAAATCCAACAACTCATCGCTGCAGCTTAAGCTTACTTCTTTGTGTGCCGCAGAGTTAGACTCCCAGTATCGCTGTACTTTGTTGAAGGTGATATTGGTGCAGTCAGTCAAACCACTCAGGAAGGTGGCTCCAGACTTTTCAGTAATTGCAACATTGTTCTCATTCTCCATGAGGTGCTGGGAGCCTTCTTTTTCCCCCTCCGTGAACAAAGGTCCTGACTGAATGTCATTGTGGAGCTTCAAGGCATCTACTGTCAGGTTACTGTTCTCTATTTGAAGAGAGAGATGCAAGAAAGAGAAAAAAAGAGGGAGAGAGAGAGAAAAGAAATCAACTACACCGTCAAAAACATGTATTGTTTTACAACAGGCTGTGTATCCATGAAGTAGGTTTCAAAGAAAACAATACTGTATAGGGACCTTGAATTCATAATGATTAAAATATTAGTCATTTGTGGGAGACTGCAACTGCAACACTTGATTTTCTGACCCTTTATTTTGATTTCAGACCTTGTTCCCAGCAGCTTCAGCCAGACTTACACTGGTAATAATCAGAAGTCAAATCACATCTTTATTAATTTCTGAGTAGCTCGTGATTAGCTAATGTCTCAACAAGTATTAACAGTAAAGGTTTTATTTGTTGTTCTGAGAATCACTTTTAAAATGATTTAATTAAATGAGGGATGTGCTGCAGCGATTATGGAAAAGTAACCATTTTGTCAGGCTCCTGACCAGGTTCCTCAGAGTCCAGCTGGAAGCTGTTCCCAGCTGGAACTTTATAACCATTTCTTAGAGAAAGCCTCTGCCAGCCTGCTGCCGAGTCAAGCGAAGGGGACCTAATTTGTGTTTTAATACCAAGCACAAAGCTCTGGTAGCAGATAGTTATGCTATACAGATCATCTTATTCAAATATATATATATATATATATATATATATATATATATATATATATTTATTTTTATTATTTTTTTTTTTTCCCAACCAATCTTATGGTCAATGTCATAATGGCCATAGATTTTCAGATCAATCCCTCACTGTGATAAATCCCTTGGTTACAATAGCTCGCCATGTCCACATCCTAGTAACATGCTTCATAATCACTGACAGGATTGCACACTTAAAGAAACTCACTAGCTTACCTTCAATGGGGCTATTTATAAAACAAATAAAAAGCAAATCCCTTCAAAATGCCTTGAAGTGTCTTGCACAGTATCATGTCTCACCACCTATATTTAACTATGTCCCACTAAGTACACCGGCAACGCCAAACTTAGTTTTGGGTCCATTCATACTGCTTTTGTACAAATGTCACCTACATAATTTCCCCAAGGTAAGTCGTAAATTGAATCCTTTAGCATTGTTGTTCCGCCTGTCACACGGTCATGTGTTCATTTGCTAGAATTTGGCAGGATAGTTCCTTCATTCAAGGCAGTGTTTAAAACACCAGTTGGGAGAACAACAAAGGTGACCAAAACTTCCCCCTACCAGATCTCTGCTGATTGATCAACTAATCTACATGGTCACAAGCGAAGCATGGGTAAACACAGAAGCACCTCCAAGCTAGTGTGTTCTTACCTCTTCTACTAAACAACTACATCGCCCTCACAGAACAACCTAGTGGTAAAACTCATTGGCTTCTTTTGATACACAGATGACATTGACACCTACGCATTCATCATCGGCCGACAACTGTTCTATGAAAAAGTTTTATTTGGAAGTGTAAGAATTTGCTGGTCTTACAGATCCTAAAACGCAAGCAGTTTCTCTTAGGCCCTGGACACAAGCTTGATAAATGTCATATTAAAAAAAACATTACTGCAGGTGTAATCCTACTTCGTATGAGCTAAAAAATAAAAGATATTTTAGTTTTATTTTGAGAAGACCCACGCAGTACCAGAGCTCACACAATAGATAGTCAGTGCTGCAGACCCCTTTCATGTATACCATCACACGTCATCAACAGATGTCAAAAATATATATATGCGCCAAACTAAAGTATCATGCTGGGGCAAACTAAAGCAGAATAAAGCAACCACATCCTCAACTCTGAGGGCATGTAAGAGGGGGCTGCAAGACCCACTGTCATCCACAAAGCAATAAAAGGCAAACCCACCAGTACCTTTAAAACTTGTCAAAGGCATTTCTTTTAGGAATCTCAGATCCTATGCGACAGCACTTCATGCAGACCCAAAATATCAAAAAACAAATGCAGGAAAATATTTTCACTTTTTGAGCTCTATCAAATTAAGTTCCCTCCTTTATCTATAAAGTCAGTCCATTACAGTTTCTGATTTCTACTGGGTGCTGCCTTCGATTGGTTGCCAACTGTGAGGTACCAGTATACCTGCACCAGTTAACACCCGCACCAACATCACTGATAAACCATTTTTACATTTCTTCTAGTCCTTTGAACAGTGTGCAACCCACCAAATTGCCAGACCTTGTAGCCCTGGTACACCAGGGAACACAGAACATAAGATTCAGTCAAATGCCCCATTTACAAACCAGCAGCATTCCATTTCTGGTGAGTGGGATCTAGTTCACATGTGAAAGTTGGACTACTGGGATATGGACACAATCTCTGCAGCGCGGATTCATTCCCACTAAGCTAGCCTGCCTCGAACTCTGGGCTGCAAAGATAACTAGAACAAAGGGTGAAGATGCATAACAGTGCCTTAATCCTACTGACCGAATTGTAACTGGAATATTTGGAGTAGCTCCCAAAGTAACCAAAAGTCCACAACACAGAACTGCAAGCAATTACTGACAACAATCAATTTTAAAGAGAACACTGCTTAAGCTGTTATTTTGAGTGTGCATGGTTACAACTCTAAGTGCTAAAATATGGTTTATGTTTGCATTTTGGTCCCAGAAGGTGCGAGGACATTTTGGTTTTCTTAACTACAATTAATCTGAAAAGCACTATTCATGTGCAAAAATACTTTTCATAATTATTAGCTTGGACTTAATCTGTGGCTTGTATAATCTGCAGGTTCTTAATTTACTGCCAGATCTTGGAGTATGACTTAACTGCTTCTCCAAGCTATAGCTGAAGAGACAATTCCATCCCAGCCGGGATCCTCAATCGACAATGGCCTTTATTAAGACAGTACTTTAACAGCCAGACCGTGCTCCCACAAAAATACTGCCCACATTTCACCTACTCCAAAGGAATGCACTTGCTTACCATTGAAGCTAGGATTAAATTCAAAACATTTCACCTCACTCATTAAGCTAGTCTCCTAAAAGTAATCATTTATCTAGGCAGCCTACTTTGGAAGAAAACAACCGAGATTCAAGACCTTTCAGGCACTGACCCCAAACTTTCCCTGGTACCACAACCTTCAAGGGGACCCAAGAACTGAATCCACGCCCCGGACAGTCAGGAAATAATTACAAATCAGACTCTTCCGTTAATAGCTGAATAACTGTTTGACGATTAATCCAGAATCTGTTCATCAAAGTTACTGTCTCAGAAATGTAACCAGGCTTCATTGATTGGCAACTGGCATGTGCATTTGTATGGGGTTGTGTAGGTGGGCAGCTCAATCAATTAGGGGGTTGAGTGAGTGGGTGAATAGGAGTGGGTGTGTGAATGAGAGTGAGTAGGTGTGTGAAAGTTAAAAGGTGAGTGAATAGTTGTTTGAAGGTCTAAGGGAGATAATTAGAAAGCATTTACTCATCAGAAATTACAGTGTTAGGGTCCTGGTGGAGGTAATGTCCAAACCCAACAATTTTCCATACCACATTCACATAGGTTTAAATGGCTAACCCTCTTACAGAGACTGACTCCGCTTTCCATAATTTAAATGATTACACTTGTGAACGTAGATACCAGAGAGGTTGGTCCCCCCCAACGAATAAAAATAGCATCAGTCTTAACATTTAGAATGGCAGGGAATGATACCATGAATTGGTGACAAAGCTCCACTTGTCAGGGATTCTTCATTAGCAAATGGTTTAAGAAGATTGGACATGTCCCTTTCTGATGTATTCCCAATTGAAAACAATTGCCTATTAAGCATTAAAAAGAAAAAGATAGCTATATGATGCAGAGAAGAAGAGAACTACCAGCAAAACAGTGTAAAGGAGAAACATTGACTCCATGAGCTACTAACTTTTGTTGTAGGCTTACTTGCGAGTTCTTTAGCATTCCTAAGAACGGTGTAGTGCAGAAGGGAGAATTACTCAGTTTAAGGAAGCTAATATGGCTGAGATGCTGACTAATAGTTTGCAAAATAGGCATTAGAAACAGGAATGTTTTGGAGGTCAATATTAAAAAGAACCCCACTAATACTGGTTTGAACTATGACAGTCACAAAATCTTAACAGCGAAGCTTATGTTTTATTGTGCTTCCATTTAGGCAGTTATGCATCAAGCTGTCACAATAAAGAGAATTTCAAGGTAAAGAACATGCCTGTTGATGCTCCATTTAACTAATTAAGACGGTCAGGACTGAGTCTTCATAAGACCCCATGAGAGTCTTCGTAAGCCTAGTTTAAGGCTAATTAACAAGCCTGCGTGAGACAAGGATTTCAGGTTCAAATCTTACACATGCATTCAAAGATAATCATTACGGAAAACAAATAAATTAGTCATTCAAAAATTTGCGTTAAACAAAAAAAAAATCAAAGTATAATTCTGCATGAGAACTAACATAGGGTCAGTCTCTGCAGGAATGTCTAAGTACTAAATCAATAAACAGACTGAAGCAGAGCCTGCTCAGGTGGAAAGCACAAAAATAACTGGTTTGTGTTCAAATTAGCACAGCTTTTATAAGGGCTCAGGCTATAGAAGCCACTTCATGGCATGCTATGTCGTACTATTAATGTTTCTAAAAACGTAAACCAGTCATTAATCTGGTAAATGACATACTTCGAGAGACACCTACTTCCCAATACATTCTGTAGGACAGGCTATGCAAACTTAAGGCAACAAACTGACATTTTATGTAACAAGAAACAACGGTTTATTCAGCTAATGAATGACATTCACGGTACAGTGGCAGGACACCTTGAGAAGTTACAAAATAAAGAAACGTCCTGTGCATTGCTTCCTTGACACAGTACAAATATTACATTCGAGACACCAAAGAATGAGGGTTCTTTTCAATGACTTACTTGAAATGGAAAACCATACAAGAATACAGAGAGAGAAAAATACTTACTCATAAACTAAACGTGCACTATCATTCTACAAATCTGAATAGCTGTCAATGCAATCTGACTAAAGCCTAGTCATGCTAACTGAGCCACATTTATTATTAAGCATTATTTGTAATTAGTAAAAACTTGCCTACAATCTCATGACTACTTGCTCAGTATGAAGAATTTCAGAAAAGGGTGCCCAGTAACCAGTCATATGAAAACCCTGCCTCTTGTCAGTGGGTGTTGTGTTGCATTTAGGGATCCCATCCGAGACCACTGGGTTGCATAGTTTTCAGTTCCATATATTGAAAGAGATCACGCTTTCATCACAAAATGTGAATAGGACTGCATATTTAATGTTTTTATTCCTTTCTTTTCATTTCCAATGCAAACCCACTTAATAATGTATCAGCTCATCTCTTAGTCTTGCTATAAAGACCCACAAAGACGGCAGATTGGTGTTCACAACAGTGCATCCAGTGATCAGTCTCTACGAAAACTCTGCTTCGTCACCCCTTAAATCTCTGTTGCCTTGCACACTAACAACACAATGCATGCAAGAAAACTGTATGACCAAATTAGGTCTCCTGATACTAAATGAGGAGATGTGATAGCAATCCACATTGACTGGGCCTTTTTGGATCCAGCTTAAGAGAGCTGTAATGCTCTCATAGGCTGGGATATCATGTGGAAGGTACGCATGCATGTGAAACCGGTATGACAAACTATATGAAATGCATGACAGGTGGTGCACAACCGGGTGATGTGTCCATATGGGAGCCAAACGCCCAATAATCATCTATACCCCAATATTTTGAACACCCCAATCCATTTGACTCCTGAATCTATAATAGAACTAGATATTAGAGATAACTCTCTTCACGGAAAAATATACATTTCAGAATAAATAAGGAAACGCTATTGGCGGAGTTCTAAATCAAAAGTAAGGCAAAAATAGATAACAGAATTTTAAGTAAATGTGGTACAGAGAAAAAAATGCATGGAAATACCATGAAGGCTCAAATACAGAATCATATAACTTAGCCCTAATTAGTCAGGTATAGACAAAAAGCCCAAGTGTCAACTCAAAGTGTACTGACAGCATCCCCATAAGTAAAACGCAAGACAAATGATCAAAGTCTCAGAAGAAAAATGAAAAGTCACCCAGCAGTAGCAGGACAAAATGAGCCCCATAAAAGATATGAACATAACAAGCCTCTTAATACTAAAGCCCAAGAGCTTTTAAACACAAATCACATTCTATTAACAGATTCTGCAAATTCAACATGGTATGATCATGGTTTGGGTCACATTTGCAAATCAGAAACAGCAACGTAACATTTTAAATCTTTAAACACTAACCCATTCCTTAAGTAAGACAAATCTCCCACCTACTCGCTCAGCAACTGCTCTCCATGGATGATTAACACAAAATTAAACATTTCTCAAACAATGGCTCATAGAATTAAATTGCCTTCATAGGAACTTTCAGTGGAAGTCCTTGAATAGGATACTTTGGGCACACGATGGAAGCTTCATTCACAATACACACTTCCTAACCCAATAGTTCATTTTAAATCATTGACGTCATTCACTCGAAGCTCTGCAGAAACAAGAGGAGAGATGGTTTGCAGGGGGACACTGATTGGGAGGGAGAATTAGCAGAACACCTAAAACTGCATCCATATTAAAATAAATGCTGTCCTTCAGGGCTGGCAGCGGGGTGAGCCCAATGGACTGCTGCTGCTGAGGCGCGTCGCTCCTCCCCTTCCTCTCTTCCTGCGAGCTGCTTCCGGGTCATCGTCAGTCATGGAGATCGAGCCGGGAAGCCTGTATAGCCGTGAAGCTACAATGATACCTCCAATGGAATCCCCAAGACCGTAGCAGTGTGGAAGTCAGCAGTTTGCAGTGGTGGGAACAGCGAACGGCTAATGCGCCACCAAAGCAGAGCCCCCGCATGCTGGTCCAGGGTGAGGGGCCATGAAGACTGCGAGGCCACGGATCCCAGGAGAAGTGAGGAAGACACGGCAGGCACAACGTATTGAAGCAGTGAGGTAACCCGGGACGGGAGCCCTTGTCATTCTGGACATTTTTGGGGGGTTTTTTGTTTGCAATTGTGAGAGGCTTTCCTGGTGAGGAAGGGGAAAGGAAAAAAAAAAAAAAAGTGACACTTTGTCAAATACCTGCCGGATACCTTATTCCGGAGCATTTTGTGTAGACGACCCAGTTTCCTCTCAATAGAGTGCAAGGGGCTCAGCGGTCAAGAGTGTGTGTTGGTGTGTGCAAGGAGCAGCAGCCTGTTATAAAGCGGTCTCTGGCCAAATAAAGCCCCCTGTAGCCCTGTTGCTGAGAGCTATTCACTCTGGAGTTTGGGACACAAAGTATGCACCGGATGGCTTTGAGAGCACTAGGAGCAAGAGCTACATTCGAGGCCCCTACCCTGCCAGCATTGTCTCAAAAAACAAAGAGAAAAGCAGCGCAAGCGCGTTTATTGGCAGCTAAGAGAGAAAGAGCCATACAAAAAAGGAGCGAAGCAATGAACATTACAAGTGATCTGGCACCTTCAGGCGTTTCCCCTCTGGCGCATATTCTCTCAGGGAGGTCCCCAGATACCTCCGGATCCTCACCAGAAATTGGGTCCTCACCAGAAATTGTTGCCAGCAACGTCAATGGTAAGACCACTGGTGGAGAAGAAGCTAAGGTCCCAGGCAGGATATTGGGTATGGAAACTCCACGACTCAACACACACCGAGAGATTGATGGAGGGGGGAGTGAGGCCCTGGATTCGCAAAATACCATAGGGGCAGCGACTGAGTGGAAGAGTGCAATGCCAGAATCTGGTAACCCCCAGAAAGACTACCCTTTGTTTTTAAAAAATCGTAAGGTAACGCAGGTGGCCACCAAACTGCCCACAGCGGATCAGGTATCTCCTGGCGGGTCAGCTCAAACTACCTTGGGTATGGTGCTCGCCAGCACTACGGGTCATGTCGCTCAGGCCCCAAGAGAGAACAACCTCGAGGGATCTATACAGGCTGCTTTGGAGGAAGGCGGCAATGCTCCTATTCAGGAGCCAGTGACGACAGGCGACCCGGGGCTTCTTTCTCCCTCAGTGTCCAGCGGTCTCCAGCTGAAATCATGGGCCAAAGAGCGCGATCCACATATTCAGCAAGGGGACGCAAGCACAAGTGTATCTGTAGCTGCTGGAGGAAGTAGTATCACGTCACAATCCTTGATGGTCTAGACAGATCAAATGCATAAGCTGCTTGAAACTATTCTGGGAGAAATACGTGATTGCAAATCCTCACAGGTCCAGGAACTATCTTTATTTTTATTTATCTTTATCTCATGGATAAAATTGAGTCTATGGTACAGCAAATACCAGAGCGTTTTAAAGAACTGGAACAACGTATATCGGATATCGAGGACCATGCCCTGGTGTATGACTCGGATATTGCCTCTCTCCAGAAAAAGCTGCAGGCCTCACAGTTAAAGTTGGATGACATGGAAAATTACGCAAGACGATCAAATCTGCGTTTCACAGGGATACCGGAGGATAGTGAACATCTAAATGGTCAGCCTAATCCTCTAGTCTACATTGAGTCATTGATTAGAGACCACATACTTGATAAAGCGCCGGAGGACCTTACTATAATGAGGGCCCATAGAGTCCCCTTCCAGAGACCTTGGGGGCCAAGTACCCTAGGACAATGATCGTTCATTTTTCAGACTATAGGATTAGGGAGGCTATCCTAACCAAAGCGATCCAAAAAAGAGACATTGTTCTACCAGATGGAGCCAAAGTGAGAGTATTCTCCGACATGTTCGCATCTGCAGCACACAGACGTAGAGACTTTGTGGGTATGATGGGTCAGTTTAAGAGTGCAGGAGCACAGGTCTCCATCGTTCAGCAGTCCAAGCTAAAAGTTCTATGGAAAGGAAAGTTCCATCTGTGCTCTTTTCTGGAGGAAGCTCAAGAACTATTACAAACGATTACTCAAGCACGTGGCAAATAGGAAAAGGGTTTCTATCTTAGCAGAGCATGAACGTTAGGACCTCAGAACTCTGGGATTATAGATAGCAATGAGACCCTGTGATATTTTCTTATATGCTGGGGCCCTTTTTTTTAATTTATTTTTTCCCAGTACTTTCGGCACTTTTTGCACTTTGTTCACTTTAACTCTGTGCACTTTACGATTGTATTTTACTCTCTTGTATGGGGGATATGTATATGCTGCTACTATTATCGCTCTGTGTTTTAAGGATCCCCTTTTTTCTATAGGGTAACCTCATTGCATCTGCACTTTACGCACTTTGTGCACTTTGTTCACTTCAACTTTGTGCACTTTACGATTGTATATTGCTATCTTATGGGGGATATGTATATGCTGCTATTATTACCTCTGTGTTTTAAGGATCCCCTTTTTTTCTATGGGGTAACCTTATTGCATTTGAGCTGTATGGACTTTATGCACAGTGTTCACTTTTTACTATGGCACTTTAGTTTCATCTCCATTAGGAGGAGGTATGTTAGTTTGCAGCCACAGATGAGACAAGCTTGAAGTAATCGATTTTCGAATAGGTATGGAACGTCGCAAAGCTGATCCCTACTTTTTCTTTCCTGACTGACAGGTAGTTTAGTCTTAAGTTTTATAGATCATGGTCATCAGAACCAGCGCAAGTTGGCCTGTACATATACTTAAAAGCTTTAGTATTTCCTGTTTTTTGTGAAGGGTAACACTTTTTTCACTTTAAGAAGGGGATACTCTTTAGAAGGTACCCCGGGGGCTACAAGGAAAAACATACGGTACATATCATGGATGAGGGGAGGGAGGTTAGACGCGCAACCAGGCAACTAGGCGCCAAGTCAAGGCGCTCCTGTTCGATGGGGGGGCCTGAGGAGGCGAGGTAAGGGCTACCTCCCTCCTAAGGTAGTTCAGGGAGGGCAAGGGTGGTGGGGTTCGGGGTTGAAGCATAAAAAAAATGGGCGCAGTAGTAGCAGGCAAGTAAAAAGTAATAATAAGAACCAGAATCTAGACAGGAATGTAATCAAGATTGGTGAGCAAGGGAGATGTAGGGGACGCAATACCATTATGCGTTGCCAGGTAATTTCTACAAGAGCGTTGTTGCAAAAGGAAGTATGGCAAAGGAGTGAGCAGTATGCGTGTACGGGGGCTGTGTCACGGGACTATGTGCTAGCGTGAGGGATGTCTCAACCAATAAATGTAATTACATGTAATATAAATGGTTTTTTGAATGCACGGAAAAGAGGAGTAATGTTAAATTGGATAGCCTCTTTTTCACCGCATGTGATTTTCCTTCAAGAAACCCATCTGAAATCCAGTTCCACCAATTTCACACTCCCCAAGAAATATGCTCATTCATACTTTGCCTCATCTCATTCTGCGGTTTGGAGGGTGGCTATTTTACTCTCTTCCACTCTAGATTGGGAACTCGGAAAAGTGATTCGAGATGTAGGTGCAAGGTGGAGCTGGACTGAGGTTTCAATTAATGGTGTGAACTTGGTATTATTGAATTATTATGGACCGATCTTCGACGATACTGGGCCTTTGAATAAGATTTACAATCTGCTGATAAATGCCCAGGGTATTATATTAATGGGAGGCGATTTTAATTTTATTCAAGACTTGGGTCTGGATACATCGAATAAGGGTAAAAATCAACTAAAACCAAAGACAGCTAGACTGTTAAGAACTATTAATGAAGATTTTGCCTTAGTTGATCCATGGCGCCTCGATCACATAGGCCTTGCTCAGTTTACCTGCTTCTCAGTTAGATATAAACAGCCTCCCACTTAGACTTGTTTTTGATAAGTAAACAATTGGAGAGAGGCGAGTCCACCATTTTTTCTAATTCATTTTCAGATCATTCATTAGTTTCTTTGGTTATATATTTACCTTCCCCCAAAAAAACATAATACTAGATGGTATTTTGATAAAGCACTCCTTTCGGATCAGAACTGGATTACTGAAACTCGTCAATTTATACAATGGTTTTATGAGGAAAATATTAATACAGCATCAGGTTTTATGGTATGGGAAGCTTTTAAGGTCACATTTCGGGGTAGGGTGATTGCATACAAGGCAAAGCTCTATAAGACTAGACAGCAGAAGATCCAAGAACTCCAGAATGCTGTAGACCAAGCCAGGGCAGAACTTATGTCTAAGCCCTCAGGAAACTCTGAGGAAGAAACCTTGCGCCAGGATTTAACAAAGGCAAAGAAGCAATTAAAACATTTTTTTACTCTGGAAGAGATCTCGGGAAGTAATGCATTCAACCAGAAGGTGTACAGAGAAAGCCGACATATAGGCAAATTCTTAGTCTGGTCAACGAAAACGCAACAGAGTAGGCAACTGATTCCACAAATAAGGGACCCCAGTACCACCAATCTGATTGCCAATAAAGATAGAATTGCCGAAATCTTCGTGTCACATTTTGAGAAAATATATGCAGAGACCCAGCTAGTAAGTACCCAGGCCCTTGAGGACTATTTTAGTTCAATCCAGCTACCTATGGTTTCAGAGGATGAGTGTAAGGCTCTGCTTGAACCGATTACGTCCATAGAACTCGGGGATACTATCAAAGAAATGGCTAACGCAAAGGCAAGTGGGAATGACGGGTTATCAATTGAGGTTTACAAGGTGTTTATAGAGGAACTTTCCCCCATGCTAGTGTCTTTGTATAACCAGACTATGGATGGCTTGCCTGTCCCTGATAGATTTAAGGAAGCAGTCGTGATCACTATCCTGAAGAAGGATAAGGATCCGACAGATCCAAGCTCCTATCGTCCAACCAGTCTAATAAACGTGGAATACAAACTCTTCATGAAAATTTGGGCGAAGAGGATTTCAGGGTGTGCGCAACACATGATACATGCGGAACAAACAGGGTTTTTTTACCTGGCAGATCGATGGCGGCAAATACTTTTTATTTGATTCAAGTTATTGACAATTTCTCAGCCAGGAAGGACAGGGCAGCTATTTTCATGATGGATGCAGAAAAGGCATTCGATTTGGTTGATTGGCAGGCCCTTTTTTTTATCCTCCAGAAGTTTGGTTTTCCATCCCGCCTGATAGAGATGCTAAGGAGAATCTATACGGGGGCAACTGCGAAAATAATAATAAGCGCAAAACAGTCCGGGGAAGTAATGATAAGACGGGGGACTAGGCAGGGCTGTCCCCTTTCCCCCCTTTTATTTTCGCTTTTTATAGAGCCATTGGCAATAAAGATCCAAGCTAACATGTCAATCTTGGCTCCTTTACCAGGGATGACAAAAATTAAGCTCTTTGCGGATGATCTGATTTTATATCTGAACCCAGATAGTCCAAATATCCAGTTAGCACTTGGGGAAATTCAAGCATTTACAGAATTAGGGGGCTATAAGGTCAACCACTCTAAAACGGAGCTCCTCCTATTCAATTCCCGGGAGGCCAATCTTCCTGAAGGGCTAAAAGCTCGGCCATTAAGACCTATTAGATATCTGGGCTCATTTGTCACAGCAGATTTCTCTCAACTGTTTTATTTAAACTACATAAAAACGCTCAATAAAATTAAAAATCTTTTAGATAAATGGCTGCTTTTACCTCTGAGTAGGCCGAGTCTCTTTAGTGAAAATGTCAATCCTTCCCTTGCTGATATTCCTGCTTTTAAATCTTCCTTTGAAAATACTAATTTCTTATTTTAACGAAGTAGACAAAATTTTATGGCAGTTTATATGGGGGGGAAAAAAAAAGCCACGGACCAAGCTATCTATTCTTCAATTAGATGTGGAGCAGGGAGGACTTGCTTTACCTCACTTATCTACCTACTATCAAGCTGCGTTGATTAGTTTATTAACACAGCTGGTGGCTCCTGCCTCAAAATTCGATAACTTTTTTTTTTAATTTGATGCTAATATAAAGTGCAATTAAGTTACCAGCATTTTTGCGTACTGCGAAGCTACCCTAAGAACTAGGTATAAGGTTGTGAATACAATTGCTAACCGCATACAACGGTTCCATAAAGGCTACAACATTCCATCGTGCCACGCATTTACTCCCCTTAAAGACTGAGTTGTGGGGTCTTCAGGTTCATCAAAGTTTACTGCAGTCCTATAATAGGTTAGGATTTTGCAAACTGGGAGATTTCTACAATGGTACCAATATTATATCGTGGAAGGCATTTGAATTGCATTGTGTACCTCAGATGGGCGATCTTTGGTTAAGTTTTAGGCAGCTAATTTGCTTTCTCACGAATAAGTACAAAATAATCAACGAGAGGGAAAGAATAATTTTAAAAGCGGCCCTAGAGTTGAACTTAAGCAGTATTGGTAATTAGTATCGTCTATTATGGCAGGGTTCGAACCAGAATCTCGTTGAGGCAATGCTTTCAAAAACTGCGCAGGAAACTAACTGCTGGTTTAATATAAAGGAATGGCATCGTGGGTGCAAATTTGGGAATAAGGCACTGAGGGCGGCAAATTTTAAGAGGATGTCTTTTCTTTTGAGATGGTTGGTGTATCATAACCCCCCCTCAGACTACATAAACGGTTTCCAGCACTTCCGAACAAATGTTTTAGATGCAATTTGGCGGGGGCAAGCGATTGGGTGCATATATTTTTTGTATGTCCCAAATTACAACATTTCTGGGAAGTGGTGTTCAGGTTCATTAGCGATTGTATGTCCATGGCTATTTTACCTTCAACACCGTTGGCCCTTTTTGGCTTTTCTCATGTAACTAGTCAGCTGCCAAAGTATAAGCCATATTTCGTTTTTGCTGCGATAGCAGTAGCTAGATCTCTGGTGTTGCAAAACTGGAGATCTCAGAAGGCACCTACGATGGGACAATGGCTCTCTAAATTAGCCCGGACTTACCAATTTGAAGAGGCATATGCAAAAAGGGTAGGTGCGCTTCGTAGATTCAAGATAACTTGGGAGGGCTATGCTTCGATTTCATGCTTAAATGGAAGTGTGTAAGACAGGCTATTCTTTTGGGCAAAAAAAGAACAAACGTGGGGTTTTTATTTTACATCATGTCTGCTCCTTAAGTCTTAATTGTTGAATCGAGGGATGTGTGCAACGTGTTTTGGGCTTTTAATTAGAATGTTAGTCATACTATATATGTGAATCTATGTATTGTCCATTGAAAAATGAATTTGGGTATTAGGAAGGTTAGTTCGGGCTATACTATATGTGAATTTATTTATTGTCTACTGAATTATTAATAACATGTCTGCTATCTACGCTCAATAAAAACAAAAAATTAAAAAACAAAAAATGCTGGCTCAAATGAAAATGCGGCATACCTACTTCACTGTATTCACTACATTTCAAAATGACTCTAAACTTGTTTCAACCATTAATCGGTTACGAATCTATGCACCACTAATACTGTCAAACTTCAGAAATAATGGTCACCCTGCATTGCACAGTTGAGAGAGAAAAAAAACTACTGCATCCGCATAACAAACTGTGCAAAATACACAAGTAGCATAACAGACCGATTACAACAAAAATACCAAAAAGTTTCAAATACTTGACAAATTGGCATGACAGTGCTTCCAAAACAGTCAGTTAAGTGATATAGCAGCATTACAAACTGCCGAAAGCACGACATCTGCCGTAAATTGCTTACGATGCAAATGTGTGATAATCAGATAGAAACACTAATTCTTTAAGCATAGTGACATTTCTAAGGTCGCTATCAGCCGGCAAAGTGCTTCGGCGCATCTTCGGGAGTAGTAAACGCTATAAAAAACCCAATACCATAGCACATTATATTGAGACTGGAAGCCCCAGGCTAGAAATGACATGGAGTGAAGTATGAACCCCGATCATGTCCTAAATGACAGTGACAGTTTCTATAGTCAGTGCCACTCAATACATTCACCATGTATGTGCTTCAAACGCCAGCGAATGCTCCAAAATTTAACACCACCTCCTGCATTAAGGGACCATCAAGAAAACTGCTGGTACATCCAACTTCCCAAGACCACCAAGTGTTAATTCTCCTACCTGCAGGACGGCTGAAAAAGCGGCTCCTTGCAGCCTCACGGTGCCGTCGCACGGCAGGGTTGGAGTCGCTGCTATGTCCCTTCTTCCAGCGTTTTAGCTTGCCGGCCGTGCCAGAGCGCAGCTTCCCCGTCTTCCCCATGATGTCTACCGGCAGCAGGGTACAGAGTCAGCGGGGCAAGGAGAAGGCCCAGGCAAACACACGTGCATGCAAACACTAAAGGGCATGAACATAAAAGAAGGACAAGCACCATAATGCTGGCCGCAGCTTGTAATGTAATGAAAACATCGTAGCCATTTTAAAACGACAATATTGGTAGTTCGGTGGAATACTTTGTATACGGAAAAAACAAAAATGCATAAAAGCAGGTTACAAGCTAAAAACAACTTTACATTTTTGAAATGTCTTTAAAAGTAGTAGCTATTTGGCAGAAATGTCAGTTTTCAATTTTAGTAAATATTAACTGGTCATACCAATATTTTAAAACAATTTGTTATGTTTGAATGATTTGTAATTACTTGATAAAGACTATGTAAACTATAGGTTTGATTATTTTTCTGACTATTTTTCCTTGATATCAAGAGCACATTCTTAAATTCAATATGGCCGCTGTATTTTAGGCACAAAGCCTACGTCTAAGTTACCGTGTATAGTCTTTCTTTCTTGGCTATACTATGACTGGGGAATGCGATCCGCCAGAAGTAGACACAAACCCATAAGTAGCATTAAAGACTTGTAAAGAAGAACTAGAGTGTCAACTTCGCTCATAAAATGTGCCAACAACAGGTAACATGTTGCAGGGCAAAAACCTTTTAGGAATTCTTCAATTTCCGAGGCAGGAAAACGGTTCATGTCTATGTTGTTATCATTTGTAACAGTGGACCCAAGACATTGTTTGTATATTTATAAAGCATTCGTCGTGAGTGTTTTCAGTTTGTATACGAGTGACATTGCCATGTTTTCTATGTGCTCACATGGGACAATTCAATGCATTATGTGTGACAATTTGAGTGATAATTTATTAGTAGCAGATAGGATTGCCACCTGGTCAGTTAAGTCCAGGTCGGTAAAAATATTAGAAAAAACAATAACATTCTGTATTTCTCCTGTTGTATTCCTCTTAGGATGTCCGTATATAGGTTTTCCTGTATCATGTCCTTATATAGGCACAATTCGCCCTGCCCTTATATAGGCATAAAATCCCAGTCCTTATTTAGGCATTAAATCGTGCACTCCAAATACAGGCATGGTCAAATACAGGCATGGTCCCCGACATCCGTCCATCCTAAACGTCACAACGAGTTCTTGAAGAACAGACCCTTAGGCTTAGGGAGTTTCCCTAGCACAGGACTATTGATTTCTTCAAGGACTCATCTATTATGCATGAACCGTTATACCTTAGGACAGAGTTCTTCAATCTGTGGGGCACGCATGTCAGGGGGGGCGCGCACTCGACCCTAAAATCTTACCTTTGTTATCTTCCACTGTCCCCGGGTCGAAGTCTTCACCCATTTCAAATCGGAATTTTTTTTCATTAGAGAACTCCGGTAACAGAGGGTTGGAGGGGGGAGGGAGGGGAAATCATGGGGCACGACGTGCCCATGCCTTTGTCTGTTAAGAGCTAACAGTTCACCGTCCCAGGAGGGGGTTAATTGGTAGAGCTTAAATGTTTCAGCTGCAGTGGGAGGCAAGAAGTCTCCTCTGCTAAAACCGAAAGCAAACGAACAGACAGTCCTGTTCCTTTGCGTTCGATTTCATAGCAGAGGAGACTCTTGCCTCCCACTGCAGCTGAAATGACTGATACTAAGCGAGATGTCCAATGAAATCTGAGGGTATGGGACGAAGGAGACTAAAGTGTATTCATGAGCCATGTTGTGGGTTCCGGACTCAAGGGCTCTTCTGTTGGGTTTAATAGCTCTGTCATTGTCCATTGTATATGCCAATTTTTTTTTTTTTTGGTATAGTTAGTGCTATATATATATATTCTGATTTTATAATTCGTATTTAAATGCATGTATATATTGCTTGAACATGAAGTGATAGTATATAAAGCTGATCGTACTTTTGTTTGGTTCATCCCCATGTGTTCATTACCCAAGCACCTAACCATCCATTCACATCCACCCATTCTTCCATCAACCCACAACTAAACATATATCCATACACACATTGAATCCATTCATGTATATAACCACACCCATCCATTTTGTGCTCAGGCAGCCATCCGTTTATCCTTGTATACAGTCATTCAGCCATCGATCCATCCATCCAGGTATCTAACCAACATCCACCTAGTGCCAATATGGATTTTCTGGCTGCATGTGCATCTGTGTGTGTTTTGCTCTGCATGTATGTTTGCTTCTGGGAGTGGTATGTTTGCATATACATCTCTGGAAGTGTGGTTTCTGATTTTGTGTCTAGTAATATCAAACAACATACACCCATTCCAACAAACAACACATAGACCTAAAAACGCAAGACAAAAGGCTTTACCAATGTTTGTTTCATTAATGCCCAACTGCAGCATCTACACTATATTTAAGATGCAGACCGCCACAGAGTATGCATTCCTTTAAAGACTAGCGATGGAAGGTTTGTCTGCACTGCTGAGCCCATACAGTAACTATTTTCAGGAAAAATGTCTTCCCCACCCCACGGCCTTTCTTTCCCATTAGTCGAGTAGACCCTTCCAGAAGACTTCTCTACAGACAGGCCCCAGCGTCTGCTAGGTATTGCTTTCCCTCCTTTGGAAAAGGGGGTGTTCAAGTGCCTCTCCCCTCCCCTCCTTCTTTCCGTGTGTTCCCTACATACATGGCCAAAGTTTCCTCTCATTTTGTGGAAGGATGCTCTGGCCTCGTGCATCTGTTGTCTGCAATGAACGTGGTAGTAGCTTGACTAATGCTGCTTGCTTTCTTGTACTTGTTTCTGGTGTGAGGGGTGTCTATACTGTTCTCGTTTGTGCTTTTCTGGTTCTTTCGATGTTTGAGGCTCTGCTGATGCTGCTGGACATTCCATGTACATTCCATGTTTGCCCTGCTGCTGCTTGTGCTGTACTGCCACATGTGTGAGGCAATCTTAATGTGTTGCTGCCTGTGCTCTGCCTGTCTCGTCTGGCTAAGGAAACCTGGCTTACTGCTGCATTTGCTGAATTATTCTTTGCTTGAGGAAAGTATTTCCTGCTGCAAAGCGAGTTGTATTATTTGGCTAATGAAAGTTTGCACTGCTCCATTCTAGGGTGTATCTGTTGTCTTTGCATAAGTAAGCTTATAGTGCTGCTTCTGATACCATGCGTGTTCGTTGTGCGTAATGAAAGCTTGGGCTGTTTATGCTTACACCGCCTACTTGAGAAATACACTCGTGCCTTTTTTACAGTACTTGTTCTATGTGACAGAGATTTGCATTGCTGCTGCCTGTGCTGCACCTGTTCTGTGTGTGTGAGGAAAGCTTGCACTGCTGCTGTTGATGTGTCTGTCTCGTTTGCACTGCTCTGTCCACGCTGCACTTGTTATGTGTGCGTGAGAGAAGCTTGCAGTGCTGTTGTCGGTGATGTGTCTGTATCATTTGCACCGCTTCTGTCCGTGCTGCACCTGTTCTGTGTGTGTGAGAGAAGCTTGCACTGCTTCTGTCGGTGATGTCTGTCTCGTTTGCACTGCTTCTGTCTGTGCTGCATTATTCTGTGTGTGTGAGAAGCTTGCACTGCTGTCGTCGGTGATGTGTCTGTCTCGTTTGCACTGCTTCTGTCTGTGCTGCATTATTCTGTGTGTGACAGAAGCTTCCACTGCTGCTGTCGGTGATGTGTAAAACAAAGCATCCTAGTAAAAACAATTTGCGCACATTTTATCTTGGAATATTGTGTTTTGAGCCGTGTAATAAGCCTCTGTCATTTCACCACAACCACTCACAAACCTGCAGTTTACTAAACACTCTTATTGTGTAGAACATTATTTGCCGGATATGGCCCGTGATATGCACGTGGCGGTCAATTATGTAGTGTACCAGATTCCAGAAATTTCTGTCAGGTGGTGGGGGGGCCCAACATCTAAAAAAATTCAGCTAGGGGGGCTCAACCTACAAAAGTTTGAAGACCTCTGCCTTAGGGGTTCATTCATGACGTCTTCCGCTGTCCGACTCACGTCAATGCTAACATTGTGAGGTACCTCTCAGGTATAAATATACCTTCCCTAGCCCTTGTAAACTAGAGGAGACCTCGACTTCAGAGGAGCCCCTATCCCGGCCTGACGCACTGAGAAGACGCTGTCATCCCTGCATGCAGAGAGTCCAGCTTCCACTGATCTGACTTCCCTTGCGGGTGTTGGAGTTCGAGTCTGGAAAGAGATTCCCACCTCTCTCATTCTTAAGGTATGGAGCTGACTAGAACCTAGAGGGACTCTTGGCATACTAGGCATACTAGGCATACTAGGCATACTAGACTTAACATACTCTTAGTATACCATAGTAAGGAATACTTCACCTACTTCATACCTCTCCCTACACCTAGGTTAGGTTAGGTACATTGGGGTAGAACTAGTTTAGAAACGCATCGTATGAGTACTCGCATTTTTAGTCTATGTTATTTATGTAAATGAATATCTACTAAAGATCATGCTAGCGCAGTATTATTTATTTCTACTGCTTACGCTGTACATTATTTATCTTGCATACTGTCTTGTGATCGTAACAGCACGTATTACTTACACGAGAAACAAGACTGTTCAATAAATCTTTTATTGAAACGCCCGTCTATTCTTTCTGTGTAACTTTGAGGAAAACTAAGTATGCACGATTGAGCTGAGTGAAACGGTTATCTATTGTTTCCACGACTCTGGGACACGTTCTGATTCTAAAGGGAAACAAAGTGGTCATGTTTTGCGGCTGCCAGAAACTACTCCCTTCTTGTTGTCAAGGAGTTTCTAGTGGCCTCTGAGCTAGCTGGCACAAGTAATTAAGTTTAATATACTCGATAGGGACATACCGACCTCAGTCCTATGTCAAGCCTATAGGATATATTGTTCCAATGCGCAGAGCCTATTAGGGAAATAGGAGCTACACTACATGGCGCCCAACGTTTGGTAAGGCGGTAATTCAAAGCTAGATACTGAGTAACTCAGCCGTGCTTTTTCTCTCAGAGACCCCTACCCATATACTCCAAAAGACGTCTGAAGTGGGCAGGGTTAGGTATCCACCACGGCTACATAGGGAAACACCATATGTATTAGCTGTTTGGTTTGCTCAACGTTGAAGGATACAGTGTTCCAAAATATTGTGCACCTTATCTTTGTTTCCTTGAAACTAGTTCTACATTTTTTTTTCTTTTCAAAATGCCTGGCTCCGACACTGAGACCGGAAACGGTTAAGTTCCGGGTCAACCAGCTTTAAGAGCTTTAAACATTACCGGTTTAGATGGAACCGAGGAGGGTGTTATAGACATCCATCCAAACTTAAGAAGAGCCATCACTCTAAAACTCATAAAACACGGCCTACCACCAAGAGGCGGTAGAGCAGTTTTCGTGATAGAGGCACACGAATCCTTTCAGACAGAGGTATTCTATTCATGGGTAATATTTCCTGAATCCAATCCAGTTACACACATGTTTCACTTCTACAAAGAAGATGATCCACCAGAGGAATATATTCCTTTCGAGGATATTGAAATTCCACTAACATACCAGGAACATCAGCTCTGGTTTAAAGGCGCCCTAAAACATCACAAAAACATTACCAGGCTCGGTCCACTAGGTAGACCAGGAGCAACATGGCCGATTCTAGCCGGCTACACACCTCATCCTGACATTGAAGAGATGTCAGACGAGGAATTACTTACTCAACTCACAGAGTTAATAAAAATCTACAGACAATTGGTCCAATATGTCATGCAGACTTTTACAGTCCAACAACCATTAACCATTCCAAATCAAACCCCTCACCAGGGGAATACACTAAAAATTACACCACAGACTCTATACGCAGTCATGGGTAAAATGCCCACAAAACGTGAGCAAATTCCATTCTGGATAGCTCAAAAAATTACTCAAATCGAAGCAGTATTTCCAAATACTAGCCCGTATGAGAAACACAGAATACTAACAATCAGTTTACCAATGGGGATCACACCACAACTGGAAGACTGTACCACTTGGGGCTCAGTCTTTGCTGCCATCTATACTAAAACACATGGTATTCCATCAATTGCGGTAATACCAGATGTTAGACTTGGCATCTTTTGGCGTGTTTTCCCTGACTTTTTGCTTTCTGACCTCCCGGTTTTGACTCTGTTTTTGCTGGTGCAATGATTCTGCGCACTTTCCTCACTGCTGTCCAGTGGGAAAGTGCAAGTGCTCCTGTATAAAATGTGTTATGGATTGGTGTTTCCATGATTGGCCTATTTGGTTTATGTGTCAGTCCCTTGTAAAGTGCACTGCGAGTGCCAGGGCCTATAGACCAAATGCTGTTGGTGGGCTGCAGCACTGGATTGTGCCACCCACGCAAACAGCCCGAAAGTGTAACTCGGGCCTGCCATCGCAGAGCCTGTGCGCAGCCTGGGGCTGCCATGTCAACTTGGCAAGTGCACACACTTGCAAGTCCCTAAACCTTCCCTTTACTACATGTTAGTCACCCCTAAGGTAGGCCCAAGGTACCCCTGTGGGCAGGGTGCGTTGTATGCGAAAGGTAGGACATGCCCGGGTGTGTGTGGCATGTCCTGATAGTGAATTACAGCCTAGTTCGTTTTTCACTATTGCAAGGCTACCTGTTCCCCCTAGGCCAGAACGGGCAGCTTTGATTATTACAGCTTATAATCCTAACTGACCCCGGGAACATGGTAGAAATTCGAGTTTAGTATGCCTGGATTCAGAATGATAAAATGCATCTTTTAGTGAAGTTGGTTTTAACATTCTGTGTTTGAAAATACCACTTTTAGAAAGTGGGTATTTTCTTGTCTAACCATCCAAGCCTGCCTCCGCGAGGTTGTGTATTCCTGGTCTGGAGTGTGAGTGACGGGGGCTGGGGGATGCCAGGAGACAGGGTGAGTCAGCACAGGGCTGAATAGCAAGGTCTACTTGTAGATGGGTGGGATGGGTCGCACCTGGGCCCTGAATAGGACCGTGCCTTCCCTCCACAATGCTGGCTCCACCTCCTGTGGTGCGTCTGATGTCCCTGGCCTACTCACTGAAAGAAGGGACGGAGACTTGTCAACAAAGTGCTCCAGAACTGGTTTGGACTAGGCAAAGGCCTCTCTGCCTTCAGAGAACAAAGGAATTTGGGATATAAATATTGGGGCCCTGACCCCATGAATTTAGATCTCGCTGGAATCAAGGAACCTGCCAAGACGAAGAGCTGGAAGAGCTGCCAGGAGGAGTACTGCCCCTTTGCTGTGTTGTTGCTTTGTTGGGTTGGCCTGCAGTTGCTGCTTCTGTATTGGGCAGTGAAAGGACTGGACTGAACTTTCTACAAACTTGTGCTGAGTATCTCCAAGGGCCTGGAACCGAGCTGGCCTCCTGTTAAGAAGTCTCAGGGACTGCAAAGACTTCACAAGCCTCTGGGTACCGCTTCTGGAACGCTGTTTCAGTTGCCACAGAGGAAGGGAACTGCAACCGACTCCGTCAACCGAATCCATCCCTGGCCGATGACCTGTTTGCACCGCAGACCGCATCGCCCCGCTTCGCATCGCAACCCTGGTCTCACCGTGGGCGACGTCCAACGCCGCCAACATCGAGCCGCTGCTTGCACCGTGACCTGTGGGCACCGCAGTTCGCATCGCATCGCTTCACTGAACCAGCCGGACCCGACCGACGCGGTCGCTGCAACTGGCTCAAGAGTCGTGACCGCACCGCATTTGGGGCACCGCTCGCACGTCTGCGACGCACCGCTCCGACTCGCACCGCTGTCCGACGCCAGCTCCCGCATTCCGGCTTGGTCGCCTTCATCGCAACCTGTCAGCACCGCATCGAGCATCGTCTCACCCTGCATCGCACGCCTTGGACTCACCGACTCCGTCTGCACGACGCTCATCGAGCCGCTGCCTGCACCGCATCGAGGGACACTGCACCTTGCATCGCTCCGTCTTGCACCGCAACCGCGACGAACGCCGACCGGCTCGTACACTCCGTACCAGCCACAACGAGAAAGGTACTGTAACCGAGTCTGTTCACGACTCTGCTGGCCCGTATCGACGCGGTCGGCTGGAACTGTTAGACTCTGTGGTTTTCAGCATCGCGGTAGGCTCAGACGGAGCTACCGACTCGTACGAACTTTGTTTTTGGACTATTCCTGCAAAGAAGAAGTTACCTTATCAAATATTCGTTTTTAAAGTATAGTATTGTGGATTTTCGTCGTAATTGGTCTTGTCTTGAGTATATAAAATATTGGTTATTTTTCTAAACTGGTGTGGTGTCCGTTTGTAGTGCTTACACTGTATTACTGTTGGTTATGTGCAAATGCTTTACACACTGCCTCTGAATTAAGCCTGACTGCTCGTGCCAAGCTACCACGAGGGTGAGCAGGGGTTACTTCACGAGTGTAACACCCTTACCTTGACTAGGAAGAAGGGTCCCTACTTGGACAAAGGTGCAAGCCCTTGCCAACTAGAGATCCCATTTCTAACATTGGTTGTCAGCGGTGAGGATAGGACTTGTGTTTGCACTTGACTTACAGTGATTGGTGTGCACTACTACCATATCGCAGACCATTACGTACCACATACTGGTTCTTTTTCTTTTGGCCTATTTTTGATCTTGCCAGTTTTTAACTCACTACTTTTGTCATGCCTGAATCAATTGCATCATCCGTTGCATCTCTGGAAGTTATCTTTGAGGAGGATAGGTTGGAATCCTACGCCGTAAAGGAGCTACGGGCGATTTGTAAAAACCTGAAAGTCCAAATTAAAGGCCTCACAAGGAAGGAGGAGCTACAGAAGGCGCTGAGGGCCTGGGTAGCAGCCAGACATGCCAATGGGCAGCCTGGTAATCTCAGTGAGGAGGTGGAGGAGCCTATTTCCAGGGTGGATGTGCTTTTGGGTAGGGGGAACCCGCCAGATCAGGCAGCAGCAGTCTGTCCCCAGAGGAGCTGGAGGACAGGCGGGAGGCAAGGCAGTTTGAGCTGCAGAAGCTCAGACTGGAGAGTGAGAGGGAGGAGAAGAGATTGGCCATAGAGGAGAGGAAGATGCTCTTAGAGCATGAGAGAGAACTGAAGGAGCTAGAACTTAGGAGTAAGTCAGGCTCAGATGGTGGCAGCAATTCGTCCAGAAAGGCAGACAGGATTGTGCACATTCCCAAGAACGTAGGCAAGGAGTTCAAGAAGGGGGATGACATACAAAGGTGGTTTCAGGGTTATGAGGCAGCCATACACATGAATGGGGTCCCTGAGGAGAATTGGGGAGCAGGATTGTGGCCACTTTTCCCTGAAGAAGCAAGGGATGCTCTGATAGCTTTGGGTAAGGGGTATCACCTCACCTATGCTGACATGAAGGATGCCCTTCTCACGAAGTATGGTCTTACTCCTGAAAAGTACAGGGATCAGTTCAGGTCCAGTAAGAAGTCTGATGCCAACACTTGGTTGGAATGTGTGGATGTGTTCTGCAGGTCTCTGGATGGTTGGGTGAAGGGCAGTAGTGTAACAGATTTTCAGGGGCTCTACAACTTGATTGCATGGGAGCACTTGTCTAGTCTATGTTTTGCAGATCTGTGCCAGCACCTAGTGGATAGTAAGCTAACTGACCCCAGGAAGCTTGCTATGGAAGCGGACCGCTGGGTGAGTACCAGGGTCCACAAGAAAGCGTTTGGGGGAGACTCAGCCAAAGGTGGGCAGGGTCCCCAGCAGAAAGGTGGGGGAGACAAGGGTAAAGCACAGGAGTTCTCTAAAGTGCCCCAAACTAGTACCCAGGTTAAATGTTCCTAGCCCCCCAGTGATAAGAAGAAAGGGGTCTCCACAGGGAAGCCTGTTGAGACCGGCCCCCGCAAGTGTTATGCATGTGACCAGGTAGGTCACTTTAAGGGGGACCCCAAGTGCCCGAAGGGGACACAGCCGCCCACCGGTGGACAGTCCAAAGTGTTGGCTAGTGTAGCGCTTGGGGAGGAGGGGTGCCCACAGGAGGGTGGGGATCCCGCAGAAATGACCCTTGTCTCACTAGGGGACAGTGAGATGGTCCCAGGAAACCAGGTGCCCCCTAACACAAAGAAATATAGCACCTGGGTGACCATTAATGGGAACAGGGTAGAGGCTCTCAGAGACACTGGAGCCAGTGTGACCTCAGTCCGGTGTCACCTGGTGTCTGAGAAGCAAGTAGTCCCAGGAGCATTCCACCAAGTAGTTGCTGTAGACAACTCAGAGCGCCAATGTATGGTGGCGCAGGTTCCCTTTGAATGGGGGGGTCTCAGGTCCCTTGAGGGTGGTTGTGAGCCCTACCATGCCTCTAGATTGTCTGCTAGGAAACGACCTCGAGCAGTCCTTATGGAAGGAGGTTGAGCTCAGGTCTCACTTGGAGATGCTTGGGTTGCCAGAGTGGGCATGCGTGTCTACTCGGTCAATGGCAGCCAAAAGGGTGATCAAGAGGACTTGGAGCCTGAAACAGTGGCCCAAGTCCCTGCCAAGAGAAAGGGCAGGGGCGCGGGAAACCGGCCCCCGGAGTTCCCACGGACCGGGAGGAGGCGGACCTCGAGGGGGACGCCCCGGTGCCTACAGGGGAGCAGGTAGCCGAACTGGGAGACATCTCTGAGCTGACCCATTGGCAGCAAGAAGGGGTCCCACCAGGGAGGAGTTCTGCAGGGAGCAGAACGAGTGCCCTACTCTGGAGGGTCTGCGGCGGCAGGCTGCAGACCAGGCAGCTGGTAATCAGTCCGGGTCACATCTGATCTACTGGGAGAGTGGTCTCCTATACAGTGAGCCTAAGGTTGCTGAGCCTGGGTCAGCCCGTGTGCTGGTGGTACCCCAGCGCTTCAGGACCTTCCTACTGGGTCTCTCTCATGACGTGCCTTTGGCAGGACATTTGGGGCAGGACAAGACCTTTGACAGGCTTGTCACCCACTTCTTTTGGCCCAAATGCGAAGGCAGTCAGATGCACACTGTAGGTCTTGCCAAACTTGCCAGGCAAGTGGTAAGAGTGGGAGGAAGGTCAAAGCTCCTCTCCAACCTTTTCCTGTTGTTGGAACACCCTTTGAAAGGGTAGGGATGGATATTGTGGGGCCACTGGATCCCAAGACAGCCATGGGCAACAGGTACATCCTGGTCTTGGTGGACCATGCCACCCGGTACCCGGAGGCAATCCCTCTCAGGACAACGACGGCGCCAGTGGTGGGCCGGGCGTTAATGGGGATCTTTTCCCGTGTGGGATTCCCCAGAGAGGTGGTTTCTGATAGGGGGACCAATTTCATATCCAAGTATATGACATCCCTGTGGAAGGAGTGTGGTGTAACCTACAAGTTCACCACTCCTTACCACCCACAAGGAAACGGTCTGGTGGAGAGATTCAACCAGACCTTGAAAGGCATGATCAAGGGTCTAACAGAACCCATGAGGCGTAAGTGGGACGTCCTCTTGCCATGCCTACTCTTTGCATACAGGGAGGTGCCTCAGAAGTCTCTTGGGTACAGCCCCTTTGAGCTCCTGTATGGCCACCCTGTCAGAGGACCTCTGAGTTTGGTAAAGGAAGGCTGGGAGGCAGCTCCCAGGAAAACTCCCCAGGATGTATTTAGCTACATGCTGGCCTTTAGAAACCAAACTGCCCGCTTCAGGAAACTCGCTCAGGCGAACCTAGAAGCAAGCCAGGAAGAAATGAAGAGATGGTATGACCAGAATGCCACTCTGGTCGAATTTCAACCTGGGCAAAAAGTGTGGGTCATGGCCCCAGTGGCACCTTGTGCCTTGCAGGACAAGTGGACTGGGCCATATGAGGTAAAGGAGCGCAAAAGTGACGTCACCTACCTGGTGGATTTGCAGGCTCCAAGGAACCCTTTGAGGGTCCTTCACGTGAACCGCCTCAAGCCCCACTTCGAGAGGTCCGAAGTGAGTATGCTCTTGGCGACAGATGATGGGGTGGAAGAGGAGAGTGAGCCTCTCCCTGACCTCCTGTCTACCAAGGAGCATGATGGGTCAGTAGAGGGTGTGATCCTCTCCCCTACTCTGACTAAGGAGCAACAGGGGGACTGTCGCCAGTTGTTGGGACAGTTCGCCCCACTGTTCTCTCTGACCCCCGGTGTTACTCACTGGTGTACCCATGACGTGGACACTGGTGACAGCCCTCCTGTGAAGCACAAGATTTACAGGTTGACTGACCGGGTCAGAGCCAGCATCAAGGAGGAGGTCTCTAAGATGTTGGCGTTAGAGGTGATTGAGCCCTCCCACAGTCCTTGGGCCAGCCCAGTGGTCTTGGTCCCAAAGGCTGCGGCGCCCGGTGCCACTCCAGAACTCCGGTTTTGTGTGGACTACCGTGGGCTCAATGCCATCACCAGGACTGACGCGCACCCCATCCCCAGAGCTGATGAGCTCATTGATCGGTTGGGAGCTGCCCGGTTCCTCAGCACGTTTGATTTGACGTCTGGGTACTGGCAGATTGCCTTAACCGATGGGGCCAAGGAGAGATCAGCATTCTCAACCCCAGAAGGTCATTACCAATTCCGGGTGATGCCCTTTGGGTTGAAGAATGCCCCTGCCACCTTTCAGAGGTTGGTCAATCAGGTGTTGGCTGGGCTGGAGGATTTCAGTGCCGCCTACCTGGATGACATTGCTGTGTTCAGTTCCAGCTGGGAAGAACATTTACAGCACCTTGAGAAAGTGTTGAGGGCTCTGCAAGGTGCAGGCCTCACGATCAAGGCCAGTAAGTGCCAGATCGGGCAGGGTTCTGTGGTGTACTTGGGACACCAGGTAGGAAGCGGGCAGGTGGCGCCCCTACAACCCAAGATTGACACCATTCTGGCTTGGGAACCCCCAAGACCCAGACAGAGGTGAGAGCCTTCTTAGGTCTCACCGGTTACTATAGGAGATTTGTTAAGGGCTATGGCACCATCGTTGCCCCCTTAACAGAGCTGACCTCTAAGAGGCAGCCCAGGAAAGTGATCTGGACTGAGTCCTGCCAGAAAGCTTTTGATGCCCTGAAGGCAGCCATGTGCACGGCGCCCGTGCTCAAGGCACCTGACTTCTCCAAGGAATTCGTCGTGCAGACTGACGCTTCAGAGCATGGTGTGGGAGCGGTGCTCTCACAACTGAACGAAGAGGGCCTGGATCAGCCTGTAGTCTTCCTTAGCAGGAGACTACTTCCCAGGGAACAGAGGTGGAGTGCCATAGAAAGGGAAGCTTTTGCTGTGGTCTGGGCACTGAAGAAGTTGAGACCATACCTGTTTGGGACTCACTGCCGGGTTCAGACAGACCACAGGCCCCTCAGATGGTTGATGCAAATGAGGGGTGAGAATCCAAAACTGCTGAGGTGGTCCATCTCCCTACAGGGAATGGACTTTACGGTGGAACACCGTCCTGGTACAGAACACGCCAACGCAGATGGTCTGTCCAGGTTCTTCCGCCTTAGTGAAGAGAACTCCAATGGGGTTGGGTAGTTCTCCCTACTTTCAGCTGGAGGGGACATGTGTTAGACTTGGCATCTTTTGGCGTGTTTTCCCTGACTTTTTGCTTTCTGACCTCCCGGTTTTGACTCTGTTTTTGCTGGTGCAATGATTCTGCGCACTTTCCTCACTGCTGTCCAGTGGGAAAGTGCAAGTGCTCCTGTATAAAATGTGTTATGGATTGGTGTTTCCATGATTGGCCTATTTGGTTTATGTGTCAGTCCCTTGTAAAGTGCACTGCGAGTGCCAGGGCCTATAGACCAAATGCTGTTGGTGGGCTGCAGCACTGGATTGTGCCACCCACGCAAACAGCCCGTAAAGTGTAACTCGGGCCTGCCATCGCAGAGCCTGTGCGCAGCCTGGGGCTGCCATGTCGACTTGGCAAGTGCACACACTTGCAAGTCCCTAAACCTTCCCTTTACTACATGTTAGTCACCCCTAAGGTAGGCCCAAGGTACCCCTGTGGGCAGGGTGCATTGTATGCGAAAGGTAGGACATGCCCGGGTGTGTGTGGCATGTCCTGATAGTGAATTACAGCCTAGTTCGTTTTTCACTATTGCAAGGCTACCTGTTCCCCCTAGGCCAGAACGGGCAGCTTTGATTATTACAGCTTATAATCCTAACTGACCCCGGGAACATGGTAGAAATTCGAGTTTAGTATGCCTGGACTCAGAATGATAAAATGCATCTTTTAGTGAAGTTGGTTTTAACATTCTGTGTTTGAAAATACCACTTTTAGAAAGTGGGTATTTTCTTGTCTAACCATCCAAGCCTGCCTCCGCGAGGTTGTGTATTCCTGGTCTGGAGTGTGAGTGACGGGGGCTGGGGGATGCCAGGAGACAGGGTGAGTCAGCACAGGGCTGAATAGCAAGGTCTACATGTAGATGGGTGGGAGGGGTCGCACCTGGGCCCTGAATAGGACCGTGCCTTCCCTCCACAATGCTGGCTCCACCTCCTGTGGTGCGTCTGATGTCCCTGGCCTACTCACTGAAAGAAGGGACGGAGACTTGTCAACAAAGTGCTCCAGAACTGGTTTGGACTAGGCAAAGGCCTCTCTGCCTTCAGAGAACAAAGGAATTTGGGATATAAATATTGGGGCCCTGACCCCATGAATTTAGATCTCGCTGGAATCAAGGAACCTGCCAAGACGAAGAGCTGGAAGAGCTGCCAGGAGGAGTACTGCCCCTTTGCTGTGTTGTTGCTTTGTTGGGTTGGCCTGCAGTTGCTGCTTCTGTCTTGGGCAGTGAAAGGACTGGACTGAACTTTCTACAAACTTGTGCTGAGTATCTCCAAGGGCCTGGAACCGAGCTGGCCTCCTGTTAAGAAGTCTCAGGGACTGCAAAGACTTCACAAGCCTCTGGGTACCGCTTCTGGAACGCTGTTTCAGTTGCCACAGAGGAAGGGAACTGCAACCGACTCCGTCAACCGAATCCATCCCTGGCCGATGACCTGTTTGCACCGCAGACCGCATCGCCCCGCTTCGCATCGCAACCCTGGTCTCACCGTGGGCGACGTCCAACGCCGCCAACATCGAGCCGCTGCTTGCACCGTGACCTGTGGGCACCGCAGTTCGCATCGCATCGCTTCACTGAACCAGCCGGACCCGACCGACGCGGTCGCTGCAACTGGCTCAAGAGTCGTGACCGCACCGCATTTGGGGCACCGCTCGCACGTCTGCGACGCACCGCTCCGACTCGCACCGCTGTCCGACGCCAGCTCCCGCATTCCGGCTTGGTCGCCTGCATCGCAACCTGTCAGCACCGCATCGAGCATCGTCTCACCCTGCATCGCACGTCTGCGATGCACCGCTCCGACTCGCACCGCTGTCCGACGCCAGCTCCCGCATTCCGGCTTGGTCGCCTGCATCGCAACCTGTCAGCACCGCATCGAGCATCGTCTCACCCTGCATCACACGCCTTGGACTCACCGACTCCGTCTGCACGACGCTCATCGAGCCGCTGCCTGCACCGCATCGAGGGACACCGCACCTTGCATCGCTCCGTCTTGCACCGCAACCGCGACGAACGCCGACCGGCTCGTACACTCCGTACCAGCCACAACGAGAAAGGTACTGTAACCGAGTCTGTTCACGACTCTGCTGGCCCGTATCGACGCGGTCGGCTGGAACTGTTAGACTCTGTGGTTTTCAGCATCGCGGTAGGCTCAGACGGAGCTACCGACTCGTACAAACTTTGTTTTTGGACTATTCCTGCAAAGAAGAAGTTACCTTATCAAGTATTCGTTTTTAAAGTATAGTATTGTGGATTTTCGTCGTAATTGGTCTTGTCTTGAGTATATAAAATATTGGTTATTTTTCTAAACTGGTGTGGTGTCCGTTTGTAGTGCTTACACTGTATTACTGTTGGTTATGTGCAAATGCTTTACACACTGCCTCTGAATTAAGCCTGACTGCTCGTGCCAAGCTACCACGAGGGTGAGCAGGGGTTACTTCACGAGTGTAACACCCTTACCTTGACTAGGAAGAAGGGTCCCTACTTGGACAAAGGTGCAAGCCCTTGCCAACTAGAGATCCCATTTCTAACACCAGATGTCCTGAAACAAATTCAAAACGAATACGGGGCAGAGCCTGCTCTGAATTTAGGTATGAAATTACTGAAAAATTTCGACCAGGTCTCAACAATAATATTATCTAATATTAAAGGGGAGGCAGCAGCAGTGGCGATCCGCCAACGATTAAGGGAATTCGATGTTACAGAACATCAAACTGAGCTTCCCAGAATAATTGAACAATCATATGCAGAATTAGGCAGAGATAGTTTGGGTGGAAGACCAGTGAACCCAAAACTATCTGAAAGTCCTGAGAAGGACTCTATTAAACAAATTCCTACATCTTCTAAAAAGAAGTGGGAAACTACTAAACAAAATTCAAACGAGAAATGTTCTCAATCCCGAGGTAGGTCTCCTCAAAAGGAGCCCTCTGAAAGGAGGTATAACCTCAGGAATAGGGATAATTTGAGAAAACCTGACAGGTATCAAGATACTGATACACGTTCCTCTCGTACCTTTCAGATCTCGTCAAGGACTTCGGAAACAAGAGGACGGTCAGAAAATAGAGAAGAACGAGTGAAATCCAAGGAAGATAAACACGCTCCAAAAAATAAAACAAAACCTCAATTCTCCAAAAAGAAAGTAGCAGGTCTGAAGATCAGACATGCCGAGAATACTGAGAACACAACTCAAGAACGGAGAATGGGCTCAGACAATGTTGGACAGTGCAGCAGGTCACAATAGTTCGCCAGAACCTGAGGGAACTTCTGGAGATAGTGGACTTGAATGAGTACATTACAGTTGAGACTGTAGACACCAGGGTTAGTACTCCACAAAGGTTATATGAAATAACACTCCGAATGGAGGGAGACATACCTAGACAGGTGAAAGCACTTTTTGGGGGAAAACTTTCAAGGGGCTATGACATACTTCTAGCAGAAAAAGACTGGCCACCACAATTTGTCAGGGAGTGCCCACATGGCGAGGACATTATTATGCCTGCCTTCTCCAACCATATTCTAATACATCTAAAGTATACTTATGCCAGGAAATGGGCAGTAGCCCAGGCCCCAGCATTATATAAAAATCATGTAGGATGGGATGAGGACTCACCTCACCATAAAATAAATCTGAAACATGAACCAACTGCACAAAGGCAGTATCCAATAAAGCAAGAAGCTAAAAAACAGGTCAGGGAGATCTTAGATCAACTTGAATACCAAGGGGTGATTGAAACATGCACCTCCTCAATGAACAATCCTTTGTTTCCTGTCTCCAAACCAGACAACACCTATCGTCTAGTTTTGGATTACAGACACTTAAACACTTGTTGTAAAACATTTGCAGTGCAAAATGCACATAGCACAGCATTAATGAATAACATTGTGCGTAAAAATATAAAACCACATTAGACATCTCAAATGGTTTCTTTTGTCAAAACATAGCACCTGAAAGCAGGTAAAAAATGTAAGTCCGTTTTTATATAGCGCAGCTACTCACCCTTACAGGTCTCAAGGCGCTGGGGGCCGGAGTGGAAATCAAGTGAGCTATTGCCCAGAGTCACATGGTGCTGAGCTGAGCTGCCGCCGGAGCCGGGGCTCGAACCGTGAACCCTGTGCTCCGAAGTCAGCTGCCCTGGCCGCTGCACCACACCTCTCCACCTTACTAAGGTACTTAACAGCATTCTCCATAATGGGGACCCAGCGTCAATTTTGTCGACTCCCACAAGGGTTCAAGAACAGCCCGGCGTTATTCTCAGCGAGAGTAACAGAGTTACTACAAATTTATGACAATGAGGCATTGTCCTATGTCGATGACATCTATCTGACGGACGATGACCTGGACAAAAACTTGAACAGGGTAAGCACCATTATACTGGGCTTCGCCTCTGAGGGCTACAAGTTCAACTTTAAAAAGTCCCGAATTGCCCATCTCAATGTCCTATTTCTAGGATATGAGCTTTCAAGTGAAGGCAAGAGCTTGGCAGCTAACTTTTTAGAAAAGTGTGCGCTGCTCCAACCTCCAAAAACGCAAAAAAACTTACAATCCATCCTGGGTTTCCTAAATTTTGGAAGAACATACATTCTAAACTACGCAGAAAGGGTTAAACCTCTCTACGCATTAATCAAACCTGATTTTTCAATCAAGAATTGGACACAAGAACACACAGAAATCTTGCGTTCACTACAGGCTAACATGTTAGCAACAAATCACTTACAAACACGCGTAAGTCAACGCAACCTGGTGATCCGAATAATTTCGGGTCAATGCGGATTCACCTACTTAACCTTCAATGAGGGTGAGAGAATACCAATCGCATACAAATCTCATTTGTACACACAAGCGGAAATGCGCTTCACTTCAACAGAAAAATTCTGACAGCAGTTCAAACCGCTGTAGCAAAAGAAAGAGCCCTAGCACAAGGGAAACGCATTATTGTCGTAACCCCAGTACCAGCTTTAGAAGCGGCCACAAAAGCAAGCATTCCAAAAGCTAAAGCATTACATCCAAGATGGATACAGTGGGTTAATTCTCTTGCTGCAACAGATGTTGAATATGTTTTTGATCCTGATTTAAAAACACAAGCATTCCTGCAATATGAACAAGAATGTCCTCTGCCCACTGAAATTCTGCCTCTCAATCAGTACGAATTCATAATTTACACTGACGGATCCGCACAACCCGCAACAGGGGGTAAGCAAGCTTACAGTGCAGCGTGTGCAATCGTTAAAGGTCGCATGCGAAATGGCATCTTCAGACCTATGGTCACAAAAAATCAATCTCTAGGAGATTGTACAGCACAGCGAGCTGAACTACAAGCATTCAAACTGGCACTTGAAAGTACAGATCGAGAATTCCCCACACTAATAGTGTGCGATTCCTTTTACTGTGTTCAGTCGTATAATGAATATATACAAAACTGGCTTGAAAATGGATTCAAAGATGCGAAATGTGGTACAATAAAGCATAAAACGCTTTGGGAACAAGTAGTTCAGTTGAAAAACGAACTACCAAAGGCTCACGTGATCCACACACTGAGTCATCAACGTGATGGCGTTCACGTTGCAGGGAATTCATTGGCTGACGAAGCCGCAAAGGGGGCTGTTCAGACGGCTTCCGTAGCTGCGATCACTCGCTCAAAAACAAAAATAGACAGTGAGATAATGTTGGCTGTCAATGCTACAAGCAAAGGCAGTGGTGCAGCGTTACCAAAAAGTTTCCACTCAAGTACTCTTATGTAATTGATGCGAACAACGTTCCTTTTGCTCGAATCCCTGGAGTGGGGGATAGGGTAATTCCAAACATGGAACGTAGAGCAGCTTTAATTTATGAAGCACATTTGGGGGAGGGTCTGTCACATCAAGGGATCTCTAAAACAATATTGACGTTAAAAGAGATGTACTGGTGGCCTGGAATGAATACAGAAATCCACATCTTCATCAATAACTGCATAGACTGTAAGGTACAGCGTGAGGCAGACCGCCACCAGACACCATGCTACGAATGTAGCTGCCCTGCACAGACACCATTGTTAGACAGCATTAGACTATCTACGCGCATGCGTCCTTCTGGACACATGCAATCCCACAAATACTGAATCAAGGTTCCTATGGATATGGCCTCAACGCTCGGCTGACGCTCGAACTGTTATAAAAGATTTGCGAGTCTTTATCGGCACATACGCAATAGGCACGCTACATTCTGACCAGGGCCCTGCGTTTAGCTCTCGGGCTTACAAAGAAGCCATGGCCAGTCTGGGCGTTGCATTGCGGTACTCCTCTCCATTCCATCCTGAGGGAAATTCGGTTGTGGAAAGGAAAACCGGGACATAAAGCAGTCTATAACAGCTAGGGTATTAGGTTCGGGTGATGGGTGGGTCAAACATCTTTATGGGGTCCAACGCTCATTAAATAACTTGCCAAAAAGTTCTCTAGGGGGGGGTCACTCCATATGAGGTCCTATTTGGGACAAGAATGTGGGTACCAGACCTCGATCACGAAGGCACAGTGGTGGAAAATAAACCGTTTGATATCAAAGATCGTTTGGCTGTTTTACAGGAACTCAATGAACTGAGATCGAAACAAAGCAACGTATTCCTGCAGCCAACCACCACTGGGGAAAACCGGCGGTCCCAGCAAGGCCTGTCTGGATTCCAAAAGTTGGGGATCTAGTCAGAGAAAAGATTGCGGACAAGAAGGAATTTGGACCTTCTTACAGACAACCAGTACCTGTCCTAGCAGTTCAAGGAACAAGAACAGTACTTCTGCCGCCCCTTGCTGGAAGAAAGGAGAAAAGATTTGTGTCCATCGACCTCATCAAACCACAGTATGTGGCCAATACTAAATAGTAGGCCTCGTGGACTCCGACCTAGTAGCAGACGCACTCCTCTCGCTACTATCCAAGAGGTTCAGACTGAAAGACTGATAACCATCGAGAATTCAGCAGTAACAAATGAAGGACTGAGCAACAATGCAATGGAACTCATCCCTCTTGAAAATCATGTAACAGTTCGTCCAAATACACCTGTCTACACCAATGTAGCAAGTGATCAACTGGTTCCAGCGATTTCTACAAATCCTGATGCAATTTCAACAATTGACAGAACTGCTTCTGGCTATTTCATTAACTTTGATACGTTCTCAGAAGATCCGAGTGAACCTGAAACGACGCCAGCATCATTAAAATTCAAGCAGCAAGTACAAGACTTTCTTCACTCTCTGAAAACAACTTATCTGGTTTCTCCATGGATTGAACTCTGGATTATTTCTGGAATATTTGTTTTCCTGCTTTGGCTAGCTTTGGTTATGACTATGAGCGTGCTTATAAATGGCAGATACATCCATGTGAACACTGAAAGAAAAGAAGTGAACTTACTTTTGAAACCTCATAAATCTTCCCATCGTGAAGCAAGAGACTTGTCAACAGTGAACATCACAGCCGTTCCTATACAGACAGGATGGTATAGTGTGGGACAAAACAGATTTTGATATCTTCGGCCCGACGGAACAATTGAACATTCCACATTTGTTTAAAATTTCACTAAGTGATCTTATTTCGTCCAGTACCTATTCTGATGATTGGGACTTTGAGACTATTAATGACATAATGTTTGACCTAGAAAAATCTGCTGCATTTTCTAAAAGTGAATATTTAGAGGGTTCATCAGACTATGAACAGCTGTATTGCTATAACCACTATGGTCATCATTATTTGCATAAATCTGCATACCCTAGAAATGTGTTTATGTTTAACCAATGGGAGCATTGTCCTACACCACCAAAAGGTAGTTCAAAAACATTTGTCAACAAGTTTCCATATTTTTCAGGTTATAATACATCTGATCCAGAAACGTTTTACTATAAAAATGTAAACAAAACAGGACTGAAAATTATGTTAACAAATACAAAACAGATTTACTCTGCAGCATTTATTGCCCAACTGTCTAGACAAGGTTTCAACTTATGGAAGGACACAATAGACACAAAAACTGTCTGGGGTACTAAAGATTGGCAAGTGCAGGGGATAGAAGCTTTATTTAGAGCCTGCATCATCCCTGAGCAAGTAATGTTTTTGAATGAAACTATCCAACAAACATCTTATTTTGGTCTAGCCAAGATCAAAGAGATGAAAACACCTTCTGTACCAACACCTGCAAGTGATAACAATACACAGGCAGCGGTGACAGTTGACACAATACTACAACTCAACAGATCTAATCCTGATTGGAGAAAATGGTTGATCTGGCCCACAGACACAAACAGCTGTCAGGAAAGATTCCTGAATAAAACTCAGGGCTTTACTATTCATAGGCCAGACCCAAGATACGTCCAAAGACAGCATCCGGGGGTAGTAACAACATATAATGTAGGAAAATTATGCCTCGATTGGCTGCATAAATCAACACTACAGGATGTGAAACAACACTTATCCTTACTTAAAGAGGACGCAGACCTTAGGGAATTCTTGCTTGGACCAAGAAAACCGCGTCAAAAACGTTTCATATATGCCGGCATTTATGCTGCCTATAATGAAGCATGGAAAGTGTCACAAATAGAGGCTGCAGAACGAATACGTGAACTTGATCGTATTAATTTAGAGAAAACCCTCTCTGTAGTCGACAATGGGTTAACAACTTTGTCCTCCAGAATATATTCACTGGTCGGCATTGTATCCTCTGCTATCGACATACTGGAACAAGATTTGGCGATGTTACAACAAGGCCAGTCTCAATTACGTTCTATTGTGTTATTAAGCTGGACGCTGCAATCTTTGCGAGCGGGCTATGTGCCTTGGCGTTTTTTCAACACAACGGCTCTGTTTGCAGAATACAATCTCACTGATAAACAGATCGAACTGGCACAAAGAGGAGCAAAGTATACAGTGCTGCGCATTGAAAAACTGGAAAAGTTACCATTCACAGTGGCAGAAAAACCAGCTACAGAATGGCTTATTCATGGCAAAATCACACTACCTGTGACTACTTTTCAGTTTCAGTATTGCCTCAAACAAATGCAAGCAGGCAAATATGAAAGGTTGGGTAAGGAATACATCAAGACATCTTGGAATTTACCATACACATATAGATGTTGGAGTGGGGATCGTGAAGTGTTTCTGAGCGGTACACACTGTAAAAATGCACTTAGCGGTTCACTAATATGTCAGGACATTTCTTTACACGGGGCTTGTAATGGTTCTGTGGCAAATTTGTCTTGCCACCAGCAGGGTACACCAGCTGCTGTGATTAATCCAACGTTTGGACAACTTTCTAATGGGAGTTACCTCATGTTGAATGATCAGAGTTGCTGTGGCATGTTGCCAGGCATCCCATATCTAGTAACGGTGAACTCCAGGGTCACTTGCTGTATGCAAGTATTGTTTGCCCCGATAGACACAGTCAGGGAGTCGCCTTTGTGGCCTTCGCTGAACGTCTCTTTTATAAGATTTGATACTTTAAGCAGAATGAAAGCCATGCTTTTACAACAAACAGTGCCTTTGACCTCGGCCAAAGAAACCTATGATCTACAAGTAGCAAGGACTTCGGCTGAGATACAGTCTTTAATACGTACTAACTGCCCTATACATTTTGTAGAAATGATAGCACGTATCTTCAACATGTCTGATACAAGTTGAATTGTACATGTATTTAAGAGCATCTGTTCCGGCCTGTTAACACCTTTCCAGGCAATACTCGGAATCATCCCAAACTTTGCACATTCGGTGTTTGGTGGCATACCATTAATTCTAGCACTTGTTGCCGGAATTCTATTTCTCTTCCTGCTATTACGCTATGGCCAGCCTATTCGCAGACATCACTCCGAGCAAAATGGAGAAAACTCTCCTTGAACGAAAGTGCCGTGAGCGAATAGTACAGCTTTTGGGCATGAATCGTCTACGGGAACTTAATACCACGTGGTTCCTGTCGTTCAGACCAATCTGGCAAGATTGCATCTTACCTGTTCTACGATGCCTGCTATGCGGTGAAGAATGCGTGTTGGACACCTGTCTAACATTTCCATCACCTACGCCAACGGATATCGATACTCTGCTGGACCCGATAACGGCCCATGCTCTGTGTTGTCCCCAGAGGCTACCAATCCTGATGATGGCATTCATTGAGATCTCACAGACGCTTCCGGCTGCTGCTGAGGTACGAGAAAGATCTACAGGCACACAGGTAACAACGGACGCGAACATTGCTGCGGCATCCTAAGCTGGAAGCGATGCTTCACATCTCTGTGCAATTAATCTACTACACGAGGTGTTCCGAATGTCACCAGCTACAGTGGACGATATTTTGTCTACAGAAATAGATGATCTCATGTTTACACCAGACCCGTACACTGACTCTGATTCAGCCCACAGTGTTCCAGAGATGCAGTAACAATTTGGCCTTCATATTTCAAAAACTTGGAACTTTTCCCAAATTGAACTTTTTCCCATTTTTCAAATCAAATGGCACAACAATCTGCTTGAAGTAGAACTATTCTTATAGTACGGACTTCGCGGTACTTCCTCAGACACTTTATCATCGTGTTAGTCTAAAAAAGTTCATTAATTTCCATGACATGAAATGACTTTGATTTTGTACAACTTATCGATCATTTTTTTGTCACATGTAAATATTACTGCTTATTTCATTCAAATTGCATTTTATTTTCAAATATATGCCTGAAATGAGAAGCAATGCTTATAAATGTACAGTACTTTTTGCATTCTAATAGGTTTTTTAAATGCCTTTTTAAATGCTTTTAAGAAATATTTTAGCGATATGCGGTACTCCATTTTATGTTTAGCATTTTAAATGTTTAGCATTTATGTTATTATCGTACACACGAAAGTGGAGTGGGTGTTGTATTCCTCTTAGGATGTCCATATATAGGTTTTCCTGTATCATGTCCTTATATAGGCACAATTCGCCCTGCCCTTATATAGGCATAAAATCCCAGTCCTTATTTAGGCATTAAACCGTGCACTCCAAATACAGGCATGGTCCCCGACATCCGTCCACCCTAAAAGTCACAACGAGTTCTTGAAGAACAGACCCTTAGGCTTCGGGAGTTTCCCTAGCACAGGACTATTGATTTCTTCAAGGACTCATCTATTATGCATGAACCGTTATACCTTAGGGGTTCATTCATGACGTCTTCCGCTGTCCGACTCACGTCAATGCTAACATTGTGAGGTACCTCTCAGGTATAAATATACCTTCCCTAGCCCTTGTAAACTAGAGGAGACCTCGACTTCAGAGGAGCCCGTATCCCGGCCTGATGCACTGAGAAGACGCTGTCATCCCTGCACGCAGAGAGTCCAGCTTCCAGTGATCTGACTTCCCTTGCGGGGTGTTGGAGTTCGAGTCTGGAAAGAGATTCCCACCTCTCTCATTCTTAAGGTATGGAGCTGACTAGAACCTAGAGGGACTCTTGACATACTAGGCATACTAGGCATACTAGACTTAACATACTCTTAGTATACCATATAAGGAATACTTCACCTACTTCATACCTCTCCCTACACCTAGGTTAGGTTAGGTACATTGGGGTAGAACTAGTTTAGAAACGCATCGTATGAGTACTCGCATTTTTAGTCTATGTTATTTATGTAAATGAATATCTACTAAAGATCATGCTAGCGCAGTATTATTTATTTGTACTGCTTACGCTGTACATTATTTATCTTGCATACTGTCTTGTGATCGTAACAGCACATATTACTTACACGAGAAACAAGACTGTTCAATAAATCTTTTATTGAAACGCCCGTCTATTCTTTCTGTGTAACTTTGAGGAAAACTAAGTATGCACGATTGAGCTGAGTGAAACGGTTATCTATTGTTTCCACGACTCTGGGACACGTTCTGATTCTAAAGGGAAACAAAGTGGTCATGTTTTGCGGCTGCCAGAAACTACTCCCTTCTTGTTGTCAAGGAGTTTCTAGTGGCCTCTGAGCTAGCTGGCACAAGTAATTAAGTTTAATATACTCGATAGGGACATACCGACCTCAGTCCTATGTCAAGCCTATAGGATATATTATTCCAATGCGCAGAGCCTATTAGGGAAATAGGAGCTACACTACACTCCCTTCTGTACCATATATCTAAAAACAGCAAGCATGTAAGGACATCTGTTAAAAAAGGAGAGGAGATGTGGTGTCACGCCAAAACAGTCGACTTTGGAAGTGGGGAACCAGTCAATGTAAAAGGAAGGGTTTCTCTTGGGTAATGAATCACAAAAGGTCAAACTGCACTACATCCAGCCATACAACCATATAAAAAACATAAAGCATTCAAGTGTATTAGATCCACTTGAGATTCGGGACCCGTAAATCAATTATAAACACACCCAAAAACTTTTTGAGATATCACAAAAGTTCATTTATTAAAACCACAATTCATAAAAACATATTTTCATCCAATAAAGGACAGTTAAAAATGTATATCAACAAATCTATACATGTGACAAACAAAAAAAAATTATATCAATATATATACGAGAGAGAGAAAACAAGTGAAACACTAAAAATCATCATAGCTGAGTAAATTCGACTGAATCAATTATGTTGGAGTCCATCATTTCTAATATGATTAGGCTCAAATGTTCCTCGAATTTAACAATACAAAGGGAGGGGCGTCGATGTGTTTCGGTGGACTCTATCTTTTCCTAAGCCACCTTCTTCAGGACATTTATTTTTATTGTCTCTCTTACTTTTGGCACAATCTCATTTATGCCTGTTAAACACCAAAATTGATAAAATATATATCAAATAACACAATTCTTATACTGTATAGAATACATAAAAGCAACATATATAGCATCAACATTTAAAAAAAAAACATTTTATCCTTATATATAAATGACACTATAACATACCTCTGATAGACAAACAATGTCCTTGTGTCGTTTATAACTGTTTTAAGGGCCCAAATGCCTATTCATCAACCCATTCATACTGTTGAGCATTCGTTACTCCCATTCACGCTACATTCTTTTTTAGGTCTCGCCTGACGTTAGCAGCGCGCATGTGCTGCTCTCGCCATGCGAGGGCCTTTTGGAATCAATACGGATTCCAGATGTGCACGCGGACGGACAGAAGATGTGCACGCGGGGACTGGATGCTTTACTCACGGCGTGAGACGGACTCACTATATTTTTCACACTTGCGGCGCTTTCGCTTCTGTTGAGTTCATTAAACAAGCACTTGCAATGCAATAGGTCTCGCATTTACGCGAGTTTCAGCTATTGGCATTGTAAATGACAATGCCTTTTATTTATGTTTTAAACACAAAAACAAAAATAAAAGGCATTGTTATTTGCAATGTCAATAGCTCAAACTCGCGTAAATGCGAGACCTATTGCATTGCAAATACTTGTTCTTATAATGGGAGATATATAATGTATCTACCCGATTGAAATTATTCAGTATTGATATACAGCCACAGCTAGTTCCCCGTCTTCAGATATATCATATATATGGGGAATCAACCAAAGTCGTCACCCTGAAACTATCATTGATATAATAAGGATGACTGTCAAATACTTCTATGCAACAGGCTTAGAAAATGCATTGAGCACTTTGGTTGAATTAATGTGATGTACCTTCTATTGTGCTGATGCGGCGTACCTCGTAAAAACCATCCCATCAGGGGGGAATACATTTTCAATCCTTTGTTATAGTCAAAAAGATATATCTTCTGTTTGTAAGAAGAGAATTTTATTTCAATTTTGGTTTCAGACAGAATATAATACATTAGGATTCACATATGGTCCTATAAACTAATATAATTATAGGTTCATGGTATTAGAACACACTGTAGACCCACCTCAAATTTTGGTGATGGATGATGGACCAAATAATGAATCGTTGAGAGTTAAAATTCTTTTGCCTCAGCACTGGTAGGATATGATGATCCTATAGGGAATATATAAGATAGGGTCATAAAGATCATGGTCCTAAACGTATTCTAGTTCATATGGCCAAGAAATTTGTCATAGATCATAAGTACAGTCCACATACCTCTGGATGTAGATGTCTTCCCAAAGGAGGCTAAATGATCCTCCGGTTTTTTTTAAAGAGAAGGGAAGTGAAATCTCCCTGGGTCATTAGAAAGATGTCTCGATATTTTTTATGCGACTCTGAGGAGACATATATATAAAGTTTTAGTTTTTAGGTGGCTAACCTTCTATGTCAAATTGAAAGACAAAATTAATGCTTGTCTAATTTAAAAATAGTTTAAGACAAACTTGTTTTTTCCTCTTCGATCCCACACAAGGGGAGAGGAGGACAATATAAATGCTTGTCTAATCTCAAAGAGGTTTAAGCTAAACTTAATTTTTACTCTTAAATCCCAAACAGGGGGAGAGTAAAACTTAAACTTCAAAGGAAGACACGGAGTCGCGGTAGTCTATTCAAGCTACGCTTCGTCCCCAACCTCTTAACCAGAATTCCCTGTTCCTTACCTTTCAGGGTAGCATTCCTCAGTGTAATTCGCCGTATGTAACTGCTCCGCAATAGGAAGACAGGAAAGCCGATTTTCCACTGTCTTAAGTACCCGTATCTAATATCACGCACCTGGTGTTTCTAGAAAACGTCATCAGGCTGCGCCTTACGCCGTATGCGTCGGCATAACATTTAAAGCGATAGCTTCGTGTGGCCTTTCTGTGTTTGGGCCAACCCAAATCCGAAGCTTGCTGAATAACGAAATAGAAGAAATACTTCGACTGAGAAATAAAAATAAATTCGAAGTGTACAGATTGCTGTTGAACCTTCATTCCTTATTATACAATAAATGAATTACTGTTCAGGCATAGATCTTAACCATAAGATTATAATTAAAATTGAAAATAAAAATAAAAATAAAATCCTTTCTGACCCCACAGAAAGCTTTTTTATATTAATTATTTTACTCTTTCTGTTATTATTTACATTATTCCACTATATTATAATTGTGTATCTGAGGGGTTTGTTGCATTCAAATATAAGGTCAGATTAGTGTATTTAAATTTCTAAAGACTTGACACAGATAGGTCCATTAGTTGTGCAGTCGGTCCTGGCCGGTACAGGGCCCCACTGCTCAACCCATAGGATTCCCTAGTGGCACTGTTTAAAGGATGGATTAGTGTCAAATTTTATCCACAATGATGTTAAATAACGCATCTTGTTGAACCTCTTGATGACAATCTCACATACCATGGTCATCAATGAATACTCTTGTTGAGGCCTGACGTGCATGATCAGTTTTATATATTGTTACAGAGGAGTGGGTTAGCCGATTAGTCTCATCCAATACTCTTTAGAATTCAGGCCTGATCTAACTGTGTCCAGGATAGAGATATACCACTGTTCACAATTTTTGCGTTTGACAGTGAGATTGCCTCCTCTTTTGTTCCCTTTAATTTTTTCAATAATGAACCATTTGAAATCGATACATGTATGCCCTGCCTTTTTATAATGGTCCACTAATGGAGCATTCTCCTTGCTGTTCTTTATAGCTGATTTATGCTCTAGGAGGCGAACTCGCAGTTCCCTAGCCGGTTCACCCACATAACCTAAGTTACATGGGCATAGCAGTAAGTAAACAATATTACTGCTTCTGCAGTTGTTAAGATCTTTTCCAAAGAGGGTATGTTTGTTATATGTGATATTTTTACCCACTATGCAGTGATCGCAGATCATGCAACTGCTGCACTTGTTGTTGCCTATAGCTTTAGTCCCTGTAATCGTGCGTTGTCCTGTTTCAGAAGCATCTCTATAAGTGTGTACCAGTTCTCTCCTCAAATTGTTGTGACGTTTAAATGCAAACAATGGCCTATCTAGGGTATTTTGTTCGTTATCATTAAAGATACTCCAATGGGAGTTAATGATATTCTTTATTTTATTACTGATGCTTGAGAACTGGCTCACAAACACTATTTTTTGCATTTCTTTCCTCTCTTGTCGTTTTTTATTTGTGTTTGTTAACATGCTATCGCGGTTGTAAAAACGAGCGCGTTTGAATGAGTGCTTTATTAATTTCTTTGGGTAGACCCTATCTTTCAATTTTATTTTGAGATCTTCAGAGTGCTTGTAGAAGTCATCCAACGACGAACAATTCCTTCGGAGACGAAGGAATTGGCCGAAGGGGATATTGTCTTTCTTCCAGTGCTTAATTTGTAAAATATGAAGTGCAGGTGCTCAAATGTTTGTCGGAGGCCACACCCACTTTTTCTGGCTCCACCCACTCCCTCTACTGGCTCCACCCACTTACTCTATGTGTGGAAAGGGACCAGTAAGTATGCGGCCTCAGGCAGAGCGAGAAAGAAATTAAAGAGAGGAGATGGTCTTTTGAGGATAGCATGGTCTCAGAGTACTTGCACACAGCAACATTATGGTAGAGGAATTCTCGTTGTATCGTTCGGATGGTGTGCATTTGTCTTTCATGGCAAATAAGCGTATCTGCTGAATTTAAGAGAAAATGTGGTAAGCATCTAGGGGAAGAACCTGTGGTGGTGCTAGAAGGATCAGTGATGGGTGATTTTATGTTGTGGTGGGGGCGGGGCAGGAAAACACGGTACACCCAATCGGGGTTTCCTGGTTGTCTAACCATTGTGACGGTCTAACCAGCCCAGCAGGCATGAGGGGAGCAAACAAATAAGACACCTCAGAAGGTGCAGGGGCAAGAGGTTGAAAGTTATGAAAACTGTGTGTGGCCTGGTATAGGTGTATACATGGATGAAGAGGGAGTAGGGGTGATAGATGGTATAAGTTGCAGTTGGGGGGGGAGAAGGTTTGCAACACCACGAGTTTCAAGAGTCGGGTGGTTAATAAGAGCATTAATAAGAGCACAATTTGTGTAAGTGAAGTGGGGTATTTTGTTGTTGTATTGGAGTTATTGTGTTACATTGCAGACCTCTACTAATAAGGCAGTCTTTTTGTTATTTTTTGATTCTATAGAAATGTTCTGCTTCTCGCCCGATATACTACTGTCTCACTATTCAGTTGGGCAACTTGGGTGCTGTGATGTGGGCGTTCAGCAGGATGTGCTGTGCCTAAAGAGGAAGTAACCTGTGTTTGTCAATGACAGGCGTCTCTCTAACATCACAGCAAGACTTAATTTGTCTTCCAATAACAGACATCTCTCAGCTAGTGTTAAAGGTGTCGCCTCACAGTAACAGGGGTCTCTCAGTGTTATAAATCATACCTCTCAGTGGCAGTGAGGAGTCTCTCACAGTGCTCAAGACTGCAGCTGTATCAGGGACAGCGAAGTGCCTCTCAAACTGAGTTAAAGATGTCTCAGTACAGTGACTGTGAGAAGTCTCCAGGGGTGTGATGGGTGTCACCGTGTCACTTGCCTCCAAACGGCACTAGCGAGGCTCTCAAAAACAAGTGTCATAGCGGTCTATTTCTCGCAGTGACATTCGGGACTTGGGAGTCTCGCATAGTTTTAGAGGGGTCATCTGCCTGCCTCTTGGTGACAGTGTTAGACCTGCCTGCTCTCTCATACTGCAGACTCACCTGCAAGAATGCACTTGGCGGCCAACGACTGTGACAAATGGGGGTCTCTGCAAAACTGGGAACAATTCGGTCTACCGCGGGTAGTAATAAACCAGGCAACGGAAAGCCGAGAGCTACCAACCAATCAGTCCTTGTATAATAAACAGCTACAGTGTGCTCTGTGTTGCATATATATTCCATCCATGCTCAGTCAATCGCATGTTTGCAAACCTTTTTGCAAGAAGTGCTTTTTTTTACAACGATGGGGTGCCGGACTGCCGGTGCGTGCGTTGTGCGTGCACAAGGTTTCAACTTTAAAGCCTGATGATGAATCAATCTGGAATATGGCCGGTCAGGAGGACTGCCAGGATGCCGCCAAGCATTTGGGTGAGTGAGCCCAAACTCCTTTTTAATAAAATTCTTTTGGAGCGCTGGGCGGGTAAGGCATTGCTCGGCAGCAGACTGGAAGCAAGAAACCATCTACGGGGCAGGGAGGGGCATGGCACGTGCTGCTTAAACAACCAGAGTGATGCCGGTGTTTTAATACTATAGGAGGAGGGCTGGAAATTGGACGCATGGTCATTGGGCATGTGTGCTGTGCAACATCGAGGCGTCCAGCACTCGCCACCGCCGCCCATCTGTAGGACTACTCCCTCTGAGAGCAAATGCACCCGAAGCCTGCTGATTGCTATCTTAAAAGATAGAAAACTGTCCAATCAAAATGAGCCCCCCCATGTATGACATCTGGCTCCTCTTTTTATTTTACGCTAGCGGCTAGCCTCGCATTGGCCTTTTAACTTCCTTACACCTTACCCGGCAGGCCAGTACTGCGGCACCGGCAGGGCAGGCCCTATCGAATACATATAACTTAAGTGTACTGCTACGGCCGGCGGGCGTGGCGGCTTCCGCGGCTACTACTAGGCCAGGCACTGATCTGCATGGTCTGGCATTCAGTGAATCTGAATGAATCACATCCATGATGATCCTAATAATCGTCGTTTACAATTACTGCTTAACTTCTTACCGTTACTCGTGGTGGGCCGGCCGGCCGGCCGGCAGGGACACACACTGGCTGCACTGCCTTTGCTTTAATTAGTATGATTAGGCGGCCTGGTGCTGCTTGCTACCAGACCGTACTGTACTACTGGCTGCTGATCGATGCCTGCACAGGCTGCCCTGCTTTGCCCTTAACGTCGTCGTCGGTCGGGTCGAGCTGACTTGAACGGCGATGACTCGTGGTGAGCTGCGGTGGTTATGCTGGGGCGTGGCACTGGCAACTGGTGGTGGCAATGTGAAAAAAATCTGCGCGCGCTACGCGCACAGCCCCTACCCCATCAGAACCTCCGGCCCCGCGCCCGCCCAAATAAATCAGTGTGTGTGTGTTCCGCGACCCGCCCACCGGCAAGTGGCAACAGTCAACCCTGCACTGACTGAACTAAGAAGGCCGCGCCCGCGCCGCCATGATCAACATATTATATTTATTATTAATTTATGAATATTTGGGCTGCAGGCTAAGTGATTAAGAAGTCTCACAGCCGCAACACTGTTAAACGCCGTGACTCACACTCGGGATACGTGAAAAACACACTGCGGCTGCACCGAGTACAGTAAAAAGGTACATTTTAAAAAACATCAATGTGTGACATGCGCAGCAGATGCGTAGACCCGGCCCTGATAATTAAGTGCCGGTGCTAAGCACCGGCACAAATTAAGCACTGCTTTCTTCGCTCTCGGATGATAACTGGCATAATGCAGTAAGGTGTTCTTTATCGGTGGGTTTTGTAAAAAGTTCTACTTCTAGTTTGCCACCGACATCCTTAATGCGGAGATCTAAAAAACTTACAGCCTCATTGCTGTATTGGGATGTGAACTTTATGTTAGCATCTCCTAGGTTTAACCATGCCAAAAATTCTCATAAAAGTTCTGTTGTTCCCTCCCAGATGAACAAAACATCATCAATAAATCTATACCATTTTGTCACGTTTTCATAAAATGGTGCAGTTTCATTGATGATATGTCTTTCTTCAAATTGCCCCACATAAATGCATGCCAGGCTGGGGGCACAGGTAGCCCCCATGCTGGTCCCTTTACATTGAAGATATAGGCTACCTTTAAATAAGAACATATTATGTTTCAGAACTAATCTAACACATTCCAATATAAATTCTGCATTAGCCCCTCTGCTTTCTGCAGGCCCCAGGATGTTCTTGATGACAGTAAGAGTATCATCCTGGGGTATGTTTGTATATAGGGCTTCAATGTCAAGGGTTACAAGTAATTGCATTTGATTATTAAAGCTAGAACCCTCAATAATACTGATCATATGCGCAGAATCTTTGATGTAAGATTTTTGTGTCTGCACTAGGATTTTAAGAAAGCTATCCACGTATTTACTTAGTGGTTCTAATGGCGAACTAATACAACTTACAATCGGTCTTAATGGGGGATTTTTTTCATTTTTGTGGATCTTGAGAAGGCCATATATCGCTGGTATAATGCCATTATCATTAGTCAAAAATGTATATTCGCTATCTGTGATCCATTCATTGTCCACTGCAAAGGATAGGAGTGTGGCAATTTCCGTTTTTATGGGAAACCATTTATTCATGGGTACCTTTAGATGATGTTCCTCAACATTCAGGAGGTCCATGATCCTATTTTCATAGTCAGGGGTGTCAAAAATGACTACCCCCCCCCCACACTTTATCCGCAGGTTTTATGGTTATACTTAGATCATTTCTGAGGGATGTAATGGCTTCCCTATGTGATTTACTTATATTGTTGGTTGTTGGTGGTGGATTGTCCCAGATGGTCCGTATTTTGGACTCCACTGACTGTTCAAATATATCAATATTCCTACCAACTTGACTTATATTGGGAGTAAAGGTAGACTTAGGTCTTAGACCAGAGATATTGTTCTCCTCCGTATATTCTCTGTTTTCAAAGAAGCGCTTTAATCTAATTTTACGAAAAAAGGACTTAAAGTCCTTTTCCAACATGAATTTATTGACATGCGCAGTAGGTGCAAAACTGAACCCTTTTTCTAAAACATCAAACTCAATTTTGTTACGCAATCTATTGGAGAGGTTAATGATGGGGAATTTCTTTAACGCCAGTATTTCTGGTTCCTGGTCTGCAGATATTCCTCCTGGGGTAAATTCCTTGTGTACTGACCTCTCCCATAGTTTCGATTTGTCCTGATCCCCTCCTCGGGCGTTGATCTAAAAAGAGGAAGAGGAAGAGGAGGGGCCAGGTCCATATTCTTGATTTTGATGGTTCATACCTTGATCTAATCGTGTAGTCACCTCTTCGTCACTACTAGAGCCTGAGGTCTCCGAAAATGTGATTCGTTTTCTACCACCTCTGGAATATATAGGCCTCTGTGGATGGAACCAGGCCATAGCTGGGCAAATCACTTAATCCCCCCATGCCTGAAAAAAAAATACATAAAATAAAAAATTAACGTGACATTGTGTAATGTAACTGGTGCTCATGTAAAGCGCTCCAATACCTTTGCACTATATAAAACTGCAAAAAAATAAAAAGAACGAAAAAGTATGTGCAAGTTGTCTAAATTGTTTCAGAATGATTATTAGAGCATAAAGAAGGCTAATTGCTATGTTACAAAAGAATTCTGACAAGTGAGCAGGAAGTCTTTTTCTCTGACCAACTCTTCGCTGGACCAGAACAGGAAAACATGAACCACTAGTCAATAGTTTTTTCAAAGAAAGACAGCACTCCTACTAGCAGAACAAAGTAGGACAGGCAGATATTACCCCTTTTTCTATGTAATGGCTTAGAAGAGGTCTTAAAAACAGCAGCAACATCCCTGAAGTTCTGCAAAGTGGTCTTGGCTAAAAAGCCAGAACTTCCTAAGCATATCAGTTAAATAAGATAGGACCACTAGGCAGTTGTGTCTTGGACCTATAATTTCTCCATTCCTCTCCCCTACTGACGTTGAATATTGTTGGATACACCCACAAGGCTACATCTTGTCTAACCGACAGTTTTTTGCTGTTTGGTAGGCAAAAGCCTAGTGTGGACTAGAACAATAACTTACAGTGGGCCTTGGTCCAATCCATTGCTTACCATTGGTAGCCTTTGATGGCACTCTTATTTGCATGCTTTTTATTCAGTGGTTTTCCATGTCCATCTTGTATTTGTCTTGCATATTCTTCTGCCTGCTGCTTGCCTGGAAATTAACATTTTTATCATCCTTTAGAATGGCTGACTTGTATCCTTCCACTGCTCACATTCAGGGAATTACGTTTTTTAATTTTCTTTCCGCACTCCATGATAGTACATGTGTTTTCTAGCTCGCCCTCCCTCCAACTGAGATTTGTGAGTGGAGGGATCTCTCATCCCTCCTCATCCCTACCCCAAACCCATTCATTGCTTCCGCCACCCCTCTGTGGCTTCTTTTTTGGGCCTTCCCCCAGGCCAGCCTCAACCATCATATTGCTCTCTTGGCCCCCACCCAATTCACGTTGCACGCCCCACCTGCTTCTCCTTAATCCCCGTTAACCCAACTGAGTCTTATTTATTTATTTTGTTTTAAATATCTCTTGTCTGGCCGCTCAGCACTTCAAAAAGCACTTTCATGCTAGTCAAATTGTTTACTTATTTTTTTATTTACCAATTCATCTTGGATTGGTAAATATACAAGCATTTGCAAAGCAATAGGTTTCGCATTTGCGAGAGTTTGAGCTATTGGCATTGTCAATGACAATGCCTTTTATTTATGTGTTTTGAAAACCTGCAAGCAGTGCATAAACAAGTACTTTGTACTTATAGTAGTTGCTTACAAGAAGCAAGGCTGGCAGTAACTGCAACTGTTTTACTGCCATCCTTGCTTCTCATAAGCAAGGACTATAAGTACTAAGTGCGTTTTTAAGCAACAAAAACAAAACAAGCAGTGCGTAAACACGCACTTTGTACTTATAGTCCTTGCTTACGAGAAGCAAGGCTGGCAGTACAAGAGGCGCAGTTACTGCCAGTCTTGCTTCTCATAGCAATGACTACAAGTACAAAGTGCGTGTTTACGCACCGCTGGCAGGTTTTCAAAACACATAAAGAGCATTGTCATTTACAATGCCAATAGCTCAAACTCTCGCAAATGCGAGACCTATTGCATTGCAAATGCTCGTTTTATTAATATGAACATGAACCGAACAGAATTGATAGTGGGGTTCTCTGTCAGCTGATTTTTTCTTTAAAGAAGCCTCTTCATTATCAGTTCACTCTCTGGGGGATTCTTCAAGGAATCCTTGCACAGAGAGCAGAGATCTCAAGCTGTCCCTGTGAGGTGCGAGCAGCTGGTCGAGTGCTCTTGTTATTCTTTTCATTTTAGTACTTCTTTCCCTTTTACCTCGCTCCCTGCAAGACTAAAATTCCCAGAAAGCAAAAAAAAAACAAGCAGTGCGTAAACATGCACTTTGTACTTATAGTCCTTGCTAACAAGAAGCAAGGCTGGCAGTTAAAGAGGCTCAGTTACTGCAAGTCTTGCTTCTCGTAGCAATGACTACAAGTACAAAGTGCGTGTTTACGCACAGATTGCAGATTTTCAAAACCCATAAATACAAAGGCATTGTCATTTACAATGCCAATAGCTTAAACTCTCGCAAATGTGAGACCTATTGCATTGCAAATGCTTCTTGAGCCATAGGAAGGCAGGGACCATGATGCCAGTCCGTGCGTTTGAAAAGCAGGAGGGAGGAGGAGGCAGCTGCAGCCAAAACAGACCTCGGTCTTTGAATGCACAGCAAATGTGGCAAGATAAGAGTAAGATTTACAGCCCTGTTTACACCAGAGCTATGTAAACCACAAGCACTGGCCTCCAGTGCTGCAGCTTAAAGAAAGAAATAGTGCTCACAAGCTCTGAGTAACAACACATGTAACAGGAGCTGTCCTTGAAAATGGGCAGAGCTTTTAAAGCCCATATCCTGAATACAGCATGTCTTGCAGAGACAGCGCAAATGCTGCCTAGGCGAGACCTAAATAAATAGCACCTACATAATTTCATTTGTGTGGGCATGCGTGGTGACGCATTCACACGCTGCTGTCATCACACATCCATGCACCTACGAAATAATGCAGCCGCTAGTCGCAGGTGTGTCTTCATGCCTTTTTTTTCTTTTGGCTGATGCTGCACAGCATCGGCAAACAGCATTGGCAAACCCAGTAGATCCAAAAGGTGAGACCTATTGGCTTTGTGCCTATGCTCAGTTTTTGTTTTTCTGCCTGCATGAAGGACACAAGTGCTGTATTAAATGGTGTAATGGGGCATCCATGTGTGTAAAGATGTTGTGGCAGCTCTGTACTGAAAAGATGCGGATGGGAAATCAGAGCATTGATTGATTTCAATATAGTTACATATTGTGAGTAATAGTTGGGAAACACTATTCTGAGTACCTTGTACACACAGCATGGGCTGGTGACAGAGGCATAAAATGACGCTTATAGTTCTTGAATAAGTTATAAAAGGAAAGCTGTAGTCTAGATCTAACTCTCTTGTGAGCTGTCTATTTATACTAAGCATTTGATGCCAAATCGAATTATATCCGGATGCTTTGAATAGCAATTTATGCAGATTAACAGTATTTTACTGTTCCTTACAGCAGAACATTTCTTTTCTTCGCAACCCTACAGTGGGTGTTCCGCGTTCGCATATTTAACAAGAATATTGCTCACTAGTTAGAGCTCAGCCCACACCTAAAATTGAGTTAGTAAATTATAAATAAGTGTTCTTGCTCTCCAACTATGTGGTGCTTTTTGTGATCACCCAAAAGGTATAGTCATTACCAGCAGAAGCCCCATTTCACAAGCTTTCTGAAGCATGTACTCAGCCAACAGAGCTATCCTATCAGAAGTCTCATATAGGTAAGGCACACCACCAGTGCTTAGATCTGTCTTCTTTATGCTAGACACCTAATTCACGGGGAAACTGTTTTGTAAGGCAGACTGTTAGTTTTAATTCTGGATGCTTGGGTAAGGTGTTTATATGTGCCGTGTCCTGACCCAGGGAGGGAGCACAGCCTGGACACACACAAATGAGAGACACACTCAGTGTTAGGTTTCTACTAGTCAGAAGACTACAAGCAGTCCCCTGAAGCTGATCCCTCACTATATCCTTTATCACTGTTATTCCTCTCCGTTCGTTCTTCAGAGTGGCCCTCTTCTTACCTTCCATCCTCCACATGCTTTCTTTTCTGACTATAATCTCCTCTCAGTCTCATGCCTGTCTGCCTCAATCCTTCTTATTGTAATTCTTCAATTGACTGATGCCTTATTTTATAGATCACAACCTCTCCTCTTTAAAATCCTATCCCTGTATCTAACATTACGTAACCTCTGCCAGCCTATCTATCTCCCCAACCATTCACCTGAAACCACAGAGCCCCCCTACCTGGTATTAATATATAACAAATTAACTGGAGTAAATGGATGCAAGTTTTCTTGAGAGCACATGACTAACCACAATAACCAACAATAAACACTGAACTAACCACTAATTACTAAACTTGGGTTCCGGAGTAGCGTGCTACTCACTGTAAAGCACTTCGACACCTCATCAGGGGTAGTAAGTGCTATATAAATCCAATTACAATTACTTTAAAATGCAAAACAATCCAGCATAGACAAATAAGTATGAAAACGCAACTGCACCATGATCACTTAATAAACATAGTCTCTCTGTTTCTGGCTTGCCATTGGATTTGGCCGGAGACCATACCTTCGGCTTCTTGGAGTGTGCCCACTACTTGAGGGAGATGCACTGGGCAGTTGTTCCTTGCTCTGCTCAGTTTGTCCTGAGTCTTGGTTGACCCTTGATATGTCAGCGGACCCACTGCTGCACTGGTCATACTTTGTCAATTGCACTCCATGTCCTCAACACTCTCATCGTCAGATGGCGAGGATGTTGTGGGTTCATCAGCACCAGGGACAGTTGGGCAGAACTGCTTAAACATAGATACATTGCAGGTGATTGTCTTAAGACCCTTGATGGTGGTGTTCAGTGTTCTTTTTACCTACACAACAGTCCAGGGTTCCTTATCATATGGGGTACAACACGTCTACCTTTGATGCCATCGTCTTACTAATACTTGGTCACCCTGTCACAGTTTTACAGGCAGAGCCCTCCCCTTATGACTGGCCTGATCATTGTGTTCCTTTTTTTTCAATGAGCCACTTCCATGTCCAGCCGTCATTGCCACCTTTGAGGGGCAGCAGGGATGCTCACCATCAATGGTCATCCAAACAACAAGGAGGCCAGGATACAAGGGGCAGTGCAGCGGGGGTGTTGCACTACACAATGCATGGGTCACCCTACCTGTTTGTTGTGCTCTGCCCCAAACCACAAGGGCTTGTTCAGAGAGTGCATGATTCTTTTCACATCCCCGTTGGCTTGAGGCCAACAGGGGTGAGTTTGCGTTGACACACACTTAGTTGTTGTAAGTAATTTTCCGTTTTCAGTTCCTAAAGTATTCCATAGTTGGCAATTACTTTCTCCAGCTATTGCTTAACATGTACCAAAGTTATAAATGCTACTACTTTCACAGCAGGACATTTTGTGTAGGAGTCTATCATCACCAGTGCCTGGCATCCATCAGGAAATGAAGAAAAGTTTGCATTGAATCTTGCCCAGAGTTTGGAGCATGGTTCCTTAGTCATTACCGGAGCGGCCCTTCTGCTCCTCTGGTGAGCTGACATGGTCAGTATCTTTTTACAAGCTCTTCCAGTCCTACCATTTGGTCCACTCCAGCGAACCGTTACATTTCCCTCTGCCTGCTTTTCATCTTGGCCATGCCTTGGTGCCCTCAATGGGCCAATGCAACCACCCTTTCCTGTAGGGCTTCTGGCACCACAATTCGATGGCTTTGCAGAAACAACCCCTCTTGTGTGGTGCTTAGTTCTGACCAAACCCTTCATAAACCCTTCATAAATGCAAGAATGTGTTCTGACATGAAATGTCAAAGGCCCTCACATTTGTTAAGAAAGTCTTCCAAGATCCATCCATTCATCAGTGGGCATTTCATCCACTATTTCCTTTATTGCTATGGCTCTCGGGCAGGCATCTTGTATCATAGTCTTTAAGAATTATTAAGATGCGTTTTCTTGCCTCTCTCCTTGTTTTTACAGAGGTGAGTAGTCAGCAGTAATGTTAGTTCATGGCCTGTAGACAAAAGTGAATTTGTATTTCTGCATATGCATCACCCATTTCTCAATTTATGGTGGCGGGTGTTGCGATGTTCCCACAAATTCCTTCACCATTGACTTGTGATCAGGGACCACATCGTTTCGAATAGGTGTCCAGCCTGCCTATGGCATTTTGGATAGGTACCCGGCCTGCCAACGCGGGCTGGTGAGTGCATACCTGCATCCCCGATGTTCTAACACCCCGGTTAAACCTGCCATGCAGGCCTGTGTCCACGTGCTTGCACCCATTGTGCTAGTAGCAAGGTGCCCGGCCTGCCATTGCAGACTGAGTGTGCGCAATTGCAGCCTTGAACAGTCAACCCTTGTCCGGCTGGCCTGGGCAGGGGTGTGTTTGTCAGGGTTCACGGTAGGTTTCCTCCTTCCATCTCTACACTGACGACTATCTCTCCCTTACAGACTAAACTGAAGGCAGGTTATCCCCTTAGCTGGAGTGCTAGCTGGCATCGCAGAAATTGTAATATGGCTGCCAAAATTCCAGCACTGCTACAGCATAGTGCTGTTTAGCAGTCTAGTCTTCTTAAATAATGAAGGTCAGGTGAAGTGCGCTTCAACATTCCACAGTGCACTTCACTGAAGAAATTCCTGAGAGAGCACCTGTTCCTGAGGCGTCGCGAAAGTTAGTTAGGGTAGTTGCGTTTAAATATCGGGTTTTAGTTTCGTCGGAATTCTCTTGCACTATGAAATAAGGTCAGTGTATATTTAAAAGAACCAAATGCTTTTTTCTGCTTAAGCTGAACGTTCAAATAATAGCACTCTTCAAAGAATTCCCCAGTGCTTATATTTGAAAAGACTCTTGTCACGCTTGGTTGAGAAGGTTAAAGAGCGTGATGAATTAAAGTAACTTAGTCATTTTCCTTTTACCGCATTTGTTAAATGCATGTGAAAGAGATTAGTCATCCACTTGTCAGCAAGGTTAAAAAGGGTCAACTAACTCTGTAGTTGAAATTCGTTTCTGTTAAAGAAATCTCCAGCTCCTAAATAAATCAAATAAGAGGGAAGCACAAGCTTGCGCAGACAAATTAAATTAGCACAGTTGCCTACAATTCATTTAATTAACTACTGAAAGGGAGTTCAAGAGAACCCTATCATTTCTGCTATACAAAAACTTGTGAAGAGCTCTTTTATTAATTCAGAAGAAAAGAAGAATTAAAGCAGCCTAATAAGAATAAAACTGATAAGATAAAGGAGCGTAATACACAGTGAGTACAGTAGATGAAGGGCATAATAAATATAACCAATTCAAAAAGAAAAGAATAAAAAGCAAACACTTACCACAATCTTTCTTGCATCATAGCCACAAGCCAGAATCTGCGACAGGACGTTCCTGAAATAGAAAAAGAAAATAAACAAGCTAAGTAAAAACTTCTCATCTCAACCAGACAAACAACACGAGAAGTAAGAAGAGTAGCAAGCTTCCCAAGTTTCCCTGGTAAGATAAGTTATCTAATATAAAAAGAGAAGTTGGTCACAAGTAAGTGCTGAGTAAATGCTAAAGTTGAATTGTGTACAGGTCTGCAAGAAGTAAGAAGAAAAGAAGACCTTGCAGAACAGGCAGAGCGCAGGAAGCTGTCTCTTCTCTGTCCCCAACCCCTTTCCCCCTTAGAACTTACCTGCGATGGAATGCTAGAAGGCCTAGCAGGGAAGGTTCTGAGAAGGGCATTGGAACTAACGTCGTTCTGCTCCTGTGCGGTTCAATAGAGGAAAGACATTGGTCCTGACAGAGTGAAGTGCCCACGTTGGTACAAGCACCCGAGCAGAATGGCGGAGGGGTTTGATTTTAAAAATCTAGGTGAGATTTTAAGTAACATTCAAAGAGATTTGGAGGCAGTTAGGGAGGAAAATAAAATCCTTAGACAAGAAATAATTACCTTTAAAATGGGAGATACAGTTTCAGGGACCAGTCAAGGAACCACATTCTTAGAAACCCAAGGACCAAACACAAGTCCTATATCCGTAGCCCCCACACAAGTTATCCACTCATTGTCCCCAGTAATCCCTCTTGCTCCTCCGGAGAGGTTTAATGGAGACCCGCACAAAGCACAAATTTTTTTGACACAGTGCTCTCTGCATTTCATGTGCCGCCCAACGATTTTCCCCGATGCTCAATCCCGGGTAGCCTTTATCCTCTCCTATCTTAGTGGAGATGCCGCTTCTTGGTCGATGCCTCTTGTTACCAAAGATGACCCAATTTTGTACAATCTAGACAACTTCAAAAAAGAATTTCTCCGAATTTTTGATAGAAGAACTGCATCACAGGCTTCAGACAACGAGCTGTTAGAGTTGAAACAGGGAAATCGAGAGCTAGTGTCGTATTTGGCCCAATTTAACAAACTGGTGGTCGAGACCAACTGGCCCGAAGATAAAAGAGCAGCTGTATTCTACAGAGGACTGCGAGAGGAACTCAAAGACGTGTTGTCCCAAATTCCCAATCGCCCTTCTGACATCTCAGAATTAGTAGACTTAACTCTAGAAATCGATTATCGACAAAGCGAACGGAAAGGAGAACGAAGGAGGGAGTTCAGGTCCAGTGTTCCCCGTTTTGATCGGGTAAAGGTCGAGTCTACGCGGGCTGTAGAGAGTTCTTCTGGAGTAGAACCCATGCAGATCGGTGTGGTCAGAGGTCCACTGACGAAGGAGGAGAAAGACAGGAGAAGACTGAATAAGTTGTGCCTGTACTGCGGTGGAGGTGGACATTTTGTCAAAAATTGTATAAAAAGACCTAAATTGCCCGCAAAGGAGAAGGAAAACTAGCGGCACCACCGGTCAGCGGAGTTGGACTGGTGGATGCGAATGAAGGAACAACTCCACATAATCATCAGTTGGCAAACACTCTACAAGTCTCCTCACCCTATTTGGTTATGACAGTGACGTTAAGATTCAGGAATGAAACTTTGGCGGGAATTACGGTTATGGTAGATTCTGGAGCAACTGGAAATTTCTGCGATCACAAATTCGCTAGCCAAATTGGACTACAAGCAATTAAAAAGAGAAAAGTGAGAAGGTTAGAGCGGTGGATGGTACGGATCTAACTTCAGGGCCCATAACCAGTCACACAGAATTGGTGCACATGATTACAGTCGAAGGACATCAAGAAAAATTGCAGTTCAATCTAATAGACGCCCCTCAATTCCAATTGATTCTAGGTTTGCCGTGGTTGACAGAGCACAACCCACAGATCAATTGGGGAGCTCGAACTATTCAACTAAATTCGGAATATTGTACAAGAAATTGTTTCAATTGTCCAACAAATCCTTCTCAGCCCAGTGCAGTCGCCCAGTTGTGTGAAAATGGAGGTTCGGTGTGTGTCATACAAACTACTGTTGTACCCGAAGAGTATCAAGACTTTGTGGATGTTTTTGATGAAGTGAAGGCTGAGAAGCTACCGCCCCACAGACCCTACGATTGTAAAATCGACCTTGAACCTGGGGCTAACTTGCCATGCAGCCGGATCTACGCTTTGACGGAGAAAGAAAACATTCATTTGAAGGAATACCTTGCCAAAAATTTAGAGAATGGATTTATCAGACCATCCCAGTCTCCGGTCTCCTCCCTCTTTTTTTCGTACCAAAGAAAGAGGGGGATCTCAGGACTTGTATTGACTTTAGGGCAATTAACAGGATAACAATTAAAAACCGTTACCCGCTACCCCTAATTTCCGTATTGATTGATCAGGTGAAGGAAGCGAAGATTTACACTCGTCTAGATCTACGAGGAGCATACCATTTGATCAGGCTCCGGGAAGGCGATGAGTGGAAGACTGCGTTCAGGACTAAATATGGCCTTTACGAGTATCTGGTCATGCCGTATGGTCTTTGCAACGCTCCAGCGGCCTTCCAGTACTTCATCAATGATGTCCTAAGTGAATTTATTGATCGATGCGTCATAGTTTATATAGACGACATATTGATTTATTCAGACTCAGTTGAAGACCACCCAAACCAGGTCCGAGCTGTTTTACAATGATTACGAGAAAATTCACTATACGTAAAACTGGAAAAATGCCTATTCAATACTGATACAGTGGAATTCCTGGGCTTTGTATTATCACCTGCAGGAGTGAGAATGGACGAGCAGAAGGTGAAAGCTATAACGGAGTGGAAAGCCCCTACCAGTGTCAAAGAGGTTCAAAGCTTTATTGGATTTTCCAACTTTTACCGCCGATTCATTCACGGATTCTCCCAGAAAATTCTCCCCTTAACTCGTCTTCTAAAGAAAGGAGTTCCATTTAAATGGTCTGAAGAAGCTGAAGAGGCCTTTAGATTGATGAAAGACAGCTTTACCACGGCACCTGTTTTACTTCATGCAGATCCCTCTGAGCCTTTCTATTTGGAGACAGATGCTTCAGACCTGGCCATCGGAGGAATACTTTCACAAAGGCATAAGGATACGGGACAATTACACCCGGTGGCTTACCGCTCCCGTAAGCTCAACCCTGCGGAATGTAATTATACAATTACCGAGAAAGAACTTTTGGCAATCAAAGATGCCTTTAAAGATTGGAGGCACTACTTAATGGGAGCTAAGCACACCGTGACGGTATTTACGGATCACCGCAATCTGAAATTCCTGCGATCTGCTCATACTCTCACACCACGACAACTACGTTGGTCTCTGTATTTCGCAGATTTCGATTTTGTAATTACCTTTCGTCCAGGATCTAAGAATGGAAAGGCTGATGTTCTTTCTCGATTGGACACCGAAAATCAAACTCCTGTCATTACTAACCAACAAATCGTACCTGAAGATAAAATCATTGGAGTTATCTCTCTCGAGCCCTTCGAAAATCACGTTCGGAATACCATGTCTGACCTGGAAATGGAGAATTGGGCCACAGAAGATCCTCAACGTCTCGTCCACAACGGTCTTCCATATCATGGCACCAATCTGTATTTACCTACTAAGGAACTCCAGTTGAAGGCAATGCAAGAATGCCACGATAACCCTTTGGCGGGCCATAAGGGCGTCTCCAAAACTGAAGAGTTACTTAGACGTAGTTTCTGGTGGCCATACATGTGCAGAGACATTCGTCAATACGTTCTGGGCTGTGAGATTTGTGCACGGGGGAAATCGGACAGGCAGGCTCCAAAAGGTCTTCTACAACCCATGCCAACCCCCCACATCCTTGGCACACAGTCTCCCTAGATTTAATTGTAGATCTGCCCTCTTCCCATGGTTATGATACCATTCTTGTGGTAGTAGACACCTTTAGCAAGATGGCACACTTTGTACCTTTCATGGGAACACCTACTGCTAAACAACTTTCCCAACTTTTTAATCAACATATCATTCGCCTTCATGGCATTCCAAAGGTACTCATTTCAGACAGAGGCTCCCAGTTTCTATCAAAATTTTGGAAGGCCTACATCAAAGGTCTTAATATAGACCATCGTTATTCTACCAGTTTTCACCCAGAAACTGATGGGCAGACTGAACGCATTAATCAAGAACTAGAACAATACTTACGGCTTAATTTGTTAGATGAAGAGGGTGATTGGCCTGACCATTTATGGACAGCTGAATACTCCTACAATAATGCTCAAAATGTATCTACTGGTCATTCCCCTTTCTTTGTAAACGCAGGCAGACATCCTAATTCTCATGCTAATTTTGATAAGATAGATGTTCCAGCTGTTCAAGACATTGCTCAACAAATGACTAAAATCCACCACTCTGTAATCCAGAACTTGTCGATTGCGAAGGATCGTTATAAACACTTCGCTGATCGCAAACGTAAAAAGAACCTGATCTTCAGGCAGGAGACTTGGTTTGGTTGAGCACTAAAAATCTTAGACTCAAGGGATCCCGTAAATTCCAGCCCCGTTTTATGGGTCCCTATCCTATTGAGAAGGTTATCAATCCTGTCACTTATCAATTATCTCTCCCAGGCACTACTAAAATTCACCCAGTGTTTCATATTTCTCTCCTCAAACCCATTCAACCAGATTTGCGTAAAAGTTCTCCTCCGGATCCTTTAATTCTTAATGGTGAGGTGGAGTATGAGGTTAAACGCATCTTAGATTCACGCATCATTCGTAATGAACTTTTCTACCTCATTGATTGGAAGGGTTATGGACCTGATGAGCGTTCTTGGGAAAAAAGTACTGATGTTCATGCCCCCGATTAATTAAAGCCTTTCATGCCAAATTCCCAGCCAAACCTCGACTGGAGGAAACCCCGTTGGGAGGGGGTACTGTCAGGGTTCACGGTAGGTTTCCTCCTTCCATCTCTACACTGACGACTATCTCTCCCTTACAGACTAAACTGAAGGCAGGTTATCCCCTTAGCTGGAGTGCTAGCTGGCATCGCAGAAATTGTAATATGGCTGCCAAAATTCCAGCACTGCTACAGCACAGTGCTGTTTAGCAGTCTAGTCTTCTTAAATAATGAAGGTCAGGTGAAGTGCGCTTCAACATTCCACAGTGCACTTCACTGAAGAAATTCCTGAGAGAGCACCTGTTCCTGAGGCGTCGCGAAAGTTAGTTAGGGTAGTTGCGTTTAAATATCGGGTTTTAGTTTCGTCGGAATTCTCTTGCACTATGAAATAAGGTCAGTGTATATTTAAAAGAACCAAATGCTTTTTTCTGCTTAAGCTGAACGTTCAAATAATAGCACTCAATAAAACTGATAAGATAAAGGAGCGTAATACACAGTGAGTACAGTAGATGAAGGGCATAATAAATATAACCAATTCAAAAAGAAAAGAATAAAAAGCAAACACTTACCACAATCTTTCTTGCATCATAGCCACAAGCCAGAATCTGCGGCAGGACGTTCCTGAAATAGAAAAAGAAAATAAACAAGCTAAGTAAAAACTTCTCATCTCAACCAGACAAACAACACGAGAAGTAAGAAGAGTAGCAAGCTTCCCAAGTTTCCCTGGTAAGATAAGTTATCTAATATAAAAAGAGAAGTTGGTCACAAGTAAGTGCTGAGTAAATGCTAAAGTTGAATTGTGTACAGGTCTGCAAGAAGTAAGAAGAAAAGAAGACCTTGCAGAACAGGCAGAGCGCAGGAAGCTGTCTCTTCTCTGTCCCCAACCCCTTTCCCCCTTAGAACTTACTCATGCGATGGAATGCTAGAAGGCCTAGCAGGGAAGGTTCTGAGAAGGGCATTGGAACTAACGTCGTTCTGCTCCTGTGCGGTTCAATAGAGGAAAGACATTGGTCCTGACAGTGTTCACGCACTCGCACCTAAGGTGCTAAGTTGTGGATAAGCCCATGGGCCCGGTTTGCCAAAACAGACAAGTGGGTGCACTGGCATCTATAATGATTAAACTCCTGAGCAGCCTGCCATTGCAGACCGCTGTGTGTGCGCACCTGCACCTATGGTGCCCGTGATGGCGTGTGCAGCCTGCCATCTCAAGCGTGTGCGTAAGCACTGACACCCTTTTAGTTAAACCTGTGTTCAGTGTGCCGTTGCAGACTGGTGTGGGCGCACTTGCACCCCTGGACAATGTGTCCAAACTGCCAGTGCATGTTGGTGAGCGCAATATTGCACATGTACCCAGGTAGTGAGAAATACCTGTGTGTGTTTTCATTACCTATGAGGCTTATCCTCCCCTTAAGTTAACATGGAGAAGTAGTTGATACTACTTCAGCTGCAATGGTGGATTGTAGCGGAGCAACCTCATGATGTTTTGTATCAATGGATTCGCCCTGCCAAACCCTTTCCGGTGGTAAAGGTGGCCTTGGCATAACTTGCTTAGAAATGCCACTTATATACGTTTTAGCAAATAAGCAAATTTTTTAAGCCCATATTAGAGAAGCCTGGGCCCCCCGTACTGTATACCAAGGGCATCAGTTGTAAATTTATCGCCCTGGCCCTTCAATTGTAGGACTGGTGAACATTGAATATTTTATGTTTTTTTCGTATTAATTCTTATAATGCTGTCATGTTTAATTTCATGTTTTTTCTTTTCACATTGAGCACAATGTTTTTTAAGAATAATTGGCACATTTGAGAATTACTTGCTGGTATCTTTCTCTTCATTTTAAAGAAATCGAAGGTTTGAAATGTGATTGAATCAATGTATGAAAGATTTAGAGGTCATGTTTATTGAGTGAAATGACCTTCACGAAAAAGTAAAAACGTGTATGAATCACGCAGCCACCTATCGTAGTTTTTTGCTTACTTATATAATATGGGCATTACTATGCTCTAAGAGTCTTGTGTGCCATGGTGTCTGGCCCCAGTGGACGCCAGGGGTCGGGGGATCACATCTGTGCATTCCCCAGCAACTGCAATAAACCATGGGTATACAACTGGAATAACAGACCTCTGCCATTTGAGGGTCGGATAAAGTAGATAGGAGAGAGAGGTTCTGACACTTGGCGTCAAGGGCCGAATAATGGCCCCACTAAAGATTAAGATCTACATTTCACGACCCCATGGCAGACAGGCCTACAATTTAGGGGAGACATCTGAGGATCAAAAGGAAACTCCCTTAATTGCCCCTCACTTCAAAGGCACCCGACGGTATAACTACTGGTGCCATCCTTAGAGAGGAAAGAAAGAGCTGAAGAAGACATAATCGTAGCAAGACATCCGCATGTGGAGAGATACGCTTGGGGGGATGCAGGACCGGAGAACTCGGACTGTGTGGCGCATTTGGTCAGCGGATTCTGTTGTGCCCATGGAGGATTACTGCCCAAGGGAACAGTGTGCCCTTTCTGAATAGTGGCTGGCCTGGGCCTGAAGACCTACTGAAGTGTAGCTCTCTGAAGTGTGCTCTCCAAGGATCTGTCAGCGGGCCTCCTGTTCTTTCTGGGATCTCAGGGACATCAAAGATCTCCCGTGAAAGACCTACACCATCTACCTGACATCTGGAGAGCAGGATCTCAGGGACATCAAAGATCTCCCGTGAAAGACCTACACCATCTACCTGACATCTGGAGAGCAGTGCCCTCTCAAGTGCCCACATCGGCTACTAAATACCAATGGGTAGCGTGATGTGAGCGTGGAACCGAGAACTGTGCCTGGAGAACGGATTGTCTACTGCAGAGCCCAAGATATCTCGCCCTCATCTGAGACTTGTGGTTCCTGTACTGCAGGGACCTGACATTCATAAGCGTCTTGTGGTGGGCAAATTCACCGGTTGCGGGATCCAAGGTGTCCCGCTTTGTCGATCGTGTCACATTGCTCTCATGCGTCACGCCGACTGCATGCTCATTGCATGTGGTATCTGATTCACAGGGTGCAACCCTTGAAGGTGGGGGTGTACCCGTAGTAGTACCTCATTCTACCTCATGTGGCTCTACTGATCTTGCACCTGTGTGTGGGACTGGACTGGTCTGGTGTAACCTGTATCATGGTGCACCGGACATTGTGCCTTATTTCCAGGGAGGTACCAAATTTGCAACTCCTCGTGTGCGTGGCTGGATTTGCCTGGTCCAGCTCATATCAAGGTGCACCAGTCATTGGGCATCATTTCCAGGGAGGTACGGAATTTTGCAATTCTTCGTCTTTGAAATCTGGAGTGTCTGGTGCGACTCATACTAACGCGCAGCAGAGGCTGTGCCCAGATTGCGTGGGCACAACAGTAATCATTGTGTACCAGTCGGGGTGCCTCCAATTATATAGAGGCTCCTCTGTGTTACTCCACATTCATTGGTTGTTCCCTTGTTGACCCTCATCGTGGTGGACTAATGGCCCTCTCCTCACCTGCCCCTCCCAAAGGCATTTTGGGCACCAGGTAGTAGTGAAGAGAGATTGACTGGGTTGAAGAAACGCTTCCGAGACAGTTGAAGCAGATGAAGAGACTGTGTGACTCCATTGTGTCTTGAGACCTGTGAATGAACTTCCCGAGTGGCTGTTAAACTCCCCTTATTTACGTCTACCTCCTAATTAACATTTGCTACATATTCCCACCTGCTTCCCAAGGACCCAGACTAAGTGACTTTGGCCGCGTGCAGCCTAATGTCTGGGAGGCGGGGTTGGTTATCTTCCATCCGGGGGTATAGGACAATCGGGGTGAACTAGAGGGTGGGGGAGGCTGGGGCCAAGGAGTCTGCAGGGTGTTTGTTATCCATTGACCTGCTGGGTACCAGAGGCACCTCATTAGGGTGCTGAGTGCGTATGTGTTTAAGAGCGTTCTTGTACTTGTCGCACCGTAGAGCGGTTCGAAGGGAGTGGGTGGGGTGATAGTGTGCGGACCTCCTGTGATTCAGCACACTGGCCGGTAGTGCTGCTTTATACGTTGATTTCATGCCAAAAGCATAATACATTTGACATTGGGTCTTCCCGCATGGCTCTAGCCCATGGTTCTGCTATAACATGTTCTCGTTTGTATGTACATATATTTTAGATATTGTTGTGACTTGAGGTGTACCATATCACTGTGTGGGACTGTATTATCAGGATTACCAGGGTGGGCCTTGGGCGGGTAGTGTGTAGCACCGCATAAGGGTGCTCTTCCTCTGTGGGGGGGGGGTGGATTAGATTAAGAATTGTCCTACAGTGTGCATAATATTGAAATTGTAATAATACGAGTGGGCCTAGTACTGCTAGTAATAATTCCAAATGTGTTTTATGCCCAAAAGTATCTGATGTTCATGTTATAATAATTGAATATGTGTGTTGAATATAAATGTTTAAACATACATCCTGTTTGAAGTCTCTTTTGTGGCTCTCAGTGTATTTATCATAAGGGACTGCTGTGTCTTTGCTTTACACATTGCCACTGAATTAAGCCTGACTGCTCAGTGCCAATCTACCGAAGGATGAGCACAGGTTATACGGCGAGTGTAATCATCCGCCCTTGACTAGAGCGGTAGGTTCTGCCTGGCTAGGGGCATCCCTTCAGCCAACCAGAAAGTGTGGTTCCAACAGAAAATATTAGTCCAAATCATGGAAAAGGAAAAATACCCCAACGTCCTAAAACACCAATCCGACGTCCTCCTGAATCACAGCATAAATGATTTAATGAGAAAAACAAGTGGCAAAGTCAACTTAAGCTACGCAAATTTTAATATTCTATATCTTCCAGAAGCACCCGCAGGAGTTCAAAGGTCAGTCATGCAACAGGGTACAGCACTCGACAATTCAACCGACTGGGCCTGGACCGCTACAAACCTAGCCCGTGAGAAATCAAGACATCCCTAGCACTAACCACACAGTGGTGGGGAACATGAAATGCCAGGCAGAAACAACTAAAATAGTAACATGGAATGTAGCCGGAATCACCAAGATCCTACAAAGCACAGCCACACTCTCCTTTCTGAATGAAGCGGATGTAATTTGCCTCCAAGAGACATGGTCACCAATGCCCATTCTGCTACCAGGCTGCACGGAACACCATAAGCCCAACAAAAAGAAGCATCTATTCGGTAGACCATAGGGAGGAATATCAACATACATTATGCATTCAATAAATCTGTCTATCTCGGACATAAACACCAACTCATAAATGCTACAAGCAAGAATAATAAAGGGCTATAGCGTTAATGGAGGCACACAGTCAATGTTACTAATTAATGTTTACTTTAATACCCATGGCAGCATCACTGTGGAAAAAACAGACAAGCTGTTTGCTCATCTGGAAAAACTAATCAGCAACCACATGGCTTCAGAAATAATCATATTGGGCGATTTCAACATGAATAACTTGGGAGAGGACGACACTAGCACTAGGAGCCCTTGTGAAATGACACAGAGATTTAGCACCTTTCTACAGACATATAAGCTGGAGTCTGCACAGACGACAGTAAAGAAGACCAAACCATCAAATAGCTATCCTCACTCCTTCAACAATCAAACCACAATTGACAACATATTTTTAAGTTAGGGTCTGAGGGAAGTCCTCTTGGATTTTCAAGTTCGTCAATGGGTAGAGAGTGATCATGCTTCCCTGATGGTTCAGTTGACCCTACTAAGAAAGAGCCGTGAACAACTACTGGCACTGAAAAAAACAAAAGGTGAGGAACATTACAAACTGCTACACAGGATAAAATGGTCACCCTTGACCACAACCAAGATAGAGGGATGGAAAAGCCAATGGTAGGGCTTGCCAACCATGCCACAAAATGTGGATGTCATCAAAGTCTGAACCCGACTGGTTTCCGAACTGCGCGCCCCCTTACTAGGGAACAGCCAACACAAAACCAAAAAGGTAATGAATCCCACTTTGGGGTTTGTGCAGGAGATCAAATGAAGCACCCAGAAACTAAGGGTAGCATCACGGACAAACAACAGGTTAAGAACAACTACCTCGCGGCAGCAGTTAACACCAAAAAATCATAAGCACCATGCAAGGGGGCACAAAAGTAAACACCACAAGGCCGAATGGATAAAACTCTTCAACTTAATAGTAGGCAATAAACACCAACAATTTTGACACTACGTAAACATCTTATGCCATAGCAAGAGCACAAGGAGCAACTCAGTAACAGCAGAAAAATGGGTAGCCCATGTTACATCTCTTTACACCAAGACCCCAGACAAACAGCTTTTTGATATTTGAGCATGAGCAAGAAAAAGAAAGCTTTTTCAACAAATATGTGTAGAGAAACATAGCTTACTTGGGCCTGCAGTCTTCACAGTAGAGTACCTAAAATCTGCTCTCTTAATCTCAATTGATCTTGTGAGTAATGTGTAATCTTTGCAAGACTAAGAGAACAGTGTGATGTGTAATTCGTACATACACATTATCATCATTTATCATCATTTATCACGGTATCATCACTTTAGTCAATAGAGATTTCCAATCTGTGAGCTACTTTATTGTCATTATTGCTCATTGCTAACTGCCTGCCATATTTATGCATATTTATTAAACATTGCCAAAAATATTATCATACATCAGATAAAAATTATTACTTTGGTCTTACAGTACCAGTCCACAAGATATATAAGAGGACAGGGGAAGTTTACTAAAAAAGCAGAAGGCTACAGGCTACTAGTACAGACAGGAGGAAGTCAGCTACAGAAAAATGAAATATAGAAAAAAAGGATAATGCAGTGATAACAAAACTTTAGCAAACATTAGATAGGAGATGAGTTGAAAAAACAGCATAAAAAGAATAAACAAGGCAATATTATTCTAATAGTGGGGAGAGTTAAAAGTTATGGAAATAATAATACTAAGAACAGGACTTACTGTGGCCAGCAGAGCCATCGGCTGCAGGACTGTTGGTGGTGGTACTTCCATCCACCGCGGCACTGGTGGTGGCAGCCCCGGCCTGACCTGCCGTTGATGATGCCCTCTTCTTCGTGCCCTTGGATGCTGATGTAAGAAACAAAGAAGATTTGGAACTAATAATGCATCGAATGATGTTTGTTTCTCAACTACCTTTGATGGGGCAACTCAGTCTCCATTTTCAATGCATAGATACGTTCTACACATCACTTGAAGACGGGGACTGTATGAGCTACATAAAGAAAGGCACAGAGAATGCTAACTCACTGATATTACTACTACCACTATCTTAGTAACAGGAGAGAGTCTGCATGACTTCTTAGATAATCAGCTCAAGCGAGCACCGCCGCCGACAAGTACAATTAGGTAGCGCTGAGCACCTGGGTAGCTCAAACTGGATCACATAATAAATGGGGCGGGCTGCACCCCTTGGTGGCGCCAGTGACACCAAGGTGTACGACTTGTAAAAGCCTCACTCGTGCCACTGCTTGATTCCTGGTGCTCTGACATGGCACTGGGTTGGAAAAAAATTGAAAATATGGAACAGAAGCAGAAAGGAAGAACTGAAGGAAGTAGAAAGGGAAAACAAAAAAGGTCCAAAAGTTACAGAAAAAGTTTAGAAAAAAATGAAAAAACACAATGACACACACTGATCAAAAAAACATAAATAAGTGGTGGATGAGTGGGATGAGGGAGGATTGAAAAGGATTGAAAAATCAGGCCCAGCACAATGCAGAGAACAGAAAGCATGTAAAACAAAGTGGCTGCGCCCTTGTGAACCACATGGTGCCGTTCGCGCTGATTTTTCAGTGCGGAAGAGTGCATTGTGCTACTGACATGTAAAAAAGCAACGCCAATGGGCTGACAAGCACTTCTTCCCGCTCGGGGAGTTCCGCGGAATGTCACAGAGTTTTTTGGGAACTCCGCAGAATTCCACGGAGCTAAACTCCACGAGTTCCACCCAAGCCTAGAAAAAACACTGAATGGAATTATGCCAAATTTGGCATGAATGTAGAACTTTTAATTTGTAACTTTTAACTGTTAACACTTCTCAATATCTTGGCTCTTAAAATAAGAATTTGTTGATTTGTTGACAACTTGAGTACCATTTGATGAACATGCATGAAATTTGGCAGACACTTAGCATGCTGAACTTTCTATTGGTATTTTCAAATTCATGCAGATCCATCAAATGGGGACAGTTAAAAAGGAGGGCCAAAATAGTGTTCATTTGTTATTAGCTTTGGTACTGTGTGATCAATCTACACTCAAATTGCCAGAAGTTTAGAAGGATTAGTCTCTATTGTCTTGTCAAATTTTATGTCAGTCCATAAAGAGGGGGCAAAGTTAAAGGGGGCAATATAATATTAATTTGATATTTTTGGCAATGTTTAGTAAATATGCATAAATATGGCAGGCCGTTAATAAGGTGCAATAATGACAATAAAGTAGCTCAGAGATTGAAAATCTAAATTGATCTTGTGAGTCATGTGTAATTTGTATGTGTGTCTCTGTCGTCAGACTCAAAGAAATGTTTCAGGTGTCATTTTTAAAGGTTGCTGAGTTCTTAACCACCCATTGGTGTCATGCTTCATCATAAGGCCGCTCCTCACCCCTTACAGGTGAAGGAGCCAAAAGCAAGTTCACCCTTAATTAAAAGGGAGTTCTTGTGGTGATTCAAACTACTCTATCACTGAATGATCCTATGATGAGGAGTTGTAAGTTACCTAAAGTGGAAATGTAAGAGTAAAACTACCCTATGGTCATACTTTTATTTGGGCTTCCACTGGTTAGGATTAAAATAGATAGAAACTGAGAGTAATTTGACCCGTGAGTATGGTCAACATGTTCCGCCCCCTATTTCAAACCTGTGGAGGGTCTGTGGCTTTCTTTAGGACCAAGGTCCCTTAAGGAGCATTGTCTAAGCAGTCAATAGATTGAGTCTGCTAGAGAAATGATTAACAAAATATTTAACAAATAAACATAATATGTTTGTGCACAAAAAACAAGCCAACTATTTTGAAGTTGGTTGCTGGGGAATCCACTGAAGCTAAGGATCGCATCTACTGGACAAAGTCTGTATTGCAGGTTGAAGGGATTGTAGGAGCATAGAGTACCAATTTGTGCTGGGAAGCAAGGAGTGGTGAAGTGGAATTCCATCTATGAAGTAATTGGCAGTGAAGGAAGATACTGTCTCTTGCTCACCTGTTGTCTAGATATCTCACATGGATTAAACTAAACGGCACCACCAGAGACCCATGTCAACAGGAGCACCGGAAGGCCACCAATAACAGAAGGAAGGCCAATAGGCTGTTGAGTTGGAAGAGTGGGTCTGAGTGATTACTGAACCATTAGGTCACGTCATTTAATCGTCACTCATGTGAGGGCTAAAGTAGCCATTAGCAACATGGTGCATTTTAAACAATAAGAAGAAGAATGTAGAAAGTAAGAGTAAGCGAGCAAGGTTGAGTCTGTTTGTGACTCCACCATGTGACACAGCCGAGGGGAGTGTCCTATGATGAGGAATGGCATCCATGGGTGGGTGAGGGCTTAGTGTCCTTTAAAAGAGATTCTAAAAGACCCCCCTGAGGCTGACGGTAGAAACAATCACATACAAAATTGCAAACTAAGCTTGACTCACAAGATCAATATAGGTCTCCATTCCCAGGAGTATTTTTGTGATTGTTGTTGATGATGTAGGCAGGTAGTATCCTTGGATGTTTTCCTCTTTTCTTCCTTATATTAAGTACAGTTAGCAAGTTGCACCCATTTCATTCACTAATAACTTAGATGCTCATTAATGAATCTGCATGAAATTTGGCAGACTGTTGGCCAATTAAGCCCCAAATATTAGGATTCAGGCAAATCAGACAGGGAGAGGGCAAAGCTAAAGTTGAGGGCCAAAAATGGATGCATGGCAGATGAACATCTTAAAACAGCCCAATCCTAGGATTCGCCACAAAAGGATGAAACACGTTGGCTTTGGAAATGTTTACTTTTTACAAAGGAAAAAAAAGAAAAGAAAAGGGAAAGGGAAATAAAAGAAAAGAATATACTAATAATAAGAATACTGGTCCTCATGTAACTGCGCTAATGGAATCAGTATGTGGAGTTACTGAAAGACATTAGAATCAAGAACACCAGTGCCATTTCCTTTTCTTTTCTATGCTCTGTGTTGTCTCAAAATATCTCATCAATTATTAGATTTATTGAGCGTGGGGGAAGGGAGTGGAAAGTGGCAAGAACATCCCAATGCAGACACATTAGAAAACTGACCCCTGAAGCTCCCACTGGAATTTACTCTCTTCCTATCTCATCTCTCAGCCCAATCCTCCTCGATACGTACATAATCCCACTCACAAGCATCATCCGCACCCACTGAATTTATCACCAGAGTCAACCGGAATATATTTGCAAAACCTCACATCTATAGCACAGTTCACTGTGGGTATGACTAACCGCACAGAAGGTGTGATGCATCTGTAATGTAGTAAATGTATGAAACAAACTCATTCCAGTAGATAAGGTCAGCATGGCTCAGCAAATATCTTTCACTTGACTCTGGTGATAAATCAGTTATTACCTCTTCCCTCTTACATTCTTGTGCATGATACCCTACATTTATTCAGCGATTGAATAACTTTGCACCTCTTCGTGTATTTCACTGTCTTAATTGTGCTTACATGATCCGGATACAGGAATGGTACCTTACAAAGAAAAATATTCCCTGCATGTCTCTACACTTTGTTATCCATTAGGAGCACTATTTTCATAATCAACCTCATTTGATCATGTTTTAAAATGTTTTTTACCCCATTCTTTTATCCAGCATTGAGAAAGTTTATCGGCTGCACCGCCCGAGCAAAAGACGTGCCATCTCTGGCTATATATTTGCATCATATATTGAAAAGACAAAGAATCCCTACACAGCTAGTATGGAATATAAGATTAGTTCCTTGCAATAAATAGCTCCTTGCAATAAAAGAAATGCAGAGCTCTGCTGTCTGGCTGTTGCAATTCCCGTATGGCGCTCTTACCGATCACAGAACACCCCTCTGGGTGATTGAGTCTGTCTGCAGAAGTGCCAGTGTAGTTCCGGCCACGAGGACGCCCAGAGGACGCACAGCCACGCACTCAGTGCAGAGTCCTGCTACATGCCTGACTGCAGGATAAGAGAAATGCCTTCCTCTGAACACTCTCAGCTACTGTTAAGATTCCTGTAAACTTAATAAAAGCTCCACAGGTAAAAAGTGCTGCATTCAAATAATGCCCTTCAAAACGTTTCCAATTTTCCAAATTGAGACATTCATAGCAGGGAACACCAGATGCAAAACAGATGTTACACCTAATTAGATATTAAAAGTGCATAAATCAAGATTTTTTGAGAAGCTGTCTCCTGTCCCATGGCCGAAATGTGTACTGCAGTGAAAAGGCAGCCTCAAAGCAAATTCTCCTCTCCCTCAAAAAACAAAATTAATTAGTCTCACAAACTGAACAAAAATGCACGTAGTCCACCCAGCCATCATCATCCATGAAGCAGTATGCTTCAGTCAATTGCACTCAGCCTTGAACACAGCAGATTGACATAAGAAACCTGCAGACAGTGGTCTCCAAGCAGTGTAATGTAAGAAAGGTACAGCTCTGCAAGTGATCAATCTATGCTGTTACAATTATCATGTTTTTACCTTTTCGGCATCCCACTTCTTGAATTATATATGTTGGTTATTTTAATATAAATGTTGAAATATAAAATGCACATTTATTCATATCTTTATTCAATGCAACGGTAAAATCAAGATTGCTTGAATATATTCATGTCATTTTATATGAATAGAATATTTTTTCCTGTGATTGTTTTAAATAATGAACAAGACTTCATGAAATCTGAAAATTTCACTTGTCGCTTATTTTTTTAAACAAAAAGCACAGTACCACAGAATGCAAGTAAGTGAAAGGGAGCCAAGGCATTTTCTGCTAATTGTGTATGCTGAAAGGTTCAACAAATCAACTAAGAACAGGGTGTGAAACGATAGAGAGGAACTTCATACCAAAGTCTCGATATATAGGCCGTACAGTACTGCATCTCATTCCTTTGTTGAAGGCTACCAGGAGGCACATTTAGCCTTCACCCTGTGGGCTTATCTGCCTGCCTGCCAATGCAGACAAGAATAGCAGATATTGTTATTTTACTGAACATTGGTTCAATTGTTCAGAAGAGGTGTGCGAATGTGAACTATCTTAGAAACTCGAAATTAGACTCCTTCTTTGGTGCTAAGGTTAGTTTAGTTAGCCAAAGAGATGAGGGTAGGCTTGAGATTCTATTATAAAAGAATCTTCTGATATTTCCATTATATTACAATATTATTTGTTATTCACCTTATTGGTAATTCTTGTCACCACTATTCTGTTGATCTTTGGAATAGTTGCTATTCCTCTTGGATGCACTAGCTAAGGGTTTTGATTTAAAAAATAAATCTTTGAAATATATCCCTGATTTCCCAAGGAACGGGAGGCAAGATGGCGTTCGACTAACATCTCTGCTGTGAGGCTCCGCTGAGCTTCCCCTGTTCTCGGATGTCTGCTTTAAAAAAGCCTTTTTTAAACTGATCTGGAAACTCCATGAATTGTTAAATAGATCGTAACCCTACGGAATGCTGCAGAAACACTTTTCCCGTGGATTTCAAGGTGTTTTTATGTGCTCGCAAAGACCCGTGCTCTCACCTCTCCCCTGCCTCGAGGACGTCAATCCGACCCAGGCCTCCAGGATTCATCCTGGCCTGCGCAAGTTTTCATCGGAGCGGCAGAACCGGCGGAATCGACAGAAACGCGGGAGTGCTAGGAGCTTCAGTGCACTCACCGCCAACAGTAAAACTCAGCAGGTTTCCTACGGCCGGTGGCAATCCAGACGCTTCCCGAAGAACAGTATTATTGCAGTGCTACTTTGTATCACCAGCGACGCCAAACAAGTAAGAATGACAGGCAAGGGGGCGAGAGCTGTCAAAGCGAAAAATGCAGCCGCGAATGTATCCCTTGCGCTTGTTCCCCCACAGACTGGGATAACCCTTACTACTACCCGGCAGAAAAGACTGGACACTTTGGGCACAAAAAGCGCTGTGGGGGGAGAGAAAGGGGAGAGAGGCGAGAGCTTCGATAAGACCACTGGGGATAATAAAAAGAACTCTGAAAAGTCATTCAAAGAAGGCAATACTTCTCAGCCTCTAATCACTGCTAGTTTTGGTGCCTCAAAAGCGGGTGAAAGTGCCCATATCTTACCGCCCGAGAACTCGAATGCTCCTGCTAAGCCGGAGGGGCAGGTAGAGGAAGAGCAGACCGCCCTGGGGCCATCAGCGGCCCAGTTTGAATTACAGCCATCAGACACCCCCGCTTTTTCTGGGGATCAAGCCGAAAGCAATATATCTTTGGCCCAGGCAACGGAGGGTGATTTTGCCAACACAGCCAGTCCCAGCGTTCCTATTGATAATTCAAATGCCTGCATTAACATTACTGCTGGAGCTACTGCGGATTCTTCATTGTTGCATATGGCTAGTCACCTACTAAGAACACCCGATAACTTAGAAAAATGTTACTCTCTAACTGAGGAGTCAGAACTATCTGACATTAGCATCTCGCTATCCAGTGGGGAGGAAGGCAATAAGTGGTATATTAGCTCCAACACGGACCCCCAGAGAACTAAGTCCGGCTTAAAAAAACTACAAAAAAAGAAAAAGGAGGGCCACCTAAAAAAGAATGTTGAGGAAAGTATCAAACATTTGAAGTGGGACTATAAGGATACACCGCTTACGATTTGCTCTGACTCCCTTGTCGCCTCGGGCGGAAATCAAACAGTTATTGGCAGTAATAAAACGATCGACCTTAATGATCCTATAAGTGATCCAGCTCTGGCGGTCATCTTACAATCTATCAAGAGCTTTCAGGATGAAGTTAAAGTGGATAGTCGTAGGTCACGTTTGGCCGCCAAGAAGCTACAAGGGGCAGTCAGGAAAGTTGGTAAAACCTGTGCCGAAATAGTAGATCGCATGGCTTCAGTAGAAGTAAGGACGGAGCAATTAGAAAAGGAGGTTGTCACTCTCAAAACACAGCACGACGAGCATGAGGGAATCGTTAAAGATCTTATGTGGAAGATGGAGGAGCAGGAAAATCGCCAGAGGCGCAACAACCTCCGCTTTCTAGGGATTCCGGAAGGTGTTGAAAAAGATGATCCCAGAGGCTTTATGATTTCATTGCTCAAAGGGGCTTTCCCAGAACTTCATTCCTGGGACTGGGATAAAGAGATACGGCGGGCCCACAGATTCCCTCTGTCTTCCGCCAAACGAACCCCGACTACTCAACAACATCCTCGTGCCATGCTGTTATTTTTTGGCAATTTTTTATTGCGTCAAACCCTCTACGACTTGGCCAGACCCACAAATCGGCGATCTTTTGATGGTATAACATTTTTTACTAGACCGGATTTTGCTCACGCCACGGTTGAACGCCGATGGAGACTCCGGCAGCTCTTTGATCCGTTTCAGAAACTGGGCGCTGTGGTATATCTTCAGAATCCGGCCAGACTAAAAATAGTGTATAATGGATTCTCTCGCAGCTTTGTTTCTGAGGTGCAGGCTAAAAAGTACTTAGAGGAAATCTCGGGACATAAGTAGGGGGTCTAATACTCTAATTCTGTAATATTGCTTTGTATAAAGCATAGATAGTCCTATTCACCCACATTTAAGGAGCCCCGGTGGTTATTTCCTTAAGGATAACTGAGTTAATGGAGCTAAAACCCTAGAGTTTCTTTTTGCTGTTTTTTTTTTTTTAGCGCTTTTCGCATTCCATGTTTTTTTTCTTTTTAATTTTTTTAGAAAATGATACTATGGTGGGGAGTCTCAGCGGGCTCGCGGGGCTCTGTTTGTCGGATGTCAAACCCCTGGCTATGCCAGGTTACCTCCAAAGTTGGTGGTGGGTGGAGGGGTGGGGGGGTGGGTGAGGGGTGGGTGCATGGTGGGTCAGACAGGATGTCTAAAAATGTTATGATCGATGTCATTTGGATAAGTTGGCATGATGGTAATACCAGGATACGGAGTTACAAATGGTTCTTTCAAAATCGCGTGCATATAGATTATACTCAAAGGATAATTAGATGGGAGTCCTAAGGGTTTTATCCATGAACATCTGCGGTCTTAACGACATTAAACAAAGGCAACTAGTTACCGTTGGTCTACAGGCACTGGGCACCAATATTATATGCTTACAAGAAACTCACATTGAGGGCTCCCAAACACATTTATTAAAAACACTGGGATACAGGTTGATTTGTGCCACGACGCAGGGTGCAAGGGTGCGGGGGGTTGCTATTTTAGCCAAAGGCGGCGATCTTGTTTTTACTCATTCTAAAGCGGATAAATTTGGGCGTAGGGCGGTTACAGAATGTCAATATGGGAATGGGCTAACAATAACACTCTGCGCGTTCTATGGTAGTAATTGCGATGATCCACTCGTCATTGAAGAGATCTCTGCGGAACTCACGCATTGGCCATTACCTCTAATGATATGCGGGGATTTCAATATTAATCTTCCCATTGATTGGTCTATGGAAGACGGGTGGCAATATGTTGGTCGTAAACCTAAGGTATTTAAGGCTCTGAAGCATATGTGTCGTATGCACGGGTTGGTGGTTGGCAGACTTTGAAGCCTAATGATCTTGGGTATACCTTTTTTTCCTACCCACATCTTACTCACGCAAGAATAGATTATATATTTTTGTCCAATTCACTTAAATCCAATTTTCAAATGGAAAAGCTACCACGGGCCCTGTCGGACCATAATCCCTTAATTTGTACCCTAGAAACGGGAGGAGGAAAAATAATACCTAAGTCCTGGACCTTTGAGAAAGCCCTGCTTCTAGATGACGAACATTGTGCTCATATGAGGCAGTGGATCCCAAACTTCTTATTAGATAATCTTGGAAGTACCTCTATTGAAGTTGTTTGGGATGCGCTCAAAGCAGGGATCCGTGGGGAAACACTGCAATATTCGCTACACGCTAATAAACTAGCCAGGGAATCCATGAAGGCACTTTATGAGACCTTAAGGCAAGCAGAAGAAGAACTAATAAAGGTAACAATAGGGAACCCCGGTACAGAAGCAGTAACAAACGCGCAAAGTCAGGTGGCAATTGCTAAAGCTGCAATCACGAATATTTTCACTGATAAAGCTGTTAAAAAGGCGCTATCACAAAAAGAGATGATTTATGAGATGAACGAACAAATAGGGCATCAGCTTGCCGTTCGCACAAGGCAGCAGTCGTCATTAAATCTGATTCGTGAGATTTCTGATCCGGTGGTAGGCCAACTTACTGACTCTGAACATATAAGAGATGCCTTCTGGCGGTTCTATCAGGAACTATACACGGAGGGGGTGGGGGGGGATTCAGAGAAAATCACAAGCTACTTAGATAAGGTAAACTATGATCATTTTGATGAGGTTGATCAGGCCATCCTTGAAGAGATTCCCAATCCAGAAGAAATTTTAACTATAATTAAAAGTCTGCCAAAAGGGAAGGCAACTGGATTGGACTGTATTCCCTCGGAATTTTACATTACTTTTCTTGATCAAATTAAAATTATTTTAAGTGACCTTATCATTCATATTTTTAAAGGTGGCCAAACCCCTATCTCTTGGTCTAGAGCCAAGATAGTCATCTTTCCCAAAAAAAAAAAATCTCTGCACTATTAGGTTCTTACCGACCTATCACTCTAATTAATGTAGACTCCAAGGTTTACTCGAAAGTTCTAGCTAATAGAATTGCTCCTATTATTCACAAAGTTGTCGCTAAATGCCAACATGGCTTTGTCCCAGGGAGATCCACAATCAACCACATCCAGCGTGTGCTTACGTTATTCGACAGTATGGAGCTGGCAGGAGACCCTATGGCATTGGTGCTTCTCGATGCCGAGAAGAACTTTGATAGGGTCTCCTGGCAATTTCTGTGGGTCTCGATGTCCAGGGTTGGAGTACCGGAGGGGTACATTCAAGCGGTTCAAAAATTATATGTCAACCCTAGGGCTGTAGTGATGGTGAATGGTAGCCTAACCAAGGAGTTAATTATATCTCGGGGAACGCGGCAGGGTTGCCCCTGCTCACCTTTGCTTTTTGCAATATATATTGATCCCTTTATCCGTAACTTAGACTGTAACCATGAAATTAAACCTATCTGGTCACAGGAGTTTTTACCAAATCCCTGGCATATGCGGATGACATTGCCATTTTAACCGCGGATCCCAACACAGCTATGAGAGTAATTGAAAAAGAAGCTAATCACTTCGGATTAGTATCCGGATATGCACTGAATCGTGGGAAAACCCAGCTTGTATTGAATAAAAATTGCAAGATGGATGATCCCCGGGTTACAGGCAGCGCTATTTACTTAGTAGTTTGTATATCATCTCAACTAGACGATGTGGTTGATCTAAATCTCAAACCCATGATGGCTTTAATACAGAAAGATTTACGTCGATTAGATAATTTACATCTTTCCATCATTGGCAGAATTAATGTGGTGAAAATGATGTTTTTTCCCAAACTCTTGTATTTATTTAGAGCAATCTGTCTCGAATTTTCAACTTATTGGCTTAAATCAATTGAACGTGTATTTTCTAGTTTTATCTGGGCTTATGCCCAACCTCGGCGGGCCTATAAACTCCTTACCCTCTCCAAGGATCGTGGGGGGTTAGCGCTCCCCAACCTAAAAGCATACTACTGGGCCTCTGTGCTATTATACAGTAGAGAATTATTATGCAACTTTGGGGAGGTGGCGGTCCTTGGTAACAATACACCATCTACCTTTCAACTACTTCTTGGAAATAAGAGTAAAGGATACTTGTGGCGACATCTGCATGATAGTTATCATAAAAAAGTTAAATTTAAAACGCTTTATAGTGGGTTCAAGGTATGGAAAGCTGTAAGGCGATTACTAGGAATCGGGCGAATCTCGTTCTACACCCCTTTGAGGGATAATCCCAGCCTTCCCGAAATTTTTAGCGATGGATATATACAGAAATGGAATCAAGCCGGAATTGTCCAAGTGGGTTGTCTCCTTGCCCCTTCCGGCATTCAATCTTTTGAGGCACTTAAAAAGGATTTTCATCTGGATTGGAGAGATTTCTTTAAGTACCTCCAAGTTAGAGATTTTTTGTCACGGAAAGTGGGGGGAAGGGTTTCCCTTGGTAAAATTGCTCTAGTTGAAAAATTAAATGGCAATAAAGCAAGCACCATTGGGGAAATATACTCCCTTATCAATGAACGGTTTCCAGATGATCTGGAAAAAACCTCACAGAAATGGCAGGAAAAAGTTGGCCTATCCATCGATGAATTCAACTATGCGTATTTATTGTCACAAACAATTCTTATGTCTACAAAACTCCAAGCTCAGTTCTTTAAAACTTGTTTTTTTATACTATACGCCAGACAAAATTGCCAAGTGGGGGAGTGGCAAGGGGACATGTTGCCCTAGATGTAAGCTATATGAAGCTGACAGTGTACACATTTTCTCTACTTGTATTGGTCTAACATCATTGAAGCATGAGATAGTGAAATTTCTGACTGCCATACTTCAATGTGATATTGTACTGTCTAGTGATGTAATATTATTAGGGGCAACGGACCCTGGTCATGCAAGACCAGGCCATGAACTAGTCTTTATCGCAATGGCAGTTTTAAGATTGTGTATCGCTTCAGCTTGGCTGGATCCTATCGCTCCGTCTTTCCAACAGTGGCTAGCTAGGATGTTAGCAATTTCCAATATGGAGGTGGCCATTTATAAACGGAAGGGTAGGCAACTGCGTAAAAGAGGTATGAAGATCTGGACTCCTTTATTAGAATGGTGCCAAGCTCAAGGCCGTATGTAATTGTTTGTAAAGATTTATTTGCATCAGGTCTGTGCATCCCTTCTTTTTTTTTCTTCTTTGTTTTTTTCTGATCTCTTTTTTTTTTTTTTTAAACCAATATAACTAACTGTTTCATCGAATCTACGGCTTTTTGAAAGATATAATGCAAGTGTGTAATGTATTAAATGTATTAAATGTTATACCTGTCTGACCAGGGAGGGTGGGGGGGGGGTGGGAGTTGGGGGGGCGAAAAATTGTGTTGGTTAAAAAACCTAATAAAGATATTTAAAAAAAAAAAAATGAAATATATCCCTGATTTCCTAGTATTCATGAGTTTGTCTTTCAATGATGAAAGAGGGTTTGAGATCCACTAATTGTCTCAGAGATATCTCATAGGATTGATTGTTACCTAAAACGTGTCTCACTCAAATAGTACTCAGTGGGGTGTGGAGTGTTTGCAGTCCAACTGGCTTTCTGTCTCAGGTTAGCACTTTGACAAAGTCCTTTGTGCCAGGGGGTCTAGAAAGCCAATTTTCGTGTTTCTTCTAGAGGATCCAGAAAACGTATCACTGTTTGATAGAATCCTGAAAGATGAGCTGCTAGACAGGGTGCTCATTTGTCAGCCAGTCCAAGAAGCCCCTCTGTTGCTGATGGTAGTCAGACCCCTCAAGAGTATGACTTACTAGCACCCTACTCAATGTCCAGTTTCATGTTCTCGCCATTCATTATGTCATTCTTGCTACTGCCTTGAGTTACAGAGATTGTAGATTAGATTTTTGTGCAGATATACCTCTGATCCAGAGACAGATATAGGGAATGACACTCCAAGCATAATAGCAGAGGGGAGGAAGAGAAATAGAAGGGAGGCATTGGGAAAGAATGGGAAAACAAAGAAAAAGAGGAATAGGATTCAGGAGTGTAAAAGCTTGAAAGTACTTTCATGTTGTAGAACTTAGATCTAGGTTAAATAGGAGCCCTCACTGCAGCTACTAGCTACTGAAACCTACTCCTCTCTCACTCCAATGTCCACCAGCAGCATGTTGGGAGCTACACTGGTACTGAGGTGCCTATGTACAGGAGTGTGCTTGAGCTACCGTGCGAAATACAGAGACTGACTGAAGAAGCAGCGTGCTGCTCTGTGGTAATTATGCTTTAATGGAGCAGAATTCCAGTGACTTTATGAGGTATGAGGAAATTCTTCTCTGGTAAGATTGTAACTGGGTTTGGGGATATATCGTGTGACTTCGTCGAGACGATTAAGTACTGCGTGTTCAAATACAGCGACCTCCGGGCCCAATTGATCTAGTGTACGTGTAAACGTCGAGGGTTTTGATAGACCAGATATGTTCTGAGAACCTAGGGGTTGTGTTTCAGTACCCTCAAAGAATTTTTTGAGTCAAATTTCACGAAAAAGGTTAAAATGTCCTGATAAAGTTCAAATAAGTTGACGTTTGTGTGTGGCACAAAAGAAAGACCTTTAGACAGTAAAGTCATGCAGGAAGTTTCATGGGATTATTGAAAAATTTGCAATGATAATTTTAAAACAATTTGTATTAAGAAAATGATTTTTTATTGATTTGCATTGAACACTGAGTCCTCAATGTCATGCCTGTGCTTAACTAGGTCTTATATACCGTATAGACCGATAGTTGCCTAGGGGGTTTTCTTCAATTATTGTATTTTCCCTGCCCTAGGAACCCACATTAGTTAGCAGGGAGTCCTTGTTTTTGACATTATATAAAAGTTAGATTAAACATATCAAAACATAAATTTACAGATAAAAGTAAAAGACTGACAGGTAGGCAGCGTCCATCCTTACAGTTCACCCTGCACAGATTAAGCATGAACTGAGGACCCATTTAGCTCCCTGGGAGTCACGGTCATCTAGTCAACTTCCTTGAACTTCCACTCTTTTGTCTTTGGGAAGTTCTGGCCTTCTAATTTGCAGTGAGATCTAGTTCATACAGAGCAATTGCTCACTAGACCAACGTGGGATTGCCCTCTTTTTAGGCCATCCGCCAATTCAATTGTTTATGATTTGTCTCGGATGAGAGGACGTCCCAGAAAAGTAAGGATGGAACCCCTTCAACGCCCACTTAGAGCATTCTTTCTCTATTGCAGCCGAGTTCTCCTCCCTGAGTAGCCTCCAGTGCCTACTGAAAGCCACTGGGTAATCATGACCTTTCTTACTGAGTTAGGCCAATATGGCCATTGGCCTCAATCCCATAATCAGAAGCACCATCCACACAATTAAAGTCTGGTGCCCTGAAGACTGGTTCATGAAAGAGAGTTTGCTTCAGTTTGGCAAAATGCAGCTGACTCTTCATGGTGCAACTAACTTTTTTGTGCTACTTTTTAAAGGCCAAAATAATGACAAGTGCTGCTAAAGGACTGTGTTGTTCTACACACTTTTGAAAGAACCCAGTAAAGTGAAAGAATACCTGCATAGCAGTCTGAGTAGTATATGTTTTACAATTCAGGATGTCCTAAATTTTGCCTTGCAAGAGTTCCACTTTTCCACCAGAGGCTGCAATGTAGAAAGTGTCCCAGGGGCACAATAGGCATATGTGCCTGTCTTTTGCACCCTTGGGGCACTTTAGTATTAACGAAGGTATTACAGAAGGGGCCACAGAAGCTTGAGCAGCCCCTTCTGTAATAAAGATTGGGCCAGTGAAATCCCAATGGGGTATGCCCTCATTTGCATATGGACGTGGCCTCATGTAAATAAGGGTATCTGTTGCCTTTTTGCATGCGCCAATTTGACTACCTAGGCGCAGAGGTAAAAAGACCATCAGAAGGCACACTGACTGGCATCATATAACGGTGCTCCCCTTGAAAGGAAGTAAAAGGGGCCCAGTGATTACACCTACTGCGCCCATGCACAGGGGCCTCTTTGACCCCCTTTAAAGCTTTGTCTGGGTAGTCGTCTGTACAGTGAAAGGCAGATTGGCGGCTTCAAAGAACTGTTAGTTAGTTACCTTCACTAATGTGCTGCTCATAATACACACACAGGCTCCAGGCTGGCGCACCCCTTTAAAGGTGTGCTACAGTGCAGACCGAGGAAGTGCGCCCCGAATGTAATACAGAGCTGGTGTTCATGGGAGACCACTGAGCTCTACCCGACCTGGCATGTGGTTGCCTTGATAGCGAACTTTGCAGTCTTCAGTGCCTACAACACCTGTTTGAGGTGAAGCACCTGATCTGTTCAGATGTCCCTGAACATCACTATGTCACTATGTTACAGGTGATATACAGATGATTCCAGATATGATTCACCAACCTCTGGAAATTGTCATGTGCATTATTAGGCCCAAAAGGCATGCCTCGAAATTGTAACAGGCCTTTGGTGGTCATGTATGTAGTCTTATCCTTTGCACCAGGGTTAAAGGCAACCTACCAATAAATGCATAGAATGAGAGGGGAAACATCCATTACAACACAGTCATTACATCGCACTGCTTTTACAACGCAACCTTTACAACGCAAGTGCCTTTACATCGCATGCTATTACAACGCATGTCATTACAACGCATGTCATTACAATGCATGCCATTACAACGCATGCCATTACAACGCATGCCATTACAATGCATGATAAGGTAAGTAATGGAGAATTTTAAGTTTTAGGGTGGGTATGGGTTTTGGGGTAGTTGGGAATAGTAATTTTTACCCCTACGCTATCCAACACTTTGCCTACTGTTGCACTCACTGAAGGGGGAATAGTAATTTTTACCCCTAAGCTATCCAACATTTTTCCTACTGTTGCACTCACTGGAGGGGTAATAGTTATTTTTACCCCTACGCTATCCAACACTTACCCTACTGTTGCACTAAAAGTATTATGCGTTGTAATGGTATGCGTTGTAATGGTATGCATTGTAATGGAATGCGTTGTAATGGTACTTTAAAAAAATGCATTGTAATGGCATGCGTTGTAAAATCATGCAATGTAATGGTAGTTGTGATGTAAAAACCGCGTTGTAAAAGCATGCATTGTAATTGTTTGCGTTGTAACATCATATATTCAATGAGAGTAGCTCCAAAATTGTTTATAAACTTTTCAGCTCTGGAGATGGGATGGGCATATTTTTGATGCCACTGGGTCCTCTTTAACCCTGGCCAGAGTAGAGTCTAGCTCAAGGGATCTAGGAAGGCTCAATAACCCCAAAGGCAGCATCTTAGTTATTTTGATCTCCATGCTTCCTTGGCCCATATTTAACATCCGGTAGGTATTGAAGTTTACTGACAAGCTGGCACCAGTGGTGATATTGTGGGCGCACCATGGATCAGTCAAGGGTTACAGGTCAGAGAAATGCCCCCGCAGCAGCTTATAGCTCTCCGTGTGATTCAGATGCAAATATAGGGAACTGCTGCACTCCCTCCTCTGTCAGGGGGAGCTTACTGGCATCTTTGTGCTTGTCTGTTGTCACATGGAGCACAACCCTCTCCACACACTGGTGAGACTGTTCATATAAAAGTGCGGATCTCGGACAAAATGGATAGCTGATCTCTTTGAGAGCAACATGGTCTTGTCCTCCAGAGCAAGAAGCTGCGTAGACCCCATGCTGTCCACCATTTTTTTTACAGTTGATCTGATGGCTTAGTGGACTAATCCATCTATTCCAGGGATCTGTGTTTGACCTCTTGGTCACAGTTCGAAACCCAGCGGGTCTACTCAGATTTTCATTCTTCCGAGGTTGATTAAATGAGTACTATTGAGTTGGGTAATATTAAACATCTGTTATGGCACTGCCAAGAATCTCAAATGTGAATGTGCACTTTACAAATACATATCTTGTTACAGCCAAACAAGACATTGGCAGTTACTCCAAGGTGGATGGGGTTATGTCCACAAAGCTGACCCTCTACAAGGGCTCAGAATACCACACTCAGGCACAGGGCCAGCTTTAGGGCAGTGCGGCCGCACTGAGCGCTGACCTGGATGGGGGTCACTGACCTCAGGGAGGGGGCTGTGTTTAGCAATAACTTACAATATAAAAGCGCCTGCTGCAGAATTCCTTGTGCATCCAGTTTTCAGGCCGCAATAAAAATGTCAAGATAACTCTTGTGATTGATGTTCCTGCCAGAGAGAGGTCTGAGGTTTGTCTAGTGGCAGTTTTGGCTCGCCATAAAGTTGTGCACAGGGTTAATATGCCTGCTGCAAAGAACAGATCTGTTTTCTATGTGGATAGCTGAGTGGATTAGTAAAGCCGGCCTGTACCAGGCTTTAAAACAAATGCAATGTATGTGAAACAAGCATTGGCATAGCCAATAGGTCTCGCCTTTGGGACCTTATAAGTGTTTAGCCAGAGATATTGACTTTGCCTATGTCTTTAAGCTGTGCTGTACAGAAGTCTGCAGCATGCTGAAAAGTTATAATAAAGAAGTGTCAGAAGCATTTTTGTTACCTTATATTTGACCAAGAAAGCATTATGTACAACTGAACGACCATATTAAAAAAGTATTAACAATAAATAATGTCTTGAGGTTTTTTTTGTCCTTTCAATGCTGGCAACTTCTATCTGCCTGTCCCAATGGTTGCTTGTTATGGGTTTTTTTTGTTATGGGTGGGCATAAATAACAGGAGGGTGAATGTTGGGAAATAGTACCTGTATAACAGTCAGTGAGAGAGTCAGTCAGTTAGTCAGTCAGTCAGTGAGAGAGTCAGTTAGTTAGTCAGTCAGTGAGAGAGTTAGAGAGTAAGTCAGTCAGTCAGAGAGTCAGTCAGAGAGTCAGTCAGTGAGAGAGTGAGTGAGAGAGTCAGTCAGTCAGTCAGTGAGAGAGGGAGTGAGAGAGTCAGTCAGTCAGTCAGTCAGTGAGAGAGTCAGTCAGTCAGTCAGTCAGTGTGAGAGAGTGAGTGAGAGAGTCAGACAGTGAGAGAGAGAGAGTCAGTCAGTGAGAGAGAGTGAGAGAGAGAGTCAGTCAGTGAGAGAGTGAGAGTCAGTCAGTGAGAGCGAGAGAGTCAGAGAGTCAGTCAGTGAGAGAGAGAGTCAGAGAATCAGTCAGTGAGAGAGAGAGAGAGTCAGAGAGTCAGTCAGTGAGAGAGAGAGAGTCAGACAGTGAGAGAGTCAGTCAGTGAGAGACAGAGTCAGTCAGTCAGTCAGTGAGAGAGTCAGTCAGTAAGTCAGTCAGTGAGAGAGTCAGTCAGTCAGTTAGTGAGAGAGTCAGTCAGTTAGTGAGAGAGTGAGAGAGTCAGTCAGTCAGTGAGTCAGTCAGTCAGTCAGTCAGTGAGAGAGTCAGTCAGTCAGTCAGTCAGTGAGAGATTCAGTCAGTCAGTCAGTGAGAGAGAGAGTCAGTCAGTCAGTGAGAGAGAGTCAGTCAGTCAGTGAGAGAGAGAGTCAGTCAGTCAGTGAGAGAGTCAGTCAGTCAGTCAGTGAGTCAGTCAGTCAGTGAGAGAGTCAGTCAGTCAGTCAATGAGAGAGTCAGTCAGTCAGTCAGTGAGAGAGAGAGTGGGAGAGTCAGTCAGTCAGTCAGAGAGTCAGTGAGAGTTAGTCAGTGAGAGAGTGAGAGAGTCAGTCAGTCAGTCAGTGAGAGAGAGATTGAGAGAGTCAGTCAGTCAGTCAGTGAGAGAGAGTGTGAGAGTCAGTCAGTCAGTCAGTGAGAGAGAGTGAGAGAGTCAGTCAGTCAGTCAGTGAGAGAGAGAGTGAGAGAGTCAGTCAGTCTGTGAGAGAGTGAGAGAGTCAGTCAGTGAGTCAGTCAGTGAGAGAGTCAGTCAGTCAGTGAGAGAGAGAGTGAGAGAGTCAGTCAGTCAGTTAGTCAGTCAGTGAAAGAGAGAGTGAGAGAGTCAGTCAGTCAGTGAGAGAGTCAGTCAGTCAGTGAGTCAGTCAGTCAGTCAGTGAGAGAGTCAGTCAGGCAGTCAGTCAGTGAGAGAGAGAGTGAGAGAGTCAGTCAGTCAGTGAGAGAGAGAGTGAGAGAGTCAGTCAGTCAGTGCGAGAGTCAGTCAGTCAGTCAGTGAGTCAGTCAGTCAGTCAGGGAGAGAGTCAGTCAGTGAGTGAGAGAGTCAGCCAGTCAGTGAGAGAGAGAGTGAGAGAGTCAGTCAATCAGTTAGTCAGTCAGAGAGTCAGTGAGAGTCAGTCAGTCAGTCAGTGAGAGACTGAGAGAGTCAGTCAGTCAGTCAGTGAGAGAGAGATTGAGAGAGTCAGTCAGTCAGTCAGTGAGAGAGAGAGTGCGAGAGTCAGTCAGTCAGTGAGAGTGAGAGAGTCAGTTAGTCAGTCAGTCAGTGCGAGAGAGAGTGAGAGAGTCAGTCAGTCAGTCAGTTAGAGAGTGAGAGAGTCAGTCAGTCAGTCAGTGAGAGAGTCAGTCAGTCAGTCAGTGAGAGAGTCAGTCAGTCAGTGAGAAAGAGAGTGAGAGAGTCAGTCAGTCAGTCAGTGAGGAGCGAGTGAGAGAGTCAGTCAGTGAGAGAGTCAGTCAGTGAATCAGTCAGTGAGAGACTCAGTCAGTCAGTCAGTGAGCGAGTCAGTCAGTGAGAGAGAGAGTGAGAGAGTCAGTCAGTCAGAGAGTCAGTGAGAGTCAGTCAGTCAATCAGTCAGTCAGTGAGAGAGTGAGAGAGTCAGTCAGTCAGTGAGAGAGAGATTGAGAGAGTCAGTCAGTCAGTGAGAGAGAGAGTGCGAGAGTCAGTCAGTCAGTGAGAGAGAGAGTGAGAGTCAGTCAGTCAGTCAGTGAGAGAGAGAGTGAGAGAGTCAGTCAGTCAGTCAGTGAGAGAGTGAGAGTCAGTCAGTCAGTGAGTCAGTCAGAGAGAGTCAGTCAGTCATTCAGTGAAAGAGTTAGAGAGTCAGTCAGTCAGAGAGAGAGAGAGAGTGAGAGAGTCAGTCAGTCAGTCAGTGAGAGAGTAAGTGAGTCAGTGAGTCAGTCAGTCAGAGAGAGAGTCAGTCAGTCAGTGAGTCAATCAGTCAGTGAGAGAGTCAGTCAGTCAGTCAGTCAGTGAGAGAGTCAGTCAGTCAGTCAGTCAGTGAGAGAGAGAGTGAGAGAATCAGTCAGTCAGTCAGAGAGTCAGTGAGAGTCAGTCAGTCAGTGAGAGAGTGAGTCAGTCAGTCAGTCAGTGAGAGAGAGATTGAGAGAGTCAGTCAGTCAGTCAGTCAGTGAGAGAGAGTGCGAGAGTCAGTCAGTCAGTCAGTGAGAGAGAGAGAGTGAGAGAGTCAGTTAGTCAGTCAGTCAGTGAGAGAGAGAGTGAGAGAGTCAGTCAGTCAGTCAGTGAGTCAGTCAGTCAGTGAGAGAGTCAGTCAGTCAATGAGAGAGAGTGAGTGAGAGAGTCAGTCAGTCAGTTAGTCAGTCAGTGAGAGAGAGAGAGTGAGTCAGTCAGTCAGCGAGAGAGTCAGTCAGTCAGTCAGTGAGTCAGTCAGTGAGAGAGTCAGTCAGTCAGTTAGTCAGTCAGTGAGAGAGTCAGTCAGTCAGTGAGAGAGAGAGTGAGAGAGTCAGTCAGTCAGTTAGTCAGTCAGTGAGAGAGTCAGTCAGTCAGTCAGTGAGAGAGAGAGTAAGAGAGTCAGTCAGTCAGAGAGTCAGTCAGAGAGTCAGTGAGAGTCAGTCAGTCAGTCAGTGAGAGAGTGAGAGAGTCAATGAGTGAGAGAGAGATTGAGAGAGTCAGTCAGTAAGTGAGAGAGAGAGTGAGAGTCAGTCAGTCAGTCAGTCAGTGAGAGAGTCAGTCAGTCAGTCTGTGAGACAAAGTGAGAGAGTCAGTCAGTGAGAGAGAGAGAGTCAGTCAGTGAGAGAGAGTGAGAGAGTCAGTCAGTGAGAGAGAGAGAGTCAGAGAGTCAGTCAGTGAGAGAGAGAGAGAGTCAGAGTCAGTCAGTGAGAGAGAGAGTCAGACAGTCAGTCAGTCAGTCAGTGAGAGAGTCAGTCAGTCAGTCAGTCAGTGAGAGAGAGAGTGAGAGAGTTAGTCAGTCAGTCAGTCAGTCAGTGAGAGAGAGTGAGAGAGTCAGTCAGTCAGTCAGTGAGAGAGTCAGTCAGTCAGTGAGAGAGTCAGTCAGTCAGTCAGTGAGAGAGCCAGTCAGTCAGTCAGTCAGAGAGAGTCAGTCAGTCAGTCAGAGAGTCAGTGAGAGAGTCAGTCAGTCAGTCAGTGAGAGAGTGAGAGAGTCAGTCAGTGAGAGAGAGATTGAGAGAGTGAGTCAGTCAGTCACTTTCAGCAAGTTTGGTCCGCGCTCCCTAAAGTGAAACCGGACTGTGCTACAAAGAACAAACAAAGAAGAGTGGGAGGGGTGCAAACATGGAGCGCAGGCTGCTAATTAGTAACCTGATCCACAACGAGGGAGGAATGCAGCTGCCAGCCTACGCCCCGCTGCTCGCTCCGAGAGCAAAACGCCGTGGGAGTGAACATTTGAAGAAGAGGTGGGACATGCACCCGCCTTTGGCCATTTGCGTGCTTTTATTATTGAAAGACACACGCAAAGGCCAATCAGATGTGTGGGAGGAGTCCGACCCACATGGAGAAGTTTTGAGCCCTCACAAGAAGCCTCCCATAGAGCAGCGCATGCGCGCTGCGCTAGGCTCGACCTAAAAGGGGCTATGGCAAGATGAGAGGCACTTTTCCCGGGTGGTAGTGAGGGAATCCAAGGAGGGGGTCATGGGGGTTGGGGTCGCCAAAAAAGATTGTTGCACCATCTGCCACCAGGGCTAAAGCCTGCCCTGCTCAGGCACCCCTCAAACAGGGGCCTCAGATGTTCGTTGTTATTTTCTTACCACACACTAAGGGAGAATAAGAAGGTCCTGTTTTTGAAATATACATAGGATTAACATGGATGAGAGTGGATTTACCATTGATTATATTACCATTTACAGATTAAGATAGAAATGAAGCAGCATGCTTCTTATCTAGACTATCTAAGAGGATAAACCCATTGAACTCACCTAAGGATTGTTTTTCGACAGCAAATTAACACAATTTGAGCATAACAGTCCCCCATCCAATGAATAAAGGGATCAGGTTCACCCTCGTTTTTTAGGTCTCGCCTAGCGTTGCAGCGCGCATGCGCTGCTTGCTTTGCGAGGCATGCTGTATTAGGGTATTATTTAGAAGTGGTGTGGAAGCCCCACCCATGTTTTTCATTGGCTGGCGTCATCGTCCATGGTAAACGCTGGCTTCTGATTGATAATGAGGCTTCTTAGTCCCTCCTTGTTACCGCCCTGTCTCCTTTAGGGACCGCCCATCAGGACTGGATCGTTTACTTGCGGCGTTATACTGTCTCCTTCAATTAGTGGGTAAGCACTTTTTTTAATCATTCGCGCAATGGCGACAGCTTGTTTAACATCGCGGCAGCCTCAACACTAATAATGGCTGCCATGCTATTGTTTTTTTGTAACTTGCGATCGCCTAACACAGCCGCATGCCTTTTTTTCTATTTATTTACTTTTCCTGTGAGTGCAAGGCAGGTACTGTGGAGATCGGGTGCTTGGGTAGGGCTCGGCAGCGGGAGGTGCCTGGGCTGATCGCGCTTCAGTACTGTCCGTGAAAGACCGCTCGGCTCCCCCGAACATCGCGGTTGGTGCTCGAGAAAGAGCATTCTGGGCTCTGTTCCTTTCCAGCGCCTAGAGGGATGTTGCGCCCTCTGTGGCGCTGATTTCTTTTCTACACATAAATACAGCACCATGTTTAACTCAAACCGTGAGCTAGACATGGAGACGGGGCTGGAAATAAATGGATGGACAGAAACGCAGCACGTGTATTCCAGTGGAGTGTCGGTAGAGCTGGGGCAGAGGCCGTCACTCGGGTGTCGGGTACATGCACTAGCTTGTTGAAGTACCCCACGGTTCGTCTGGGTTAGCTCAGGAGAGGCAGGAGGCCGCAGTTCTCTCTAGTCACTTTTTTTTCTTTTAGTTTTACATAGCGCGAACTCGACCCGAAGGTATTGGAGCGCTTTACTTGAGCAGCAGTTACATTACCCAAGGACACATTCATTTCTTTTTTGGTAGGCCTGGGGAGTCTAGTCGCTTTTCAAATACTGCTTCTGCTTTTTAAAGAACATTCTGGGCTCTGTTCCTTTCCAGCGCATACAGGGATGTAGCCCCTCTGTGGCGCTGATTTCTTTTCTACACATAAATACGGCACCATGTTTAATGCAAACCGTGAGCTAGACATGGAGACGGGGCTGGAAATAAATGGATGGACAGAAACGCAGCACGTGTATTCCAGTGGAGTGTCGGTAGAGCTGGGTCAGAGGCCGTCACTCGGGTGTCGGGTACATGCACTAGCTTGTTGAAGTATCCCACGGTTCGTCTGGGTTAGCTCAGGAGAGGCAGGAGGCCGCAGTTCTCTCTAGTCACTTTTTTTGGTCTCGCCTTAGCCAGTGCATGCGCTGCTCTGGCGAGACATTTAGTGAGTGGGCTTTAAAAAGCCGACCACAGCTTTTTGTGTGGCCTAGAGCGTGCGGTTACGCGCACAGTAACGCGCATTCCTCGCATCGCTCGCGGGCACCCTTACAACCAGGCGCCATCTGGCTTTCCTCTCGCTTGCTCTCCCAAGCGCGCGCTTCAACGCTCCTCCCCCTCCCCCACCACAGAGCGCGTCTCGCGGCCGCGCGTCTTGTTTATGCTTGCTTTAAACTTGTTCTCGTCACTTTAACGGCCGCGCGGCCAATGCTTGTTTTTAAAGCTTCTGGCTAGCTTCAGCATTGATTCCTGGTCCCTACAGCACACCTGCGCCATGCCGGAGGCTTTGAAACCCGAAACTGTCGCCATTTAACAGCTCCTCCGGCGTCGACCTCTGACCTCACGTTCATATTTTTGAGCCTCGGTCTCTGGCTGCTGGCATGCGCTCTCGACTTTACAGCCTCGGCCGCAGATTAAGTAAGAGGGCTGGCTTCATTCTCGCGGTACCTCTAATTTGCCCCCCCGAACATTGCGGTTGGTGCTCGAGAAAGAACATTCTGGGCTCTGTTCCTTTCCAGCGCCTAGAGGGATGTAACGCCCTCTGTGGCGCTGATTTCTTTTCTACACATAAATACGGCACCATGTTTAACGCAAACCGTGCGCTAGACATGGAGACGGGGCTGGAAATAAATGGATGGACAGAAACGCAGCACGTGTATTCCAGTGGCGTGTCGGTAGAGCTGGGGCAGAGGCCGTCACTCGGGTGTTGGGTACATGCACTAGCTTGTTGAAGTATCCCACGGTTCGTCTGGGTTAGCTCAGGAGAGGCAGGAGGCCGCAGTTTTCTCTAGTCACTTTTTTTTCTTTTAGTTTTACATAGCGCAAACTCGACCCGAAGGTATTGGAGCGCTTTTCTTGAGCAGCATTTACATTACCCAAGGACACATTCATTTCTTTTTTGGTAGGCCTGGGGAGTCTAGTCGCTTTTCAATACTGCTTCTGGTTTTTAAAGAAACATTAACTCAGCTGTCAGCTGACAATTGTTTACATGCTAAGGATTAGAATATCGGTCATACACAGCGCCACAGGAATAATGCAATTCTGCGGTCGCTACATTTTCTGTATAATTATCGCTTTACCACATTCACCACATAATCCACAATGTGCTACGTAATGCGCAGATTTTACTCCATTTTTTTCGTGCTTAAACCAATCAAAAGGCACAAAAAAAGCGCAAAATGACTAACCCATTGCAATATTTGTTAATCTGGTATTAACGAGGTGCAGCTCTGCCCAAACAGTATTTGTAGGTATTTAAATGACAAAATAGCGATATATTAATGTCATAGTGTGCCATAAAATGCGGCCTAATATTAATTGACTTGCAGCTTAATTTTGTCAATCCAGCCGCATAATTTCCCCATAATTCTGATGGCCTTGATCATAAGCACCTGATGATCACGAGAAAGGGGTGTTTAGAGTATGTATCGATTAAATTGGAATTGGTCCCTGAGAAAACTTGTGAACATTTACACATACATATACACGAATATTCCTACCGCCCCTCAACTACTCATGATAATGACAAATGGTCTACTCTGGAAACGCAGTGCAGTACAACCTAACATGCTGCACAGCAGTTCCCCACTGGATGACACTGACTGGTAACATGGGGAAGAAGTGACATCATACCCTCCGAATGTGTATTAGTGGTACGGGCCGCAGCCTTGTAATACTACATCTTTGCGCACCTCCGTCATTTCTGGAACGTATTCATCCTTTGCAGTGGCTGCTAATGCTCTCTAATACCAAGCATTTCTATAACTGATAAGAAAATAAATATACATTAAAACAGCCTTCTAAAGTATTTGGGAAAATCCGATAATGCTAATAGGAAAAATAACCTGAAATCTCACATTAACTGCCTTTTATATGGCTGCCTCTTAAAACTGGGAGTCAACATAAGTGCAAATTCTTGCTACTAAGGGAATTCTGTGCAGGGACACAAAGTGCTTTGCACAAGATCACATAATTTCATTAAGATATTAAGCTTTGAAAGCTTGATTAAAACACATCTCCTGGCTCCACCATGAACAACTTTACTAATTTCACATTTGTCAAATAAAAGCACATCACATTAATGCTTTACGAAGAGGCATTATTTGCTTACCTCTCTTTTAAACGTTCTTCTAAAAACGTACTTTGCTTTTTTTTTTAAAACCCATCCTTCCTCTTTTTTCTCTCTATACAAGTGTTCCTCGTTTATTCCTTCTTTCACTCTAATAGTTCTCTCAGGAATCATTCCTTTGCCATGTCTCCTTCTACCCCTCCCTCCCCACCCCCAGGTGTCTGTGTGAAATCGCCTTCTGGTGGTTGTCTTCCTCCCTGTCTCCTATTGCCTCTCTCTCTCTTTTTGTCCCTCACTCTCTCTGACTCTTATCATCCATCTGTTTCCCCTCTACATCGTTGTTCAAATCCTTTCTTTCACCCTGCCTGTCTCTCTCCCTCCATTTCCCGCTTACTTTCTCTCGCCCTCTGCCTCTGTCTCACTCGTTTGTTTCACCTTGGCTTTCAGTGTCACTTCCACTATCCCTCGTTTCCTGTCCTCTTTTTTGCCTCATTTTTAGGTCGAGCCTAGCGGCAGTGCGCAAGCGCTGCTCGCTCTGCAAGGCATGCTGTATTTGCGTATGCACTGGAAGCCCCGCCCACTCTCCACCTGTATTTGTCAGTGGCTTGTGTCATTGTCCTTCGTAAATGCTGGCTTCTGATTCATAAATAGGCTTGTTAGTCCCTCCTTGGTACCGCCTTGTCTGCCTTTGTTACCGCCCATAACGACTGGACCTTTTACTTGGCTTGTTACACGGTCTGCTTTATCTAGTGGGTGAGCACTATTTTGTTTATTGACACTGATGGGGACAATAGTGGCCGCTTTTCTTATAGAGGTCTATGCCGCTCTAACTTGCACTCTGAGCGCGGCGCCCGCTTTAAGGACACCGCGCTCAGTTTAAAAAACTTTTTTTACTTTGTAGTTGAGCGCGGCGCCCGCTTCAGGGACACCGAGCTCTGTTTCATTTAAAAAAAAAAAAACTTTAATAATGAGCTTGGCGCTCGCTTCAGGGACACCGCGCTCTGCAATACAATAGGTATTGCTTTTGCAAAACTTTAAACTATTGGTATTGTAAATGACAATGCCTTAAAAGGCATTGCCATTTACAATGCCAATAGCTCAAAAACTCGCAATTGCGAGACCTATTGCATTGTAAATGCTTGTTTATATAGCTCTTAATACTAATAGTTTGTTCAGTTAGGGATGAGTGGGGTCTGGGAGCAGCGCAGTACAACAGCAAGGAGGAGGGACATCATTGGATGCGGGGAGAGGTGGGGATCTGCCAAATTTTTTTCGTAAGACTACCCACAAAAAACATGCCACTGCCCTGATCACTCCCTTCAAATGACTCAAAGAAGAGAGGTGTTAGAAGGTAGGCCTTGGAGTGGAACCATGGGTGGACCTTTGTGCTGCAGCGCAAGGGGGCCGAAAATACGCGTGGACCGGAAGCCATGGGGTGAAGAAGAACCGGAAGAAAATCCATGCATAGCAATGTGGTTGACCTTTCTATGTTATATTCTGGGGGGCTGTGTTTTGTTCCTCTTGCGCCCAGCAAAATTGTTTGACCAAGAATTAAAATGTGACCCTAAGGTCTAATGGTTTTTTAGAGCGTAGGAAGTCACTGCAGATGTGACTTTCTTAAGGAAAAGACATACAAAGATATTACTCTCATTTTCGCAAGAGAGACAGCTGATTTTGCAAAGCCTTTTCGTTAGGGAGACCTCTGGTATAAGTGGCACAGTAGTACAAACTAACTTATTTCATGATAGAGCTCCTGCAAAGGTAAAAGGGTTGGTGCATTTACACGTTATGCTTTCACACTTCTTTGGGACTCATTTTGAGTCTCCTTATTATGAATTCAGTGATCCGCTTTAACTTGTACTGGTGGAAATTTCCAGGGGCTTAAGGCTTCAGGGATTCCCAGCCTGTCGTTGGTGGGGTGGCATTCAGCTCATTGGCAATATATTTCTGCGATATGTAAGACTCTGGGGAATTTCGTTACATCCTGCAAGGGGGCATCATGTTTGCGTCGCGCCGTTGAAAATTTCATTTAACAGTCACTGAAGATTTTCTACATTTTATTTTTTGGCATCTCTGCTTTTGACCATCCAAGTATATATGTCCACAGAAAACAAAGCAAAGAAAATCCTACAAGTGACATAAATACTTGCGGAAACAAATTCACATAATTAAAGAGTTACTATCAGTAATAGTTACTACTAATATCAATAGCAATGCCGCGTGCGTCAGTCATTGTGGGTAACTTTCCCCTTCTCGCCCCCCCCCCCCCCTTGCTTCTGCTGCTCTGAGACCCTTCCTCTCGAAGAAGTGGGGCACGGTTGAACTCTCGCTTTTTTCCCTCCTCTGTGCCCGCTCTTTATCCGGCTGGCAGAGGCTAATAAGTAATGACCCGGGGGTCCGCCGCTCAACATTGGTCTTGGCTGGGTGGAAATGCTGTTGGTAGCCCCAGGTGTCTCTCCTCCTGGGGCCAGGGAGCCCGGAGATTACTGGGATAGCTTGTGATAGCAGATGGCTGGGTGTTAGCAGAGCCGTGACAACTGCGCCGCGCGGCGTGTTGTAGCAACGGTATCCAGGGGCGGGGCCTGCTGCCTGACAGGACCAAACAGCTGACGCCGGGGCTCTGAGAGGGACTTTCAAAGCAGAGCTTCGGTGGCCAGGGTAAACACAGCTGAGGACGAGCCGGGCCGTCTTTCTAAACCTGGCAGTGAGAGAGGGGTAACGTCGCACTGTGGCCAATAATTTTTATCTATACAGTTTCGCTGCAATTGACAGTGCTTTAAATTGTCCATGTGCCATCAGGTTCTCAGCACCACTTCTTTAATTTGGAGAGTACCGGCACTTCTCAGTACTGCTCCAATGCTTTTAATTGCGAGAGTAGTACCGTCACTACTCAACAGCAAACAGGCACTCTGAGACAAGGAGTACCTGCACTTCTAAATTTCTTTTCAAGCATTGGCTTATATACCTAGAGTACCAACATGTGGCAACTGACGCGGATCAGCGGCTAAATTGCCAGCCTTGGAAGGGAGAAACTTTGTTCACTTGACTTTCCACGGCCGAAATGTCTAATCTTGGGCAAATCATTTTATCTCCCTTTCCCAGTTCTCTTACCTTCCAAAAGCAAATAGAACACCACTAAACATGAAATATAAAACTGGACAGCTCCATATAGAATCAAGGGTTTAACGAGTTATTTGCAACTTTAAAAAAGCATGTTTTGGAAATAATGCATTTGCAAGTCTATTGAATACCCCCAAGTGGAGGGACCCCCCCTCTCTCTGTGCTGCGCTGAATTGTGTTTATCACCTGCGAGGCTAAGCTGCTGTGCACGTTTATTCGTCGCTATTGGGCTCTCGCTGCTGGTGCGCGCGCTGCGGGTTGAATAATAATAATATAATATTTCACTTCTGATTTCTCAACAGAGACCAGCTGAGATGGAGAGCCCCCCGCAAGCTGTCGCCGACTCCAGCAGCGACCGAGGGAGCTCGGAGAACAGCCTCGACGAGGTGCTGGCTTTCTCTCCTGACCTGGGACTGTCGCCTGTCGTGAGTCTTTCCCGAAATATGGGCCACCTGAGCTGCGGCGACAGGTACCGATCAGCGCTTTACTGTTCCACTGCTAATATTCAAATATCGGCGGTTAGGGGAGGCAGCGTCGAACTACAACATTTATTTCACCGACTCTCATATAGTAAGCATACAATCAGATACTGAAAGCAATGCTACAACCCAGCTGCGACTTAAATATCACGAGTACAATTAGCACTTCAATATTTAATTAAATGGCTTTCCACTTTTAATGAAATGTGCAAAATGGTATGCGCTTTTAACGCACGCGGTAAGACCAAATGCACAAAATGCTCGGCGTACACTAAAAACATATTCCAGAACTTCAGGCAACACAAAAAGATGATGGACGTAATGCCGAATATTGTCAAGCATCCTGGGACCGTATCGGGGTCTCACCCCTCATCTTTCTGTTTTGCTAGAGTACTTTAGACAAACACCACCACCTGAACCCTGGAGCAAACCGCAGAATGTAACGACAAAAGTCACCATAATTCTCCCCCACACTCCGCTTTTCACCACAGCACCACGCATACAGCAGCGAATAACCCCAGGACCGCTAATGGTCATGTAGTGAAGGAACGGGTTCAAAACACAAGGCAGGCACGTCACCCCTGACCTTCCAGGTACATTCTCTGGCGGCCATGCACGCACTGATGCAACCGGCAATGCCTCAATCGAGCAGAAAGAAGTTGTAATAAGGTTGCATTGTCGGGCGTATGGCAGAACAATGAACCCCTGTGCTGTTGTGAAACAGATTGACGTGTACTGCTCGTGGCTAATTGCATGCTTTGCTGGTTACATACTTGCATGCACACATGCTATTTATCACATTGAACCTACTCTGTTGGCTTTGCCAATGCTGGGGAAAAAGTAACAGAAAGGGATTATTTTCTGTAGAGGAGGCATGTATGACATAAAGAATAGAACGTGCGAAACAGTGTGTTAGGCTGTGGGTCATCATGAGCCCCTGCTCCGTTAGCTGGAGCTGGGGTGAGGGGCTGAAACTCAGTCTCACACTGCTGCTTTTACACGCAGGTCACACTTATGGCGACGAGATGTCCCGAAGTATCCGCACTGCCCTGGTTTTGGATATGTGCCACAGTCTTCCGAGGTACTGTCTTCAGGACACGCCTTTGCCCCTGGTTTCGCAGGCTGAGCTGTCGCCTCCCTTTTGACAAAAGAGAGAAAGTGACCCTTCAGCCTGCTAAAGTTCTTTCCTCGTCACGTCTTTGCTGATCCTACTGCTGAATAATGCAGTATCGCCTTATATAAATAATCCTTCCCCCAATCCTCCCCCCAAGCCCAAGGTGGGCGCTTTCGCCAGGCATGGCCTGCATACATTGTACATGTTTCTGAAAGGTGACGGGGCACGCAAAAGGCTGCTGGTAGTGCAATGTACCGTTGGCCTTAAAGCTACCAAAAGCCAAACCATCATGGGCAGTGATGGGAGTGCACTACCACTCCCTTCAGTGCCTGTCTACCAGGCCCCGCCCCCAAGACTCGGCAGGAAAATAAAAATAAAACAAGTGTCGCTTTATTTTTCCTTTCCTGCCGTTTTTTGGGGAGCGACGCTCCTCCGTCATAGCGGAGGAGCCGCCGCTGATACCAGGGATGTCGGGAAGCCTTTTTTCTTTAGCTCTTAGGCTCTCTATGTTATGCAAAGCAGCAAACAATTCCTCATGGTGTATGAGTATTAGATTTGGATCTACTTCTAGGAGAAGTTGGTTGCTCATGAGCTCAAATGTATCAGCTACCTTAGTGTACACCTGTTTCAGTATCTTAGGGTTCCCAGAGATATACTCTCATTTTAGTGCCTTCTTATTATTAGTGAGAAGCACATCACCTAGAAGGCTTGACTTATTGGGCTTAGAGTTGGATGTCAAGGACCCTTTTAGCGTGAGTTTAAGAGCATTGTGATCGCTATCCTCCCCCTCAATCACTTCCATGTCTCCCATAAATGCCCACATTTGAAGAGATATCAATATGTAGTCAATTCTACTAGACTGGTTCAATCTCTTGAACGTGTGTGCACCACCTTGGTCTGTGAAAGATCTACCATTACAGGCGCTAAGGCCCAGACTCGAGGTCAAGCCCAAGAACTGATTGGATAAAACAGAGCATCTTTAAATAGGAAGCAGGTCTAGCTGTGGGATACTTCATACAGAGTCTTCTTCCAGAGTCAGATCTGCTTCTGAGTTGTCTAGGGGTTCAAATGTTATGTTAAAATCACCAGCAACAATTAATGGCAGATCAGAAGATAAGTTATCTAAAAGTGTTTTTCTTCACAGCTGGACAGCAAAAGTTTGTAAATCCTGTCCTATAAAGTGACTCAGTGCACCAGCTTTCCTGCAACAAACAAATGTCAAAGGAGTATATGAAGGTTCCCCATGATTGATGCAAGAGTTTGGATCTTAATCCAGCAATGTTCCATGATAGAACATTCCAGGGGACATCACTAAGGGGAGGAAGGCTTGGATAAAAAGTGACAGGAGAAGAAAGTCAGTCCCTGGAGATCTTGGCATGCTGCAGTCTTTCCTTAGGCGCTGGAGAAGGGTCTTGAAGGGTCAGCTGAGCTCTACTGCTCGCAGAAGGAATATTATGGACTCCACTTCCTCTATTAGGTCGTCAATTTCTTTCAGGTCATTGTTAGTACCAACAAGGGCTTCTTTGGAGAGGAGTCCCCACAGTGGACTCATGTGCTTTTCTTTTACCCATTTCGTGCAGAAAGATAGGAAGAAGCAGCAACTATAAAAATACAAAACAAGCAGAGTGGCCTCCAAAGTCAGAGCAGTGTTCTGAGCAGCAAAAGTTAAAAATGAAGTCTCACAGACCTACCACATGGGATGCGAAGTCAGAGGCGTGGATCCGCCCAGCCTCATGCGGTCGATGACGGGCAAAGATGGGCCCGGGCTTCTGCTTGGCACAGACTCCCAGACTGCACTGCAGCCAATCATGACACTGCATGAAAGCAGCATCAGGATTGGCCTGAGCACTGCAAACTAGCGCTCCCAGGCAGACTGGGAGCCTGTGCCTGCTCTCTCCAGCCCCAGCAACGCAGCTTGGGTTGAAGAGAGGTTCAGTGCACATGATGATTTGGCCGGCCTCAGACGACCACACAAACCGTCATGCACACTGTAACAGTGCCCACCACTCCCCCACCAGCAGTGTCATCCCCCTGGACCCACCCCCAAGACTCGTCAGAGTCCTGGGGGGGGGGAGGGGTGCAGGGGGATTAAAATAAAACAATATTATAACAGTTTTAAAACTCGTATTATTATTGTTTTATTTAAGGGTGGTGGCGGGGGGGGCGGCACTCCTCCACCCTTATGGAGAGGCCCCAGCTGGAGAATGTGCTCACTATAAATGACCAGGCACAATCATACCAGCACCACCGATCCTTGTCAAGCTGCACTACTGGAAAACATTATTAGAAACATTATTTTGGGTGACACGAGCACTGTGCGGATAGAGGGGCTTTGCCTATATGGTCCATTAGATTATTTGGTCAACACAGGAGTTATCAAAGCCCCCGCGATTGTTCAGTGAGCTGACAGCAGAGGCCAGCACCCACACTTTGAAAATTGTTCCACATCTACTGCCTAAATTGTAGAGTTTGAAATCAACTCCAAGGCGGTCTGTTGCCTGGTGGATATTCCGAGGAACCACTGAAGTGGCCAAGGGATGGGGCTAGCTATGCCACAACTTTTTTTAAACACAGCCCAGGATCTGTAATAGAGGAAAAAAACATGCAAGGAAGAGGCAGAACATTCATCTGGTCTAGCATTGGTGGGAAACTGCCCATCTACCAGTATATTCCTTGCCATCAGTACACCTCCAACCCCTTCTAGCAGCACTCTGTATGTTTGACAAAAGTAAAACCAGTGCTGGCTAACCAACAAATACTCAAAGTAGGTGCAAAGAGAACTGGAGAGGCCAGTTTCAAAGCAGTCTGGTTCTATGTCATTATTATGCCATCTCTGGATCCGTAATTTTAGGGGAAACTAGTTTGGCCAGTCAATGATGTGAGGGAAACTGCAGAGTTCACCATCCTGTCAGGCTTAATATGTGGTAGGGGCTCAGCCAGTGGCGGTTCCTCCGCACAGCGGAGGAGCATCGCCCCACTGCTCTGCGAGCAGTGTAAAAAGGAAAACTAAAACGATAATAACTAATGTTATTATCGTTTTAGTTTTCCTTCCTGCTCGGGTGCGGGGCAGGGCGAGGAGTGTAAAGCGCACTCTAAAGTGCGCATGACAGTTTGACCGGCCCAAGAGGGCCTGTCAAACCCTCATGCGCACTTTGCATCTTACTAACAGGCTGCATTACACAGCCTAGTGAGGAACATGCAAAGCCTCCAAGCCTCTGTCTGAGCGCCGATCCACGGACCTCAGACCAATCACAACGCTGCTTAAGGCAGTGTTGTAATTGGACAGGGGATTTTGGGAGGCTGGTAGCTTCCTTTTGGGGCGCGGACGAGACAGAGCAGAGTCTGCTGCACCCGGCGGCACCCAGGTGAGTCAGTTTAATTTTATTTTTTGCAGAATGCAGCACACCTAGAAAAAGCAAAAACTAGGAGAAATAAATGAATTTCTCCTCATTGCGCCGACCTAACACCTGCTTTTGCATGGCTTTAGATTTTGGTGCTGTCTCAGATGTACACCTCCTTGTAAATCTGGGGCAGCCTCAAAAAGCAATGGATGTTGCGGTGGAAAGCCCACAGCAACACCCATTGCATGCCCTTTTCACACAGATAACAGCGTGAAAAGGTACCATATTTACAAAGCAGCGTTAAGCCATGCAAAGTGGCTATTAACACCGCTTTGTAAATATGGTGCAAGTCAAAAAAGTGACTTTCCGGAGGCACAATCCCCTTATACATATGCCCCATAGTTTAGAGGCCACTGATCTATAATGTTTCTGCAGTGCACCCTGTTAACCAGACAGGACACTCCATCTCTCCACTATCCTGATCCATAAACTGCCGCCTACTGAGACATGTACATAATACATATAAATGCAGGATGTGTAAGTCTGAGGCAGCGCCAAAAACTAACACCATGCAAAATCAGGCGTTACATTGACGCAACAAGGAGAAATACTTTTATTTCTCCTCGTTTTTGCTTTTTCTATGTGTGCTGTATTTTGCAGCGCACATAGAAAGAGCAAAACACATTAAGGATTGTTTTTGTGCAGGAAGGTGACCCTTCATGCACAAAAACAATCATTCAATAATAGCGATTTGCTATTTCTATGTGTGCTGTAATCTGCAGCAAAGTAGCAAATCGCCATTATCAATTGTTTATGTGCAGGAAGGGACACCTTCATGCACATAAACCATTATCCCTGCAACGCAGGCACCTTTGCACTATGGCGCAGGGGTGTCTGTGTTGTTGCTAGGCAGCTATTTTTAGTGCCAACGCGAGGGAAAACACAAGGGTGCGCCATATTCTTGTAAATATATGGTATCCCTGGGTTTTGGAAATGGCGCAGCACGGCGCTGAAAAATTTGCAGTCGAGCTACACCATTTCCTTGTACATATGCCCCCTTTAGGTATTTAATCACAGAACGTGTTCAAAATATTGCTTGTATTCGAATAATTTGTTGATTAATTAGCATTTCCTTGCTGCATAATTTGCCACTTCTTGCTTCATAATTTAGCGCACTCTGCTATTGTGATAAGTTCAACGAAGAGAGAGAAGGAGGCACCTTCTTAAGAGATTGTATTAAAAAGTAGTCAAATGCTGCAGAGTCTAATAAAACAAGTGGCAGGAATTTATGAGGGATGGGATTTAGATAAAGATTACAGGTGAAGAAATGATACTTTAGTCGAAAATCTCTCTGGGCACAGTGGTCATTATTTTGTTTGTTATGCGTTTATTTTTGAAGGTGCCATAACACGCTGTTGGCGCTGTCATCAAGGTATTGCGTGCTGTTCAGCAGGGACATCTTCAGTCTGAAGGGTGTAAAATGTTTTATGGGGTTGACATAAGTTTAGAAAGAGCAGTACCTTCAGTGCAGAGATCACAGGTTGGCTACAGACAGGTTGTCTGTTTAAAGATATCATTCTTAGCAAGTAAATGCCTCTTCTTTCAGAGTGACTCCAAGGAGACGCCTGAAGATGTCGCCCGACTCCTTGACTCCGAGCCCCAGCGACTCAACCTGGAAGCCTGCTGCCGCGGAGACGCCATCTCTGACAGGTCAGGACATGCTCGTCTCTAAGCCACAGGGCGCGTGGGCCGGCGCGTGGCGTCAGCTGACTACATAAAGACATCTGCAGCTGTGAGGGCGTCCCCGGGTGCCAAGTAGGCAATGCATTTAAGTGTTCCCGTGTTGGTATAAGGCAGAGGGGTCGGTGCGTTGATATCCATCTAAAATTAACGGCTAGAGCTGGCGACTGTGGAACTGAGGAACCAAGTTTGAGTTTCGGCGTCGGCCCAACATCCTGTGATTCTGGGTAAATCACTTAATCTCCACCAGCCCAAAAAACAAACAAAAAGTATTGTGTAATGTAAATAGTGCTCATCTAAAGCGCTCCAATACCTTTGGGTTAAGTTTGTGCTATATAAAAGCGCCAAAAAATAAATACATGAATTTTAAAAAAAACAATAGATTCTGTGGTTTCTTATATCTGCAAAAGTGCGATTACACACCTGTATTAGTTTGAAGTCTAACAAATCAGCAAGTCATCCTCTGTAAATACAGTTGCTCACCAGTTACAAAAATATTGAACTCATAATACATAAGAATGTGAAATGGCTCACTGGAATATGGGATCCAGTGGCTCAGAGCAAAAAACCTAGGAATACCATCGAGTGCACAGATGCCGAACCTGGAGGTCACAGATTAGTATTTTGGATCGCCTGCTGAGCCTCTCATCCTTCTGAGGTCTACAAAATGAGTAACAGCTACTAATTCCCACAGGCTTACTATGTTCGATGGCAAGTGTCTGTTTGGAGAGATGAATTAAACAACAAGTTGATGGATGGAATGATCAAATTAATCTCAGTCACTGGCAATCAATATGGGCCTCTGCCCAATCCATCGTACCTTGCCCACCACGCCACCACAGTTTAGACTCAGCCATATGCAAATCAGTCTTGAGCCTGCTCCTCATGGAAACAGTCCAGCCCGAACTGCAAGGCCAGGTCCTTCCTGAACTGGAACACAAGCAACCTAGGACCGGGTTTGCCCTTGTTAGGGCTCTTCAGCCAGGTATAGCGTGGTTCCATTGGCACAGTGAGCCCGGGACCCACGTCTGGGCATAACCAGCGCACTCAGGCCGGCAATGAAAAAATTAACAAGGTGATGGATGGAATGCCCAAATTAATCTTAGCCACTGGCAATCGCTCTGGGCCGCATCCCAATCCATCGTCCCTTGCCCACCATGCCACCTCAGTTTAGACCCAGCCATATGCAAATCAACCTTGGCCCTGTTCCTCATAGGAACAGTACAGCACGAACTGCCAGGCCAGGTCCTCCCTGAACCGGAAGACAAGCAACCTAGGACTGGTCTCGCCCTAGTTAGGGCTCTTCAGCCAGGTATAGCTTTGTTCCAATGGCACAGTGAGCCCACCCGGGACCCACGTCTGGGCATACCCGGCGCCCTTAGTGCGGCAAATGAAAAAACAAAAAGGTGATGGATGGAATGCTTTAATGAATCTTAGCCACTGGCAATCGCTCTGGGCCCCATCCCAATCCATCATCCCTAGCCCACCATGCCACCTCTGTTTAGACCCAGCCATATGCAAATCAGTCTTGACCCTGCTCCTCATGGGAACAGTCCAGCTCTAACTGCCAGGCCAGGTCCTCCATGAACCAGAACACAAGCAACCTAGGACCGGTTTTGCCCTAGTTAACTCTTCAGCCAGGTATAGCTTGGTTCCAGTGGCACAGTGAGCCCCGAACCCAGGTCTGGGCATGGAGCAGAGTCAAGGCAGATTTGCATATGGCTGGGTCCAAACTGAGGTGACATGGTGTGCAAAATAATGATGGACTGAGATGCGGCCTGAGTAATTACTAGTGGCTGGGATTAATTTAAGCATTCCGTCCATCACTTTTTGTATACTTTATTGTTTGGAGAGATGGTCACACGGGCATACAACTGAGCAAATACTACCAAACTGCCCAGGTGAGATAAATAACAGATTGCATAATGAACCGGATCTGAACCTGAATAATACCATCTGCTCCCTGTGGCCAGTATTGTGGAATAAGTATGGTTCTATAGATAGAGTCATCTGCAGCTTTATATAACGATGTATAGTAGATTTGCTCATTTCAATATTTTCCCTTTCAAGATGCCTTATATCAAAAAGGTCTGCTTTACCAAGGGTTTGTCTTGCTTGTGGATAGTTGCAGGGTTATCGAAAAGAGCAGTACTTCCCAAATTAGTCAAAGATTGAGTGACATACGACAACCATGGGATGGCAAGCCCCTTATCACACCGCAGGCAATCCTTAATGACCGCATGGCTAAAGGTGGCACAATGGTTTGTCCAAATGTATATCCACAGCATTAAAGGTGCCAGTTTGATAACAACCTCGATACGGTGATGTCCCAGCTCTTCATGACATATGTAATGAGAGCTACTAAAGGATATGGAGAGTAAACACTGAAAAAAATTGATTTTCCTCATATTGCAGTGATGAAACGTTTACATATCCCCAAATCCCAGCCCCATCAGTGGCGATCCAGAGACACTAATGCCTGATTTACAAAGGACCTCCGCACTCGTGGCAGAGGCCTCGCAGTCATGGGGGAGTGTCCGCATTCGAGTCGTAATCTCTGCAATGAGAATTCTCATTGCAGATATTTCGCCCGATTGAGGAGATTCCCCCACGACTGCGGAGCCTCTGCCACAAGTGCGGAGGCCCTTTGTGAATCAGGCCCTGAGTCTTATATATGTTAAGGAGAGGCACAAGAGTTTTACCATCAATGGAGGGAATCAATTTAAAAAGGGATCCAACAAATTGAATTAATTTTTGACGCCTTATTGTGTTAAAATGCCGTCGCTGGGTTGCATCGAAAATTATGCCTAAATATGGAAAGCTATCCACACTCTGGAGCTTGTTATTTTTGACAGAAATGATGCACCTGTTCTGATTATTTGGACTACAGACCATGATCTGTGACTTAGATTAGTTAATATCCAGATTAAGGCCAGCGACGTAAGGTAGGCGTCAAAAGCATGCACCAGACACTTTAGACTGTTAGGTGTGAGTACTAGCAACATAGCGTCGTCCGGGTAAAGTGAAGCGGGGACAGCTACCGAATCAATCATGGGCAAATCCTGTCCCTGCTCACACAAAAATGAATACAATTTATTAATATATAGAATAAAAAAGAGTGGAACCGGGATGCAACCTTGCGTACCACACCTTTTAAACTAAACATGTTTGAGCATTCAACAATGGGGCCAAACCTGACCCTAGCAGATAGATTGCTATGCAGAACTGAAAATGAACCAGTGCAGAATCCAATCCCATGTCCAAAAGCAACGTTCATAATTTGGACCCATTGATGCGGTCAAACGCACATGAGAGGTTCATAAATGCAAGATAAAAAGGACAGTGCCTAGCTATGGTATGTTTACCAATGATAAGATGGAGTTTTAGGCACTGCTCGATTGTACTGAGACCCTCTCTAAACTCATATAGACAAGGGCTAAGGGTGTTGTGCTCATTAGCCAAGAGCCTGATTCTATTAAAGATAGCCCTGCCCAAAACCTTGACTGTAGAGTAATATGGGGCGATAGCATCGAGATTCAGTGCGATTCTCCTTTTTAAAGATAGGAACGATGATAGAATTTGACCGAGAGCTGGCCATATTGCCAGAGCTAAGGTTGTTAAAGATTGTAGTAAGCAAAGGGCCGATAGCCTGTTATTACATTTAAAAAGTAAAATCGGCACCCCATTTGGTCCGGGGTTCTAATTGAATGGACATGCATGCAAAGCAGTAAGGACTTAATGAAGTTCTACTTTAATCTCAAAAGAATTAGGGGGCTATCAAATAGTTTAGCACCGCATTGGTCTTTAGTGGGTAATTTGAAAAACGCAAAACCCATTGCTCTGCCGGAATATGGAAGCTGATAGTAGGCACTAAATTTAGACTGGATCTATTAGAATGAAGAAAGTCCCAGACAGCCTTGCAGCTTTTTGACTTGCTAGCCAAAATAAGGGTATGAGAGCTGTTATTTCTTATTTCTTTACATCTTTCTCTACGTGCAAATTTATATTCTGCACGCCGGGTAGCTACTATCGTGTTTTCTCTGTGTTTCTTAGATAGAGAGCTCCTCAGACATCTATCGGCAATAAAGCAAGCTGCATTGAACCACCTTGTGACTGCTGCTTAGGGTTCAAAGGCTTGAATAAAAGAGTTTTTGCAGCCGTACACAGGTCAGAATAAGCAGACTTTATTATTCCATTGCCAGTCTGATCCAAGAGTCAAATAATATAGCAGCTAAGTTGCGATTTGACCAAAGACTCCAAAAAAAAACACAAATTGTTGTTCATGGTGCTTATACTCTGATGTAGTTTTGAGACAGTACATTCCTTGAGCAAAAGGTTCTGGAGCACTGCGTTCAGAGGATTGTGATTCCTGAAGTTAATATCAAATATTTCACATGAAATTAATTTTATTACTAGACAGCTAAATAAAAATACATAATAGATTATAGACAAACACCTTCTGCCAAAAAAGGTGGGAATTAATGGCAGTGTGGAATTAACTCTCATAGATGTGCAAAGAGGCACCATTTTGTGTGCACTTACCAAAGGTTTCATTTTCTGCGTGGTTTATTTGCCAAGTCAAAGGCAGTCTTCTGTTGTTTTTGTGAGCATAGCGGAGTATCTTGCTATGTGCTGGAGACTTTTTCTCTTTTCCGTTGCGTGTAACACCAGTGTTTTTTGGTTTGGATGGGAAACGTGAGATGCACTCCCTTAAGTGCACAAACAGGTGCCTGTTCCCTGTCCCGCGCTTGCAGTTTTGATTGTTCAGCTACAGGTGGTGATGTGGGGAAAATGCTAGCATTGTTAGAACTTTCCGCCCTTTGGTTACAAAAGAATCTATATACTTTTCCTCCTATGAATCTGGAATACATTGTGAATAATAAGCTTCTGCTAGATAGAAGGCATACTCTCAAACCATCATGGTGGAATATTCCTTCTTGTTTTTACCACTGTCTGTTCCAGGTGTTATTCCCTCCCTAACTTACAAACGAAGACAGAGCAGTGGGCTGGATGCATCACACCTTCGCTCCCCTCGTTCCTGGCTCCAGATCGCTTCCAGTGTTCTCTTCAGTCTTCTGACCTCCTCTTGTAACATGTTTTTTTCTGATACAGATTCATTCCCTCTAAACAACTGAAGCTTTCTTCAGTGTGCATTTCAATCCATCTGTCAAGTCATTTCAAGACGTCCTGGTCTTGACATTATAGTTCATTGTGATTTATTCAAGGTCTAGTATCAAAAATCTACAGTCCTAATCCGTAAAGATTTAGCCCATGTAAGTGAAACTTTTAGAAATGATCCCTAGAGGCAGGGCCATACTGAGGCAACACCACCAGTTTAGGTTGGCTGTTACTGAATTTACTCCTTGCATAAAGTTCAAGGCTCTCTATATCATGTGTAAAAACACAGAAAAAAATACGTGCCTGTAATGCTGGAAGACCTTTCCGGTAGGCCCATATTCACATCACATAAAATATATCTGAATGCCTAGCCGAAGTGGTAGCTCACTTACTGGTCTTCTTTTAAATTCAAGGAAAGGGTGACTTCTTTCCTTTACCACTTTGCCAGTCACTGATAGGCAAGAGACAAAGCTGGAGAGGGTCCCCCACAAAGAAATCACCAACATGAATTTGCCTTTTTTGTGTTGTTTTTGTTTTGAATGAGAAGACGTGGGGATGATCTTGCACTGGCTATCACGTGATAGGGGGTCTATGACTATATGTCCTGCAGTTGTAAGTGTTGCATGACATTATTGTGAGTGTGCATGCAGGTGTTGGTAGGGCCTCTTGTCGGAGAAGCTCGCAAGACTTGGAAGTGTTGGACCATTGTGCAGTGTTAGACGCAACATGACGTGTGAGTTGCCTCATGTCTGTTAGGGTTGCAGAGTTTTCCTTAACCTGTTGCAGTTACTGTGACTGTCATTTGTTTTCTTTCTTCATATGGCTGCATTTATGTTGGAGAGTGTAAAACGTTGTTGGTTTGTGAATGTGTAACCTAGACATGTTGGAGATTGGATAACAGTGAATGATTCCCTGTACTGTATGTGTAAGGGAATGACTGGTCTTTGTACTGTTGCTTATAAGAAAGGGAGGTGTGTAGCACATTGTGTGTCCCCATCCCCAGTATGTTGAGCAGGTGTCAGTACTACTGAGAGTGAATAATGGTGTAATATACTGTTTGCGCGTCTCTGTGTGCCTGTGTGTGGACTGGAAGCTGGTGAGAGGGCGAAGACTTGACTGGAGCTAGCTATCTGACACGGCTCTTAAGGGCTAAACATGTAAATAAAGACGATTCCTCCCCACTCTCCTTGACTGCCTCCTCACTCATCTTTTAAGAACCTTCCTCAATCCTTAACACCACCTCTACACCACACACCCAACATTCTCTTTGTTCTCCTGATGTCCTCCACTGTACACTTGCTTCTGACTGCACCATTTTGTATTATTTTTTTCTTTATGCTCTTCACTAATTCTTGTAACCACCTTGATGCATTGGTTTGCATTGTGCTTTTGTTAACAATTTGCACTCCTTTAGCCATGCGGTCTGCAGATCCCAACAAGGGGGTGCTCAACTTGAAGTCTTTACCATTCAATATCAAGGGCCCACCCCAACATTATCCCCCTCAGGGGGGCTTTTAAAAACGCGGCCGTTTGCTTGCCAGAACCCTGCCCAGTCCCTGTTCTTGTTGCACCTCTAGAGCAAGGACAACCTAACAGATAATGATGGGCTCCAAAAATAATATAAATTTATAAATAAATAAGTTTCACCACAATATCTGATCTTTGTCATTTTTAATCAAATGATGCCTCTGTGTGCCCAAAAGTGCGCCCTAAAAAACCTGCAACTTTTTTTTATCACTATGGAGGCAAACCGGTCTCTTGCACCTAAAGCTAAAAATATTACTAAAACTGTGTTCTGCCTTGCATCACATACTGACTCTTTGGTTCTTGCATCAGTGAATTACCCTTATGCTAGCAATAGTCATCTCATACATCGGCTGTTTCAGTTCATCTGTGGAAACCTACCAGTCATGACGACATGCAAACTCGAATGAGCAGAAAACCATACTGCCTTCGTCATTGTTGAGGTGAAAGGTATGGACCATGTCCACCGGTGCTGATATCATTTTGCTGGCACCTTATCAAGACCATCTGCCTTGTTCACAAATCTCTAAAATGAGTGTGCTAGCTAACTTTCCAAACCACTCCCAACAATACTGGCTGAACATGTGCGTGAAAACGGATTCTCAGGACGCTCAATACATCATTTCAGCAAAATGCTAACAGTTTGCTGAATAAGACCCCACATACATAATGCTCCCCTCAATCAAACTCCGTATAAGCTCATCTCTCCTTGAACCTGGAATTGTGAAGTGCCATAACGACATGAAAACATAGCTGTCCCAGCAGGCATATGGTCTGTTTCATAGCAGTATGACCTTTTAGTATGCAATCAGCCACCTCATCTCACTGCGTCATAGTCTATTATCACCTCCTCCTGCTCTTCTGAAACCTCGTGTAGGTCCCCCTGATAAAAATGCTCCAAGTGATCATCAAACTGGGTGAGCACTATATTAAAAGACTAAATGAAGTAAAGTTGGTCATGTAGAAGTGACGTGTTCCTTGTAGAGAAATCATGAACAAACAATTTGATAGATCTAGCTTAGAGGTGACAAGTATGGCTAAGGCAGCCATTTGTAAATATAGCCCTTGAAGTTACAACAACACAGAGGGGAACTAGTATACATGCTCGGGGTGAGGTTTTAATGTCTTGACTCGGGGACAATGTGATGTTGGTGTGGACATTAACAGGAAGGCCGGCTAGATTACAAATAGAGAAGTATTATCTGCTGAACAAAGGAAGGAGTTGTCCTAGACACCACCTAAGCCTTCAGCATAAGAATTGTTCCCACATTTTCAGAAAGGGTGGACCTGGTTAGAGAATGACCAGTGAACCAGTTCATACTGGAAACCACAGTTCCCAAGAGTCAAAGCTCAACTTTCTAAATATATCTACATTGGAAGTACGAAAGAGCATTAAATAAACAAGCCATTTAAAAGAATAAGCACTACAAAATGTAGATATTTTTCCTGGAAGAAACTCATAGAAGTATAGGAACTGGAGCCAGGAACACCAGGATTAATAATAGAACATATTTTTTTCATGGTCAGGTGAATTGAATACACAGAATGAATTCCCAGTTCGGGTGGTGAATTCAAAACGCCAAAGACTATGACTATGACTGAGACACAGGAGCAATAGTAACAAGTAGAAACATGAAAATGGCATGCTGGATGGGGGTGGCAGCCATTTTCTTCTCCCAGTGTATATTGTCCTCAATTGAACTATGCCTTGATGAAAAACAAATGGCTAAATACAATTGTCGGCTACAGTAGGGCCACCATAGTATCAGTGGATCACCTGGCGGCACTTGATGGGGATACCACTTCTCCTCTCAATCTGTGAAAATGTCTGCCAGATAATTGTGTGTCTTTTGCTTCCTCGCTCTAAGTGCGCCGGGTATGCCCAGACGTGGGTCCCGGGCTCACTGTGCCACTGGATTCAAGCTATCCTGGCTGAAGAGGGGTGAAACCCGAAACCGGTCCTAGGATGCTTGTTTCCGGTCCAGGGAGGACCTGGCTTAGCAGTTCGGGCTGGACTGTTCCCATGAGGCACAGGGTCAAGACTGATTTGCATATGGCCAGGTCTAAACTGGGGTGGCATGGTGAGCAAAAGAATGATGGATTTAACCCAGATCTCTTGACTGGGGGTGAATGTTTTGATTTGTTCTGCATTCCGTCCATCAATTGTGTGTCTTTTGCTTCCTCGCCCTAAGTGCGCCGGGTATGCCCAGACGTGGGTCCCGGGCTCACTGTGCCACTGGATTCAAGCTATCCTGGTTGAAGAGGGGTGAAACCCCGAAACCGGTCCTAGGATGCTTGTTTCCGGTCCAGGGAGGACCTGGCTTAGCAGTTCGGGCTGAACTGTTCCCATGAGGCACAGGGTCAAGACTGATTTGCATATGGCCAGGTCTAAACTGGGGTGGCATGGTGAGCAAAAGAATGATGGATTTAACCCAGATCTCTTGACTGGGGGTGAATGTTTTGATTTGTTCTGCATTCCGTCCATCAATTGTGTGTCTTTGCTTCCTCGCCCTAAGTGCGCCGGGTATGCCCATACGTGGGTCCCGGGCTCACTGTGCCACTGGATTCAAGCTATCCTGGCTGAAGAGGGGTGAAACCCGAAACCGGTCCTAGGATGCTTGTTTCCGGTCCAGGGAGGACCTGGCTTAGCAGTTCGGGCTGGACTGTTCCCATGAGGCACAGGGTCAAGACTGATTTGCATATGGCCGGGTCTAAACTGGGGTGGCATGGTGAGCAAAAGAATGATGGATTTAACCCAGATCTCTTGACTGGGGGTGAATGTTTTGATTTGTTCTGCATTCCGTCCATCAATTGTGTGTCTTTTACTTCCTCGCCCTAAGTGCGCCGGGTATGCCCAGAGGTGGGTCCCGGGCTCACTGTGCCACTGGATTTAAGCTATCCTGGCTGAAGAGGGGTGAAACCCCAAAACCGGTCCTAGGATGCTTGTTTCCGGTCCAGGGAGGTCCTGGCTTAGCAGTTCGGGCTGGACTGTTCCCATGAGGCACAGGGTCAAGACTGATTTGCATATGGCCAGGTCTAAACTGGGGTGGCATGGTGAGCAAAAGAATGATGGATTTAACCCAGATCTCTTGACTGGGGGTGAATGTTTTGATTTGTTCTGCATTCCGTCCATCAATTATGTGTCTTTTGATACTTCATCATAGCACATTTCCCTCGCAGGTAGCAGGCCCAACAGGATAAACTAGCCCATATTCCTTACCTGGATTGTCGTAAAATTTCTTTCCATGTGAAATGAGAACTAAAAGTGCTTGGGACTGGGGTAACCTACTGTAAACTGATGAGAATCAGCCAGAGAGAGGAATCTGGTACAGAAATCTAAGACGCTGCCATTAAGTATGGCATAACTCAAAAAGCCAGAAGATATTTAATTGTAAATTTGAAAGAAATGCCTCAATGTTAGCATCAAATCCTAAAAATATACCAGCACCTTAAATTCTTGCTAATAAGTGCACCTGGGAAAGGTCAGGGTCCCAAATCATGCTTTAGTAGAAATGAAAAAGTATGTTGACACCTTGTGATATTATTACAACCCGTGCTTGTGGTGATAGGGAATGTACAATGTTTTTGTTTCATATATTTTAACAAAGAAAGATGAAATCTTAGTTTTCCGTTTCATATTTTGTTAAAAAAATACAGATATTTTTTCTTAGATATTGCAACATGAGCTGAGCAAAAGTGCCAAAGATTACAATATTTGCAAAGTTTCAAATTATGGGGAGTTAGGTAAACATCTTTTGAGGACCTTGCAGTTAGGCAATATTTTTAAAGACTAGTTTTATGTTAAATGTAAATTGAAGGTAATGATATGCAGTTAGTTAAACATCATTGATTGTAAGGCTTTGTTCGCGAATTAATACCTTATAATAATGGCAAAGTACAGGAAGTGACTTTTCTAGTTTTGATGGTCTGTGGTATGTATCCAGATACTACACAGTACTTTATATGAAAATGGATAAACATTTCAGAGCGTACTACACAGCACAATCTTTGCCAATTTCAGAATCTGTATAAGAACACTCAAATGTTTTATTGCATTTGTTAATTGAATTAATTTGAAATGGAAAGCAAAAATACAAATAGCATCATGCAATGGTATGGCGTCTGATCCGTTGGGTACAGATAATAATACACACATGGTACAGCTCAGATGTACTTGACCTAACACCTGGTTTCCATGGTACGTTAAGTGAGAAACGAAAAGAAGTAATGAGGGGATGGTGCGCTTCCAAGGGGGATTTTAGGGGAACGGTGGGGTAAGGGGAAAGGTCGGGAGAAGAAGGCGGGACTGTGGGGGGGAGGGGGGGGGGAGAGAGAAGGGTCTATAGGAGGATGCTGAGAAGGAGGACGTGCCCGAGTGCTGGGCTCCGAGTCGACAGACATCAGAAGAGGCTGTAAAGCAAGCGTCCATCCCTTCATTGCTGAGTGGGGAGGGAGTAGGGAGGGAATGGGGGGATAAATGAGATCGGAGCTACCACTGCCGTGGTGACCAAGTGAAAACGAAACTGTTTTAATATTTTTACAGGTTCCTCAGGGAAGTCCTCAACGATCTCCAAGAATCGAACTAGAAACCTGAGGTATTGTCTATTATCATTGTAGCTCAGTCGATATATGCAATATTAGAAGTAGCCTATCCTCAAGTGCACCCCAGCACTAGTCTATCGTAATAACTGTGAAGCATTTCGTGACTATTGTACTTCATTATCAAGCACAGGCATAGACAAAACCTCACACACTTCGACTTATAAATATCTATAAAGCTTAACACTCACTGCATCACTGCTGACGTCACCAGTATACCCCTCCTTACTTCCATATTTTATGTATTTTTTCCATCCATCAAAGTCTCCAGCCATACCATCAAACATGCTCAAATGCAGCATGTATTCACTAGTAGGCCACGTGACTCCACTTACGGGAACATTATGCTTCCAAAGCGTTCCATGAAGACTGCTTATGCTGTCCCAAACTTACTGTATTCCTGCCACTGGAGGCAGGACAGACCTAATCACCACAGTTTCTGAAATATCCTCTTTATTTATATGCACTTGCATGCAAGCACCTCTTTAGACTGCAAGGGCTGAGTTACATGAGAAGTCTCTGCCTTACATGCCACCTCCAGCATGCTGCATCCTGACTTTCTCTCCGTGTGGACTCTGTGCTGCCCATGACACCTCCTGCATCCACCGTCCTGTGCTTCCTGCTCCTCCTATGCCTCTAGATGCTTCCTATGCTACATCCTTGTGCTCCTTCTGTTACTTTCCTCGATCTTCCTCAATAGAGATAGAGGAAAGACTCTGCATTATGAGGTCTCTAAAACCGTAATTGTTTTGCCCACCTTTATACAGGGTTTTGTCTCGCTGTTAGGATACACCGTTTTTTTTAAGGTTACCAATAGTCTTCTAGAATTCTCTCTTCTGTGTACTCTTGCTGAAAAATATGTGTACTGGAGGCTAAATTTACACCTGTGGGTATTATGGAGCACTTTGAACTTAGGGACTTTGGATCCTTTGCACTGCAGCAAATTGTCTCAGTTAAAGGGGGATTCACAGTTCACAGCTTTCGAGAGGATTGCACAAATTCTGCAATGAAACTTCTTTTTTGGCTGCGCTGCAGAAAATCCTCTGCACCATGACACATCAGCTGCCTCACTCATCACTCTGTGAAGGTCTGTAAGGGGACCACACCGCACTTCATTGAGAGAACCGAAAGTACCCTTGGTGGTTCGTGCTGTCTCTGGCTGCATATTTTTAGGTTTCGCCTGAGACAGCACATGCGCTGTCTGCAAAATCTTTAGTTATAAAAAAAAAATGAAAATGGGCTTAGGGCCCGCCTATTACTTTCCATTACTTACCATTGGTCGGTTTCCACGTCACTCTTGTTTCCTTGCTTCTTATTGGTCAGCACCTTCTGCTCGCCCCCTGCTTCTTCCTAGGGCTTCAATGTTTGTCCCTGCCATTGAGCACGGACCTAGCACAGATTCCTGTTTCCGTCAGTGTCCTTTCACTGACCACGCGCTCCTGCAGGTACTTTAAAAAAAACGTTTTGTCATGCACGCTATAAGTGTGCACTCTATAAGAGTGCATGTGTGTGCTGGACATCTCCCTACCCCGCCCAGCCCTCATGTTGCTCCCCCCCTTCCCTTGTTGCTGCTCCTCCCTCGTTCCACGCACCTCCGTTGTGTTGCTTCCCTCCCACCCGCCTCCTTCTGTCCATTGTTGCTGCTCCCGCCCTCTTCCGCCGCACCACGATTGTATTGCTGGCCCCCATGCTTTTTTAGACATATTGCACAGCAGCGTGGGCTACTGCGCAACATGGCTTAAAGAAACTAAAATGCTACGATGCAGTCAATGCTGGCCACATTACAGCACTTTTTATCTTGACTTTAAGCCATGTTGCACACCAGCCAGCACTGCTATACAACAAGGCTTAAAGAAAAGGAAAAAATGTGCTATGACGCGATCAACGCTGGTCACATCATACCGCTTTTGTTCCTTTACTTTAAGCCATGTTGCACTGGAGCCCGTTCTGCTGTGCAACATGTCTAAGAAAAATGACAAAGCCAATAGATCTCTCATTGAAGAAACCAATTGGCTTGCCAATGCTTGTGTATTAAGGTGCCTCCACACGCACCCATCCCCCACTCCTTCAAAAGCTAGCACAGAACTAGACTGTGCCGCTGGAAACCATGTCACAATGTTTAGAATTTACAACTGCACCCTGGTTGGAGGGGATGGCCTAATAGTCCTTCTGTCTAAATTCTGTGTTATGGATGTCAATGATTTACCTCCTCGCAAGTCTGACTACAAGTACTCAATAGAACAAACACAATGTATAAAAATCTGAGGGAAATAGGGAAGAAAGATGAGGGAAGGGAGAAACAGCAGAATGTCCCCGCAGACTTCTTAGGACTTCCACCCTCGCTCTGTAGTGATCCACTACCTATGGTGAGGCAAAGTATATTATTATATGTGGTAATCAATAAAAAAAACGTTATTATTGGTGCGTGACAAATTAGGTGGTAGAACTCACCACAGTAGGCCAAGGTTAAGTAGTCACCCACAGTGTGAGTAAACACTTTAGCGTCGGACTCTAAGGAGAGGGTAGTGTAAGGATTCCAGGAGCTTGTTCATTGCCGTAGAGAACTGGAACAATGACGTGCAGAAGTTAAGCAGGATATCATCATAGGGAAACCAAAGGGTGCAACCAAAACAACAAAGTGCATGCGAAGGAAAGGCCAGGTGTGAACTGGTACAAGAGTGCAGAAGGCCAAAACAAACGCACAGTTGCCAGGCAAGGTGTTCTTTGTTGTGCTGGATTAAAGACAGTCTCTTGCCCACTTGACCTGGAACTACTTCGCCGCCATCCTAGATTGGGAAGTTTTAGTACTCTCCTATGAAAACAGGTACCCTGATGGAATCAGTGCTTAATTTGAGCCAGTGGTTTCCGGTGCTCGCACCGGCACTTCATTGTCAACACCGGTGCTTGTGAGCACACCAACTGTTGTTTATTAATTCAATAAACACAAATAATGACTATTACCTGCAGCCCAAGCCATTCTTATAGCATTGGGGGCATTGAATAGTCTAAATTGTCACACTTGCAGCAGTATGGTGGTTAGTAGTTGTGTTGATACTATCAATGACAGCGCTGCCAGGGGCAATATGTGGTTCAAGCTGCAGTGGTCTCCTGCCAAGGACCCTGGCACTGATTTCTTTACAAACTAAGCACTGGATGGAATGGAATGGATGCTAACATTGTTGACACTTCTAAAGTCGCCTTATGGGTTTCCACAGTCTCCCTGTCCTTTTTTCTGCCTGTAGAGTCTGATATGTCCATGAAAACAGCGAGATCTCCTTGCAACCCTAATACATGGGGACCCTATTTGATTCATCAGAAAGCCACCACCTCAGGTATGGTGGTGGAGGCAAGAAAATGGCACCTCCTGTGTGGTCTGCATTGTCTTACACTCTGCACTTCCAGTGCCCAAGAGTGCTTACCTATACGCATATACTCCTAGTCCTTAAAAGATCCTGTTTGCATCACATTGCGGTTTCACCCCCATCTGTAATCACCCTGCTTGTTTTGTGACCTTGGCCCTTTTAGCCTGGCCTCCAGTGTTGTTGCATTAGCATCTCTTGCCTGATACACTATGTGATGTTGTGTTACCTGAACCACTGTTCTGCTCAACCAGGCCCCTTGCACACAGGGCCCAGGTATTCACCTCCGGTATCTGCTACCTTATTAATCCTACTTACCTTGCCCTGTCAGTAGCAACTCCAAGGGAGGCAAAGATGCAGCTCAGCTTCCACAAGAGCGTTACAGCCATGTACCATTATCAGGGCCACTGGAATTATGCGATTGTGCGGGCACAGTGATTTTTTCATAATTGTAGATTTGCTGCATTTACCACATAATCCATTATCTGCCGCATAAAATGCAGATTTTAGTATGATTTTTTTTTTTTACTAGCCCAAACAAAATGTTAGTAAAAACACAGCGACACAAGTTGCCGCGCAGTGGAAGGTCCTTTGCAAAGGTTGACTGGTCACCTTTTTGTCGCTTATTGCTATATTTGGGTATTAAACTGGTACTAAAAAGGTGGAACTAATGCCCAGACAGTGACAAGTTAAAAGATTGCAAAATAATGGAGTAATACTGTCACAAAATGTGCCCCATAATGCTGCATGTTCTTGACGCATAATTTATTCAACATTGCCTCATAATTTGACCCTCCCCTGCCACATAATTCCAGTGGCCCTGACCATAATTCACTGTCCCTGCACAAACAGGATGAAATCCAATAGCATTGTGTGTAATACCAACTCAAGCTTATGAAGCTTTAGTTTTCAGCTGTGAAAGATCATGTCCTCGGGATAGTTAACCCTAAATTGTTTGAACTGGGACTTGGAACTTACGGAATTTGCACACAACAACAAGGTGCTGAGGTGAGGCCGTTGTTCGAACCTGGTTCCCCATACAATAACATCAGCAGCTCTAACCACTAGACTAGATCCTCTCCCCAAACAACCTACAACTATAGCTAGGGAGTTTCATAAATCAAGGAGGCCTTATGGGAAATAATATTTACATCAAGGCAGAGCACTTTAGGAAAGGAGTCTGTAAATAAAATCCTTTCTCTAATCACATACGAAAGCAATCCTTGAATGAACCATGATTATAACATCACCAAGCAAATAATTTGCATTTAAAAAATGCAGGGACAATTCCAGCACTAAAAATAGTCCACCTACTTGTAAAATAAATTACATTTTTAAGTACACGACAAAATGTCCCACCAAAGATCTTGATACAGTGTTATGTTATTATTTTCATATAGGCTCTATGCTTACTGAATTAGAGCACTTGGGTTGTCGACCTGGTAGCTGTCATCAGTTATATCAAAATCAACAGAAACATTTAACCAAAACAAACTCTATGTTATAGCCTACAACTATGAGCTTTTAGAGTCTATCTGTAGCTAGCATGCTCACACTGCAAAGACTTGCTTTGCAGACAGTCAAGATGCCACCATCTTAGCAACAATTTTTGAACCTCGGAACATGGATGGTAGGGGACAGTATTAGAAGTCAAGCACTGTGTGGCCCGCTGAATCAGTGGGATTTCAATATTGTACTTGGGCCCTGAGGACTTAATAACTTCACGGGCCACAGTCAGCACCTTGAACCAAACTCGTGTGACAGGCAACCAATGAACTGAATCAGGCCATGTAAAAGGTAGTAGCCCAGGGTAGCTGTGCCTACCAGCATGGCCCAGTCTTCTACCATTCATGGCCAACATCCTCTATCGCATCTATCCACGAATGTCAGACAGACTGTCTGGGATTCTTGTTTCCATCCCAGGTCCCACTAGTACCTGGAGCTAAACATTTTGCAATAAAGGGATTTTTTGAGACAGCACCAGTATAAAGTTAATGAGTGTATGTTCCTTGTGTTCCAGACTTAGCTTTAACAATGAAGGTGCTGCTTGACTACTTGTGTGTGAAATATTTTCAAGTCTGCCAATTTTTTCTGGGAAAGAAGAAAGTAAAGAAGCATGATGTCCTATAGAGAGTGAAGAAAAGAGGCTGCGCCTGATATCAGAGTTACTTGTGCATATAGAGTGGATAGTGCTAGAAGAAAAGTAAGAGTGCTCATGTAGGTTTCGTGGAATGGGAGAATCACCATAAATTGGTGGTTGTCCATCCAGCCAAGCCCAGGGTTCACTTGCCTCATTTAGTCAGGGTATGTGGCATGATTCCCTCAGTGGAGCTTCAGCCGTATCCATCAACGGTCCATCCACCAAAAGGTCGTTGGGTCACAGTGGCGGTTGTCTTATTCTATTTAGGGCAGGGTGATTGTCACTGATTTTCCCATCTTTGTCGACATTGTGTTCCCAGGCAGGGACAACAAGCAATGGAGACAGAGAGTCAACCTCTCCATATGGTGCAGCTGTTTATGATGTTCTAGCAATAATAAATATGAGCGGTGGTCTTGTTTTTTCTCTGCATTGATCATTCCCCTTTTGAGGCCCATAGTCTTTGGAGCTTGTCATAAATCGTTATTACTTTACAATCTATGTTCAACATCTGGCATATTGATAGAAGGTATATCTTAGCATATGGAGAACTGATGGATGGTTGTGGATCTGTTTGGTCCTCTCTCAGCAGACACAATGTGCAGAGGCCGGAGTGGATGTGGTGCTTCAGAGTGCAAGGCTCCTTGTGGATGTCTTGTGCTTTTTGGCTCTCTAGGCGCACACCATGATTGATGGAGCGTTGCTGCCGGTGGCCGGTGACTGATGCTCTAGTCTAAAGGTTTACATGTATCCAAGGAAAGGGGCTCCAAACACATGACACTCATTTGCCATGCAATAACGGTTTAGATAGGGCGACTGGTAGTCCAGAGCAGACCAAAGATATTTTTACTTCATCCCTCAAGACATACCATTGATATGCTTCCCGGTGAACCTGCAAAAGTGGTACATGGATGTATAATGTTGAGATAAGAAAAATTAACTGCTAATGTCTTTCTGGTATAATTTGATATCTATTTTGTTTAACATAAAGTTTGTTTATTTAATAAAATCACGCCTTTATTTTCTTTCTTTGTTTCTTTTGTTTCTTTCTTTTGTTTGTTTGTTTGTTTCTTTTTTTGATGCAACCAAAGAACTTCAGAGACCAGCATTTCAAAGCCGGTAAGCACATTGTGGGAAAGGGTGGTGGTTTGATAACTTTTTCACAAATATGCCCTGTGTTAGACATGGTTGTCATTATATGATATCATTTTGTAGACTTTCCTAATTACACTTCCAAGTGAGAACCACCTCAATATATTTACCCGTTTGAAATCCTAAACAAAAAAGTTGATTCCTCGCAGTGTTGTATTTTTTTGAGGCAACGCTGATGACACCACCCAGCTGCGACCACAAGAAGACCCAATACTGGCTCCCAGGAATTTTCGCTTCATATGAACTAATTTGATATATACCTTCTATACGTTTATACCTCACTCAATATAGTAATTAGTAAAATGCCGATTACATTTGCATCTGGTGCATGGATCTTTGATTTTCTAATTATATTATCACATTTCTACAAGGTGATATTCGTTTAACATGTAATCTATGCAAGAGCATGTTGACAATAAATTATGGAAGAACATATCCTTATATTTTAATAATCATTGTAGTTTTCTCTAGCTAGTTTAATTGGCAGGTCTGCCAATCAAAAGTCCCTTTGCCAAAATATGTAAAAGTGGAAGAAACACCAAAGGCACATAAATTGCTTTAAAATTATCAGCATCTGTCTTTCAAAATACTTATGGGCCACCACACAATTCTATAATATATATAATAATTTAAATATATATATAAGCTGCTGTCGAATTCAGAAATATTTCACGTAGGGGCATGGTCTCATTAGTATCGTAAATAGGATAGGATGTAGCCTCGAATTTGAAGGACCTCCAATTAGTGAGGTTCAGTGAGCTCATGTTGAGTGCACACACCAGAAATAGGGAAAGAACAAGTTTGTGGTGCATTCTTCATAAAAAAGTAAAACGTAGGTAAAGTCAAACAATGGGGTACATTTTGAATATCTGGCAGATCTTATGAACAAGTGCCTCAAAAACAAATATAACCTTGTTGCCCTAAATAATGTTTTATGTCCCTGTCAAGGCCCGGGAGTTGTCGTGGAAAAGGCAACAACTTAAGTTGTGTGAATGCAACATGTTCCCTAATTAAATGTAGATGACATTCGACCGTATATTAGGCATCCCATGACAGACCTTTCCCTAGTCTTGATGATAGTCAATACATTTGGTCTGCTTTCTGGGCTGCATGTCAACTGGAGCAGCACACGCTTGTTTCCTCTCAGAGAAATTGTGGCCGGTGACACTGACAAAATATCACCTGCTCCATTGCCAACATCCACATTCAAGGCTCTAGGGAGATGGCTGTATCGGTAAACATTGTTTACAACGAAGTCGATACAACGCATGCCATTACAACGTGGTCATTACAACAACAGCTTTGTTACATCGCATACCATTACAATGCAAGTTGTTACAACGACTTGCTGTAGGGGGCAGACGGTGTTGGATTTTAAATCCAGCACCTTCCCTACTGTTGCACAGACTGGAGTTGGAATAGTAAATTTAACTATTCCAAACTCCAGCGACTCCTCTACAGCAAGTCGTTGTAATGACTTGCGTTGTAATGGTATGCGTAGTAACAACACGGTCGTTGTAATGACCGAAATGTAATGGCATGAGTTGTAAGCGCGTGCGTTGTAACGTGTCCTATTCGGCTGTATCATGTTGATGAAGACCTTCTTTCTGGGAATGTACATAGATCTTTGAGTGCCCTGCATCATGCCTTTGTCTTTTGGAAGGAGCCCCTGCTCTTAGTAGCTGGTCAGGTTGCCCTGATCAAAATGGTGATGCTGCAACACCCTTTCTAAATGTCTTGATGATTCTTATGCTGGTGTCTGGTGTTGTCTGGAATGATTGTAGGAGAACTGCCCTCAACATATTTTCGCTACCTTTGCATGAGGGTGGGCTGAAAGTGACGATTTTGAGCTGCACTACCTATCCGTGCACCGTCACTGTGTGAAAAGTGGATGTCAGAAGAGTAACACCTGAGACAATGTTATGAGAATGGGAATTGTGGTTGATGTCCATGATGGAGTCCCTCTTGAGCAAGGATGCGCCATGCGAGCACTCCCCAAGCTGACTGCCATGGAACATGACTGATGGGCATGGTCCCTAAAAAAGGACTAGCATCTGTAGCTTGTGCACCTTGGAGCTTCCTAAGGTTTGTGAGGGTGAGGATACCAATAAGGTACTATGGTCTACAGCGGGGTCTTCTGTGTTGGGTACTCATGAAGCCAGATCCATACATGCATTTGAGGGTTTAGCTGGTCCTATGATGCCTTGATTGTAGATACCAAGACTATCAGAAGCATTTCACTCTATGATGCAATAATGCATCTTCCTGTCAATTTCAAGTGCCCTTTCACAGACAATAAGCTCACAAATAATAATTGAGCTCTAATAAAACTTTTAACCAATTTGGATAGTCAGAAAGTCCTCCTTGGACCCTTAAACATAAAATATGCTGAAAGAAAAAAAGAGCTCGCAATTGGGCAGGACACCACTGCAATCTTTACTTAAGCATCATTTACCAACTGGGGAGACATGGGGCCTGATTCACAGAACTAACTTACGTCAAAAACGTAAACGTAAAGTTAGTACTTTTTGGTATTCACAGAATACACTTACTCATTTTGGTATTCACAGAATGAACTTACTCATTTCGGTATTCACAGAAGTTAGTAACTTTAGGAGTCCTAAAGTTAGGACTACTAACTTCTGTGAATACCGAAATGAGTAAGTGTATTCTGTGAATACCAAAAGTACTAACTTTACGTTTACGTTTTTGACGTAAGTTAGTTCTGTGAATCAGGCCCTCAATGAGTAAGATATAAAATATCATTTTAAATATAAATTAGTAAAAAATATACTTGCATCATGTTCTTCTTGCTCTCCCGATTATCAAACTTTAATGTCCAAACTGAGAAAATTCATGCATTTGGTTCAAAACGTGGTTCTGGATTATGGATTAGACACAAAGCCCTCGTGCTTAATATGAGCTGGTGGTTGAAGGTGGGGTGCACTGGCACTTTTGAGGCTCATTTTTAATCATCAGACTTTAACCCGGAACAAGAGTAAGAAAAGCAGCAAAAAAAAAAGAAAGAAGGGGAGGAGAAAGATGGTAAAATAGTGGCAAACGGAAAAAGCAGGGATAGAAAGAAACCCACGAGAGTGCGATACAGGAACAGGGAGAATGCATTGGTGGATAAAAGAGGCATGAGGTAAAATAAAGACAAGATGGCCTTGGTATTTGCAGGGGAGTATCTTCAGGGGGTGTATGGGGTGGAACACCCCTTTATAATTTCTCAGAGTCGGGTCTTTGTGGCCCCAGCTGGTCTGGTGACTATCAGACTGGTTTCTTGTTGTTAATTCACTCAGGGGAGCACTGGGAGACCCGATGTTTACCCCAGGGCATGACGTGCAGGCAGGGCAGAGGCTTGGCTTCCGAGTGCGGGGATGATGTAAATCTGCGCTCTGTCACAACGGGCCCCTGCTTGTCACTCACGTGCCCTTTGCCCGATGACACCAGTAGCACAACGCAGAACGAGCTGAGACTTACACTGCTTCTGCCACTGATGTCCTGTTCTTCACTTTGTCCCCCACAACAGGAGACTTTCCCACCATCAGCCCATCACCTTAACCATATCAAGCCATGTCATCTTTTGGCAGTTTGTTCCTGCAACTTTTGACACTTTTATGTTAACTGAGTCCCTTCTAGGCACCTGGATGAGTTCTAGTTGTGGGTGAGTGTTCACAACGGGACACGAGTGAGAGCTCTGGAGATAAGTCTGAAGGCAGTGTTAATTTCTCACAGTGCCTGTCAGTGGGTCATAAGGGTGTACAGACTTCTTGCACATGCATTCTGGGCTACTCAAAGGCCTGCTCTTGATGCCCACCCTAAGCCCGGTCTGCTGATGTTAGGTATGGGCTAATACTAGCCTGCACTCCTGGGACTCTCTGCCCTACATTGTTCTGAGAAGGAACTGGACTAGAATGAACAACATAACCCAGGCTATCCCACAAAGGCCCTACAGTGGCAGGAACTGAAAACGAATGTCTCTAACCCTGTCCATTATCCCTATTCCTTTGCTTGTTGGAATATCTTAGCCTCAAACCCCCTAACATTATTGACAAAGCTGCACCCCTACAATCAGCAGTGGCACCGGCGGGCTTCTTAGAAAAAGCTAAGCCACAAAACTTCTGTTTTTTACAAATTAAGCACTGCAAAGCCCTAATTTGCAGGCAACCTCATTGACTTCAACTGATAAGAAAAAAACGCAGTGTTGCCATCTGTGGTTCACACCAGTGCTCCCTGTCTCTCTGCATGAGGCCCCAGTCTGTGAAGTGGGGGGGCTTAAAATACCCAGTAGGGTGGGTCGCCTTAATGATAGTAGCAACCCTCTCGAGGGCCTTTGCCGTCTCTTACCATGATGGACCTTCCCTGTGATGCAGTTAGTGCATTAGCGCATCACTTAAGGGTCTTTTTGCCCATGCGGCTGGAAAGGAAGTATCCTGCAGACGCATGCACAAAGGCATTTTCTCATATGCATACTGTGATGACCCCATGATGTGGAACAAGAGGGACCATACAATGCGTGTTACAGGAGGGGCCATACAAGGATCTGCAACCCTTTCTGTAATATGGAAGTAAGTTCCAAAGGCACTTCCATAACATAGACTTTGCTGTGTTCATGTGATGCATTTTGTATTTTCAATACCTTTACTAGAGTTACAGTTGTCCGATTATTTCTAAATGAGAACAGCTATACAGAACACTGATTGTGTAAAGGTTTCTGATATCGCTCCAGGTTCAACTGATTGAGCCAAACAACCTGTGTAAGACGGCCGGGTACTTACCAGACATCTGGAATGGGTGAACTCTCAACCCAGATAGTCACAAAACAGCTCCAGAGAGTAAACTCACATAGAATAGTGACTCTGAGAGCAGCCGAGTTATTGGCTTTTTCTAAACCGTTGAAACCCGTCTCCTGTGTTTTAAAAAAAAAAACATTTTATTATGATTTTCACGTTGATGCAAGTGCAATAGTAATATATATACGCCCTGTCATGCCTGCTTTCTGGTGGTAAAGGCAAAGTTGTTGGCATCCAGTACAAAACAAGCATTTGCAATGCAATAGGTCTCACATTCACACGATTTTGAGCTATTGGTATTGTAAATGGCAATGCCTTTTATTTACGTGTTGGTTTTTAAAACATAAAAGGCATTGTTATTTACAATGCCAATAGGTTAAACTGTGCACCCCTCCCCCCCAGTAATTATGTGTCCACGAATCCCTCCCCTCATTTAGCATCCACTGCGCAGGTCACCTGCACGTTCGTGTAAGTTTGATGTGTAGAAAGAATTCGCGCATTGCCGCTTTCAGGCTCAAAATTAAGTCTGACCTAATTTCTGAAAGTTGCCCCACTTTTGTTGTTTTTTGCAGTTTTATAGAGCGCGAACTCGACACAAAGTTATTGGAGCGCTGTACGAGAGTACCAGTTAAATTATATGAGATCATTATTTTTTAGGTACGGTGAGATTAAGTTTTTTGCCCAGAATCATAGGGTGGTGAGCCGACGAGTTACAGGGTCGGCTGTTTTAGCGTAACGCCACATCCTCTCCTACATACATTTCTTTACATCCCCCCCCCCCCTTCACATCCGAGTAGCTTTTAAAGAAAATCCGAAATTTATGTTAGGATGTTTTTAGTACATGCTAGTTTCAATGGCACCATTTTTCTTGGACCTTTGTTGTCCGTCACAGATCAACTAACCCAATGCTTCGTCCAGAGTTAAATACAGAGTAAAACAAGGTTGAATTAGATACAGCCTTGCAAGTTATCAATAAGAACACCACACGATGACGGTGGATGCGGCGGAGAGACGCCAGGGGGAGCTCAAGTCGCCCTGAGAACTTTCAGCTGGACGGGAACCACGCTTTCATTCAACCCATCATCTAGGACCAAAAATATAATTTGTGGAGGTTTATTTAGTGTTGGCGTAACCAATTCACGAAATATCAAACATTGGTTCCATAGTATACATGAAGCGGTCCCTGAAGGAAACTAGTATTATTACGTTAAAGGTATTTTAAAAAAATCGTTTTCGATGTTCTAGTGTTCCGACAACATTGTGAATAAGTTCCAAAATACTACCATAAACCAGCTACTGTTTAATGGTAACGGACCGCAAATCAGTCCTTCCTATATGCATTAGATTGGCACATGTAACGCACTTTTAATTAAGGAAATCCGTAAAAAAAAGCCATTCATGTAAACCCATTCATAAAGGAAGAAGGGAGAACTGGTTCAAACAGGCTAAGGAAATCCCCCAGTAGCCTTGGGTCAGATAGGCCAGTCCGCGTAGCTCCCCCTGGCAGAATAGGAGGCGAAGCACTATCCAATTTGCACCTTTACTGATCCCCGGGTGGGTTCCTCGGTGGATGGCTTAATAGCAATGCTGGATCTGCTCGTCAGCACCCATTTACAGATCGCACGCAATTCACGAGATTCTAAACTCTAGCAAATGTCAAATTTCGGGCCAAAGAACCTTAACTTTGCAGAAGACTGGTAAACCAGTGTTGAGAGATCGAAAGGTTTCACAAGCCAGTCATGGCCTGTTCTACCCTACCAGAATCCCACAATAGAACATATTTTAAAGCGCAACTGTGGTAAAACGTGCACATTTAGCCATACCAATAGTGTTCCAATGAGCCAATACAACCTCCACTGCCTGCACAAAAATTTCCCTTAAAGTATCGAACGTATGCGTGTCCTGTCTCATGTAACAATCATGGAATGGAACGAGGAAAGCGTGTTTGTTAACAGATCCTAAAAGTCCCTCTAAGAAACTCCATGCATCAGCAAGTGAGTGTGCGACACCACCAAGCGCTGAGTTTCTTACCTGGTGCAGTTCATAGGAGGCTCATGGGTGCCTTATTAATTACCAGTGCGGCTCTGCACGGAGCTGCCCCGAGCCGTGCTCCGCCGCATGGCTTTAAGGGGCTCCCACGTGCCAGTGCAGACTTCTCCTCCCCGGTGCAGCAGCGCCCGTTGTAACCTCAAGAGCACTTTTATTGTAAAAGACTGCAATCGGTCCACTAGACCTGGCGGTTGTTCACGTGAAGCCTCCCCAGGGACCAATGAGAAGCCGCGAGGCTACCCTTTGGAACCAATAGCAGCGCAGCCAGAGCGTGGAAGAGAAACAACATAATTCCACGGGATCCTGAATGAGAGATAGGTATTGCTACGTATGGTTTTAGGAAATGAAAATAAAACATGACTTTAACCCGTTCGGATGGGATTACATGCTAACACTTCCTGTCTTTGATGCATTCAGTGGTGTTTAACAGAAACATACTGATCTGTAAGTATGTTACTGAAGAAGTTAAATCAATAAAAAACAGTTAAAACATGTTCCTGCTTATTGTGACTTCCTTTAAAACACACAATTATTCGAACGAAAAAAACCATATGTTTTGTGAATTCCACCAAAAGTGAAAGGCAGAGGAGAGGTCACACAACAGAGAGAGTACAGTGAGCACATAGTTTTCCTTGCTGCAGAACTCCCCGGGCTGCGTGTTTACAGAAGCATGCTGCAGAGTGTGAGAAAACGCACGCGCCGCGGCCTGGGATGGCAGCGCACTGCCCCGGACTGGGCGCGAGCCGCGGGGTCACCAGCATCACTCAACGTGAACTCTGGTGAACCCGAGTAAGCACACTCATGACAGGCGGTATGAAAACACCCAGCGCGAGGAGGAAACGGGCAAAAGTTGGCACGCCTCCTTTAGATAAGAAATACCGTCACGACAGCCGTAAAGCTAACGATCCTGTCCGGATGGGCTGGCCGAGAAGGAGACAGGGCGGTAACTAAAAAGCCTCGTTTTCAATCGGAGGCCAGCGTTTATCATAAATGATGACGCCGGCCAATGAAATGATGGGCAGGGCTTCAAGTCCCCTTCTGAAATCTCCTCGATCACAATAGACCTCAGCGCATGCGCGCTGCAACGCTAGGCGAGACCTAAAAAGGAAACAACTTAAGCATTGCAATGAAACGGCCATTATACTCATACATTCATAATAATAAAAAGGAAATAAGAAACAATCCCCAGAACTCCCTGACCCACCCCTCAAACCAAGTTTGGGTGGTCCTAGTGTTGCGGAGATTATCATCAATAGGAGGGGGGGGGAGTGGCCAATGTGTCACAAGAGGTGGAAAAATGCCCTAGTACGTTTATTCTAGGAAACAAGAGTTGGTGTTCTACTTCATAAATCATGTCTCAGGTATGTGTTCACTGAACTGTTAACCCGTCTTCCGTGAATCGAGGGCGTTTACGACTTTTACGGTAGTCACAAAATACAGTGGAATACTCTTCGAAACACAGGAAGGTCATAGATTTCAACGGATACTCTTGCAATCACTCAAGTGAATTATCAACGAGGTGAATGAACAATTTGGATGAATAAGTATAACGCAAATGTTCACTTGCTGGTGTAACATTTTTTATTTATTTTTCAAAGCATTTTTAGCTGAAGAGAATCCCCACCACCACCACCCTTGAAGCACGCCTACCCCTACCTTCAGTTCCAAATGCCTGTGAAAGTCAGCTGGTCCAGGACAGACAAGTGTTGGGCTTGGGGTGCAGCTGTGGAGAGATATGTACACTGGGCTCCAGTCCTCACTTGATGCCTTTTCCGGTCCCTTCACAGCACTCAGTCTTACATCATTATACATAGTATATGTGGATCTCTTCACCCTGCTGCATAGCCCCCGTCTCCTGGTTCCGGAGATGAATGCTGACAATATCCCAAAGGGGAGGCAGTGTCTTCCAAGGGGGCGAAAACAGTAATCCGAGCCATGGACCCATGGAGAAAACTGTCACCATGCCTTCAGTATCAGTGGGGTTACAATCGGATAATGGTCCCATGCTAGCTGTAGGAAATTGATGGATGAATGATGAATGAAGTATTTAGAAGTGTATGTACACCATGAGGCATCGTGTTGCTATAACTTATATTAACTGAATAAAAAGTGAACAATTAACAAAATAGGTAAGCTTTTAACTTTCTGCAAAAAGAAGTATGATTTATGATGCCACAGAGAGATAAAGGTAGTTGACTGACCAGTGCTAAATTTGAGACGGGGATTTCCAGTGCTCGGCAACTCACTTAATTATCAACACCCGCACCTATGACAGTCAGCCACATGGTGGCGCTGTTTGTCTTATTTACAAAAGGAACACAACAACCGTTTTTTATTAATTCAATATACACGAAAAATTTGAAATACCTGCTGCCCAAGCAATTCTTATACCTTTAGGGCACTGGAATAGTCTGAATTGTGACACGTCGGAGTGTGATAGTTAGTAGTTGTGTTTATATTGTCATTGACACTGCTGACAGGAGCAATGGGTGATGCGAGCTGGAGTAGCCTCCTGACGAGGGCCCTTTACAAATTAAGCACTGGTTGACCCCATAAGTTAGATGCCAGCACCGAAAATGATCTGGCCCAGAGGCGGGCACAACTAAACCAGGGAACCGTAGCTCTAAGATCAGTGGCGGCTCGCAGAGGGAGTGCTGCGGGGCGGTGGGGCAGGGTGAGGGGGTAGTGGAGTCGGACATACGACGGCCAGGAGTAAAGTAAGTAAATAAATAAATAAAACTATTTACCTTGCTCTCGCTGCATCACCGAGTTGGCGATGCAGCGAGCGCAAGGTAAATAGTTTTATTTATTTATTTACTTACTTTACTCCTGGACGTCTTATGTCTGACTCCACTACCCCCCACCCTGCCCCTCCCCCACCCCGCAGCACTCCCTCTGCGAGCCGCCACTGTCTAAGATGAGATTCACAGCAAATAGTGTGGAAAAGAAAATACTGCATGATGTGAGTCGGATAGCAGGGACGACTGAAAGACTTAAAGCTCTGTGGACCAGGGCTTTAAGTGGGATGAAAAAACTGGGGGGTCTCTCAAAGGGGCGTGGTCAATGTAATTAAGGGCGTGGCTTAAAACCACGTAAGCTAAAAATCTGTGCTTAGCATAGTGTGCCAGCCGACTTGTATTTTGCTGTTTCTGTCATTGCATCCAGATATATGATACAACAAGTAACATCATACCTACAACAAGGCAGGACTATTGGCTTTGTCAATGGTTGTTAGTTGCATAAGAGAAACAAGCAGCAACTATGGCTTGTACATAATATTGAAAAAGCTTCGACTTACAGCCCTGGTGACACCAGGACAATGTTGCTGCTCCTGAGTTTCAAAAAGAGAAGGGAAATCCAGAAAGAAAATGGCTCTCTTTAAAGGATTTCCCTTCCCCTACAACGCTCACCTGGCATGACAACATGCCGTAACTTCTCCACTAGTGAGAAGCGAGCAGTGTGAGCATGTGCACATGATGTGCCTGCTGCCACTACATGACCGCCTGTTCCAGGGCACAAAACAGAGCCCGATAGAGACCCGTTTCGAGGCCCCCTTTAAAAAACTGCCGGTGCCCACTTAAAGCCCTGCTATGCACAAAGTTTTAAAGCTCCGTGGACTAGGCACGAAGTTTTAAAGCTCCGTGGACTAGGCACAACGTTTTAAACTCGGTTCTCTGTGCCACAGGTAACCAGAGGGGGTTACAATGGGCTGTTGTAACATGATCAAACCTGCGCGGGAGAGCGACCTATACAGCGCCATGCTTTGAATAGGTTGTAAGCTGGACTAGGTTTTGGAGGGAAGGCCTAAATAGCAGGCATTGGCTCAGTCAGTTCTGGATGGAATGACCCTACCAGCGTGCAAGGCTTTTGCCCTTTGTGTGACGACTGGCAGAATCTACCTCAAAGGAGGAAGTTGGTCTGGTGGGGCACTTTTGATGAATGTGAACAAAGTGCTGAAAATTAGCCAGGAAGGCAAATTCTGCTAGCAAATGATCTCTGCCAAATCTTATGAGGCTACTGGAGCACACCCCTCTCATCCACCAGATGTTCCTGGGCGGCTGTACTGTTTGGGAGGGAGTAAGAACAACTATGCCCTCCACTAGGGGTTGGATCTTGAGGGACTTAATTCAAAGTGGATCAAACAATAGCGACAATGACATGTTGCCATCAGTCTGAGGAAAAGAGCTATCACTCTTATCCACACACATATCTAAGGAGAGTTACCTGAGCATCGGACAGCTCTCATAATCTCTGCAATCACTAAATGCCACGCAAACCATAACTCGCACCCCAAATTCAGTGCTCCTGACTTCATCCTTGATGTGACAGATGCAATTACTAATGTCATAAATATTCTACTCTTCAGTGAGATTACACATCGCATTAACACTAACACTAAGAAAGAAAAGGCTGTAGTATTATTTACTGGATTCAGTAAGGTGTTGTTATTTAAGGATGTGCTGCTAGGTGTTGTTACCTACTGTTATAAATATTGTGAAGTCATAAGGTGTGATGAAGTGCAGCTGGGTGGCACCCGGAGAAAGGCAGCATCATGACTGATGGGTCTGACAAGCGCCGGGGGAAACATCTATTACAACGCAGGCATTACAACGTAGTGCCTTTACAACGTAGTTAGTACTACGACTGCGACGTTACCACGAGTTCCATTACAACGCAAGTCATTACAACGACTTGCTTTAGGGAATGAGGTGTTTGACTGGTGTTGGATTTTAAGTCCAACACCTTCCCTACTGATACACTGACTGGAGTTGGAATAGTAATTTAAACTATTACAAAGTCCAGCGCTTCCCTAAAGCAAGTCGTTGTAATGACTTGCGTTGTAATGGAACTCGTTGTAACGACACAGTCGTGGTATTGACTGCATTGTTAAGCCATGCGTGGTAACAGATGCTATTCGCGCCAAGTCTATGTCACTCAACACTGGAGACACTGCAACGGTCAAGAAGCCGTATCTGAGAGGCAGGTTAATCCTACCATTCGAGTCACACTCGTTCTATATGCCAGGCATTACCAGGTCCAAGGTCACCATTCAGAGAGGACAATCCATGTCCTTTACCACACCACTCTTCAAGAAGTGCCCAGGGATTCCTCACACTCTAGAGGCACATATAGAAGACCAAGAGAAACCGCCTTTTCCTAGAGACCCACCAGGTAAGGGGTGACACAATCGCCGCAGATTTGCCTGCTACTCACCGTGTTCCAGTTGCCACATTGAATGCCTTGAGGAAGGGTGGACTCAACAGGATTCCTGCAACTTTCTAGTTCACTACAGCATGTGGATCTAACACTCACCCACCTCAAGGTACAGGTCCCAGGACGCAATGCTGCCAAAGTTGACTATTCCCTTTAAGTTGCAGATGTATGTGCCCTGAGATGCTTCCAGTGGGTCATTAAGTGCTATTAGCATGGTTGGGACCCTGTTTTAATTAGTTGTTTAGATTTTTCTTGTTTAGGAGGAAGTAATTCACTAATGGTTTTGAGGAATGTGATGTGCCAGTGCTTGTGATCTGTCAGCACTTTTTAAATGCTCAGGCAACTGCATCAATTAGGTTGGGACTACATGTGATCCTGTATGAAAACAGACATTGGCAAAGAGGCAGGAAGACAGTGAGCAGCTTTGCTGCAAGTTTACAGGGAGTTGACATGCATTGAAATGCACCAGTGACCCAGCACCTGGATGGCCGGTAGACTCCATTGTTACTGAAAGGCAGTAGCAGTCCAGGAGTTGGATGACAATGATCTGCCGACTGAGCAGAAAGACTTAATTAGGTCTGTGCAGGATAATAACAAGCACCCATGTGCACGAACCGGCAGGAGCAGTGGGTGGCAGGATGACTGGGAGACGCAGGGCATGTTGAACAGGCACCCTCATTGGCCATGACGACATGGACATGAGTGGCACCCACACCACATTGCCAGCATTCACTTCTGACCTGTTCGTTCACTCTGGCCCAGTGTGTGTCTTTTGGTATGAAGCCTTTGAGGAAAGGGTAATTGGTGGGAGGAGAGGGTGGTTAATTGACAGGACTCTAGGAGGATGTTGTGGCTGTAGCCACATCAGGAAGCTGTGTGCCATAGAGTGCTGGATGTTGAGCAACTAATACCATGGTAGCAGGATGATGCAATTGCCTAGCCAACATTTTGTGGCTGGCAAGACATGCTCCACATGGAAACAATGAATATAGGTCCAGCTGGTGCTGTACCTCATGTGGCTACATGGTACAGTCAGCACCCTACTCCCTGACTTGAATTACGGTTAAAGTAAACAGTGGTGTATGTGGGTTTGTGCAAGTACCAAGAACAGTTGCAATTGCAAGCATGAACTATTCACAATTACAACCCCAAAAATGTAAACATCCACAAAAAGCAATGGGCTGGATACAAAACATGAAGGACAATGGCAACACCGCAAGCCAATGCCTGGAGAGTGCTCACTGAAACAAGCCAGTGACTGAACAGAGCTAACACAAACCCCCTTTCTGTATCTTATGTGTGAGATCTTGCCTACATCTAAAGCTGTTTATAGCCAAACCTAAAAAGGACAAAAGTATTAAAAGTAGTTCTTCCTGTCAGCCTGAAGAGCGGTGTACACATATCAGCAGTCTATCTAAATAATTGTATGAGCTCTCAAATGTTCCTGACTACTCAATATCCATGAATGCCATCATATGACTATGGTAGTTATGCTTGTGTTTGGTCTGTTTAGGTCGAGCCTAGGCAGCGCTTGTGCTGTCTCTTCGAGACATGTTGTATACACTATGTGGGCTTACAGCCCGACCATTGCTTTTAATTTGTTACTTTGAGTGTCCTTTAACATGTCTTGTTTGCTAGTGGTTAATCTTTCCTATTGGCCTGCTTTAGGTTATCATAAATGTGAGGATGCTGATGCTGCGCTGTCTCCTGTGTTTTCATTTGTGATCAACCCACTCCCAGCACCACCCTGCCTCCGCCCTTCTCCTCCGGTCACCTTCGTTTCTTCATTGCTTCAATATGTAGGTCTTGTGTGGAAAGGCCTGAATGGCTGCCAGTTGCCATGGCAATGGCTTTTGATGTCTTGTGATTCATTGTCAGCAGTGTATCGAACTGCCCGAGCCATGGGATGTGTTCATGGTCTCTGTGCGGACTCGTTCACTGAGTCGGAGCGGTTTGATGTTTTTTCCCCCTCACTCTGCATCTCAAGGCCCAGCTGTGGGCACCAGAACGGGCTTCATGTTGAAGATCCTAACAATGAATGTTGTTCTACTGCACCGAACACTAACCGTAGTTATGTTATGAAATGCTCTAAAATACGACAGTATATTATAGCATTGAATCTATTTTACGTCTTTGTCTGTTATAGCACAGATAGCGGTTTCAAAATACATAATTCATGGGACCAATCTCACTCAGCGGGGAGAGGGTGAAAAAACACCATAGGCTTATCTTTATAAGCACAATATCACATACGATACAGAGCATAGAAGCTGTTGCACAGCTACACTGAGTGCTACACGACTATATAAATATGCAATAGGAGTAAAACAGACATAATTCCCCTAAAAAAAATTATTTCAACTAATGTTTCCTGGAGACATCCACACACATTTCATATGTAAATTTTCATCTATAATTTAAAAATAATACACAAGTGGAGCACGTTTTATGGTCCAGCAATGCCATTTTGGGATTCTGGTGACATGTACAAGTCACATGTCATTCTTCCGCATAGCTTAGGTCCTCAGCGGTGGTATGGATCACATTGAACAGTTACTCTTTTGTGTGCCTATTATGTAAATAAGCACCATGTAAAACAAAATGCGCATGGCATCACAGATCATATTTTCGTAATACTGCGCAGTAGTATGGCACCCTTGGGCTAGTATCTAATCTGTTTCACTATTAAAAAAAGCAAAATAAGTAAAATAAGTAAAACACTCATATCATTCCACCCGGTACGCATTGTTAGCATTCGTAACAATAACTCAGGGGGTAGTGCACTGGCTGTTGACCTCTCCTGTGACCTAACAGTAACAGCACCATCTAGTATTAAAGCGTCACAAGAATATTCAGTTTTTAGGTTTTTTAGACTTGACCAAATACATATTTTAATTATCTGTTAATCTTAAACAAATCTATCAGTACTGGAACATAGGAGCAAAGATGAAAAAAGCTGAAAAAGAGCAATTTACTGCCAGTTAATGTTCTTAAAAACTCTGTGTTTTTCTTAAAAAACCCTGAAAAAAGCATATTGTACTCCAGGATACACATAAACCAGTAAGCCCTGTGCTGTATTTGCCAAATTGCAGTTTCACGGAGTCAAGGCTGGGCACGGCGGGTTTATTTTGGATGTTGAGATGTTGGCAGGTTTATGTTTGTGCCTGTGTCAGAAAGTTTTGTAGAAACCTCTTTTAATTACAGTTTAAAACCTGTTTTTTTTTCCGCTGAAAACCTTGAGTAAATAAACATATTTGAATGGAATGGAACTGTTTTTCGCAAAGGCAGCTTTTGTGGGTGGATTTTTGGGACCCTTTCTCACAACGTGAAAAAATATTTAAATAATTAAACCATAACACCTCCAATCGTAGAGGAGTCATACCTCACAACGGGGGCATAATTGATTGGTGTTTTGGTTCTCAGCCAGTCCATTATCTGACTGAAAAGTGTATACTTTGCCAATCACTATAAATATTATTTTGTGATGATGTGGCTGGGCACAGATCACTGCAGCCAAACCCAGATGAATCTAGAGCAACAGTCTACAGCAACCAAAATATTCCTGGACGGCTTTGAAATCTCATGCCACTTCCTGTTTCACAAAGTACCAACAGTTCACAAAATGAAACACTTGTAGACAAATAAGTTAGAAGAAAAGAGTTTTAAATTGTGAAATCCAGAAAACATAAAGTATGAATACCACGTTTTTTTTCAAGACATGTATGGCCCCTCTACACACATGATTTTTGGGTTCACATTTTTACTATCAACACTTTAACCTATGGTGCCTCCTTGTAGAGATCACCGATCACTGTATTCTTCAAATGATGTTTTAATCTTACTGTAATAATTTTCAATTGTTGATGTACGGAGATGTAGTATTATTAACATTAAAGTAAGGATGTTTTATACCCTTACATATTTACAAGTATGTCAACGCATTTCATATCCCAATTGCATATTTCAAATTGGTAAGCCCAAATAATCTTATTTGCATCTGAAATTTTTAAATTTGTGCAGAAAGAATTTCGGATGAAACTTACCAACCGCTTTCGAAGTCCAGAGCCCTTCACAGGAGACAGAAGCGAGAAGCAGCACTTCTATAAGAGGCGACATGATCGCCGAAGAAGGGGGAGCAATCATCGACTAGATGCAGAGGCAGCATTTACTGTAAGTAGCCCGTCTACCAACCCCAAATAGTGGTGTCTCCAAGCATGTAGTAGCTGTGCCATATAACCACCAACAGGGATCATCTACTGGTCTTCAGGCACTAAGCGAAGGGGAAATGATTGGTTATTGACCACCATAGAGGTATGACTAGGGGAAGGAAGTGCGGACTTTTGCTCTAAATTCACTTTTTGGTTAGCCCAGAGCTCAGCAATAATAGGTGAAGTAGATACTTTTCTGACCAAACCAACAAAACACTGCAAACGTGTTTCTTTATCTTACAGCAGCACATTTTTCAATTCCAAAATGCAATTTTTTAATCTTAAAAAATGTATGATTTTCTTTCAAATGTTATTACTGACACAAAAAAATATGATTGTGAAACATGCTTAAATTACAAACTAAAAAAACAAGAATTAACAAAGCCAGTAGGCTTTGCTTTGTATGCAAACAGGTACAAAAGATCCACCAACACACCTGATATAGATAACATAATATATGCAAACACAGCAACATCCCTACAGGTATCCATCCATATACACAACCAACACACCTGCAGATAGTCACTCACAGAGAACAGCAGACACCCATTCAAACAGACAACGAGGTACCCATGCACTCAGACCACCAGATCATATTTGTTGTGAAAACTACCATGATGTGGATAACACTTTCTTAAGAGTTGAATACAGTGGTATTACATTGCATTTACAAAACATCTAAAAGGTGTGATTTGGCCTGCAATTTTGTTTTTAGTTTCAACTCTACAGTTTTCCCCATTTACTTTACTGCTGCATAATTGCCTGATTACGAGTTTGACTCACGGGTTACTCCAAACGTGAGGGATATCCCGTCCGCCGTATTACGAGTTACATTATATCCGGAACTGTAATACGGCGGACAGGCTATCCGTCACGTTTGTGATGGAGTAACCCGTCCGCCAAACTCGTAATCAGTCCCTAAGCCACCCTTCAAGATCCTTCTAGAACACTGCGTGATCATGGACCTTCAAGCCTGGCTCCTTAAATGAAAGAAGACCAGGTACATTGATATCAGGCAAGAAAGTCCTATTACTGAAAGGCGCAGATGCGAAGGCTTGATATTTCACTCTACAGCTGTTTCCTTGGGAAATCATTCACCTTGAAAAACACTCCCTAAGAAAAATGCTAACTAGTTTCAAACGGAATTTTTTTTTGCAGTAAAACTGTCTTCGCCTGGCAGCAAAAATGCAAAATTCAAATCTTGTTGCTCAGCTACAGCTGAGTAGGAGGGCGAATTTCACTGTCAGGGCTAGAAACAAAAGGTAAATAAAAATGGCAGGGAACACAAGACAAAAATGGGCAATGACAGACTTGAGTAAAGGAAGAAGATTTATAAATGAAGAAGGAAGAAGGAGTTGGACACGGAGGAAGGGCTTGAGGGTCTCCACCCTTTGAAAAAGGCTCCTGTTCATTTTTAACAAACGTCATTTAGAACATGAAGTCATGTGTTCATACATCTTCCCTAAGGAATTGTTATTTTGCATTTTTGTTTAGTTCCATAACTTGAATCCATCCACATATGGAATGGAATCTATTTGTTAAGTGCAAGGTTCACCAACAGAGGCATCTCGGAGCAAGGACCAACACAGCTTAGAGGCAGTGCAACAAGACAGCAGGTGTGCGGTTAACATAACCTGTATCACAGGTTAATGTGCCCCAGGTAAGCACATGTTGTTCACTATTTCGTGTCACGGGGTCACGTGGTGAGCAATCCAATACTGTTCAGCACGTGTGTCTATCATTGCAAAGAGGTACTTCCAGGAGCTTTAGAGTGTGAGCAAAGAAAACAATTGTTCTTGTATTTAGGGCCTATTGACTTTGCCATTGCCTTTTGGCGATGCTGCACCTCACCGGCAAGGTGCTGTGCATCATGGCCAAAAGAAAATAAATAAGTAAAACAAAAAAGGTGCAATGAAGATGCTGGCAAATGCCATTTAGGAAGCCCTTACTTAGCCCACAATAGATCTCTTGTAACAAGACAACTGCACTATCTGGTAGACTCGACCTAAAAAATAGTTCTCCAGGGTCTCCACACATAACAAAATCGTTTATTTTAAGGGAATACATTATTCACAGGACTTGCTGAATGTGTTTTCTCTTCCTTAAGAAATAGCTGGGTTCAATGTGTATTAGTAAAAGCAGGAGTAAAAATGTCGAGAGGTGAACAATTATACCACAGAATGTGCCTCATGAATACCTTTAGCTGCTACATTTGCGGCATATCTCACCTTTAACTGATGCATAGTTTAGTCAGTCTTGCCACATGCTGTGATCTGCCATTGTCACATTTTTTTAGTAGCCTTACCTATATGCTTGTGACAGAAACAGACTGCTCTGGGTCTATCAAGAATTAGCTTTGGACTGACTTCTATTCATGTGTAGGATGCCCACAATCTCTTTTCCATTCAAAATTCAGTGCCTGATGCACACAAATGTGTGCATTGTATTACAACCAGCCTCACTCCTTTTGCAAAACAGCAGACGTTCAAAGCCTTGCACCATAAAAGGACTTTCCGTAAAAAGTTGCAGTCCGCCCATCTCATGAATATTAAATACTTTAAGATTTGAATGGTAGCTTCTTGGGAAAAGAAGTAACTGCTGTAATGGAGGCCTCATAGGACCAATCAGTGCATCCTCCAGTATCTGAAGCTCGTACAAGCAGAGAGCAAGCTGTCAAATGTCACCAGCTTACATCATGGGTCCTCGCAAACATTTTCCATGGGGCCAAAAAGTTTGGCCTGAGGTGTGACCAAGGACCGCATTGATTCCAGCTGGGTAGCAGTCAGGGGTTTGGGGGTGTAAGGTGGGCATAGGGGAAGGGAAGCATGTACATCTAAAGGCTGAATTGCACACTGTGAAACCAGAAAACCTGGGACCAATCCGGGCTCCCCCACTTGACCAAAATGTGTGATCCTAGGCAATTGTGTTATTTCACTTTGCCTCCTTTTTCTTCATTATAACATATAAGAGGACCTCGAAATCCATGACTTCAAGATGCACACTGTACAAAACCTTCTCTGGTGTTTTACTTTAAAAAAAATATAACGTTTTCCATGTATAACACGAACCCAGTCCACTCAGAGTGTGCACATAACAAATGACTGGCCTTTTAGTTCACTGTTTGCATTGTTTCCAGGGTAGGGGGAAGCATGAATGTTTCTGAATTCATGTTTGCAAATTATAGTTTAAAAAAATACTTCTTAATGCACTGATTTAATCTGATGCACTTAGGTTAAAAGCTTCTGCATGTTAATGAAATACATTTTTTTACTTTTGAATAGACTTTGTCATATTTTTACAAGTTTGTTGAAAGATTTCTTTAAAAATGAAGTTGTTACAGCGATTGGCTAACATTGCGGTCATACATAAAAACGGAAAACCACCAGATCACTGTGGTTCGTATCGACCGATTTCCCTTCTCGACCCAGAGGTCAAAATCCTAGCCAAACTTCTGGCCCTTCGCCTCGCACCCCACCTCCATCAATCCGGCTTTATGCCGACGAAAAATACGGCGCTCAATCTCCGTCGCCTCTTCGGAGTACTGGGCAGAGCCCCCACCATACAAGAAGATGCGGTAATTGTGTCCTTGGATGCCAAAATGGCATTCGACATGCTGGAGTGGCCCTTTCTGTTTGCTTCTCTGGAAAGGTACGGCTTTGGCCCGCGTTTTATGTCCTGGGTGCGTTTATTGTATGCCAAACCCTTGGCTCGCGTCTCGGTAAATGGTGGCAGATCGGCAATTTTTGAGCTGGGAAAGGGTACGAGACAGGGCTGACCCTGTCACCGCTGTTGTTCGCTCTGGCACTGGAACCCTTGGCCTTATGGATCAGAGGTTACCACTCTATCCGTGGACTGAATTGGGCCCCGGATTGGTCGGACAGGATCTCCCTCTACGCCGATGACATTCTTTTATATTTGGCCAAACCCCGATCTTCCCTTCACGCGGTGCTACACATTCTCACTCTTTTTCGGAAATACTCGGGCTACACCATCCACTGGGACAAGTCATTGATCTAGGTCCTCAGTGGGGAGCCCCCACGGCTCCCTCCAGGCTGCAATGCTGGCATAGTCACGGATGGTTTTCGCTACCTGGGCATCTATGTCACGAAAGACGCGGATGTCTTTCACCAGAGGAACCTCATCCCTCCCTTGCATCGCCTCCGGGCTGACGTGCAGCACTGGAAGACACTGCCCCTTACTTTACTGGGTAGAGCTGCCCTTTTCAAAATGATGGCACTTCCGCACTTCCTATATGCCCTACAGAATGCACCCTACCCCGTCCCGATTCAATATTTCCAAACAATTGATTCCGAGGTCCGCTCACTATTATGGAACGGAGGCACGCCCCGAATTGCCCTGACAAAACTCACGCGCAGCTGGTACGTTGGGGTTATTGCTCTTCCTGCAATCAAACTATATTACTGGGCCTCCCAATTAGTGGTCCTCAACCACTGGGCTCACCGGCCCATTGCAGACCCAGCGTACAGAATGGATAGGTACAATATGACGGCGGGCAATTACATGAGGGTGTTATATGGGGGACCTAAACAGTTACCCACCTTTACCCCTACCTCCACCACAGTCTCGATCTGGAATACGGCAACTGCCGCGCTGGGCTGGAAGGGTAAAATTACGCTGGTTACTCCACTGCTGGAATCCTGCCACCTGGGTGTGCTATTGAGTCAACCTGGGTTTGACAAATGGGACCTGATTGGTCTTTCCGCGGTGGGGGACATGTGGACGAAGGGTGCAGTGGTTCCTTTCGGTGAATTGAAAGTAAAATACCAGTTACACGAGGGAGAAACGTTCCGATATCTTCAGGCGCGTAGTGCATTAAATAAAGCCATCCCCAAGGGTTCCGAATTGCCCGTCTCTTCACCTCTAGAGGACAGACTCCTTGACGACTACCTTCCAGACAAGGCCATCTCTCTGACCTACCGCAAGATACTTAATAACTTACCGGAACCTCTCGATAAACTCCGCACAAAGTGGTCGGACGACGTTTGGGATATGCCTGACGAAGATTGGAGGGAGGCCCTGGTATCTCCTAGAGAGGTGGCAATCTGATCCCGCTTTAAGCTGATACAACTTAAAATACTTCACAGGGCTTACTACACCAACACAGCACTTGTTAAAATGGGTCTGACGATCTCCCCACTCTGCCCCCGAGGCTGTGGCTCCTTAGGTACTTTCTTGCACCAGTGGTGGGACTGTCCATTTCTTCAACAGTATTGGAGTGCGGTTGTGTCTACTATGTCCCGAATATGTCAGAAATCAATAGAACCCTCCCCTCAACTCTGTATTTTAAACATTTGGGACGCCACCGATCTCAATCGCACCGAACAACTGTGGGTTTCTCTGGGCTGTATCATAGCAAAACGTAATGTAGCCAGGACATGGAAGGGGGGAGTCATGCCCCGACACAAAGACTGGGCCAAAGACATGGACTGGTGCATGCAGGCCGAAAGGGTGATATACGAGAGCAGAGGATGCCCAGGCAAATGGACCAAAATATGGGGCCCCTGGAACGAAAGCAGAGGGTTTTTGTGCACCCCCTTTGAAGATGACTCCCCATTCAATGTTGATAAAGAAACACTTTAAGGGTTTATTGTCACTATGTGCCCGTATCATTATCTGTACTGTCTCTTTTGAGTTTATTGCTTGTATGTATGATGTGTCTAGTTATTGCGATATGTTCATTTCGATGACTGCTCTTTTTCTTTGCGTTGATATTTTTATTGTATTATTGTGTTTTGATTCTTTAATAAAAAAAGATTTATAAAAAAAAAAAATGAAGTTGTTCCTAAAGTTGAGGGGTGCAGAACAACTTAGTTACTTCTTCTCTTTATCTTCAGTTAACCTGTAAATAAATGCTTGCCAGTTTATTTAACATCTTTATTAATGTTAGTGTTGAGTCAAGAAAACAGCACCATAGTGCAGCTGCTGTTCACCAGGGGGCTGCATGTAAAGGTCAGGAAGGCCGCAAGCAGCTCTCGGGCCGTACTTTAAGGATCACTTGTGTCGGCACGCAAGCCAGTCTTTTCATAACCTTACCAAGGGCATGCCAACGGCTCGGACCAGGAGCGGTGTAGTGCCTATAGGGACTTTGGTGCTCTCCGACTGTAGTCATTTCTAATTCTGTAGAGCCCAAAACCAGAATCAGAACTGTAGCATTCTCAGTAAGACTGACAGATACTGGTCAAGATTTAAGGGTTTTTATATAAAGTATAGTTAAGCATAATACATGAAGTACATCACAAGCATGGTTAGCAATAAAGAGTACAAATCATAAGTAGGACCGGACTGGGAACCAAAACCGGCCCTGCAGCTATGCTGCAAAAACGGCCCTGTAACAAAAACGGCCCCCCAGGGGCCCAAAACCGGCCCCAAACCTGGCGGCCCACCGGGGAAACGCCCGGTGCCCGCTAGGGCCAGTCCGGCCCTGATCATAAGCACAGAGAACGTGGTAAAGTTCAATGCAAAATCCAGCATATATTCACCTTATGAAGTTGAGAATGGGGTATCCTCGTTACAAAGGAAAAGTACGTCCTTTTATAGGACTTTAGACAAAGGTTTTCATACATTACTAAGCATGTACCTGGTTCTCAGGAAATGCACCAATAAGGAACAAGCAAGAAGAAACATTTTACTACAAAATACATTTAAGAATTCTCTCATAATACTACTTCATTGAGAAGGTTGAGTCGGCTTTTTGCGCTTTTATTGCGCTTTATTTTTTTAGTTACATGTGTGAGGTAAGCACGGTTAGCCTTCCCATGTATTTGGGTCTATTTATTGTCCGTGGTTGATGTTGTGTTAAAGGAAAGGTCTGTTGTAATGGGCTTATCTAAAAAGAGCATGCTCTAGCCGGGACATGGAATGCTTGGGTGGCCATCATGAAACGTGAAAAGGAATGGAATTCTGGGAAAGGCAGCAGACGACTGGACCGGAGAAGGTTCATTCTTACAAGTGATTGCCGAGACAGCTTCCGGGCACACACACAGCCGCACCCGAGTACTTCACAGGTCTTTAAAAGACCATTTGCTTGTTAATGAGGCTTTGTTGTACTTTTACTCCTTCTTAGAGCCCCTGCATCTTCACTCTGCCGATTGCTGGAAGAATTAGCCCACCCCCGAAATTTTTATTAGCCCCCCCCCCCACTCCCCGAAATTTCACTCTAGTTGCGCCTCTGATGCCCAGTACAGTTTGTAGTAAGCACTGGGCATTGGTGCAGACTAGGCCGCATGCCTACTGCCCCGTGAGCACAGCTGAAGGAAGAGCTCATTCGGGTGCTAGTAATCAGAAACTGCAGGTTGGGTGTTGACCTGGAGCAGTAATTCTTTTGTCCCTTTTCAGTTGCTTTTGGAGGTTGTGCTGGAAAATAGGGAACACTTACATATACGATGGAAGGCTTTCCGAATGGGGTAAAATCGCTCCTGTTAGTATGTGGCATGTCTGTCCAAGTCTCTTCAGTTGCCAACACTTCCACAACTTTTTCTTTAATACAGATGAATGTAAAGCTCTCCTCCCTCACCAGTTCAGTGGCAGCCACCCCTGTCTCTCATGTGAGTCCTTGTTGTTTGTCCTACGGGCCTCCCTTGGTGTTCAAAATTAGGACTTCTGGCTCTACTAGAACATTCTGGATATTTGCTCCGGCATAATATTGACACAAATTTTCCAGTAGATTATATTTTTCCCTTCCCTGAGGTAAATCTGAGGCAGGCAAGGAGCAAGCGTATGCGCCTATTCCAGTAGAGAGCTCTTTATCGCCTAGCAAAGTTCTTGAGAGCCAATTCCCCAACTTCGGTGGTAGGCGTCTAATTTCTTCAGCGATGTCCTCAAACCTAAGGTACTCAAAAAAGCTTTTAGCCAAACTGCACAGACTTCTGTGGTCAACTTCCATGGCAGGTTGGCGCTTATCCAAAGAATCCGTCATTCTTCTTAGCTCTAACAATTGTAGACCAGCTTTCTGGGCTTGGAGAGTATGGACACAGAGATAGAGTCAGGAGTTTCTGCAGCTTCATTCATAGCTAGGGCAGGAAGGACCGGCGGGCTGTTGTCATGCCCTGGTCAGGGCTGCTGCCATGGGGGTGTCAGGTCCCTGCTGCCCTCCCAGGCTCGATAGATGCAGAAGCAGCAGTGGCCTGATGCTCTCCCGGCTTGAGTGCTTCTTCAGGCATGTCTCCCAGGCCCCGCAGAGCTCCAAGCGCTCTATCAGGAATGGACCCTTCAATTTGGTGTTGGTCGGACCTAGAGTTGGTGATGCCACAGCAAATGTGGTCATGAGTTGACTCTGAGCTTTAACTGAGCTTGAAGTTCGGCAGGCTCTCCATAGGTGATTGAGGGCTCTCAGCCTGGGGCTTATATAGTATGGAGGGTGTGCGGCCTCCCATAGGACCAGGGTCCCTGCCGCCTCACAATCTAATTTGGGAAAGGGCTCCAAAGTTGTGTGCGTAAGTTTGCCTGAGCCCATAAGTGTGTGGTGTTTTTGTATGTGTGAGAGTAGGGAGAAACAGGAAGATTTGTTGCTGGTGTATATAACATATACGTTTTATTAAGCAGGAGTGTACATGATGCATCAGAGTCAATATTAGGAGTGTTGGAAGTTAGGGTTATAGAGGAGGCCGGCTTTGTTAGAGGAGTTGCCAGAAGGAATATTCATTTGCTGTGGTGGGACGTCATTATCCATATTACTCCAGCTGACTGACTTTATTTTTGTAGCATTCACCGTAGTAGCAAAGCCTTAATGAGCAAACACAGAGGGGCATATTTACTAGAAACTGGCAGAGCGTGGTGTTACACCAAAATTGGTAACGCTAAGCTCCGTCAGTTTCAAAACGCAGGGGTGCGTGGTATTTACAAGAATGCTGCGCACCCCTGCGTTTTCCCTAGCGCTGGTGCTAAAGAAGCCACCTAGCACCAGTGCAGGCACCCTTGTGCCATGTTGCAAGGCTGCCTGAGCTGCAGAGGTGATTGTTTATGTGAAGGAAGGGACACCTTTCTGCCCATAAACAATGTTTACAGGCGATTTGCTGTTTCTATTTGTGCTGCAGAATGCAAAATATGAGGAGAAATAAAACATTTCTCCTCGTATCGCCTGCTTAAGGTCAGGTATTCCCTGGCGATATTTTTGGCGCTGCCACACACCTTGTAAATATGGGGCAGCATAAAAAAGCAATAGGTGTTGCGGCGGAACCCCCACTGCAACACCCATTGCACGCCCCTTTCATGCTAAGTGCAGCGTGAATAGGGGTATTATTTACAAGGCAGCGTTAAGCCACGTTAAGTGGCTTAACACCGCCTTGTAAATAAGGCGAAGGACTTAACGCCACCAGAATGTCGGAAAAAGTGGCGTTAACTCCCTGTAAATATGCCCCAGAGTTCTTTGTACAGCACCAATAGTATTTACAACAGTGCCTGATCCCAATATGGCTGCTGAAAGGACTTTTACATAACATATGCAAATAATAAATAACCACCAGACATTTTTGTTCATGCAAATCTTATAAATTGTATATCAGACTCCAATTCAAAAATGTCCATTTTTCTTACGGATTATAGGAGGTTTTTCACCAAATTTAGAAAGGTCTTCTAAGCTTGCTCAAAACTCACACTGTTGGAAATGTTCAATTATGTTAATGCTGGGTTTGATGGAGCCAAGAAAAGGAAAGTTACTCTCTGATTTGCCTATTTTACCTCACACTTACCTACAAAATTATCTATTTTCTAGTTATTCGTTAATAAACTACTTTATATTATTTTAGAAAACACTGATCATGGGAACAACATGGTTTTGAGACCTCGTCCTCCAAATGGAACAAAATGACAAACACGACAAAGACATCTTTCCAAATAAAATTAAAATGTTATTGATTTGTAAATAACTGAAAGGGTCACATAATAAAAGTGACTACCTCTGTTGATAGCATATTGATAACTTTTTGAGACATTGTAACAAATTTAGATATTGCATCGCCCCAACGTTTTGATCTGCCACTTCACGCAGCAGGCAAGCTTTACGTCCCGTAATTCATTTTTGTCTTTTTTTTTAACCAGGTGAAGGAAAGCATTCATCAAATGAAAGAGAGTGATATTGAAGATGAAAATCTGATTGGGGATTTTTCCAAAGTAAGATAACATTGAAAAACTGAGAAGATACGTAATTTCTTTATTAATGATAATTATTTGGTATATTAATTTGTCTATCTGATCATGGCTTCCCTGATGAGAAAGTGTCAGTTCGTAACATTTTTATTGTAAACAGAGATCTATGTATCTTGTTTTCGATTATTTTGTTTGGATTGTGGATTTCACTTCAACGATCAGTCTGCACCTAAGCTCTCAGAGAAATTTATGAACGCAGTAAACCAGGAAGTTACTTTATTTAAATTTTTCACCAAAGGTCTGCTCTGTTTGAATTAATGTACCTGTTCTATCAACCGTTTACCTTTAAGAAGCATTCACCATAACACCGGATAGCTACACAATTAATGCACTACATGCTTACTGAAATATATTTTTGAAGCATTCCCACTTTAGAACAAAAAACATGCTGCATGCAGTTTATTATGTTTACATATTTTAAATTTGGTCTTCATTGCAAAAAACATTTACAAGTATAAGTTGAATTGTTCTTACCTTGGGAAAAAAACAGCAAATAATCAATATCTCAGGGATGTGGTATATTTGCAAGCAGTACTTGTATCCACCCGTGTCAGCTATTGTGGGTTGCATTTTGAGAACACTTCCTCTCCTGATTCATCAAACCTAAGAAGTTGGAGCTGTGATGTGATCCATGTGCCATCTGGGTGTTTCTGGTCAAAATGACAATGGTTAACTCAGGAAGTGTAAGTGAAGAAGGGTAGTGTCAAATACAACAACACAGGCCCCACCGGAGCAATGACTCATCGGGCAGACACCAGCTTGCCTACTCAAGTAGAATCCTCTAAAGTAACATACAACAGATTAGAGCTGTATTCGTGCAAAGTCTAAATAAAGCCGGAAACCAGTAAGCGGGACGCTGATTAAGTGATTGGACCTCGATCTCTTGTGTCTTATAGAAACATAGCTGAACAATAGCAGTTACTCGGCCAATGCCACTGCCATTCCACCTGGATATAAAATAGCACACAAGCTATTGCTGGGACGGTCAAAGACAGGTATTTTCGATAAATTATTTCGTGTAAAAAAGGTTGCAACCGAAATTCCATATTCCTTCTGCAGCTATAGCGGCAGTATGTAGTACTTCTCCAAATGCCCCCATTACCTTGGTGTTAGTCTACCACCCACTAGGTAACAGCAGATGATTTGAGGAAGAAATCACAGCTTTCTTGATGCTATTTACAATACCCTCACTACTTTATATTGCTGGATTTTAATGTCCGGGTTGACATAGAGGTAAGATCTGAGTTGAAAAATCTTATTTGTTTGTCCCTGCTCGATCAGATGTATGTTTGAATCTGGTGTAAGTTCCACTCATAAACTAGGGCACCGGCTTGATCTGTAATTTGCACAGAAGAATGGGTCACCATTCTACCAGTGCTTCTACTTAGCTGGTCTGACCCTACAACAGCCCCTTTTCAAGCACTTGGTGGAAAGTCCTGTACTAACCCCAGAATATGAGTTGCCTGAAGACCAGGGTCAAGCCTGAATACTGAAGAATTGTCATCAGCATTCTTGACCAATGCTCCCAAGATTATCCTAAATGCCAGTCCTGACCAGATTTTCATATAATTTGAAAAGTAGATGTTTGATGCTTTGACAAAAATGCTCCCCC